>JADMNL010000030.1:6492500-7092500 GCA_016271365.2 Neoceratodus forsteri
GGATGAATGGCCTGAAATTTTTTTTTTAACATTTAAAATCTTTTTTTGTGACTCACTTATCATGAAGAAAGATTCTTTTTTCATATTTAGCCAATGCTTCCTGACCCCCTTATCATGTTCCTTTATGTCAACTAGCCTAGGGCCCAGACTGTTTGAAAATTTGGTCTGAAATTTTCAGGGTAAAATGAGCCTGGGGCACAGATGTGCCTTTTATTGGTTTGGTGAAAAAAATATTAATCCCTTCCAAAGTTATTTATGTTTTTCTGAAGTTAGAAATCTTTATTCGTGACTTGTGATACGAAAAAAGATTCTTTTTAGTATGACGAGTCATGGAAAAATATTTTTTGTATGAGGGAAAATCCATTTTAGTGAGTCGACATCTTTTCCCTGGTGTCCAGTGGCACCCCCACCCTCTGATAACTACCAACATAATTATTTATTATTTTCCATGTGTCTAGTGGCATCCCCAACCCTCCAATCATTCGTACTTTGCAACTCACCATCAGTATCCATAGGTCTCTGCAGAACTGGATGCCCTGGCATATGATACATCACATGTAGTAGCACAGGTCACCTCAGACTCTTGAGCATGTATGTAAGCAATAATACCTGACAGGGTGGTCATTATTGGGAAAAACCGGACCACCCACATTTTTAAATCTGCTCATATTAAGATGCATATCTCATTTACTTAGGGGTTCATAAAAGGTGTAATTCCTTTGGGTTTTCATTTAGATTCCTTAGACTGATTCTGTGCATTTTTGTTATATACTGACTCTGTGTTGAAATCTGCACTTATCAGGCTCATGGTCTCATTTTTTTGGGGGTCCTTGACAAGTATTTTTTTTATTTGCCACTTATACTTACAAGTGATTCTATCATGCATCATGCATATATGTGTATGTTAATTTGAGGCTTGTTTTCAACTTGCAGTTATACCTAATTTCAGGATTTTGTCTCTCATTATCTGTTATTACACCAGGACAATTGGAATATAAGTTGTAAGCTCATCTTACATGTATTAGAGAGAATGCCACCCCAAGGTTTTTTAATCACTAGAATGCTTTCTTAGCATACTAAGACATTTTAAAATGTATGTGAGAAGAACTCTCTGGCTGTTGAGAATTCTTGATAACCTTTGCCCTTCTGAGGCTCCTCAGTTAAAAGCATACTGGTGTTAATTAGCTTCTCTGATGTAATCTTCTGTTATGTTTTAAATGTATATGTTAAACCAAAGAGAATTATTTCTGTTTTTTCAATATAATCTGGTGTTAATAGTATGGGATTTTCAAAATAACTGCCATAAAGCTTCTGAAGAAGGACCTGGTTGGTTTGAAAGCTAGAGCACTTTGTTCTTTTCTGTAACATCTATGTTGTTCCAATAAAAGGCATCAAATCATTTGTTTCTGTCTCAGTTTAAGGCAGAATTTCATGAAAATGTCCTCTGTTTTTCATGAAGTTTCATGGAAGTGAACTGCACATTTTGAAAGAATTTTGCTGGTGTAATTGAAGTTTCACCCAGCCCTAGTGTAATCACTGCTATGTCAAATTTAATTGCCTTTATTCTGTTATTGTCTTATTGCCCCAACCTTTGTAACTTTGTTGCTGTGGTCTTTGGGAACCCTTATGTAAATGAGGTACTTCATCTTTAAGGGTACAACCCAGAAGAGTGACACTCAAAACAATTAAATGGGTTAGCAGAGAGTCCTTCTCAATCAACAGCACTGTAGGTGAAGACTGCCACAAGTGTGTCTGAGGAACCACTACCAGCAATTTCACTGCCACTGCTAGCTAGTACACAGACAGGGCATAAAGCTCATGCATGGGGTTATTGTGGCAGTGCTGGCAGGAACTGGTTGCAGAACGATTATAAAACAATTAAAAATTAGTTTGTCATCACCAGTTAATGAGTCATGAGAGGGAAGCCTGCTTCAAACACCTTATTTCAGGACCACCAAAAGCTAGGCTGCTGTAATAGCATTTATTTATTTAGCTTTTGTTGATCAGGTAGGTACACTAGACAATACATGTGCCTATTTTCAGGTACGACCTGGGAGAGTACAGGAAATGTGACATGGCACTACAAGATACATGTTAGGCCGTTACACAGAAAAAAACAGCAACGTAACAAAGTCAGCAGGTACAAAGGTCATAACAAGTACATCAGAACACCAGAGCTGTGAGCAGCAGTGCATTATAACCAAAACATTATGCAGAAGAAAGTCCATTATATTCAAAATTATAAACAGTCCCCAAAATTGGGGGAGGGCACTGTCAGAGCAGTACCCCATCCCTAGGATGTGAAATTGAATCCATGCTGACAGGCAGAACATAAGGAGCATAAGAAGGGATGTTCAGTGCAGGGGGCCAGGTGAGATTACGGAGGCTTGGGACAACCACACACAGATAGGGGCTTCAAGTGTCTCCACAGGGAGGTTTGAAGGCAAGCCTGGGAGGGGGAGGTGTGAACCTGGGCAGGAAGGGAATTCCATAGTCTGGGGGCACATGTGATGAAATCTCTGTCCCCTATTTGAGTATGTGTTGCAGGAATTCTTAGAGCAACCGGGCCATGGGATCTGAGGGAGTACGATGGGGAGGCCACCAGTACAAGGAGCTACGCCAACCCAGGTGGGGTGCCCATCCCAAAAACCTTGTCCGTGAAGTAGCCCAGTATGAAATTTAAGTGATTTGCTGGAGAGAGCCAACTAAGTTTACTGTACAGATCACAGTGTGGGTGAGTCGAGGGGCAGAAAGCGCAAAGCAGCAGATGTTGTTGTAGGCGACGGACCACCTGGCAAGGTGGGTTTTGGATGTGCAAGCAAACAGGAGAAGCCCATAGCATAGAGAGTGTAGAAACACACCTCTAGCCAGAGCAAGATGGGCAGCGGGAGTAAGATTGCTCTTAGCCCGATAGTCCAGACCCAGTTTGCAGTTGACGGTTCTGCAGACACTAAAGATATGGAGTCCCAGGTCAAGCTGAAGATCCAGTGTAACCCCAAGGTATTGGATGGAGTTGGTGAGGAGGACCCGGACTCCATTAAGACCAGTGATATGCAGGGGGGCAGGGGAGGCCTTTATCTTGGCCTGGGACCCAAAGAGCATGGCCTTAGTTTAACGCTTCATACAGTCCTCATCATCTGTTATCCACTCCTACATCTTCAGGGCCCAAATTGGCCCACCTAGCAGTCACTCCCACACTTTGATACACCATAGAGGGCTGGGAGGCAAGGGGTAACATTTGTTTTGTTCTTTAATACATTTAAATAGTACCAAATAGGATATGGCAGATCAGGTGGATGCCATATCCTGCAGTCCCATGCTTGTGTGAAACAGGTGGTCCATTCATCAGCTGACTGGGGTTCTATATCGAAATCCTGCTATGCAGCACATTTCTTCTCCCAGACAACCAATGTACCCATGTGAAGCTTCATGCATGTGGACAGGGGCAGAAGGGGACTGTGGATGACATCCAGTACAAATAGGCATCCAGGTATATAGTTGCATGGGCCCCATCCACTGTGGATTTGCCTCCAGTGCCGAGCTGTGCAGGCCAGTTACACAGTAATCACATGCATGTTGCAAATTGGCCCCTAAAGTATAAAGTACAACTGTTTATATTATAATTCATTTTTGATTATGTTTGGTTTGCTCACGAATATGGTGCTCCATGCTCCGTGGCTAAGATACCTACAAAAGGATAGAGTAAAGAGTTAACTTTGAATAAGAGACCAAGCCACATAGCTTTAGAAGACTAAAACACTATAGAAGCATTTGGGTGCCTTTCTTAATTAAAATCATCTTAGTTCATGTCAATCAGGCATTCTGGGATTTAATAAATCACCATAATGTTAAGTCTGTCACTTTATGTGAGACATATATGTTGACTATTATGAATATAAGAGTTTGAGAATTGATTACTTTGAGTAAGTGGTTATTCATGTGGCTTTTATTATTCATTGCTTGCGATATTTATATTATATGATTTTGTATTTTTGGAAAATTCTTTCAATAAAAAATTATAAAGTAGAGCAACAGAGTATGGTAGCCAATCACACCACCAACCCCTCACATGTCACACCCCAACTTGGTCTTCATGATGACATACTCTCCCAGTCAGATACTTACTGAATGCAGTATATAAATGGTTGATCAAAAAATCCCCTAGTATGTGGCGACCATAAAACAAAGAACTGTTCACCTGAGTTATTTTCATGTGTGTGATTTCCCTTCCCCAACATAATAACTAGAGAAGTTAAATATAATTAGCAGTTTGTGACCTACTGTACACTCTCAACAGGTTTGGATTGCTAGATAAAAAGGAAGTCATCAAACTAGTTTATTCTTTTGTGGCTTTTTACTTGTTCCTCTCAGTATCTGCCACTCTTGAAATATTGGTGGTTTACCTAGAACTGAGTTGCTTCATGTCCTTCATGTAAATATTGTCAATATTTTCTTTATTACATTTGTTGAGTGCAGTATGAAATGTAGTCCACACCTTTCATAATAAAACCAGTATGTTACAAATGTACCCAATAAGAAAAATTTCCATTGTTAACGTACAGTTTAAATGCAATCTATACTAAGGCCAGTATCATGGTCGATAGGAGCTAAGGAGGCGTTCGCCCACTAACAGCTCCTCCACTGATAAGTTGAAATAATTGAGAAATGCACTGTTTTGCATGTAACTATCACATTTTGATCTAAAGTCTGCTTTTTGTTTTTACTGACAATAATATCAATTAATAATTTGTTCCAGGGAATAACAATTATTTGTGTGCAAAAATATTGCTTTTTAATAGAGTTACATTTTTGTCTTATTAAATGTAAGGGTGACCTCTAGTGACTTAAGTGTTTTGTTTGAGTTCTGTGTTTATCTCACACATCAGAAGTGGGTCATTAACAATATCCTACCTTAATAACAGAACTCCCCTTTCCTACATGTGTAAAGAGACATGAGGTTTAATTGAGATAGTCTTTCCTCATAGGATAAATCCCAGAGTCCTGAAATTATCCTCGTTGCTGTTCTTCGGATTTTTTTTTTACTTTGGTTATATGTTGTTTTTTGTTTTCTAGAACAGTAATACCTGAAAGTTTTAGGATAAAATGTTAATGGTACCCCTTGTTTTTCACAAACCACATCCTTTGTTGCTTTGGAAATTTGCCTTTTAATAAACATCTGGCATCTACCATACAGCTCTGTTATGGGATTGCTTCACAGTCACAACTGGCATGATGTGACCTATGGGCAGGATTAAAACTGCCTAATGAAGTTGCGTGCAAGTGAATGCTAGCTGAAATTAAGAGCAAAGAAAGCCCAGTGCTGAGAGATGGAGATGATAAATCAAACCCCATGTGGAACATCTCAGTGTAGCACTGTCTGTAATCATTAGTGTTCTAGTGATCAATAGGAGAATGAGTCTGGGGAGTGCAGTGTTCATTACCTCATACTCAACAGCAAAACAAAATCTAGGAAGCCAAGGTAACTAGATTCCCTACCCAACTACGACAGTTTCAAATGTGTTAACTAAATATACACTATTAGCTCTCAACCAAAAGAAATGTAGAATTCTGATAGCTGCTCCAGAGGGTCTCATCTCAATATTTCACCACCCAGCATGCAGTGGAAATGACTGCTTTGATGCACAGAAGCTATTTTGCTCATGGGTCAGTTTCTGCTTTATAAATGTTCTGCACTGTCTTTCTGCAGGAGGTAAGGAACACTGGATGTTAAAAGGAGAGAAGCCCAACCCCATAAGGGGTCAGTTAAGAAGTAGGCATTGTTCCATTGGGAAACTGTGGAAGCTTTAAATGCCTCATAATGTCAACCAAAATGTTATCTAATGGCAGTAACAGTGCCAGGGCTGTGGCAGTGACAGTGCATTACAGTGTGTAAACATTGCCCTGTAGGCTAACATGCCTTTCTGCTCTGCCCCCACCCCCTACTCTCTCAAATCACTCCTCTGTGATTGCTCCACTACCTCCTGCAGTGCCCCTGATATTGAGTCCTGGGCTGTTGCCTGCCACCCTCCATTCTCTGCTCCCATTTGGCTCTGTACCCTCATGAGGAGCCCTGCACCCTCATTAGGGCAGCTCCCTCATCCACCCTCATAAATTACAATCTTTTCTCCCATCATAAACCCTGTATTGCATATTGCACTCTGCTAAGTGCTCTGCCTCAGCAGTTTATTCATCATAGTTGTACCTCCTTAATAGAATCTTGCACAATTATTGTTAATTTTGTTGCTTAGTAACTTATTTGTATTATTTGTAACGTTAGCCCTTCTGTATATCATTATTCCTATTTATCCCGCTCCCCCAGGATGCATCTGGAACAAGCTGATAGCAACTCAGTATGGATTTCCTAGTAAACAATTTTTCACAGCTGCTTTGCTTTCAATAGCCGCTTTACCAGAAAAGTGCAGGCAAAGTGAAACTGGACCTTTCTCACGGACAAAGTCCTCATAATTTTTTCATGCAGATCCACCCTTTGGAAAGGGTGACTTTCTTGATATTTTTAAACTTTGCAATGAAGACTACATGAAGCGTAGCAGACAGACTCTACCCTTCCCTAAAAGCTAACAATACCCATATGGCTGGTCAACCACACATCCTAAGAAATCATGATTTGTGATTTGCTGACATGTGTCACATGACTCTGCATTGATTCCCCCCTCCCAATACTGACTGTCTGTGCAAACAAGCATCTGTACCTTAGCAATGTAGTGATGATCAATGACTTTAATAGCACTCTGACTGAGATAACCATGCACTCACTTTCTAAAATAAACTTCTACATTATAGCAATATGCATTTATGGGATACACAATGGCATGACTCAGGATATGCCAGACTGAGAGCATCCCAACCCCTGAGAAGTAATGTTAGGGTTACCACCTGTCCCTATTTTCGCAGGACAGTCCTGATTTGGGCAGCTGTGTCCTGCAAAAAATCATGAAAAATAGCACATGTCCTGACATTATAGCAGGAAAAAGTATTTTCTAACTTTCCTCTAAATACTGCAAAACAATATAATACCTTAACTAAAATACCTTAAAATGATAAGAAACACTAAAAACAGCTAAAAACCTACAACACTTAGTCTTAATTTTGATTATTTAGAGAAAACAAGTCTGTTGCATTGGTCGAGACTACATATTGTCCTGCGAAAAATCATGGTTCAGTAAGAAATGTCCCACTTTGGCCTTTTTAAAAGGTGGTAACCCTAAGTAATGTGGAGTGCATTTCTGCTGTTATACAATGGCTCATTTGTATATATGTTAAAAAAAGAGGGTGAAAATGTGGAAAACATACAGCTTTACAGTGATTTTTAGTTGATTCTTCTGTGGGTGCGTATTTGTTGAAAAAAGTTCCCAGTTTATTTTTTGGCCAGTTGGGGGCGCTGGTGCTGAAGCATGCTGCTCTCCCCCTTGCCCCTCTGTTACTGCCCTCAATCAGTTGGAAGCTACACAGTGCCCCCCCCAAACAGTGTCTAGCATTCTCTCTGTATTTTACATTTATGTCACAGTTTGTGGTTAAAGGCTAGTCATCATTCCAGTATATTTATGCAGGTATTTTAAAAGAAGAAGGAAATACTTCTTGGTGTAGCCGATGTGGACTAACAGTAAATAGAGCGAGTGTTGAGTGAGTGCTGTGCTTTCATATGCACACACTCAGAGTATGATCGGGCTGCCAAGTGGAAGGGGGGCTGTAAAGCAGATTGGAGTGATGGCTTTCATTTACATTGAAGATTTTAAAGGGAAAGAGTCAGCACTATGAGTCAGCACTTAAGGGTAAGGCTGGTCCCAATTTGCACTTTGTGTGCAAAAATAACTTTTTTTTTCCTTACTGTTTACTGTAGTATACCTGATTGTAGCAGGCCTATTTTGCTGAGTTCTAAACTGACCTTTTCTGTATCTACAAATCCCAGAATCCCCTGCAGCTGACATCACTGAAGGGCCACAGCAGTGGGAGATTCAATAGTCTGCAGTGCACACCAGAGTTTTTATGAGGTCTGATCTGGTATTTTCCTGGTCCTACTGTCCTCCCAGGGCTATACACAGTCACAGAAGACTGTTTCTAGCCCTGAAGGGACAGAGGGAACGTAACACCAGCAACCATCTGATCTGAACTTATAAAATCTATAAAATATGCTGCAAGCTATTGAATCTCCCACTGTTGCAGCCCTACTCTGATGTCAGCACCAGGGGATTCTGGGACTTGTAGTTACAGAAGATGTCAGCTTGGAACTCAGCAAAATAAGCTTGATGCAATTTACCATACTGCAAAACAATAAGTTAAAAAGTTTTTACACCAATGTGCAATTTGGATATTAACTACTTGATGAGACTGTTTGTGCTAACTGTTTCCCTTTAAAGGCGACCTGGAAACTGAAGAATTTAAAATAAAGATTGTACATTAGGGGAATGTGTGAGGTGTTTGGTGTGGTTTTCAAGCAGTCTGTCTGCTGTTGAAGGGAGGGAGGGAGGAGGATTTATGTTTTCAAAAGTCATGTATTGGCAAGATTTAAAGCAGACATTCCAAGTGTGGACAACTTGGACATGTCAGCTGTAGTGATTATTTTCCCTGTCATTCGGTCATGTGTGTGCCTGACCTTCATCCATTGAGGGTTATGCTGGGATAACATCACTGTCGAAAGTCACAAGTGACCAAAGTTCAGGAGTTTCTCTTGCCATTGTATAATTCTATTTTTACGCGATGTACTGTTACTTATTTGTCCCCATGATCTTCTTTTCTGACCTGTGAGTGCAGATTGTTTACACTCCTACTTTCCCCCATCAATGGACAGATTCTGGAACACCCCACTTATGCCAGTCTCTTGCCACTGCTATCAAGTGAGTACCCTTTGACTTCCTGTATCCTTCTCCCTAATCTCCCTATCCACCCATGCCCCATCCTCCCTAGTTCAGCCCCATCCTTATGCCCAGGACTCCTTCTATACCCTCCATCCCTGATCCCTGCTCAACTCTCTCCCTAGTCTCACTATCTACCCTGGTTCCTGTCCTTCCTAGTCCATCCCCACCCTTACGCCCAGGACTCCTTCTGTACCCTCCATCCCTGATCCCTGCCCAACTCTCTCCCTAGTCTCCCTATCTACCCTGGCCCCTGCCCTCCCTAGGCCATCCCCACCCTTACGCCCAGGACTCCTTCTGTACCCTCCATCCCTGATCCCTGCCCAACTCTCTCCCTAGTCTCCCTATCCACCCTGGTTCCTGTCCTTCCTAGTTCAGCCCCATCCATATGCCCAGGACTCCTTCGATACCCTCCATCCCTGATCCCTGCTCAACTCTCTCCCTAGTCTCCCTATCTACCCTGGCCCCTGCCTTCCCTAGGCCATCCCCACCCTTACGCGCAGGACTCCTTCTGTACCCTCCATCCCTGATCCCTGCCCAACTCTCTCCCTAGTCTCCCTATCCACCCTGGTTCCTGTCCTTCCTAGTCCATCCCCACCCTTATACCCAGGATTCCTTCTATGCCCTCCATCCCGGATCCCTGCCCAACTCTCTCCCTTGTCTCCCTATCCACCCTGGCCCCTGTCCTCCCTAGTCTCCCTATCCACCCTGGTCCCTGTCCTTCCTAGTCCATCCCCACTCTTATACCCAGGATTCCTTCTATACCCTCCATCCCTGATCCCTTCCCAACTCTCTCTCTCTAGTCTCCCTATCCACCCTGGCCCCTGTCCTCCCTAGTCCATCCCCACCCTTATGCCCAGGACTCATTCTATACCCTCCATCCCTGATCCCTGCCCAACTCTCTCCCTTGCTCTTCTGTCTTCTCACAACTTCTTGCGCTTATCCCTTGCCCCCTCAGTCAGACTCCTTCCTCATCAAAAGTAGTTATGTATTTCTCCTTACCCTCTTCCTTCCTGCACTCTCAGCCATCTTTGGAAGCTGACAGCAATCATATAAGTTCTTACTGATACTATTTTTTATTCTCCCTCTTAATATGAATTGATTCCTGTATGCTTCACTGTTGTTTTTTTCATTGACCCTGTATGGATTTCCTACCAATTATTGTTACCTTATGGTATGTCACCGCTGCTTACCTTGGCACTGGATTCCAATCTGTTTTATTATTGTTTTTACTGGCCACATACAGGATGCACACTTTTTCTTCCAATTATTGTACCTGTATGCTATGTCATCACTTTTATTGTACATTGTTGTTTAGCTTTGTCCTTACAGGACCTCCTTGAAAATGAAAGTGCTCAATGGAGTCTTCCTGCCAATAAACTGCCAATAACTCCTCCACCAGGGACCCTGAGAATTCAAACTACATGCTCCATCTGAAACTGAGAAATGTAAAGCTAAAGCGATGCACCATTCAGGTCCATCTGCATGTGTAGGTGGCCCAGTTTATGCTGACTAGCAGGCCACCTCCTGTATTTAATGGGAGTTGAAATCTCAGTTCATTCTTAAAAGTAGCGTCTTTGGCTTGCCCACTGTCACCATGGCAGTGCATTGCCCTGCAACCTGGGAGACTGGGGTTCACATCATTCTGTTCCTGGAAACTGATGCTGGAATTGTCAGGGGTCAAGATGCATCACAGTGGTTAGGCACTCTGCTCCTTGGACATCCCTTACTGGCTGACCTCTAAACAACCTTGGCACTGGCTCTGATGGCAGCTGCTTGCCAGCCCTTATGAAGAAAGGAAGGGTACTGCCATAGTGTCTGCAGTGTTGGAGAGCAGGTGAGGGGAGGCAAGAGGGACAAAATACACAAAGGGAAAACTTAAAAATATTTCAACTCCTTATCCCCAGGGTTTCTCCCTGCTCTCACTCTTAAACACCCACACCCAAACCCCTTGGTTGTGCTGGAGAGTGGTATAGTTTTCTGACTTTAGGTGGAGACTGAGCAGCTCTGCCTCATTAATTATGCTCAACCTTTACCTACTCAGCAGGTACTCAGACCTGGGTCTCCTGCATGGAGCAGGATATCAAGTCTCTGTATGACTCAACCACCATCAGGGACCAAAACAGGCACCTGCACATCAGATGGCAGACTGGTTTTATGTTGAACACTCCATAGGTGCACCTGTGTTTCACAGCCCTACACTTTCTGAGGTACTGTAGCTGCACGGTGAAATGACACCAACTGTTTGAAGTGCTGAACCCAACACTTCAAACAATATTATAAAATGGGAAAGGGGTTTTGGCTATTCTGATTGGTCATTAGCCATGCGTTAGAAGTTTCTAACACAGTATCTAATACAGTAACTGAGAAAGAAAATAAATGTCCCACGCTGGGGCTCAAACCCAGGCCCCTACTCACTACTTGCTTGCACCCCCAACAGCTGCAGTAGATTTAGTAATGCACCCATTTGCCAGTTAATCAATAATGTATGACAGGGCATATGTCGTTCTGGGATAACATCACACCTCAGGTGGCTGGGCTAAAGTCCACAGGCTGAGTGTGTCCAACACCCAAGAAGTGACATTATCCCCATGACACATGCCCTGGAGTGCATAATTGCAATTATAAAATGGCTTGCTTGTTAAAAAAAAGAAAAATTACGTTTGTAGTTGCTTTTTGAATAGGCATGATGTTGTACTGGGATAACATTACTCCTGAAGGTCAGCATTGACCAGTCAGAGCTCAGGAAGTTTTCTTGTAACTTTATAATTTGAAGTAATGTTTCCCAAGTGGCATTCAAACCTGAAAGTCTCAGCAGGAACTTTTTAAGTTATCAACTATATAGAACTTCAAACTTTGCTAACACTTTATCTCTAATACAAGTAAGGGCATCTAATAATTTCTGTAATGCTACATAAATTGTTGTGAGAAAGAAAAAAATTCCCACACTGAGATCAGCCAGGGCCTCCACCCACTACTGCTTGGTAGCCTGTGGCTGTGCCACTGTACTAAGGCTCCATGACAGGAAATTCATGCTGTATCAAAGGACATTCAGCGCTGGATGCAGATCCCCCCTCACACACACACATAGCTACAATGGATTTAGTAATGAACCTATTGGTCAGTCTGAAGTAATGTTCCCAAGTTGCATTCAAACCTCAAAGTCTCAGCTGGAAATGTTCAAGTTATCAGCAATATGGAACTTCACATCTTGCTGAAACTATATCACTAACATCAGCAATGATATCAAACAATTTCTCTCATACCACAGTAACTGAGTAATAAAGAAAAAATGTCCCATATTGCGGATCAAACCAAGGCCCCCTACATACTACTTGGTAGTCTGTAGCTTTACCACTGTACTAAAGCTCATTGACAAGAAATGCATGCTGTAACAAAGGACATCAAACACCGAGTGCACCCCCCAACAGCTGCAGTGGACTTAGTAATGCACCAGTCTATTAACTTGAAGTAGTTTCCCAAGTTGCATTCAAACCTGAAGGTCTCAGCAGGAACTTTTTAAGTTATCAGCAGTATAGAACTTCAAACTGCTGCAACTCTATCACTAACATCAGGAAGGACATTTAATAATGTCTCTAATACTACATAAATTGTTGTGAGAAAGAAAAAAATGTTCTGCACTGGGTATTGAACCCAGGCTTGTGTAGCTCTGAAACCCCATGCCAGATCCTAAGAGCCCTATCACTGACATCATTAATGACATCATGCAGCCAAATCATTCACACTGAATGCACCTTTGAACTTGACTAAATGCAAAAAAAGAGTATGCATGTCCACAATAGTACTTACAGCTACGCTGTTGATGCCTAAAAACACAAAAGGAATACTCCCGGGAACAGAGTGGGGTTAAAAGGTTTCTCAAATAAGAAAATATTTATTCTAATGAAGTACACAAAACAGTTAGTGGCAAAAAAAGGGAGAGGTACTGCCAAGCACTCCAGCACTTTATGGGGCACATCTGCTTGTCAGGAAGCGCTCCATGAAGTCCTGGATTGTTTGTCAGGACTTGTGACTGCCATGGTTTTGCATACTAGACTGGAATAAACATGATCGTACTCCTTAGGAACATTGTTTCTTTGAGTACGACATTTGTATTCTTATCAAGTAGCGTTGTCTCCATGGTGCACTGGTCCTTTTACCCAGTGTGTGAACATTGTGTTTTTGTGTTATGTAACATGCCTGCTTTCTTTGGACTGTATACCACTGTTATATATATGTGAAGGAAGTTTGCTTTTCAGGACGATTAAAGTTTTTCTACATATGTACAAGAGAAGATAGTCAAGAACACAGTCCTTTACAAAAAAGCGAGGCTTTATGCTCAATACTTTAATTTCCCAGTGGATCACACTGACTGATATAAAACAGTTTTGGGGCTTCACACATTCACTAGGCATTTTCAGAGTTTTAATAATTTACCGCATAGGAAAGTGATGCTTCAAATTCATAGCACAAGACTAAATCTCGCAAAAGAAACCTTTTTTTTCTAGTATGCCACCATTTGATCATTTTTAAATCATCAACATTCCACTATATATTGTACCTACTGTGTATGTTAATGTTTTTTTTCCTAATATAATTGATAGCTAACTATGACACACATAGTATATGTATGTTCCCTTCCCTTTTTCCCCCTACCTGGAACTTTCTTTGTCCCTGGGAATAGACTGCTTTCTTTGGCTCTAAGTGCACCAGTCTACTAGCTATGTTCCTTTGCACATCCATGGATGCCTGCAAGGTTCTGATGCACACTCATACTGATGCATGTCCCTGGTTACAGATGCAATCCCCAAGTCACCATTACGATTCCCTAGTTACAGATGCAGTCACCCTCAAGTTATTGATGCAGTCCATCTGATTGCAATCCCTTCTTTTACTGATATGATTCTCCCATTCTCAGTTATTCATACAACCCCCTCCTGCATCAAATCCAGACCCCTCCATTACTTACAGAATTCACCCCAGTTACTGATGCAACTCCCCTTCCTCCGCTGCCCCACATCTACGTTCTTGCCAGTTACCCAAGCAATCCTACTCCCCATGCCTACCATCCCTGGTGTCCAGTGCTTTTCCCTCCCTCTTCAACTCTATCTTGTCCCCCATACAGCTGTAAGTAATTGCACTGAGTTAATGTCTGTGAAGGTCTGTTTAGGGAGGCAGTATAGCGCAGTGGTTTAAGGCTCTGAGCTGCAAATCTGGAGACCTGGGTTTGAATCCCACAGCCCCCACTTACATAATGTGTGACCCTGAGCAAGTCACTTAACTTCCCTGTGCTCCCAGGTTGCACCTGTAAACAAGCTTTCAGCTTAGTGTGTCTCACCTGGTTAAACAATTGGACAGAAAAGCTCATTGTGCCACTGTACCGGTCACTGGTTAGGCTGTATCTGGAGTGCAGTGTGCAGTATTGGAGCCCTTACCTAAAAAAAAGACATTAGCTTACTGGAGACAGTGCAGAGAAGGGCACCCAAGATAATCCTGGGACAGCAGGGCAACCCCTATGATTGGAGACTCCATGATCTCAACATGTTCTCCCTGGAGAATAGAAGGGAAGAGGGGAACATGATCAAAACCCTTAAATACCTTAAGGATTTCAACAAGGTAAACTCTGAGGGTCTATTCAACCTTAGTGGAAACAGGGCCACTGGGGCACTGCCTCAGATTGGTGGGGGTGCACTCAAGAGAGAAATAAAGAGACACTTTTTCACGGAAAGTGTGATGGCAGAGTGGAATGAGACGCTGGAGGAAGTTGTCTCTCTGAAGACTGTAGATAGCTTCAAGAGGGATGGGACAGAGTGAAAAGGAAAACTGCATCGAGAGGGGGAAAGTGTGGGGGACATTGATGGGGAGGGAGAAGTGGATAGTGGGGAGTGCGACAGATCCCTCAACAGTTCTGTGAGGTCTGCAAACTAGAGCAGACTAGATTGACCATAAGGCCTTTTTCTGCTGGCTATTTTTGTATGTTCATATGCTTTTACCAGGTGGTAATTCATTTTATAGAATGGCCGGCAGAAAATTTAGTAAGTTTATTGGCTGAGAGACATCATCTGACCATGCATTAAATTCCTAGCACCACACAGTCTGGTGCCCGACCTCATTACCAAGGCAAAAAAACTTCATTAGCTACACAATCAAGGACTATTTCACATACATATTTTATTTAAAATGTATTTAAACTAATGATTTATGTAAAAAAAAATATGAAAAATGTTTCACTTTACATATAATACGAAAGAACAGTGAGACATTTTATGTGCAATAAGCCACTCCAGGGTGAGCATTAAATGATTTAAATGCACTTCATAGGAGGGTAAGGACACTCTCTTGGGACAAGCAATAAAATACTTTAATGCACACCCTGTTGTGGCTTAGTGCTTATGTGACTCCCTGAAGCAGCAACCAGGTTAATGAAGAATCCTATGAGAATGGCCTTAGCATTGTTGCCACTGCCACTCTTTCCAGGTGTTTACAAAGGACTTTCTGAGTGATCAGGAAGAATTAAAAAAAAAGACAAAAAAATCAAATTGGAGGTCCTCTAAGACAACATGGCAATTACAAAGTGAGATCCAGGGGAAACTGTTGGCAAACAGAATAAAAGCAGAGGAACAAAAAAGTAAAATTATTTCAATATTGGATGAAAATGGGAACATTCGTCTAGACAAAAAACAAATAATGGATAATTTTCACAGATAATAGTCACACTTGTACCAATCTGACTGCCACCCTAAGGAAAAAGAGTTACTGTTTTATGCCAAATATATCAACCTCTTTCCAGTTATAGCAGGAAAAAAATGCCTTAAAGGCCTCCATTAATGCAATAGAAATAAAAGAAGTCATAAAGCAAATGGAAAAAAAAAGTAAACACTCAGGAGAAGATGGGATTACCCTGGACTTTTACTATAATTTTTTTAAGATATTTGCCCCCTGTTGGTAAATCATTTTCAGCAAATACAAAAAAAGAATTTGGCCATTCCTCCCTCTTTTGAAAATGCTCATATTTCACTTATACCAAAAGAGGGGAAAGACTATCAAAAGGTGAAAAATTATAGACCAGTTGCTATTCTAAATTATGAGTACAAGTTCTTGTCAAAAATGATCAGTAACAGAATATTAGTACATCTAAATAAAATATTACATCACAAACAAGGAGGCTTTATTCCCAGTAGAACATTTTTTTCAGCAATACATAAAATTTGGTTCATAATAAATATCTTAACTAGCACAAAATAGATGCAGTTTTCATTTCATTAGATGTGACCAAAGCTTTTGATATGGTTGAGTGGCAGTTCATGTTTTTTGTACTCGAGCAGTGGGACTTCCCAGTGGAAATAGTAGACCTTGTTAAAGTATTGTATGACCAACCTAACACAAAGTTAAACATTAATAATTATTTTTCTAATTGTATAAGATTACATAGAGGTGTAAGGCAAGGTTGCCCTTCTCATCCACTCTCTTTGTTTTAGTCCTAGAAGTTCTTCTAAATGCGATCAGACACAACAAAAACATTAAAAATATACAAATAGGTGAAAAATCAGTTACATGAAACGCTTATGCAGACAATATTACTGTATATTATTGCTAGAGGATCCAGTTAACAGCCTTGGGAAGGTCAAAGAAGTCACTGGGAGATACTCATTACGCTGAGGATACAGAATCAGGAAACAGAAATCAGAGCTGCTGCCATTCAACCATATCAGTGTTCAGGAAATAACCGATATTTTCAACACTCAAATAAAATTAGATTCCATGGATTATTTAGGCATAAAGCTGACTAACAGTATTCACACTGTATTTTCCTAACTTTGAGCATCTGTTCGAAAAGGTTAAATTAAAGATAGAAGCGCAAAAAACTATGTTTTCTATCTGGGGTAAAATAAGTATTCTAAAAATGTTTTAATACCACTAGTCAGTGTAGGAATTACACATTATGAACTTTGAGAGCTATAAGAGCCCTATCTTTAAATTGAGCTCCCCCTTCCCATTGTAAGTCAATGGTAGTCATGCATGAGGTACCAGGGCTCTCTTCAGAGCTAGGGGGCCGAACCTTGGCAAGCCCCCCTGTAATTCCAACATTGCCTCTAATGTCTTTCACCTTTCCAGCAATCCTAATTCCTGTATAGAAAACATGGTTTAACAAATGAACTAGACTCATGAAACTGTTCATCTGGAACGTTAAACCATCATCGAACATTTTCTGTGAAAAACCACGGGGCTGGATTTTTGAAGGCCAGAGAATGGCGCAGGGTGCTTGTATCAAAAACAACTGATGCAAGGAGCAGGATGTGTCAAAACTTGCATCAAAAAAAGGTCTGCATGTTCCAGACTGGCTTGCACCATGCTTGCTGAAACATTGCCTGCGCCATGTCGAAAGGGATGCCTGCATCACTGAAATGATGCACCAATCCCCTTATTTGGGATTTTCAAAGAATCTGAGTCCTGTCCTTGTGCCTAAAATGCATGTCGCTGTTAGACCAGCCAGAGCTAGTCTAATGTACACTAGAGCATATAAAGAGGCCCATAACAGGGGGGCAGATCTGACTATGGTACTATTAAGGGCCAATATTCCCCTGCAGGACTAGTTTAGAGCTTTTAGGGGGCTTAGTCTTGGCCATTTCATCTGCTGTATTTTTGACTCAGTTTGCATCATTCTTGTCCTTTGTGTCATTTTTTTGACCCAACTTGCACCATTTTTTTAACTCAGCCTGTCTCATTCTCATTCCTCGAGTCATTTTTTTGACTCAACTTGCACCAATTTGTTTGACACAGCTTGCGTCACTATCCTCCCTTGCATCATTTTTTTGATGCAGTAGACCACTTGGCATCAGTTTGGGGGACTTTGCACAGAGGGCCCAATTCTCAAACGTCAGTGCAAGCTGCACCAAAGGTGGCTTGCACTGATTGCCGGAGTGCCAGGGAACCTGCACCTGCTTCTCTATTGGGTAGGATCCTGGCAGCAAGGTCCCGCGGCTTGTGGCACACCTAGCCCTGTGCCAGATGGCACATCAGGAAGGTTTGCCACAAGCTGTGGGTTGGCCATGTGGAAATAGTACCATGAACTGGTGCCTAGTGGCTAGCGCCCCCCACAGCCCTGATCCATGATCATACAAAAAAACCTCTTCCCTGGTAGTCTAGTACCCCCCAGCCCCAATCACCCTTCATTATTATTACAAAATCCCTGGTAGTCTTATGGCATCCCCCCAAGCCCCGATCACCCATCATCAATTTTACAAAATCATTGGTAGTCTAGTGGCACCCTCCCCCCAAGCTCTGATCTCCTGTTATAAAAAAATAAAATATCCCTGGTGGGCTAGTGGACTGCTCCAGCCCTGATCCTGCCATGCCTTACCACCAACCCCCTATCTCCTAAACAAGCTGGTAACCAACACAGCCCACCGCTCACCGCCATGGCCAGCCACTGTCTGAGCTCTGAATGAGTGTGTACTGTATATAGTATGCACTCATTCAGAGCTCAGCTGGCAGCTGGCCATAGTGGTGAGTGGTGGACTGTGTTGGTCACCTGCTCAGTTAGGGGATGGGGGGAGTGTGATGGTAGGGTACTGCAAGGTGGGTACTCCACTAGACCACCAGGTATTGTAGAATGTCACTTAATGGGGGATCTGGGCTGCAGCGGTCCACTAGACCAACAGTGATATTTTAATTTTTATAACGGGAGATTGGGGCTTGGTGGGTGCCACTAAACTACTGAGGTTTGTAAAATAATGATGGGTGGGACTGAGGCACTAGGTTAGGTGACATTCTGCAATTCTTGGTAGTCTAGTGGACCCCCCCACAGTGCCTTGCCATCCCACTCCCCATCTCCTAACCAAGTTGATGACCAGTGCAGCCACCGCTAACCACCATGGCTGGCATTAACTGAGCCTGAATGAGTGCGGCATCAGGCAGCAGTATGTGCTCATTCAGGAGTTCAGTCAGTGGCTGGACATGGTGGTGAGCAACGGCTGTGTTGGTCACCAGCTCCATTAGGGGATGGGGGACCATTGTGGTAGGGCACTGCAGGGTGGGGGGTTCACTAGATCACCAGGAATTGCGGAATGTCACTTAATGGGGAACTGGGGCTGGAGTAGTCCACTAGACCACCAGAGATATTTTAATTTTTAAAATGGGAGATAGGGGCTTGGGGGAGGGATGCCACTAGACTACCAGGGATTTTGTAAAAATAATTAATGGTGATCAGGGCTTGGGGGAGCACTAGAGTACCAGGGATACCAGGGATTTTTTAACAATAATGATAGGTGATCAGGGCTTGGTGGGGCGGCACATTGGCACACCCTCCCAGAGGATTTCTAAGTACCGTTAGACCAGCTATTGGCTGGTCTAACTGTACTTAGACCTTTGCCCTCTGGGAGGGTTTTGAGAATAGCAGCTTAGGGGATATGGCCACCTGCAACTGCTACAAGCCCCCTAGTACCAAGTCGCAGCCCATTTTGTGTTGCAAGGCTGGCACACACCTCCTCTGGTGCAAGCAGCCTGCGTTTGATGCAAGCTGCTTTTGAGAATAGCTCAGAGTGCAATTTTTGATGCATGGTGCTACTTGTGTAATTTATGTTTGATGCAGGCACCTTGGGTCGATCTAAAGGCTTTGAGAATCAGGCCCAGAGAATGCTTTTCTAGCAAAATATAGTGCACAGTATTGAGCACACCTGGGTCTGGGGCAAGGTGGTTGTTTGACACACCCTGTGTCAATCTAAGGCCCCTTTGAAAATCTGGCCCCATGTCTTTCAAAAGAAGAGGGGAAAAATGGCCTGTTCTGACATTTTCAAGGTGAATTTAGCATTCCACACAAGATTCACCCTAAACCTAGCTTACAATGAACAAAACAGGTTGTTATAAAGAAAATAAGGTGTCAAATATCAGTAGGAGAAATATATGCTCCATCACTAATATTTGGTACTCACCAGCTGATTATATGTGATCTGACAGCATCATAACTAGAAAGTTAAGCAACTTGACCAAAATGTATCAAAGCAAAACAAAACACTGTGCTAAAGCATATACTTCCAATAGACTATGGGAAAACCAAACTAGAAAATAAAAGGAAAAACATGCAATTTCTCCAGTAGGAATAGGGGAGGTATAAAGAGGTGGAGAGATATTAGAAACAGAACATTCATACCTTGACCTGTACTAAAAAACAAGTATTGTCTTAATACCACAGACTATTACAAATATGCTCAAATACAAAGTATTTATTTTTATTTATTTCAGAAGAATCAGAAATACCTTTGAGTCATAAACTCCTTTACAAAGGTTCCACGTCACATATAACAAATCAGTTACACAAATACAGTTAGTACAGATACAGATACAAATACAGTGATTATTACAGAGTAAGGTTAAGTTACAACAGGAATGCTAGGCTAGCATTCAGGATCTTAGTGCAGTTTGAGACAGTTAAAAGAGACTGGAAACTTAACATCTTTGAGTTAGTGGAGCGGAGAGCAGTATGCAGAGGCAAGCCAGAGGCCATTGTCAGTAATAGAGGGACAGGGCACTAGTTCATGTCTGATGCAGTCACTTGAGGAGGCGAATGGGCCTAAGGTGCGTTTTGAAATGACCAATTCTTTGATCTAGATGCAAGGAGGAGGGTAGGTTATTCATCCACAAGGGTGCCCTGTAGCAAAAGGATCTTTGAAATTGAGTTGTGCGACAGGGAGGGATGGAGAAACAAAGGGTATCAGAGCTACGGGTATGTTTAACTTTAGAGTCTAAGGTGATTAAGGAGTATTAAGTATCTAGAGGAAAGATGTCAAAAGGTGGGTGAGAACCCCTGCACAAGAAAAGACAGATTCCACATATGGAACTATGGGGCTTAAAATAGGGTTCAACCAGTGGCTCTTGAGTAAATGCATACAAAAAAACAAACAAACAAAAAAAAACCCAGTACAGCAATGGGAGAAAGGCCTAGGTAATATGTATATTACACCCCTACAAGACTGTTTTGAAAATGAAACCTGTCTCAGATTGCTGGAAATGTAACCAACCAAATCCAAATGCTATCAAGACATTTTGTGAATGTGAAAAAAAATATGTCACTAGTGAGATTTTTCTTTTAGTATACTAGAAAAACTGGGAATTGACTTAAATAGTCCCTGTTTTATTAACTCGGTGCTGGAGCAAAACTTATGGTATTTGAAGAAGAGGTCTAAACTTCAAATTATTATGAAAGCCAAACCGTGGCCATAAAGAGATTAATATTAAAACATTGAAAACAAAATAGTACCCATAGTAATCCCCAAATGGAATGGAAGAAGTTTTTTTTTTTACTTATGTGTCCAATTATTTTTTTTTTTAAACTATTCACAAGTTTGGCTCATGTTTAACTTAGAACTGGATTTGTGGGATGAACAGGTTCTACAACTAACGTCTGCTGATTTAGAATTTTAGAATTCTGGGTCTTTGACATTTTGTGGAGGTACTTTCCTAGAAACCCTCACTTTCTGAGTCTTACAGTGTCAAGACAATACTTAAATCACATTTTTTATTTTTATGAATACAGTTTATTTATGAACTTTTGAACAATGCAAGTAAGTAACTATATGCCGCTAATGTATTTATATACAATATATAATGTTCACTACAGTGATTGGTTCTATGTATTTCCCTTATCCTTCTACCCTTCCTGGCAACCCTAATAAAACATATTTTATTAAAAAAAGGAAGAATTTTCACCCCCATTCAGCATGGCTCCATAAAGTAATGCATCACAGATGCAAAGTAGTCTTTGCAACCACTTTATGACCAAGGAAATGATTGCCAATAGAACCCCATGCTTAATAAGTTTGCACCTACTGTAACTCAAACTCTTACTGTTTGAGTTTGAGTAAACATTGATGTGTTAAACTGATTCCACTTGAATCCTGGAGACTGTGATTTTAATGCTGCCCTGCTCTTTAATGACTTAGATACAACTGGATAAAGCTATTAATGACATTTCAATTAAAAACTACCTCTTTGTTGCAATGTGCATGTCCTCTCCCATGCATTACATACACACACCAGGTAAGTGTCTTCTGTTAGATAAGTTTGTAGAGGGCCCCGCTGATATTGAACAGTTTTTTTGCAATCTGCTCAACATCAGCATACATCCCAAGGGTGTCTGCTTGTTTTTGAAGAGTCTGTGGCCATTTGTAATGCCTCAGTAACACCATGAGCTTAGCAACAAACAAAATGTGTGCTGGTCCCTAAAGTGTCTTTTGTTAGGAACACAGACTTGAAGACAATTTGACAGCTTACATTTGCAAACTACGTGAAGGTGTTCTGTTGCCAAGGTTCTGAAAGACTGCAGATCACAGACTGATTCACTTACAGGCACAAACAAAACTTTTATTAACTTGATGTATCATGATTGTACAGTAAATATGATGGAACTACTGACGTACTGTCCATTTGTTAAACTTTTAGAAGGCCTTTGCTCAAAATTATTTATTTATTTATTTGCTAACTAGGTAAGTGGATTAAGCATATGGATACCTATTTTAAGGCATGACTCAGGGAAGTTACAGAGTGATACAGACAATAAGCAACTGGACAACATGCAAGGTAATACAAAGGCACAAGTTAGAACACAGTACAGATAGTAAATAATACAACAGATCAGACAGTACTACAAATAACAATAACACTTATTCACTGATTATGAGAGCATGACATCAGGAACAGATGCAAGGATTTATTTGGAGGAGGTATTTTTTAAGAATGGATGTCAGAAGCAGGTGTTTAGGGGGAATCTGGATATTAGGAAGTAATTTGTCAGCAGATAAGGACTGCTTGGCCCACCCAGTTTGCTCATTTTCCTTGCCTATTTTGGGGCATAAAAGGAAGATGCCTGTTGACACATTTTGATAGAGCACTTGGGTTCAAGCAGGAGTGACTAGTCACTAGACCTCAAGTGGTAGGACCAGGAGTGGAGTTGGAATACATTAAATGTAGAGGCAGGAGTACAAAAAAATGGAGTAGCTTATCAAAGAAGTATCCCCAAATGAATGATCCCTTGGCAATTGTGAATAACCAGCCCATACCTCTATAAAGAAAGCAGTGATGGGTGAGGAGGTTGGTGGCTAGGCCAAAGTGGCAGATTTTGTTATAAGCAATATCCCATTTGGATAACTTGTTTTGCTGGAATTAAAATAGGACAAGCAACCACAAGTAAGGCTGAGCAATAGTACACCCTGTACAATGGCAAATCAGGATTTAGAAGTAAGGTTCTGCCTGATCTTGTAAGCTAATCCAAGTTTGGAGTCAATAGCTTTACAGGCAGTAGCTCATAATACGTGTGTACAGAATACGTTATTAATGATAATGGTTTTATATAGACTGCACGATCAGCATCTTCATCCACTCATGTCAGATGGACAGGGCATTTTGGACCACGAGGGGGAGTCTAAATACTTCCTGTAGTTTCTGAGCACTCGACAGTTCTGTGGGATCCTTTCTGGGGATTTGTGATTTGAAATGTCAGTCATTTGCTTCCAACCTGAGGACTCTGCAGAGGCGCTAAAGCAGCAGTCGCTACAATCAAGCTAGTAGGAGATCTTGCTATATGCTTGGTCTGATTGCTCATCTTAGTCCCCTTATTACAGCATCCTGTTACAGAGTAGCTCTTGGGTCAGCTTGAAAGGTGGAGTATAAAGGGGACCTAAGCTTGGGTGACTTATATTTTTGGTGACAATTAGCACTGTTACTCTCCAACTACTCGATGTTAATTAAGCATATAGTATTGTTTTATTTTTCATAAACTGATGCCTTAGTACCAGAGCAATGTGATGTTGGTTATTATTGTTTGTGTTGGTACCCATTTTATGCCACTATTCACTGCAACCAAGAAACTGGCCCCTACTGTTTCAAGTGAAAGACCAGATTCTCTAGAATACAGTTTCAGTCTTGGAAAAAACTCAAGTGTGCCCGCATTCATGGAAAATGTAGATTTTCACACTTGTGATTTCTGATGCTGGTCATCACACAGTTAACACTACAACAGATGAACCCAAAGCAAAAAGGCACTGCAATTGTGGCACACAGTGCATTCTGGCAATTGCCGTTCCCGAGATACATCTGAATTGCAATATAAATAACTGGATGTCACATGGAAAACTGCAGTTCCCAAAGCTAAGTAGGGATCCACAACTTCATTTGAATGCACTAACAGGTGCCAGTGTGTACTTCTTGCCCACTGCTGGCCACAAAGTAGTATCTGGCCAGCTTGCAGAATATGGCAGTATAGTAACAAACTGACAAGCAACACATCCCAAATAGGATAGCACCTTTGCTCCACACTGCCATATTCAAACATTTCTTCATCATTGACCCCATAATGCCTGCAAGAACTTAGGAAGACATTTGCAGATCATTATGGGGCCATTACCTTTTCTGCACCGTGCCTCTGTACTTGTACTGTGTAGAGGCATGGTGCAATCCAGGTCAGCTCCCTGTACCCTTCCCTGATCCCATACATATGTAATACAAAACTTCTCCCCAGTAATAGTGCCACCCCTCCTTCTTATTCCTTACATGACTACGTCATAGTAAAGAAGTTCCACGACTTGGCCGGCAAATCCCAATTGGTATTCTGGGTTGTTATAATAAGTACTGTCCCTAGATCTAGTGGAACTCCCCCTCCCTCTGAGTTCTAGTATAATAAATGATTGTTTAAATCACTGTAAGGCTACTCATCCTTTGTAGTCCAGTGGTAACCTCCTTTCATAGCCCACGTCAGTTGTGACTGACATAACAATCTAACCTGGTGGTCCAGTGGTGGCCATGTGCCGTCTTGAAAAATGGTAATCTCCAAAATATAGTAGTCCCGGGTGGTTCAGTGTTAATCCCAACTACCCTCAGCAAAGGTCCCCATCAGAGGTGAGATTGCAGCTTGTACATTCCCTCTGCTCACTTCCATGGCCAGACACTGTCTTTTGGAAATATGGCATCACTATAGCAACATGCACAATCTCTCAAAGTCCTTGAGGGATTTGTTTTTTATTTGGCACTAATTCTGATAATTGATATTATCTTGTAAAAAATATTGTTACAGCAATGAAGGTCTTAATGTTTATGTAGTTTGTTAACTGGTTGAGGGTATAGTTCAGAAAATGTCTCCAGATAGGTTTAATTCTGTATGAATGTGTTAAACAGTTGTTCCTACTATGTAACTTTTCTTTATTCCCTCATATTTCCATATATAGAAAATTTCTGTTTTATAGTTTTTTAACGTACAATACTATCAAATTTTAACATACACTCATATAGGTATTAAACCTAAAGATCTTGCTTTTAATTAAGAATGTATTCACATAAGACACTCATTCCTTCATAATTTAAGTTACTAGGACTAGTTGCTCGAGTATTCATGTTATCTGCTTCTGTTGACATTTGACCTTGGAAGGTTTCTTAGCAGTAGCAGACTGGTAGAATCTGGTTCATTTCAATCTCTGTTGTTTTTTTAAAAAAGGTATTTTAAACCAATGACAATTCTTTCTGTTTTGTTTATGTATGAGCTGGATGTTAATAGAATGTGATTAAACAACTGGCATAAGCTTCCGAGGAAGGACTTGTTTGGTCCGAAAGTTTAAGCACTGTTTTCTTTTTTTGTAACATCTATGTTAGCCCAATAAAAGGTATCAAACCATTCACTTCTGGATCTTTTAGTGACAACAGAAGTTATTTTAAAAACTGATGTGCAAAAACAGCTGCAATAAACAGCTGAATACTGATAAAAACCTGGTCCAAGCTATATTAAAATGTGAAAATAAGTACTAAAGCAGACTGAAATTGCAGAAAGAAGGGTATCGTACAAGCAAGGAGATAAGGGGCAATCTAAAACAGAATAAAAAGTACAGGTCAAAATTTTCGCTGCTATTATACACTGCTGCTTTAAGTTCAAATTGTTGGGGGGGGATCAAATTTAACATGAAACCAGTTACCGAGAAAAGGGTGCTGAGGGGTCTAAGCACTCAGAAGATCAACAAACCAATGGGCCTGGATAGGTTACATCTTAGAGCGATAAAAGAAATGTAGCCGGAGCTGGCCATACCACTGGCAGACCTCCTTAACTGGTTACTGGAAACAGGCATCTGCTGCAGTGTTTGCTTCTTCCTGTGGCATGAATTATTCATTTCTATGGAATAATACAGTCCTGCTATTGGCTAAATATGATGCAGTGCCATCAATGACATTGCTTGTTGAGCATAGAGAAACGACTTCAAGATAAGCAAGGTGGTAAGATGAGCCAAAAACTATGGAAAAACTGTAGAGTACTTGAATGAAAAATCACCCAGCTCAACAAACTCTATGGTACTACACATGTTCTGAGACATCATGCAAGTTCTGTGGAAAATTCTGTGGCTGTGGAGTTGCAGAATACTGTGGGCCTTGACTATAGGTAGGGCTGGGAAGACTGAATGGCCAGTAGGCTTTTTCCTGCTGACAATTTCAATGTTTCTGTTTCTATGTACAGTTACAGCACTAGAAAGTTAGATCACTTTTGAATTTGAGGTGCTCTAGATTTTAGGCCCAGTTTGCACAAATGCAGTGGAAACATGCTGCAGATCCCCAAGGGGGCTTTGAAAATCCCACCCAAGTTGTTTTTGTAATATTTTTCAAAATCACATAGGTACACATTTAAAGCACTAATACTTCAGGCTTTCTTGACATGCCATGTTTTAAACTAAGGATTAGCATCAGGGCTTAAATGTGAGAGGAAACAGTGTCCTATACATCTAGATACCCCCTGTTTTTCTTTAAGTGCCTATCCACAATTCTTAGATAGTTTTACCTTTTTTCTTAAATTAGTAATCTATTTATTCACACTTGTAACTACTCTGAATCCCTCTCTTATCAGAAGTTGCTGCTCTCTCTTCTTTGACATTAGTGACACCATTCCAGACCATTCAGGTGAACAGTGTGGAACGGTGTTACTGATGTCATAGAATGTCTTTGAAATATGAAAGGAAAAAGCAGTAACTGCTGAGAAGGGTGGAATTCTATGTACTATAAGCTAGATTATTTATCAGGAGTTGGTCAAAGCATATCAGAATACATAACTGTAATGTAAAGAAACACGATAGGGCAGTAAACTATGTAAAAGTTTTTTCCTATCACATTTAATGGGACACATTCATGCCCAGTGACCATAATAGTTTAAAAGCCCATGAAAAAACTCTTTTAAACAAAGTCTAGGGCTGATTTGTAGCTGGACGTTCTCTAGAGATATAGATGACGGAGTCTGTTCAACATTAATACTGGACTGCAGCCATTTTTAGAACATTGTGATGTCATCGAGGAACAAGCTTTGACTAACTACACTAAGTCAAGTACAGCTTGTTCCTTGATGGCATGACAGTGTTCTAAAAATGGCTGCAATGTAGAATTAATGTTGAACAGACTCAGTCGTCTATATATCTGGAGTACATTCAGTTACAGGTGAGCCCTATACCTCATTTGAAAGAGATTTGCATGGGCTTTCAAACTATTTCAACCACTGTACATGAATGTTTCCCTTTAATAACCAAATAAGATGGTAGGCTTGGGGGAAGGGTAGAAAATGTTTCTAGACAGACTGAATGGAACCTCAGTCTTTAGCTGCCAGCAAAGTCTATGTTCCTATGTTTCTGTCACAGCAAATGGGAATAAAGAGTTAAAAAAGTTTGTTTCACAGGAAAGGAAGGAGTAAACTTTGCTCCAAAATGTAAGCATATAATGACACCGGATGGCATCTATCCTGTTCCAAGATGCTGCCCCTAGCCTGGGGAGCACATGAGAGCTATGTTAGCATAAGTGTCTAAAAGTTCATAATGTGGGTGTGAGCAGCCAGGAGCAGAATTAAATACACCCATTCTATGGATTATGTAACTAAACCATGAAAATACCTGATTACAGACTGCTTGTGACTGTTGTCTTGAAAGAAACCATGCATGAGACACTCGGTGAATTCTGAATAAAACATGTACTGGGTAAGCTAATCATTTCCTTTTGTTTTCATTTTTGATAGCGCCGACATGCTTTACTTAGGGACTACGTGAAACAAATTTTTTTTATATCTGGGTTCCCCTGCTACTGAGCATCAGAGTTTGGTATCTATGGGATAGCGTTCCATGTCATAATGGCAATCACCAAATGGTGATCGCTGTTATAGTGAGTGTACATCACTGAAAAAACCAAATGGCAATGTACATTTATAGCAAGTCATCGGCGAACAACACTTTTTATATGGGGCACAGCCCCTTACTAAAGATTCTTAACTCCGGGGTGCATGTCAGGAAGGGAGAAACTTGTAGAAAAAAATACTCCTGCCAACAAAACACAAAATACTGTGCGCCTCATGAGTCCTGAACCCTGCACCCTCCCCACTGTAGCCAGCCACCCTCACCACCCCACTATTTAGCCAGCTCTGCACCCTCTCACTGCACTACCTCCCACATACCTTCCAACCTGTTCCATTCACCCTCATGTTCTTCTGGTCGCCTTGTTGTTGGCTGTCACTACCCTTTATGGGTAGCGTACATGACAAGTGCTGAAACTGAGTCGCTCATATTCAAGTCGCTCAATGTCAGTCGCCATTTTCACAGATTACCATAGGATAGTTCACTAATCTGTATGAGTGGAACACATTTTGAAAATAACCTGCCAAGAATAAAGAATTCTATCAGTTTTTAATCCATTATACAATGGTAACATATTTACTGAGTATCTGAGTCTTTTCCACAGATCTCCTAGGAGGTGTGTAGCATGAATTTCCAGAGTAATGAAAACCAGCCTAGATATGACTAGATCACATTGAGAAAACTTTGCTATATTAAACTTCACTAAACGAGAGTATCACTGTATTTCACAATGGCTGAATTTGGGTGCTGAACATGGGAGCTTTGTGAAATAGCTGTCAGGTGAACTAAAGGAGTATTTACCCCACCATATTCAAACCTGGCTCATTACAGTACCTGAAGGATGCAAAAGTACTGCTGTATTTTCATATGTTTTCTCTGCCCTGAATATTAATAAGAGTAATCCGTATTTTGCGAATTGTGATGTTTTGCATGAAAAAAGCATTTGGATTGCTGGACTAAATAAATTGTTTTCAAGACTAGCTTTTGAGAGTTACACTCTCTTCATTATTGAATAATTTATTTATTGAAAGAGATTTACTAAGAAAGGTCTACTGCAAACTAAAAGCTCATTTCCAGAGGCATGGGGGGATTGTAAATGGGAAGGCAATGCAGCAGCAATAATACAGAAATGGGGACAATGCTATAGCACTATAAGCAGGAATTAGTGCTGTGCAGGATTTTCAAATTCTGGCAGAATGAAATTCCATGGAATTTTCAAAATTCCACCAAAATTCTGATGAATTTCGCTAAAAACGGAATTGTGGAATTTCACAGCCGAAAATAGTGGCAGAATGATTTTCCATGGAAAAAAATGCTGTTCCGTGGATCTCAATATTTTCCACAGAAATTGTTGCATGATAATGTTATGCGGAAAAATACTGTTCTGTGGAATATTATTCTGCAGATCACAGTAGACAGAATTCCACAGAAGAACCAGTGGAATTCCAGCAGAAATTCTGCCGGAAGCATGGCCATTCCATGCTAATTTTTTTTTAATTAATGTATTTATTTCATATTCAGATTAATACCTTTGAGTCAAATAGGCTCGTTTAGAAAGGTTCTAAGTCAGAATGCTCAGAACAAAACATATGATACAGGTAATTTCATATATGGCAGGGTATACAAGTCAGGTTACACAGATAGTGGGGTTCCATGGGCTACAGATGTATACAAGGATGTTATGCAACTAAAATAGACAAAGATACGCAGGAGATTTCAGTCCTATAAGTGCTATGGAGAAGATGACATCAGCACTCAGTGGTGCGGCACAGTGCTTAAGTAGTTACATGATACAGCTAGAGGCAATTTTGCCTCTAATTTTGCCAGTGGAATTCCACGTTCCATACAGGTAGATAGGCCATTAACAAAGCAAAGGCCGATAGCACATTCATAAGGTAGAAAAAGAAATGGGCAGACTGGATGGGCCTTGCGGTCCTTATCTGCCATCAACTTCCATGCTTCTATGTTTCTACAGTACTAGCAGGAATAGTTATGGAAACACTCATAGATTAAAAACAAAATTACACTGTACAGTTTACAGTTTACCAACATTGGGTAAAGGTCCAAGAAATAAACGTCAAGTAGGTTAGTGGAAACTGGTGTCTCAGTAATGTTATCACCAACAACATATTTACTGTTTTCTCCTGCATCTTCAAGTGGACTAATGTGGCTGCCATGTTTCTTTTGTGGTTATGTCTGATTTTACCCCTGTGTCATTTTGTGGTTTGCCTAGCAAGGATTCTTTCTCTGAAGCTGCCACATACTGTCATTTAGTTTATTAATTCATCTTTAAAAAATTATCTTTCACTTTAGCAACAGTTGATGTTTATGATAGATGACAGATCTATCTGGATAACTTGTGTCTGCTCTAATTTTTAAAGGATAGAATATGGTTCAGATATGGATATTTGTCGCTTTCCATTTGGTGGGATTTGGAGCAGGTATTCTAATGTCTGTACATCTTTACTGTAAACTAAAACAATCTGTGCTGCAGTCAGTTTGTCAAAGCCCTAAGTGCAGCAATGTGTTAGCACAGAAGAACTAGTCGATCCAAGGACCATATGTTCCACACCTAGCAATGGTGGGCAGTTTGTGATTCGAGCTGGTGCACATGTGGCAGATTTCCATATCCAGGGAACACACGCATCTTGGTTATGAGAAAGGCGCTTTTTATAAATAAAGATTGATTGAGTGATTTGATTTAGTTAAGAAATTATTTTCAGTAAGGAAGAGCTTGAAGAAGCCATGCTGACATCATTCAACCTGTGTATGCACTGTTGATTCAGAAGTACCATTAAAGCAACCATAAACCTTGATTTTATATTCTTTATTATAATTGGAAATGTAGACATGCATGAAGTCTATTTATTATTCCCAGAGCACTGTTTAACGAGTTTGTTTTGAAATGGCTGGGATTTTTTTCTCATTTAGAGGTCCTTGTTAATGCCCACTGTTCTCTGACCAATATACATTTTTATTATACAGTGGACATAAAGAAATCTAGTAAACTGATTGGTCAGCTAAGGTCTTCACCCATAGGTAAATCCTGCAATAACCCACGGCTTGAGGAGGGGCATTTATAAAAAGTAAAACATAATTAAAGACATTTTACATTTATTTTACATATACATCCAATGTATAATTGCAATAAGGCACTCCGGCGTGGGTAATTAGGGGATTACCCAAGTCTCAGGTGGTCGATTCATTTGACCATGCCTTGTGACACACAACATGAAGCATGGGTAAATCCCCCAATAACCCATGCCCTATCATGCCTTATTGCTTAAATACTTAGTGGTTTCAGAATCTGGTGATATCCGTTGAATGGGGGCCCTGCATGGAATGTTTTATTGTAGGTTTCTGCTCCAGCTCAACTGATATCACCGTATTTCAGTGCTAATATGAAATTTAAAACTAGTAGGAACCTTAGGGTAATACTTGACTACAACAGCTTGCATTTTGCACATTCCAGCTATGTGACAGGCTAAATCTTAGGGCTAAAAATGACTACAACAGCTTTCGCTTTGCAGGTTCCATTTCTGTGGCTGGCTAAGTACTTCAATGTGAAAAGATAAAGTAGGCAGAGAGTGAGTGGTATTGGGATGGAGATTGCTAACTCTAGGTCTTTGATTGGTGAAGAAGGACCAAGCCCCCAAGAGCCATCTCTTGGAGTGGTAATATGTTTGCTATGCCCTTGGCAGGCAAACATAAATATTGAACCGGAGAAGGCAGCACTATTTCAAAACAAACACATGAAAAAGTGCACTTAGGACATCAGACAGGCTTTACACATGTTCACAGTTCCAATTATATTAAAACATATAAACAACAAAATGTATGCTCCAGTTAAGAGGAAGAAGTGCACCATCTTGGCACCTGTGTGGGGAATACTGTAGTTTTGAAATAGCTGGGCTTTTCCTCATTTAGAGACCTTTGTTAATGCTCACTGTTCTCTGTCCAATATTACTTCTTAATAACGTGTGAGTTTCAGAACCTAGCAACATAGCTGAGTCAGAGCCCTGCATGAGATGCTTCAGTATAGCAATCAGCTCCAGCTCAATTGATATCACAGTGTTCCAGAACTAATAAGAAATTAAAAATTAGTAGGACCCTTTGGTTACATATGACTACAACAACTTCCACTTTGCACCATCTCTGTAACTGACTAAGTACTTCAAAGTGAAAACAGAAAGTAGGTGGAAAGTGGGTGGTACTGTTGTGGAAATTGCTGATCTTCTTCAGGGATATCTCTGTCATCGGGTCACACCTAAGGAACTTCGCCGCCAGTCACTAGGCTCCCACAAAAGCTTTTCTGCAGCAGTCTACTAGAGGTCGCCTACGCTGACATCAGGATCCAATGTCACTCACCCTATCAAAGCGTTGGTGGCTCCACTCCCTCCTCAGTTCTTTCCCACCATCGATCATTGGCGCAATGACTCTGTGGATGCTTCGTCGCTCAGTTTGACCACCATTTTTACTTAGCTTTTTATTTTTGTTTGCCATTGAATCACTTTTATTTAAAAGTGATCCCTTCTCCTTTGTATGTCTAGCCACACCCTCTTGAAAAAGGAACACAGAATTCTCTGAACTAAACCCACTACCTGTATGTGCTTTAATCCACCTTAGTCCTCCTCTCCATTCTACCTCTCAGTCTCCATATCTACTCTGTACATTACACCCATTACCGACTCACTCAGTTCACTCCTGCACCTCCTTTCTTCCTCATTTACACACCTTGTCCTTTGCCCCTTCTCTTCCTGTTCTATCCTCATTTTGATTCCTTTACTACTCCTCCTCTTACTTCCCTATCTATCTACCTACCTCTGCCCCTACCCTGTTCTGCCTTTCACTGTTCCTTTTAATTCCACTTTCTCCGTTATTTTGAGGTTTGGCACTTTAACTGTTAGTATCACTGTGTCTCACTTCTTTGACTAACACTTATATTGTTAGAGTCGACAGTTACCTTGGATACATTAGAGTCGACTGTACCTTGGATCCATTAGTCAACTTTGGCTTAATTGGTGCATTTTGTACTCTTGTCCTCCTTATCGGTTGTCTTCATTAAAAATTGTTAGTACCACCCTGTTTATGTATCTCATCACACTTTGTACTTATCTCTCATTATTGGATTATTTTATGGTTTTATGCTTGCATAGCTCATCATACTTTGTATGTTCTATCATTATTTGGATTGATTTGTCCTATTCTACTGCTGTATTTTTTTGTTCTATCACTATTGCTGTTATCTGTTTTGTTTGCTCTTGGCTATGACGTAATCTCCTGGGTCGTGTCTGAAAATGGGCATTTCTATGCCTAGTGCTCCTACCCGGTAAACAAAAACTAAATAAATAAATAAAATGTTGATGACTACCCCTTCGATGGCTCTTTTCTGTCGCTGTCACTGTGGAAGAGATCTCCTCCACCGATGAACACCAGCTCTGAGTCTGCTGTCTTGGGCCTAGCCATAACATTCTTGCCTGTGAGTTCTGCCAAAAATTCAACCTCAGCACCTGGCACCAATGAAAGAAAGCCCTGCAGAAATTCCTCATGGAGCAACAGGCAGTCAGTGGAGAGCAGGGGTCTTCTGCGCCCCACCTCCCCGCCCAGTCACTGGCATCTTCCACAGTCTCACAGAACACCAAGGCCTGGAACAAATCCTTGGGGAAGCACTCTCAGCAGAATAAGAAATGGCCTAAAGACCGCTCCCCCCCATTGGTGATACTGGTCCCTGCTGGATTCTTTCTTTTCTCCTGGGATTGGTCTGTTGATGGCTTCAGCATATGCACCTCACCCCTTGCAGGCCTCTGCTTCTTCTAGGCCCCACATGGTGGATTCATCTCCAGGTCATCAGCCCCTGCCCTGCTGTCAAGACCTCTTGAGCCTCAAGGCCTTTTGGTGCTAGGCCTACCTGGTACCTCTTCAGTTAGCAGTTCATCAGACCAGGGCCTCCAACCCCCTCTGTCGATGCCAGTGTTGACAACACTTCTCTTTCCTGCCATTGACCTCAATACCATTTCAACTTCCATTACTACTTCTCTTTTGCAACAGCTAGTGTCACAGCCCAGGCTGTCATCACTCGCACCATCGTTGGCTGTTTCAGCATCAACACCTGTTAGGCTTGCTCGCCCTGTGCCCTCCACAGAACAGTCAGCACAGTGTTCATCAGTTCCTGCTCCAGAGCAGACCGACATTGAAGAGGAGTACCATCCTGATATTATCCTCCCTGAGGAAGAGGAAGATGAGGATGAAGTTGATGTGGAAATCTCTGACAGGTTCACTGTCTCCTCATGGAGTGAGGAGTCTATTAAGTACACTCCCAGGTCCCTCCCAGAGGACCCTTCCTTTTTTTAACATCATGAAACAGCTCTCTTCTATAGTGGGTTTCCAAACAGAGGAGAAGGATGAAACTAGGAGGAATCTGGTGGACTTCCTGGAGATCCCTGAATCTCCACCACAGGTTATTCCTCCCCTGCTGCCAGCCTTAAATGATGCAGCCACTGCAGCCTGGTGCAGGCCCAGTATGGTGCTAGCCATGCCTAGGAAGGCTGACAGGCTTTATCAGGTGCCTCAGGGGTTGCCCTTCTATGTGGCCCAGCCTGAGACTGACTCTGTGGTCATCAAAGCTGCACATGACAGGACTAAGGCCCCTAAGCATCTTAGCTCCATGCCCCCTGACCATGAGTCCAGAAGGCTGGATCTTTGGGGCAAGAGAACTTTCACTTCAGCCACCCTTGGCCTTTGGATTGCCAATTATTTGGTTCATCTTATTAAGTACCAAAACACACTGTGGAGGAAGGGCAAAGCAACTTCTCAGGCCCTCCCTGAGGGTGCTCACAAGCAGGAGCTCCTTAAGGTACTCCAGGCCTCAAAGGATGTCAGCAAGCACCTCTTCAGAGCCACCTTACTAGGGCAGCTGCCTCTGGCATTTGCCTCAGATGGCACTGCTGGGTGCAGATCTCTAGTTTTGCCAATGATGTCCAGCAGAAGGTGTTAAATGCCCCTTTTGTAGGTCACAAACTTTGTGGTCCAGATGGGCACGACATTATTAATGAGTTGCAGGCTTCTGGTACGGCCATTCGGTCTGTCCACTCCTTGTATCATACCCAGCCTAGGAGCAGACCGAGGTCCTCCTTTTGGAAGGTCTCTCACAAATCAGGTCCCGGAGGCAAGCCTCAGGGTAAACACAGAGCCAGCTCAGCCTTGCCTGCTCCCTCTTTCTCTGCCGGACTCTCTGCCAGGCAATACAGAGGTGGTAGTTTGGCCCCAGTTGCCGGTTTAGCCTCTGTCTGACTCCTTGCCAGACCGTCCTCCTCCTTTCCTAAGCCAGGAGGTGGTGATCGAAGGCTTGTTCTCTCTCAATTTGTCCCAATGGAGAACCATCACAACCAATGCTTGGATCCTGAAGATAATCGAACAGGGCCATGCTCTCAAGCTTCTAGAGTAGCCTCCAGATGTTCCCCCAGTCCCCTTGTTTTACCCTCTGATCATACAGAGGTTCTCAGGGAGTAGGTCCTCTCCTTGCTGCACAAACAGGCCATAGAACCAGTGTCCAGGAGGCAAAGGAACAAGGGGTTCTACTCCAGGTTCTTCCTGGTTCCCAAAAGAACGGGGGATTTGAGGCCCATTCTAGACCTCAAGGAGCTGAACCTTTTTATCCCCAGTACAAAAAGTTCTGGATGGTCACTTTGCATGGTCTTCTCCCACTGCTCAAGCAGGGCAACTGGCTATGCTCACTTGATATGCAGGATGCCTACCTGCACGTCATGATTTGTCCCCCTCACAAGAAGTACCTGCCTTTCCTCTTCCAGGGGGAGAATGACCAGTTCAGGACATTGCCCTTTGGCTTATCCTCTGTGCCATGGGTCTTTACCAACTGATTAGCAGCTGTAGCAGCAGTGGGAAGGCCTCTATATATTCCCATACCTGGATGACTGCTTACTGAAAGCCCAGTCCAGTGAGCTCCTGTTGTTGACTCTAGAATGCACTCTGCATTTGTTCCACTCCTTGGGCATCACTGTCAATTGGCCCAAGTCTGTGCTGACCCCTTCTCAGAAACTACAATACATAGGGGCAGTCCTGAGCTGTGCTCAAAGCAAGGCCTTCCCTCCTCAGGACAGGGCAGACCATCTTATTGCCCAGGACCAAGAGGTGGCTCAGAGCCGGCATGTCCCAGCCACAACATTCCTCAATCTACTAGGCCTTATGGCAGTGAACATTGTGACAGTCGCTCTGGCCAGGTTGCACATAAGGATTCCACAGTGAACCCCCAGGGTTCAATGAGATCAGTGCTCAGATGATCTAGATAAGATGGTCTTGTTTCCTCGCCAGTACGCAAAGTGCTTCACTGGTGGATGGACCCAGCCAATCTCTTGAAGTGAGTCCCCTTTCTTATCTCCACTCCTCAACAAATCCTCACCATGGATGCTTCGGATCAGGGTTGGGTAGCCCATCTAGGACTTTATCAGTCCAAGGGTTTCTGGTCCCGCTGGGAGACTCACCTCCACATAAATGTTTTAGAGATGAGGGCAGTTCTGTATGCCTTACAGGCCTTCTAGAACCACCTCTCTCTGGGTCCTCTGTTGGTGCAGTCAAACAATCTCAGTGTAGTCTACAACATCAACAAGCAAGGGGGGACCATTCCTACCCTCTGTGCCAGGAGGCAATCAAGTTCTGGTACTGGGCTCCAGATCACTGTCTAGAACTGTCAACTGTTCATGTGCCAGGTGCCCAAAATACCTTGGTGGACAGCCTAAGCAGGTCACAGTCCAAAGTGCATGAGTGGTAGCTGCTGACCTCGGTCACAGAAGACCTGTTTGACAGCTGGCGTTCTTCAGCGTTGGACTTTTTTGCATCCCCACTCAACATAAAACTGCCGTGTATCTGCTCACTAGATCCAGGGCCTGGAGTTTTCTGGTGAGATGCATTGTCCCTCTCCTGGAAAGGGGGGTTTCTTTATGCATTCCCTCCCTTCCCTCTGATTCAGAAGGTCCTCATCAAGCTACAGATGAAGGGTGCCATCCTAATTCTGGTGGCCCCATTTTGGCTGTGGCAGATATGTTTTCCATTAGTGCAACAATTGGCTGTGTAACCTCCAGTTTCCCTGCCCCTTTGGCGGGATTTGGTAACTCAGGCATAATGGACACTAGTCCATCCAGACCTCAGCTTTCATGGGGTCCTAGTGCCTGGTGGCTAAGTTCCTTAGGTGTGACCTGATGACAGAGATTCCCTTGAAGGTCTGCTGTTATGGTAAGTTCTTATGTAACTGTTCTGTTCTAGGCCCTTGATTGGTGGAGGAGGACCAAGCCCCCAAAAGCCCTCTCTCGGAGTGAAAGCAACATGTTTGCTCTGCCCGTGGCAAGCAAACATGAATATTGGGCAGGAGAAGGCAACATTGTCAAGAGTCTTGAAATAAGGAAAAAATAAGCCCATTTCAAAACAAACTTATGAGAAAATGCACTGAGGATGTCAAACAGGCTTTACACATGTCCAGAGTTACAGTTATATTAAAACATGTAAATAACAAGACTTATGTTCCATTGAAGAGCAGGAAGAGTACCAAAGTTGGCATCTGTGTGAGAAATACTGTAGTTATTCAGGCCACTGCTTATCTTAACAGGAGTTGCTATGGAATTGTGGTATCTAAGAAATATGAGAATGGAGTGCACGTATAACAGTAGAAAGTTAAGGTTTACATAGGAATTATAAAATGTGCCATGAAAATCCTGGAACTTCATTGGTTGAAACACATCACATAACTATTGCTTATTTTCTGACAGCTGTATACAACACCTGAAGTTCACATTTATTTAACAAATAAAAGCCCATTTTATAAGTGCGATAATGCACTTCAGTGCGTGGGGTCGTAAGGGAATAATGCACTTCTTAGGTGATTGCAACACTCAGCTATACCAAGCCTTACAACCACCTGAGGCATCATTATTCCCTTATACCACACACCCTGCCATGTATTATCCCTTAAATTAAACATAGCAACAGATAATCACATTATCTTTTTTTGCATATGCTTGTGGAAAACTAGTCTCTCCCAGACTCAGCTTGCCAATGTTACCAGCTTTCTTAAACCCTTCAGACAGCTGCAAGGGTAGTCAGTAGCTGCCACCAGTATAGACACTCTCTTAGGGTATCTCCAGGTCTGAGTCCTTCCAAAGCAGCTGCTCACACAGCACAGTGCTCCTTGCTCAAGGGAAACCGAACCACACCATTCTGTCACAGCTGAGAGATCCTTACTTTAGAAACAGAATATGGTAATGGTAGTCTTCTCTTCAGAGGCATAAACACAGTTATTTGTCAAGAATAAATCAGTTAGCTGTGCCTCAAAGGAGTCAGTCACAGAAACATGTTGGCCAATAATGCAAGATATTAAATGCTTGAACAGTAGGTTGCACACAGAAGAACCTATCTGTCTCTCTCTTTAGCAAGGTAGAATGGCTTACCACACAAGACACTTTGATGAATCAGGGCAGACTTGAATCCTTAGATGGTAGCTTGTTTGAGGTCCCAAAACTGACTGTCTTGTTCAGGCTCTGCCAGACCTTAAGACCTCCCAGCTGTTCCCCCATGAAACATTATCCAGTATGTCATTCTGACATCATAGTGTCAACATTCTTTGTGTGTGGAGAGCTGGTTCCTCATAAAAAAACTGGTCTGATCCAGACTTCAGACTTTATATTCAAAGACATGTGTTTTTTGACCCACGTTCAGTCTAACACAGCATAAGTGCTAAAACAAAACATGATAGGGTTGCTTATGTTTCCAGTTCTTCCATTACTTTGGCCAAAGAGATTGAAATCACTCTCTGGAGACAGCTGGTCTGTTTTAGCAGAGACACTGATAAAAACATTCTGACCTTTCCCTACAGTTGCTTACTTCTAACTGATACCCATGCAGAAAGAATTACATAAAAAAAAAAAAAACAGCAACAGGTATACATAGCAAATTGTTACAATTGTATTGCATCGTTATTCTATCTTCACATGTTTTATATCTATGCTTCTTTTTGCATGCCCCAGGCATGCCTGAAAGCTATCCTATCTGGGACTCCTACCAATAATACAGTGGACCTGTCTGGAATTCCTCTGACAATGAAAGATATGGACCGTGTGATCTCATACCTGCAGCACAACTGTGAACGCATCACCAGCCTAGAGCTCTGCTTTACTGAACTAACAGATGAGATGTTTCTCCATCTCCTCCCAACCTTGAGTTCCCTGCCTCACCTTTCTACCCTCTCCCTAAATGGGAACAGGCTTACCAAAGCTGTACTTCGAGACCTGACTGAAAATTTAAAGGACACTGAAAAATTTCCCAGTGTGACATGGATTGACCTTGGGAACAATGTGGACATTTTTTCTTTGCCACAGCCATTCCTAGTTAGCCTACGAAAACGTAGTCCCAAACAAGGAAATTTGCCCACAATCCTGGAATTTGGGGAGGGTCAGGTAAGCGACTTGGAAAGCCATGATGAAAATTTAACAGAAACTCAGGAAGACCTGTGCTCTGAGGATGAGGAAAATAGTTTACTCCACAGTGAAGAGTCACAGACAGATATTCATAGTATTTCTAGACCAATTCTGGTGGAACCAGGCTCTAATAAGGTGGCTGATCACATGATATCTGCAGTGCTCAATCAAACATGACCACCACTGTTTCATTTTGAGTTGAGAACTTCTAGAGAAATATCTTTAAAAGTGAGACTTCAAATGTAAAGATATTCAGGGGTTGATTAGAATGTTTATTTTTTTTAAACCTTTTTAGCCATTTGAAGACCGTACACCAAACTGGCATCAATTTTTGATGCAAACTTTGAATCATCTTGCAGTAAGCCCTTCAAATACATTTTGTGATGAGACCTGGATCTTGTCACTTTTTAAACCCCAATTCTAAGAAACACATAGTTTGACTTAAGGACGCTATGCCAATTTATTGCAGTGCCTGTCAATTGTATCAACACTATAGTTCATACGCAAAAATAAACAATGATTACACAAATGATACTTTGAGAAGAAAGTACTGTTAAAATATGACAACAAGTTAATTTCATTCACAGATAAAGCTCCAGCCAAGTATGTTATATAAGAATATGCTTTAGTGGACCCAGCTTCATAATTAGGAAAGCTGTGGACCCTGACGTGACTAAATCCTATACACTCACAGACGGTACATCATTATTCTAAGTATGGTACTTGTTTTATTGTAGAAACCCTTACTTTGGGGCATTTTCCCTGGAATTAGAACTGTGTGGAATTTTCAAATTCTGCTTCTGATGGAATCCTGTGGAATTTTGGAAATTCTACCTAATCATGAGGAATTCCATCCGAAGCAAAATTCCAAAAATTCTGAAACCATAATGTTAACTGCAGAATCGTATTCAACAGTTTATGTGAAGTGCAGATTCATTTTATGCAAGATTATGTGACCCACAGAATGTTATTCTGTGGTTTACATAGAAATGTTTTTTGGAATTCCGTGGAATATCAAAAGAAATTCTGAAAAGCATTTTGGAAAGCGGGATTGTCATTCTGCATTCTAAAGCTCTACCTAGAATGTACTGCACAGTGTGAGAGATAGAAAGAGCGGCAAAGTGGCAATACTGCATTTAAAGCTAACTGCCTTGAAGCTGCAAACCTGTGTTTTCTATAGAAGCTACGTTTCTAATACTGGTTCACATTCTGGTTTTGTTCCATCTGTATTGGCCTTTTAGTAAATTTACTGGGTGTTTCTGCTTTAAACTCTGGTGGGCAGTACCATTTTAGAACTGTAGGGTGCACATTATGTTCTTGTTACCGAACTTACACTGTTTTCACAATGGATTCACGTTCTGCACTGGAACTCTGTAGCCCAAAGGGGACATAAACTACATCATACAGTTCTAAAAAGGCACTTGCCAGCAGACTGCACATCAGAAACTCTCACTGTGTTTGCTGAAAAGCCAGTAAAGATGGAACAATATCAGAAATGGAACAGATATTTGAAAAAAAGCATCTACTGGGAAAAAAGACATTCAGTGCAGTTCTCCTTTAAAACCTTCAGATCATCAACATTAATTTAAATAAAATTCTTCTCAGCAGGTGACTTCTGTTTTATTCTTGAATGTGTGGATGCTGAGGATGTATTTAGCATCAGAAAAAGGATGATGCATTTTAAGTGACCTTTGCTTTATTATCAAGAATGGGGGAAAGAGTGGTAAACAGGGTCATACCCAAGACAGGTTGAAAAGATTGACCAATGCTCCCCAGCAACACATTTGACATACCGAAGGAAAAAGTACTGTCCATAAATGAGAAGCACACTCCTGCATTATAAGGCAAAATGTTACATTTTCTATTTAAATGTGGACCAACTCCCCATAATCTCCAAATCTGGGAATGGGTCTGAGCTGCTTGCATGATTTTCAGCCACCTGGTTCTTGCTAGCTAATTATGAAAGTCCATTTTGTGAGCATCTACATGCCTGATTTGATGCAGTGGGCATGGGTGGAGACTTCATATGCTCTTTGGGATGGGTATAATAAACTGCTAATGATTTTCCTCTTTGTACTTTTCTATGTTTGGGAATGCTGCGAACATGTGGCTGCACCATGTCCTTTATATAGCCTTACACTGCCAGTTTTTACTTCTTTCTGCAAGTGGAATGTTTATTAATTCTTCTACAAGTTTGCAATGTTACTTGGTATGTTGTCTTTAATTTTTGTATGTACCAAAATGTTTTAAGAAGCTAAGTGTTATCTGTGTAAAGTTTGCAATGACAAACTATGCTAACCAAAATGAACCAAAATAAATGACAATATTTAATATAGCATTTATTGTGCATTTTCCTTTGCCCATGCAACATGAATCAGCTGCTTTGGCCTATTGGTTATAGCTCAGAGCTGTGAACCTGGAAACCTAAGTTTGAATCCCACAACTCCTTCTTACATTCTGCGTGACTCTGAGTCACTTACCCTCTCACCCATCTTGCTCTGTGCTATCTGAATTCCCCTATGTGACTAACTGCAAACCTCCTCCCCTATACTCTCCTGGATTTTAAAGCACTGTGTGATATAAGTTTTGTGGAAGTTACTATATCAAACCCAATTCCTTTTCTTCCTTCTGTGCTTCAGTGCTACTCAGCTGAGGGAACAGAAAGCTTTGTATGCAGCTTGTGCAACAGATATCAGCTCTGTCTGGCTGTTCTTGTTGATATAATAAGAACATCAAGTTTTATCATGGTATAAATCTCTTTTGTGCCAGTTCCATTTGCTACATACTCAACCAAGAGTGTGAAACCACAGAGGGGTTATTGTGTGACAGAAAGAAAAATATTCAGCTGAAGTGGTGAATTCAGCTTGATGCTGTGACTAGTTGGTCAGCTTTCGTTCATGGGGGTTGAATCCCAATAAGATCTGAGAATGAAGTACAAATTCACTGCATTTAACATTAAAGGGTTTGACTGCACTAGTGAAGCAAGTTGCGTCTCCAACAGCAGTGTCCTGACTGGAGTGTGGAAGCTGGAGGTGGAAAGGTAAATTATATGAACAAGTAAACTAGCTTGAAAATACCACCACGCTAACATTTATGCAGTGAGGCAAGGCCAACTTTTAAAGAAAAAGCTTGTCATTTGATGTTTGTTCAGTGTCTAACAGGCACAGGGCACTCCTGTTATAACCTGTGAGTTTTCTCGGTAAAATACATGACAGCCAGAGTGGACTTGCCAGACCAAGTGGTGCAGGCGGACCGCACCTCTGGGGGTCAGGAACTGCAGGAGAAGAGTCAGCCGGAACCTTTGCAGAAATACAAAAGAATTGGGCACACAAGAATATACACACAAGCAGAAATAGACAAGATTGTTAAAGCTAAAAGGTGAGTATTGTTGCCCCACACAGACACCACTGTGTCAACAAGCTCAGTCAGGAGTCTGATTATGTTGCAGGAGGGTATCTTATATTTTAATCTTGATGTTAAAGAGAAATATCTGGTGGTTTAGAGTATATGTCAATGCAACATGTCTTCAAAAGAAGAATCTTTTGTCAGCAATTATACAGTGAAAGTACTATAATTGTGCACATGATCAGAGTGAAAGCACTCTGTAGTGCTTGAGCAGAGACAGAGAAAAAAGTGTGTTTTTATTTAGCCAGAAGTGATTGCGCTAGAAAACAGCAGTTATGCTGCCAGCATTCTACGGGAGTAGTTGAGGACTTCCAATCATATTTTACAGCCAGTCGAGGACTGGCTGTAAAATATGATTAATAATCAAAATGGCCAAATCAGTTACTGACCATTCAGAGAGTGGGAACCTAATATGCTTATTTATGTAGGTTTTGTTGGTCAGGAAAGAAGGTCTGGGCAATACTGCATATTTTCAGCATCATGTGGAGGGATATAGATGCAACCCAACTGAACTTTAACCAGATTTTGGTGTTGATGAAAGGGGGATATTTTGTCAGGACACTGAGGAAATTCCCAGACTCATTTCCAGACATGCCATGGGATCTCTAACACCCACTAGAACAGGCAGACGAGACCTCAGTTTACCATCTTATCCAAAGGATGGTACACCCTAATGGTATAACATCCCCTTAGTACTGCACTCAGGGGCCAGTAATTATGGCATGAGCCCAGTCCTGGTGTGGGACTAAAACCCACAACCTTCTGGCCCAGACATGGATGTGCTACTAACTGAGCCATGCTGACACCATATCTGTATATGTAACATGTCATATGTAAATGAGATTTGGACATGTAAGAGGCTGCAAAGGCACTACTTGGTGCGCAGAAGGCAGGGAGTCAACCAGACAAGAGAAAATGCCATGAAGATTTAGGCAAGGCCTAAAAGTAGACACCTCTGAGAAAAAAATAAATGAGAATGGGAATTCATAATTCCCTGTATCCCAGAGCAGGGAAGTATGTGTGCCTAGGAAAAGCATCACATTTTGTCTGCATTTACCAGCACTTCTCCACATCACAAAAGAACTATTAGTCACCCTTCAAGGAACAAGTACCCAGCATTTCTGAAAAGGAACACTGCCTCACTCCAAGAAATCTCATCTTCTTCAGTTCCACAGTTGGTGATGGTATCATTTCGATATTGACATTTCAGTACAGTGTCTCAATGAGGTAAGAGTTTTCTTGTGTTTGAAAACATGGTTGTGTGTCAGCTGAAGTCAATGTGAAGCCTTTTATGCATATAGTATAAGTTATTTTGCAATCAGTCATAGAGTATGAACACTGGTAAACTGTGTGGGCTGGAACAGGTGGGATTAGGCCTCACAGCTATACAAGGAAGAACACTGTATTCTAGGCTACATTTCTACCACACATTATCGTTACATGGGTGGGCTGAATTAGGTGGCATTAGCCTTGTCAGCCATCCAGTGAGACATATATTCACATCAGTAGCAGGTCAGGAACACATCAATGAAAACAGTAAGAGTATTAGCCCATTTCCTCCTGGGCGGCCATTTTGAGTCAGGTAAACAATGAATAGTTCAGATTTCATACGGAGCTATTGGAGGTAATGAGTTAAAGAGAATCTGCAATTTCCAACAAATATCTCACTGTTTGCAACAACAGAACTGTGTTGCACAAGATTGTCCCAGCAACTGCATTTCAGGACTTTCCATTTTTGTTACTGAAGATATTTTGATTGAAACAGGATCCTTTCCTGTTCATGTTGCTTATTCCTAGTTTGAAGTCATAGGGCTCGATTCTCAGAAGTGCTGGAATGCCACAAGCCCTGGGGTGCGTTGAACACATGCTACAGGGGGCTTGCAGCATTCCCTGGCTGGCAATCGGATTCTCGATCCCATGCTCTGCATGCTACGAGTTAGACCAGCTTTTGCTGGTCTTACTTTGTTGACCTTTCTATGGGGTTTGCGCCAACCGCCATAAATGGGGTAAAGTGTTGCAAATGGCCGTGACCTTTGAGAATTGGGCACATGGTGCGGCAATGTGTTTGGGGCAGCACAGGGTTTGACACACGGCTTGTGAAAGCCCTGTGTCAACCTTTGAGAATCAAGCCCAATATCTTCTTCCTGTGACATCACAAACTGCTTCCATATGCTGTGGAAAGTATTCTTTTGTGCAAAGCAGAGGATTATGATTTCAAAGGAGAGCACCAGCAGGAATAGATGATATTTTATGGGTAAAGAGCACAGTTTCAAGTAAACGTCTTTAGTAATAAATGGGTATCCAGAAATCCCAGTTTCTTTGGATTGTTACAAGATTTGAGTCCTGTTGATAGGAACAGTCATTTTTATTTTTATTTACAATGTGTTTTACCAGGCAAGCAGAGTCCAGTTCTTGCAATCAAATATTGAAAGTCTCTACCTCTGAATTTATTGCAATAAAAAACTTAATTGTAATTTTAATATTTAATAAATTTAATTTCTATCCACAGCAGAGGTGCAATTATATTATTTGTGTGCATAGTGCACATCTTTGCTTAGTATATATCCAGAGACCCAGGTAACCCATGAAAATGGGGAGTGGCTACTCATGGACCTACCAGTTAGCAAATAAAAATAAACAAAACATATAAGTAATGTCCTTATTGCTATAGCCCAACACCAATTGATCTAGAGTCCAACCTGACTTTACATTAATATGTAACAAAGGTACCTCGCCCCACACCGGCGACCTGTTTTCAGGAGCTAACTCAGGTCATCCGGGTCAGCCACGGAGGTGAGGTTTAAACATCCAGAGGTCTGCTCTCCTCTTCTGGGGAGGGATGAGGGTTGTGTCCCTGGCACTCATGAAACCTGATGGAGACTGGAGGTTGCTGCAGCAGGGGACACCTAACAACAGGGTTTGGGGCAGTGGCGGACATCCTGCGGGTAAGCACGGGAGCATGCTCACTGAGTGCTGGACATCACTACATGTGATCACATTGTAGTGATTTGCATATACAGCCCATGATGCTTTGCATTATGGGGGTATGTGTGATTTTGTATTTCTTTGAAACTTGGCTTCATGGCCAATGCCCTTTGGGGTAACCCTTGCCTTAGTGCTTGAACACTAAGGTTCTTTGTCTTTATCACTACATGTCTGCACCTCCAGGGCTTAAGTAAGAGAAAGTCTCTCATGGTGAGTGCCATGATACCCCCAATGGGCTACCACTCTCCCGGCCAAACAAAACCCAGCATAAATTGGGCCGGGGTTTCAAGGGTGATGTTGGCCTCCTCTCCCTGGTCCTGCCATTGCCAGGGAGGGGCCCCTCTGCAGGGGGCAAGCTGCAGTCATTCCTGCTCTGTAGTCAAGGCGGAGGCCAGTCAGGATGGGTGTTAAGAGCCAGCATAAAGGGCTGAATTGGGGATCTGGTGCTGTCCCCACCACTGTTGAGGTGAATAAAGTCTACAAAAAAAAAATGCAACAAAGAGTTTAGTTAGTGTTGGACTGACCAACAGGGATATCTAGACATTTCCAGGTGGACTCCCTCAATGTCCCCCTGCCCAACTTAAAAACCCTCAGCACCTTTCCATGTAATATCTATTTTTTAATTAAATTGGATTTTTCTTATCACCTCAAATTAATACAAAAAGTAAAAACAGAGCTAGTGTACTAAACTGAGGTTTTACTACATGTTGATATGAGTGTGACAACCATGGGTCTTCTGTTCCTATTTTCCAGGGTCACCTGTACCAGTTTCCCAGGCTGGTACCCTGCACCACAGCCTGACCCTAAGTCAGGTCTCAGATTCAAGTCTATACACAATGCACATAATTCTGAGCATTGCAAGGGCAGCCGAGCACCACACTCCAAGTTGGATTTATTTGGATTACTATGAGATGCCAACAAAGATAATTAAGAGCACAGAAAGATTAGAGTAGAAACAGAAAGGACGGCACCAGGAGCTCTCTTCTCTGGAAAAGAGGTGAATGAAGGGGAATATGATTCTGATTATTAAAATAATTAAGAGTAGTGTGATGGTGGTGAAGTAGGCTGTTTGTTGTCAGTTAAGAAAAGAACATAGGCCAGGCTGAAACTAAAGCTGTGTTTACAATAACCTTTCTGTGTCATTGTGTGTGATGCACAGTGGCTGCTCGTGTTCCTCTTTTGACATGTTTGCACATCTCTGAATATGCGGAAACCATTCATCTTCTGCCTCACTAAGCTTTAGAGTGATGAAGAGCCAAAACACTGCCGGAGTTTTATGCTCCTGTGTGGACATGTCCACCAACTACAACGTATCCTGAGTGAAGGGTTGCTGAGTAAAATATACCTAGCACTTTCTGCAGTCAGCTGGCTAACATTGCATCTTGGAACAGTGTACAACAGTAAATGTGGGTGCAAAAAAAAAAAAAAAAAAACAAGATCCTGCTGCAGCAGTACCCACCAGGAATCAAAACTGCTCACGATGAATGTAGCATGTAAGTGCTCCTTTAAATGGTAGCATTGCAATTAAGGGAAAATTGCTTCACTTAGGGGGTAGTGTGAATATGTGGGACAGATTGTCAAAGGAGGAAACTGAACCAAACTGAATATGCAAACTGGATGGGATTTAGCATTCAGCTGCTAGTACAGCAGTACAGTTAGTACAGAAGGGAAGCAGATGGATGCCTGGGCACATGGGGCTGGGATGCTTGCTGTGAGTAGGGGCTGAAATAGATTCACCAAGCCCCTTGGCTGCAACCCAAAGTGCAGGAGTGGGTAAGAGTAAGGTGGTAGGTGGGGAGACTAAGCTAGAGCATTTGTTGGGAGCGGTGATTACTAATCATTATATGGTGATCTAGTGAGGTTGTAAAACAGAGTTCCTGAGTGGGTAGGAGAAATTCAGGAGTCAGGAGGACACAAACCTTTGATTGGCTTCTGAACTCGGGGTATAGCAGTGGAAACCAAAGTACCGATGGGATTGGGGCAAATGAATTAACATCAGCCTTAACTGTTACAAAGAATTTAAAACCTAGCTGAGCCGTGCTTTTTCTAACTTTGAAAAAGGGAAAAATAGACACACATGCACAAACACACACACACACACGCACAGCCACTCCAAGGCTGGTGTTGAGAGGTTTATGCACCAACAGATAAAGGCTACTGGGGTGTCTTTTTATCTGTTGTTGAATAAAGTTCTCAATGCCAGCCTGTGTGTGTGTGTGTGTGTGTGTGTGTGTGTGTATTTGCCTTTTTCTAGTATCTGAAGTCATAGACTGTACCTTTGGGAGACACATGCATCACATTTGTTTTCTTGTGTTACTTTTCCTAACTTATCTGAGCATTTGGTTGGTAATTTGGGTCTAGGACAGGAGCAGGTCAGAGGAAGCAGGTGGTAGTCACATGATATACATGGACCAATCAGCAACCAGGAGGGAGTGGGACTAATCATCAGCCGAGAGGAAGTGGTTAGTAGGGATATAAAGGAAGACACTCCTAACATGTCTCTTTCACATTCATGTCCCAGAATGTGTGTAGAACAGGTGTAGAGATTGGCATCTTAGCTGTTGGCAGAAATCTGCAGGTGATAGCAGGAATGTAGGGAGCTCTGCAGGTCTTGTAAGGTAAGGTAAGGCAGACTACCTGTAATCTTGTTGTCACCTATGTTAAACAACACAGGAACTATAATCATCTGTTAAAGAGGGTATTGACAGTACAGTGTAATTAGGATAAATGTAAACAGGGGAAACAAAAGGGAAACTTGACACACCCCATCTAGAGTAAGGGTAAGCAGGGGGTGACAAAAGAGAAACTTAAAACCCTATCTAGCATAAAGGTGGAAGGGAGTGACAAAGGGAAAACTTAGAAAAACCCAATCTAAGGTCAGTCGACAAAAGGGTTAAACTAAAGGCTAAACTAAAGGGGTGACTAGTAAAGTCTTATTAAAAGCATAATGGGAATACTAATTGCAACACTATCTAGGGTATAGTAATGGGGGTAAACTAAACAAAACAATGGAAATCAAAAACACACTATCTGGGGTAAGGGCACAAATTCTTAAGTCATAGGGAGAATAGTATTGGGAATGAGGGGAGTACCCCTATAGTGGTACAGTGCAGTGGCTGTGGAGTGGCAGCCTTCAAGGAGACATTTAGGGGATTGAGATGCTGCCCCATCTGTGTGTACTACCTCTCTGGGCTGAGGAGGAGGTCACTAAACACTGGACCAAGTTGGTTAAGATTCAAGGGACCTCTTCCCCATGCAGGGGACACCAAGTTCACCAGCATTGTTTCACAGTGGCCCAAGAAGGAGGGCTAGTTGGACTGTGGTGGGCTCCAGGAGGGTGAGGCTGGAGGGTCTGAAACACATTCCTCAGCAAGTGCCATTACACAACTCTTTCATCACCCTGGTGGGACAGGATTGCCAAGAGGAGGCACCCATGGTAGTGGTAAGGGGGGGATACAAGGGTCCTCCAGAAGGGAGGCCTCAAAGTGGGAGGCTGGAGACTCCAGTGAAAGAGGAAGCAACTTCTGGTGGGGGACTCAGGGGGATAGTTTGGGGAACAAGATGGGAGTGAAAGAGGGAGGGGAGGTGAGGCACCTGCCTGGTGCCTCACACAAAGGGATGGGGAGCAAATCCTTAGGATCACTAGGGTGGCAGGGCAGGAGGAGGAACTGGATGTCACTGTCTATCTGGCGACTAATGATCTGTCAAAGGATGCAGCTGGGGTGGTGCAGGATAGGTTTAGGGAGTTGGAGGGGGGACTGAAGCAGGTAGCTCACACAGTGGCCTTCACTAAGGTGCTACCTCTGTATGGATGATGAAGGACTGGAAACATCCCATCAGGATCTTCAACAGCTGGTAAAAGGCATGGTGCAGGGAGGAGGAGTTTGGCTACATCAGGAACAGGGGCTCTTCCTGGTGGATAAAGGCCTGTGCAAGGGAAATGGCCTCCATCCGTCCAGGAAGGCAACAGCAGTCCTGGGTGGAAAGTTTAAATGGTATCTCCACAAGCATTTAAACTAGCCAAGGGGGAGGCAGAACTAAAGAGGGAGGTAGTAAATGCCCCCCTCCAAAAAATGGATCATCAGAGATGAGAAGCCCAAGGGAAATAAATTCCACTGGGGAGGAGGGGCCTAGGGATAAGGGGAGTGTAGAGTCAGGAAGGGGTTCTAAGGCTGACAGAAGAATTGAGGAGCGTGGACAGAAGAAGATTAAAAAAGGGAAGAACAGTACCAGGGATGAGGGAAGGGTAAAGGAAGGATTTAAGAAGGGAGGCCAAAGTAGGGGCAGGAAGGGACAAAAGGAGTGGAGAGGAGAGCTATGTGTGCCAATGCAAGGTGCCTAGGAAATAAAACTCCTCACCTTGAGTCCACCATTGTGGAGGCAGACCTTGATCTGCTGGCCATAACAGAATCATGGTGCACAGATGTGGCCATTCTGGGTTACATGTTTCGAAACAATAGGACAGGAAGGAAAGGGAGGGGGTTCTTTTATATGTGAGGGAAGGTATAAAGAGCTCTGAGTTACAAGGATACAGTGGGGATAAGGAAGGGCTGGAGGTTTGTTGGATTGGCTTAGAGACTGGGTCCAGGGCCTTTATCCATGAGGGGGTGGTTTACACACCACCAGCATGAGGGGGGGAGTTAGATGGGGCTTTGGGGAGAGCACTGACAAAATGGCAAGTAAAGGGGAGGTACTGATTATGGGGGATTTTAATCTACTGGATGTAGACTGGAGCATTCTGGAAGCAGCTACAACTAGAAGCATGGCCATCCTAGACTTCCTACAAGGGGCATTTCTTAGGCAGCCGGTTACAGAGCCCACTAGATATGGAGCAGTACTAGATTTGGTACTTATAAACAGAGACAGCACTGCACATGTCCCAGTGGATAGCCCTCTGGGTACAAGTGATCATTGTACAGTGTGGTGTGGCACATGGATTGGGAAGGAGAAAAACCACACTAGGACAAAGGTCATGGATTTCAGGAGAGCAGATTTTAAAGAGATGGGAGACTGCCTTAGGAAATACCTTGAAGTGGGAGATGGCTGGTGAGGGTAGAGGCACAATTGGAAAGGATAAAGGAGGGAATAACTAATGCAATGGCAAGCTGTTTGAAAGAAATGAAGAAGGGCAATAGGAGGATGAGGCTACTATGGTTCTCTAAGCAGGTGGCTAAGGCAGTAAGAGAGAAAAAAAAACAGTGTTTAGAAAGAACAAGGACACCCAAACAGAGGTGCATAGGGAGGTAGGTCTAGCAAAACAAATGGAGGCAGAGAGGAAGACAAGGGCAGCAAAGGCTCAAACAGAAAAGAGGATTGCCCAGAAGGTCAAAAAAGGGGATAAGACTTTCTTCTGTATATGAGAAAAAAGAGGAAGGCAAAGGAAGGGATAGTGAGGATCAGGCGGAAGGGGAACTGTGCAGAAGACCAAGAGAAAGCAAAACTTTTAAATGAGTAGTTCTGCTCAGTCTTCCTGGATTAGGAAGGGGGGAGGAGGGGACAGACCAACATGCATCAGCAGGCACCTTGGAGCGGGGAGTGGATACAAGTCCATTTTTGGAAGAAAGAGTCCACTGTGGATTGAAAGTCCTAAAGGAAAACAAGGTGATGGGGCCAAACGGGATTCACCCAAAAGTACTTCAATATGCCTGTGCAACCAGTTTCATGCTTGTGTAATGTAGATAATCTTTGGCTGGTCACCTCTCTATCTGTGGGATATAACACCCTGTAGGGGTATGAAGGCAAGGAACCCTGGGAAGGGTTCCAACCCTTGAGGTGCCGTGGGAGTGATTCCCTTGACTAATTAGTACCTTAGGAAGAAGCCCATGGGAGAGAGAAGCATGCTGCTGCTGCAGGAGGAGGAGGGTGTATGGAGGGGGGCAAGAAAAAAATGCTTGTGTGTGGAGTGAGGAGAGCAGCCCTTAAATAGGCCAAGGGGGGGTAGCCAGTTGCACCACCCCCTTGAACTACAGGCTGTAGCCTTGCAATTCAATGTGTCTGTGCAACTGGTGTTGTGCTTGTGTATCATAGATAATATTTGGCTGTTCACCTCTCTATCCATGGGATACACCACCCTGTAGGGGTATGAAGGCAAGGAACCCTAGGGGAGGGTTCCATCCCTTGAGGTGCCATGAGAGTGATTCCCTTGACTAAAGGTACCTTAGGAAGAAGCCCAAAAAAGTGTCAAACAAAGCATACAATGTAGTGAATATTTATCAGGGTCAAGGACCTGTATGTAGCTTGGTTGGTAGTATGGGTTCAGTAGGCAGCATGCATCAGTTGGTAGTACAGTATGTTTGAGTAGAGTAGGCAGGAAACAACAGGTGAATAGTGACCAACTCAGAGGTCTGACTGTAAAGCGTGAAGGTCTGACTTCCTAAGGAGAGAGAGAACAGCCAAAGGGAGAGACAGGACACTTACAGGACAGCCACCCACTCCATCCAACGGTGGAAACCTACCTAAGTGACCTAGGGATTACTGCCTAAAGCTAACCACTGTAAATATTATGCCCTGTGGCATGGAGGAGAGAAAAAAAAAACTTTGAGGAGGTAATCTCTGGGATCCAAGGCCTAGGTCACCTTCCCTCCAGGCTTTGGATGTTTTTAATGTGTGAAATCTGCTGCTGCAGTTTGGAACTCAATTAAAGAGGTGGAAAATATTTCAATTTGGAGGAAAGCTCTCCTTTATCCCACTAACGGGATTGCCGTGAAGGATTGTGAGGCTAACTCTGCAACACTGCTCCTCCAAAGCAGGAGGAGGAGGAGGAGGAAAGCGATGACTGCTGAGGTGCTCAGCTGGCTTACCAATTTAAAAATGAACCAGGTGAACCAGAGGCAGTCATGGGGAGAACAGCTTTGAATGGTGCCTCTGAACCTGCTCAGGTAGCTAAAGTGGCCCTTCATGAGAGCCCCACCTCTTTGCTGCTGAAGTCTAAATACTACATCGAGAGGTGTCATCAGTATGATTGATGACTGAAGGTCTGCCCGGAGTGAGGACATTCCCAGCTATGGGCTAGGTGAGAAGGACCTCGCCCCAAGCTTTGCATGCTCAAGATGCGGACTTTGGGGTGCAGAGAGAGAGACTGTCAGCTGTGGGGCAAGCCCTGTGCCATGGTAATTAATGGTCAAGGCTGGCATGCTTCCATGGAGAGCTTAAAGGAGTGCTGAACATTGTAGACCCTCACGTAGGTCAGACATGCTTTATAGCAGGCATATAGTAGAAAACTTCCATGTAAGCAATGATTGGACCTGCATGTATGGTCTGTGAGGCAGAGTAAGCAATGCAAGTAGGTCAGAGAGGCAGAAATTCACATAATTTGTGGAGAGGCAAGCAAACCCGCCCCATTAAGGAAGCCAATTAAAGGTGACTTAAAAACTCTGAGGATTTTAGCGGTGGAGGTAGGATTCGAACATGAGGAATTTGGACCACATGGGGCCACAACTTCACCACAACCCCCAGTCCCTGCCATAGAAAAACAAGGAAGCAACAGTAAAGTGCCGTGACCCACATGCAGATTTTAAAACTAGTTTACAGTGACAGCTGTAGCTGTGCTGACCTCCAGAGTGTAATGAAACAGTATATAAAAGTAATGAGCAGTATCCAGTAGCAAATAGTTATAGCTTCCAGGAGCAGCCAAGCTAAACAAACAGTGGAACTGCAGGGAGAGGCAATGTACAGAAACAACAGCAAGGATTGCTTGGTGCAATTGCATGAAAGCAGGTTTGAATGCCATGGACTGGCTTTGCAGTGTAAGCCTGCACAGATGCAAATAATTAAGGTGGATAAGTACTAAGGCAGCAAGCAGGGAAGCAGGAACTGAGCTGAAACATACAGATAATAATTGCAGTTGTACTGAAGGTTTGCTGAAAGCTAGTGAGCAAATGGGAGCCAAACAGTACCAGTACAGGATTAGCACGATACAAACAAGTGACCAGGAAGCTAGAAAACCAGAAAGCCCCCAAAAAGGAAAATGCAAACAAAACTCAAACACAGGAGGACAGGAACAAGCAACACAAAGAAGCATGCAGCAGCTGGAGGCAAGCATTACTAACCAAAAAGCAGGAGAACACAAAACAAAAGACCAGCAGAAACCGAGCAGCCCCCAACACAACAACACCGGGGGGGGGGGGAGAATGACCCAGCAGGCTCAGGAAAATACAGGCCAACAGAGCCTCAACTGCAAGTAAAAAATGCTTGTGTGTGGAGAGAGGAGAGCAGCCCTTAAATAGGCCAAAAGGGGTTGTGGCCAGTTGCACCACCCCCTTGAACTACAGGCTGTAGCCTTCCAATAAAAGTACTGAGCACAGTGCTAGCCACCCCTCTGGCAACAGAAGAACGAGCAGATAGGGGTGCTCAGATTGCTGTGCTGGTGCTACACCAAAGAAAAACTCCCAAAACAAACTCAGAAAAGGCAAATGAGGCACTCTGGATGGAAAACTAGGATGCTCATGTTGCAGTGCAAAAAGTGAGTTTATTCAAGACATCATAGTGAATGCTGATTGCTAACCCCAGCGCTTCAACCACATGGGTCTTCATCAGGGGGAATGTCCATCCAGCACCTCACTGGAGACAGGAGTAGTTTCAGAGGACTGGGGGAGGGCTGATGTGGTCCCTCTGCACAAAAGCAGCAGCAAGCAGGAGGCTAGCAATTACAGGCCAGTCAGTCTCACATCAGTTGTGGTGAAATTAATGGAAACCCTGCTGAAGGAAAGACTGAAGGAGCACCTCAAGGCAAATGGGCTGCATTATTACTGGCAGCATGTGTTCACAGGGGGGAGGTCATGTCAAACAAATTTCATAGATTTCTTTGACTGGGTTACAGATGAGGTGCATCAAGGGAGGGCAGTGGATGTGGCCTATCTGGACTTCAGTAAGGACTTCAATACTGCACCTCACAGGAGGCTGATTAAGAAATGTAGCAACCTGGGGGCAGGGGAGAAGGTGGCAAACCGGTTCTCTAATTAGTTGAAAGATAGGAGGGAGAGGGTGGTGGTAAATGAGCAATCACACAGGGGATGGAAGAGTGACCAGTAGAGTGCCACAAGGATCATTACTGGGTCCTGTCCACTTCAATGTCTTCATAGTTGACATTGCTGAGAAACTGGAGGGGAAGGTATGTCACTTTGCAGATGACACAAAAAATCTGCAACAGGGTGGACACCCATGAGAGGGTGGAGAGAATGCAAAGGGATTTGGAGAAACTAAAGGAGTGGTCTAGGGTGTGGCAGCTAGGGTTTAATGACAAAAAGTGCAAAGTTATGCACCTGGGGCAGGGAAACCGGGGGGGGGGGCATGTATAAGATGAGGGCGGAGAGGTGCTTATAGTCACCAAGCAAGAGAAGGACTCTGTGGTAATCACATCTGATGATCTCAAGGTAGCAGGGCAGTGTGACAAGGCAGTAGGCAAGGCTTGCCAGATGCTGGGTTACATGGGGGGGGGGGTTTCTACCAGGAGAAGAGAGGTGTTGTTGTCACTGTATCACTCACTAGTGAGACCCCACCTGGAGTACTGTGTCCAGTTCTGAAGGCTGCACCTCCACAAGAACAGTGACAGGATAGATGCACTCCAGAGGAGGGCTACTAAAATGGTGCAGGGGTTGCACAAGAAACATTACAAGGAGAGGCTGCAGGAGCACAACATGTACTACCTGAAAGACAGGAGAGCAAGAGTGGACATGGCTGAGGGGTGAATATCGTGCAGCAGGGGAATTTCTTTCAGAGGAGAAGCACCAGAACACAGGGACACGCTATGATGCTTGGGGGGGGGGTTAAGAGGAATGTGAGGAAATATGTCTTCGTGGGAAAGGGTGGTGGACATTTGGAACAGCCTGCCCGAAGAGATGATGGGAGCAAAGACAGTGGGGAGCTTCATGCATGTGTGGAATAGGCACGTGGGCATAGTAGACAGAGGAAAGGGAGGAGGGAGGGAGGGAGGGACACCTGTGACTGAATAGGGTCCAGAGTGTAGTTATAAGCAGGGACAAGAAGGGAGACTAGATGGACTTACCAGTCCTTTCCTGATGACACATTCTATGTTTCTATGTTCTATGTACAGTAAAGTGACTGATTAAAGTGAACACTTGGTCTTATACCATTCCATAATGCACCCATGTACCTATAACACCTATGTATACAAGATCATGGAAAATATTCCCTGAATTGTTTTGTGTTGGATATGTTTGACATAATACACTGGATCTGATTGGATCAGAGACCACTGGGGGGCATTTTCAAATGTATAACCCCGGGCTTTCCTGGGCTCCCAAGATGTTTTTTTCTCCCTAAATGGGCTGCGGGTGTCGAAACAGCATTATCAGTGACCCTGGTGTTTGACTAGAAGAGGTCTGCCAGTCCACACATGTGCAGTAGTGCTAGTCCCACTCTTCCCATTGTTTGCCACAGTGGTGGTGTTCTAAGTGCCTCCACAGTGAGTCTGTCCCCATTGTTTGACTAAATGGGGGTCAAGCCCCTGGGGGAGGCAGGTGAGGAGCGACTTAATGTTTTGAAAATGGCGTTTGAGAATGCCGACGGAACGGGGGGATTTAAATATTTAAAATGAGGCTCATGAATACTAATGAGCCAGACACAGATCCATGGGGATAGTTTGAAGCAGAGCTAGCGATGGGCCTCTGGGTTTCCAATCGAAATGTCTAAGCAGTCACTAGATAGGGGACTATTGTGGCTGCAGGACTGTGGGGTAGGCAACTAAAAAAATCTACACATTGGCTGCAGTGAACACTCAAAGTTGAGACTATCACAGAACTGTATGTAATTGAATGGAGGCCACCGTTTTGTAGATGCTTTGATGCCACTTTAGCAGCCAATCAATTTTTTAGGCACCTGAAAGTGGACCCGAGGGATTCTGGGAACAGGAGTTTCATTACTTCAGGCACCTAACTCGTGCCCCAATGAACAATCAGGGAAATATTGATCTCTATCGTTATTGATGATGGATGAGCTCAAACAGTCAATCAGGAGTCTGGATTCTTGAGTGAAAACCCAAGGACTTTCTGGGTTTGCTTCAGTCTCTTCCTGAGCTCTTCTCGAGTTAGGAGGATTCTGTGTGTGTGGAATTGGACTGCCAGAGGCCTTGCTGAGGTCTCAGTTTGGAGACTGCCACCAAGGAAAAGGAACTTAAGAAGCAAAAGACAGAAAGATAGGACTGACTGTGAAACTCTCCAGGTACTGTTAACTGTGTTGCCTATATTGGAGAGAATAGTTGTGGCAGAGACCCTGCACTGTGCATGGAATTGAGCTGATGGAACTGTGCTGTCTGTTTGGAAGCTAATCAGTTGCTGCAGAAAAACTGCTCTACAGATTGGGACTTTAATAATAAGCTGAAGAGGCAAAGCGTCTCTGAAGATGGGTGCTAGCCAGGTTAAGTGAAGCGGACTGACCAGAGTGGCTGAGAACTGTGACCCAGCTGAAGCTGCATGGAAACTGCTTTTGGACAATTTCAAACGTGGAAGCACTGAAAGTGAGCAGGGGCTTGCTTAGCTCTGAATCCCCTACTGATTGCTATTGTCTGATTGTAAAGTGAAGCTGTTGGTTAAAGGCTAGCACCCATGGAAAAATTGGCACTGTTGTTTTATCTGAAGGAACTGCCTGGCTACCAGTGTCTCATGGATACAGTGTAGGGACTGCAAAGGGCTTCCACTGTTTGGGAGTCTTCACTCAGAGTCAGGGAGGAAACTAGCTAACCCCTTCTAAGTGGGATCCACTGTCTCAGGAGGTCACCAGCACTTGCTGGGGTGCTAGGGCACCTACAACCCTGGTGGGGAGCCACGCTATGGAGCCACTCCCAGGTCTGGGTCTTCTGGGGTTGGCAAGGACCTGCCCTTGAGCTCTGCAGTGGTCCAGAAGTGGCTGAAGGTGACAAGTGGCCAGTTCTGCAATCAAGGGGACAAGCTGCATGACCTTCAAGCAAGATCCCACCTGCCGAGGGAAGATCATCCCATTTCTGCCCATTGCTACACCTTTTTTTCTGTTATAATATATATATATATATATATATGTGTATATATATATATATATATATATATATATATATATATATATACACACACACACACACACAGAGTCAAGCTCAGGATAAACAGTCAGAAAATTGAGGTTAGAAATTATCAGTATAACACAGTTATACATTTATATGGTGTTTCTAAATAAGATAAAGTCCACCAGCTGGGTGGGACCAATTAATTTATAGTTATAGTTCACTATCTTGTAAGAATCCAAATGAAAGTTTATGATATATAGTAAATTAATCTTAATAGAAATAATCTTTGTGGGTTAACTGATGCAATCTTTTAAGATTACGTCAACTTAATTAATAGTTCCTTGTTCATCAAGCACGTGACTACTATATTAAAATGATAAACGGTTGCAGACATTCATTTTCACTAACAAAAGAAAGAAAAATAATAAACTCCATCTGTTTCTTCCTCTAAGGAATGCATCTCTTCCCCTTAATCTTGTCCTCCAGAAGAATTCTACTCAAACTTGTAAGATTTTTTTTTTATTTATATAAGCTTTCAGCAGTGTTGGGTAAGTTACTTTTTCTATTACTTTCTATTTCTTTTGGAAACTTGATCCAGGAAGCTCTGTGCAGTCACTAGCAAGGATGGAGATGTACTAGAAAAAGTAATACACCTGACAGTTACAGTTACTTATTTCTTTTTATGCAAAAATAATAAATAACTATAACAGATTACATGTATTTGAAAGTAATACATTAGTTACTAGTTACTTTCAAATAAATGTAATTATTTACAGTTAAATATTACTTTTGTATAAAAAGACATAAGTAATTGTAACTGTAAGGTATTACTTTACAGTATATCTCCATATGACTAGTACAACTTCTGAAACAAGTTTCCAAAAGTAATAGAAAGAATAGAAAAATTAACTTACCCAACACTGGCTTTTAGCTGTTCGGGATCAAAAAATAACCTCTTCTCCTCTCCACAAGTTAAAAGGTATTTAGCAGGGTAGAACATTTTGAAAGTAGCCCCAAAATCAGTGGGGTCGTCTTTATACTGTAAAAACTGTTTACAGCATTGTAATGTTTCTGGGGCAATGTCTGGAAAAATGTGACATGATTTCTTTGAATTTTAATGCCCCATTTTTCTTGCTTTGTTAAGGATAAGATCTCGATATGTGTTGAAGGTCAAAGCAAAGATTATAGTATTCTTCAGACCAGTCGTATGTTTGCAAATATTTGCAGTATCTTGCGCTTGTGTGAAAGCTGCTGCAGACTCAGGTAAGAGTAAGTTGAAACTGACATCTTGATTACAGGACTGTGTGATTAGTTGAATCAGCAGCAATTTTTGTAGTTGGAACTCGAAAAGCTTTAGTAACAAAGGGCAAGTTATTATCAGGAAGGTTGAGCACCGCAACAAGTGAATCTTTTAATTGATCTCTTGGTGAACTATAAGCCTTGTCACATGTATTAGGAATTCCAACCAAGCGCAGATTTTTGTAACGTAACATATTCTCCATAGTCTTATTTTTCCTTTGTAGTGCAATAATGCCCTTTAGGGTAGTAGTAGCAAGGGTTTCATTTGTAAGTACTTTCTGCTGAACAATCATGACTTCATTTTGCATGGTCTTTTGAGTAGATTTAACAACTTCAGTTTTAATAGTTTTAAGTTCCCACACCCAGAATATCTGATCTATTTAGCAACAGATCAAGTTTTTTATCAAATGTTGAAAGAAAAGTAAATCGATTAGTAAAAGATGTCGATGCTTCTTTGGAGTTTTAAACTCCACTTTGGCTGGTAAAGGAACTACAGGTAGTGTCAGCGTACTAGGCAGGTTAGGGATAAACTGACTGCTTTGATTAGCACAGAATTCTTGTTGATTATTATCAGAACCAGCAGTTCCCTCTACGTTCACCCCAGCATTTTTGTTTGAAGCGAGCTGCTGGATTCGGATTGCCTTTTTTCTGCTGTGCATCCAAAGAAATTCCCGATACTCCTGCTGCCGATATCCCAGAGACTTCCTGAGGGTTCACTAAGCTAGGTGATGGAGAACTCAGAAAATTTGAAATCTACTTCTTATCCAGGTTAAAGGTTGTGAATCTGTGTTTAAAGCAGGTAAGTCTGTAGTACCAGATAAGACAGACTTTTCACCGGAACCAGGTGTACTGACAAGGTAGCATTCTAATGACCCTTTCTGAACCGGCATGTCAATTTCAGAAGATGAGGATTCTTTCTTCCTCTTTTGTTGTTCTTTAGCAAGAAATGTCTTTGTTTGTTGAGACATTATTTAAAGGGGAACAGATTTGTTCATATCCTAGTAGATAGAAAAGAGCCAGGAGTTCCTAGCGCATCAGCTTGCCCACCGCCATCTTGGCTCCTCAGCTCTGACCATTGCTGCACCTATTGAGTGGAGCTTCACTCTCCAGGATATCAGGCAACTGCATCTGCAGATATTGCTGAGTCCTGCAAAACCGTGCGTATCCAGGACCTGGTTCCTGGAACCCAAACAAGGGAGTGTGAATCTAGTTTAAATATCTTTCTTAAGCTTTTCAGGGCCCCAACAGCTGGCCAACCCATGGCAACAGCCAGGCCTGCATCTAGTAAGTACCTCAGGGACTTCTCAGGGTGTAACACTGGTATCAGTGAGGGTGGGTAGCCAGGTGGTGGAGTGGCCTATGAGCCCTTATGTTACTGTTTACCATTTTGTCACTACCTTTCTTTAGTCATTCCACAGCTACCCCTATTCCAGGTACCCTGTTTCCTAGCCCTTACCCCAAATAAAGCTGTGAGTTAGCTGTTGAAATTGCTGTGTCGAGAGGGTTCATTGCATTTTGCCTTCTGATAGTTCTATGATATTTGGTGGGGAAAGGTTGTTGGGATCCAGTGTGCAAAATGGCTGGTTGGGGAGGTGGGGAGGTGCAGTATCCCAGGGGTCTGTACCAGCCAGTCACCTGACCCCCTTACAACTTACTATGGGTGGAGGCACAGCACTATTATTCATAAAATTGGGAAATAACCCCCAATTGTCACCATAGTAGAACCCAGGCTCCTTAACCTGTACAAATGCTAGCAGGCAGGGGTAGTAGCCCATTGGCACATGGTGCCTGGGCTACAAATGGATCTAACAAGGATCCTTACAACAATATTTTCTAAGTGGACAGCCTTTCAAACTGCTAGAATCTTTATGGTCTAACTGCGTCCAGATTTTTCATAAAAAAGGAGCACTCATCAATTTTTTAATACAAATCTTGACTTGCTTTTGTAGACAGATGCCTTTTTTTGAAAATAGCAGCAGAACTGCTCTGATGCAATCGCTCTGATGCAGACACAGGCTTAGAAGCTGACTTTGGGTTGGGGGGCCTGAAGGAGCCTGCTCTCCCCTGAAATTTCCAGCATCCACTTTTGCTTACTGTGAGCCCTGCCTGTTTGTTTAGATTAGACCTCCCCAGGAGCCCTGAGAAAAATAAATGTGAGCTCCTATGGGTGCAGGTGCAGCATACATTAATATCTGTGTCCGATCCTACTGAAAATCCCCTTCCTGAGTATCTGCTGATATGTTTAGCTATGTTCAGTGTCTTCTATCTTCTATCCAAAAACTACCCAATAAAAACATCTGAGAGTATATGTTGTGGGTGGCAGTTTTTGACATCGGGTAATATTAATCATCCAGTTTGAACTACTGAATGAGAAACATGTTTTTTGTTTATCATATCTGCACCAGGATAGCCTCATTTTGGTGCAGTGCTTCATTTGCAAGAGGATCTCAGACAGAAGATAACACAGGAGCAGCAACAATTATATCACAGTAAGTATCAATTTAACATTACATAATAGCTGGCAGGAGGTATTGTAGCTATAGAAGTAGTCCTATGATACATAAATGTGCATGCACTCCAATGTGATCAGGGGCATAGCCAGGATTTGGTGGTGGGGAGTTTCCCAAACACTTCTGGGGGGTCCGGGGACATACCCCCCATAAAGGTTTGAAAATTTAGGAGATAAATGGTGCAGTTTCGTGCATTTTAGGCAATAACTATTGAGTTACAAAATGCATCAAAATTCAAATTGTTCATCTCATACATCCCTGCAGTGCCAGGTATCTCAGCCAGGTGTTCCTTCTCATTTTTTGGAAGGGGGATTAATTTTCACTTCCCCAAATTTAATATATGTGTTCAGCTATTGCCTTTAGTCAGATTCCATTATGTGACCGACTACACACAGCTCACAGATCAGCCTCCCGACTGTGTTGTTATTTTAATATGCAGTCTCATCAGATTACACACAGCTGACAGATAGCCCCCCTTTATGTTTTTTGTCTCATCTGTGTGACTAGATAGGTCACCTCATTGCATTTGTGACCATTTAGCTTTGCTAATTCTTGAGCCAGACACACTTTCATTTCCTATTATCCCCTGGCCCCTCAGTCACATCAGCCCTATTTCATTATGTGAGATGAGAGCAGAATTCACCTTAATCCCCAGCCAGGCCACTTTGGCAAAATTGAGCCAGGAGTCGAGAACCCCCCAATGGTCATTTTTCCTTACCCCCACCTATCATCATTTTTATTTTTCTCATATTTGCCTTGAGTTGTATTAGCACTGCCTGCAGCTACCTTGTAGAATCATCCACGACTGCCACTGACTCGAGTGAGACACTTGGCCTGCCTGCCTGCCTGCCTGATTTTGCCACCGGCCTCCACTGTCTGCCCAGGACACAGATACTCAGCCTCTTCCCCCTGACTGTTCATATTTTCTGCTGCCGCAGCCTGCCCAAGACCCTGAGTCCCCCACTACTCTCAAACATGCCCTGCCACAGAAGAGACATTAATTTAGCCGGCAATCTAGCTGACGCACTCTCCAGCCACACACTCCAGCCTCAATGCAGGAAAGACTGTATCTGCACAGTCTGTGCTTCTCAGTGGCTCCGCATCACATGTGATCACTCCAAAAGCAGTCATGTGATGCAGAGCTGAGGCTCTTTGTGTCACAGAGGCATGAGAGGTGGGGCGGCACTCATTCATATTCATCAGCTGACCCCCAGCGCCCTGCCCTGCCTCCCCATAGGAGACAGTGCAAGCAAGGTTTTAAAGTTTAAATGACAGTCTTGCTGCTGCTCAGGAGGCAGAAGAGATAACAGCACCACATGGCAGGTCTTGGTGGCAGCATCCTGAGCCTGTAAGTAAATTGGGGGCAACACATCGCTGGACTGTGGCTGGGAGAATTTAAAAAATGTTTTTTTGGGGAGGCATTCAACACTGTTTTGGCAAGCAGGGGGAAGGGGGGTTCTGAGCACCCAGGAAACCCCCCTGGCTACGCCCATGGTGATAGGCACACAGTTTCAGCTAGAGCTGAGCTAAAAAAAAAACTTCTGTCAGCGGAATTTGCTTGAAAGTTGGACTTTCGCTTCTGCAAAAGTTTGGAAATCATTACAGCAACTTTTGTGGAAATTACATTTTGAAGAGTGGAATAAATGTATGAACTGTGGATTAATGTATTAAACTGTGGAAGAAAATTCAAAAAATTCTGTAGACCTGATCACTATCAGAGGTCAGTTCTGCAAAATTTTTTTCGGCAGTTTAATACATTAATCCACAATTCATACATTCATTCCACAGTTCAGTGAGTCACTGAACTGCGTAATGAATGTACGCAATCTGTGTTATGCATCGTCAGCCCCCATTGTAGTACTAAATTCTTGGGTGGCAGACCAAACTTACTCCGAGATCTTCCTCACTCTTGGGATCCTAATAATACTAGCCCATAGGCCAAACTACGCGAGCAGGCCAAGAACTCATCTCAGAACAAGCCAGGAACCAGCAAGTGCAACCAAATACCAGATGCCACACCGCATAGCCAAGGACAATGCCGAGACCAGACTGATGGCCTGACTCCATGAATTTCTACATGCTTACAGGACCTCGTGTTTAGCTAGTAGCGACAAACGCTCTAGACAGGCTGAAAGACTGGTACCCTTTCTAAAGTATTATTTCTGGAACTTTTTACAGGGGAAGATGGATGCAACTTTATAATTGATAATTTGAAGAGAGTCTGAACATGTTACAGTACCTCATCTTGGGAGGCTGGACACACTAGTCTAAGTAACTGTCCGCCCGGGTAATATCAAGAAATGGCATGTTGAAAGGGAGACCGATTTTTAATTGTTAACTGTTAAACTTCTTTTTTTTTTTATTTTTCCCTTTTCAAGTTATATGCTTTTTTTCCTCCTCATGTTAAATATCTTCAGGCTAGATCTGGTATAACTTAATGAAATGTTCATGGAAAACAGGACAGTTGGTAACGGGGTTGTCTAGGGTTCTATTTGAGAGTAGGACAAGATGGTAACCATGGAATGGGAAGGGGCGGGGTGGCTGGCCCCACAGGTCACCATCCTGGGCTGGAGAATCCCAGTCAGATCCCCAATTCTCAGCTGTACAAGACAAAATGGGAGGAAGGGGAGGGGATTTGGGTAAGACTATGTTGGGAAGGTGGCTGCCACTGTTGGTGCTTACATCCAGGCTATACTGGATCCTGCAGCCATGTGCTGGGAAACTCCCAGCAATATTCATCACTAATAAACAACGTTTGAGTGGTGGGCTCATTGTGGCACCTTGGAAGGACAAAAACTGGAGGGTAGCAAAGCAAAATTTCCCCATTTGGGAGTTGTTTAAGTTACGATTATATTTAGAATATTGCATACAGGTTGTTTGTTTTAATGGTTGGTTGATTCTTTGTTGGAACTGTGCATCTCCCCCAATATGGTCTTGAGCGCATACTGGACACAGATCCAGTGGATTGCTTGATACCTCATACAGTAAGAGTAAGATGTCATCCACAATGGATAATCTAAATATAATATCCTACAATATCCGGGGTATCAACAACCCAGTCAAGCAGGTGAGAATCCTGCAGGTGAGAATCCTGCAGGTGCTGGGGAAGCTAAATGCTCATATAGCTCTACTGCAGGAGACCCATCTCACAGATGAGGAGCACAGAAAACTTTGTCGCAGATGAGTGGGTTCCATTTATGCCTCTTCTTATATAGCTCACCCGCAGAGATGGGGTAACAACACCTCTGACTTCTACTGTTGAATCCTCTCCTGATACACCCTAGCATGCTGTTAGCCTTCCTAAAGGCTTTGTTACATTGGGTGGTTTGTTTAAGGGAGTCACTAATGATGGCTCTTAGGTTCTTTTCCTCTGATGTTGTGTCCAGCTCCCCCTTCCCCCATCCCCCACCACCAAATATTCTGTTCTGGGGTTTGTTGTTGAGGCACTGGTCAGGAAGCATAGGCAAAACATGAGAAGTCATAACATTTTCAAGTAATGTTTTATTATTAGTAACAATAAAATTGTGCAGGATAGGTCTTATACAGGCAGTTCAAACAAAACAAAGTCATTTATCTGAAGGTATCTCTAAATCTAAATCTCAGTCTCTCTCTCTCTAACTATCTAAGCAAACATTGCTCTTCTCTTACAAGATGTTCTCAGCTGGCAATTAAATTCTGCATCTTGTTCTTGTAAATTACACCACCTGTGTTCCACCAAATTTATTAAGACTTTGTCACTTTATTTCCTGTTACCAGCCTGAAGTGTACACTTATCTTCTTAACAGTTGCAGCCAATAAGGACGTCCTGTCCCAGGGCTTATTTCCTGCTGATAATTCTACAAGCAAGATTGTGGAGATCAAAATGCACTTTAAGGTTAACCCCCTGTGTTCCAGATAAACCCAAATAACTTTCTGCATTCATTTTAACAGTATAATTATATACATTTGCAAACCAAGGGATCTCAGTTTCACATAAACATTCACATATATTTTTAACCACAGACAAGCAAGGAAGAAAGAGAAAGAGAAAGAAAGAACGAACGAAAGAAAGAAAGAAAGAAAGAAAGAAAGAAAGAAAGAAAGAAAGAAAGAAAGAAAGACAGACTAGAAATAGCAGGTGAAGGTAGAGAGATAACAGGGAAATTGTGGGACCGTTGGAGTGGCCAATTCCTAGGTACTTCAAGGAAAATTTGATTGTCCAATCAAACAGACAAGAGATAGATAAGTGACAGAATAGGAGCAGACAGAAAAACAGATCGTTGCTTTTAACTCTCTCTGTATAACAAATGGGACATGGTTTTATACAATCCTGTCATAGGGTTTTGTTCCCTAAGTGCATAACTTTGCACTTTTTGGCATTGAATTTATTTCAGTTGCCAGACTTTGGACCAATTTTCCAGTCAATGCAGGTCTCTATGCAACATCTCCCTTATCCCTTCCATGTTATCAACTGTGCCAGAGTTAAGTGTCATCTGTGAAAAGGTACAGCCTGCCCTGAATCTTTTTTAGCATAACTGTAAGTAAAGGAAAATTGCATCGACTGACCATTACCACATGCAAGAACAGCAGGTTGGCAGTGAGTTGTTGGTGCAGCATATGAAAAAGCATTCTCACCTATAGACCTTTTAAAGCTGTTTCCCTTGTGACATTTGGCAGCACACTGTGTGCACACTGTTAAGTTGCACAGGTACTCGGGAATAGTTGCCATTTATATACTTATCGCTAAGGGAGAGTCTCAGTAAGGAGCTGATTAAAAAACAACTAAGACCTGATAACCTCTGGACAGTATCGCTTATCTCTGTTTATCAGGTGCTAGAAATCCACAGAGAGTTGTGCTTCATTCTAATCCCTATGGGCACATTAATAGTAATTTATGAGACACTCCCTGGCTCTGATGGACAACGCTAATTTAGATTTTTTTTTCTGAGGAACATCTATCCTTTCAGTTAGATACACTAAGGCAGAGAAGTTATGTGATCAGAATGCTTTGGGTTATAACCACAAATCTTGGCTTTCAGATGGGGATTCTCTAGAATGTTCACTCATAGGTTTGAATATTTATTAGAACAAGTGGAACACAATGTTATGCACTGCAGCCCCCCAGTATTATTCCAACCCACTCACTGTTGCTCCTCTAAGTAATATACAACTAAATAATATATCAGAGTTAAAATTAACATGCTCAACTTTGCCTTTTTCTTTCTTGCAATTCATTTTTATAGTTTTAAATCTAAACAAGGGTGCTACTGAAATGGTGGCAGTCACTGAATCCAGTTTGTAAAATAGTGCAATCCTAGCACAAGATTTTCAAAGGTAGATGTCTGCTGCAAGTCCCAGGTTGTCAGAAATATGGTGCCTCAGACTTATGGCCAAATTGGATTTTCTATCCCATGCATCATTTAGATCCCTTCTAGACCACTTTTCTGTGGTCTAGAGTGAGTCACTGCTTGGGTCTCTTGCAAGCAGCTTACAGCCAATAATTGGCACAAGCTGGTGCAAAGGAAGTCCAAGTGCTGTAACTGAATCCAAGATTAGAAAGGTGGGTGCATTTGTGGCATTTGGATTTGGTGCAGCTGTGATGATACATGGGATTAACACGAGAACTGACACAGGCAATGCATCATCCTTTGAAAATCTGGCCCGTTAAGTCACTGCCGAAGAAGGACCAGAAAAATATTTTCAGTTTTAAAAGGTTTTCTAACAGGATAAGGCTACTAAGCTGTTATAAGCTTCAAAATGAACATAGAACCCTATGATCCCTATCAGAGAATGCCCTGCATTAATCAAGCCTTAAAGCAGCAGTGCAGCAAAACTGGGCAAAAAAATTGACCTTATCTTTTCACCTAAGCATTAAAGTAGGATCAAGGGTTGGTTTACTAGTAGTTTCAACAGGTATGTTTCGAGACTGGAATAGAAGACACCATCTTTCACATTTACACAACACCAGTGTGGATAAATATGAAAAGATAACAAATGATAGAAATATGGAAACACAGACTTTGCTTGCATAAAAGGACCTTAAGGCCTATCCAGTCTGACCCTTGTTCCTGCCTGTTCTGTCACCATTAACCCCAGCTGGTCATAGGTGTCACTTCCTCTCTCCGTTCCTCTACCTAATATGTCCCTGTGGCTATCCCACATATGCTTGAAGCTCTCCACAGTCTTTGCCCCCACTACTTCCTCTGGCAGGCTGTTCCAGTCATCCACCACCCTTTCCATGAAAATGTATTTCCATACGTCTCTCCTAAGCCTCCCCCCTTTAGCTTCATTGCATGCCCCCTTGTTCTAGGCCTTCATGTCTTTGAAATAGGGCCTACACTTGCACCTTGTTCACTCCAGTGAGGTACATGTAAGTTTCAATCAAGTCCCCTCTAACTCTCCTCTCTTCCAGGGAGTGCATTCCTCCTATGGCTTCCTGTGCAACCCACTCACCATTTTGGTTGTCCTCCTCTGTACTGCCTCCATCCTTCCAATGTCCTTGCAGAGGTGCTGCCTCCAGAACTAGACACAGTACTCCAAATGGGGCCTCACCAGAGAGTGACATAATGGCAGCACCACCTCCCTCCTTCTGCTAGAAATCCCTCTCCTAATTCACCCCAGCATCCTGTTATCCTTTCTCACTGCTTTGTCACACTGCCCAGCCACCCTAAGGTCATCAGATATCATGACCCCTAGGTCTCTTTCTTGCTTGGTGACTTTACGCTCCACCCCCCATCTTATACACAGTCCCTGGCTTCCACAGCCCTAACTGCATAACCTTGCACTTTTTGGCACCGAACTCCACCTGCCACCCCTAGACCATTCCTCTAGTTTCCTCATATCCCTTTGCATTCTCTCCACCCCTTCCTGAGTGTCAACCCTATTGCAGATTTTTGTATCATCCACAAAGAGACACACCTTCCCCTCAAGTTCCTCCGCAATATCATTTATGAAAACATTGAAGAGGACCGGTATCAGCACTGAACCCTGTGGCGCTCCACTAGTCACTCTCCTATCGCCCGTGTGGTTACCATTTACCACCACCATTTGGCTCCTATCTCTTAACCCATTTGATACCCAACTTGTCACTTTCTTTCCACCCCCAGGCTGTTTAGTTTCTTAACTAGCCTCCTAGTAGGGTTCCCCTTTTCATGCCACGTGGTGTATTTAAGATTGGAATTGGACCTTATAAATATAAATGCAAACATAGACTCCAGAAGAATAAATTTATAGGCTCCATCTTACCAGGATTTTGTAGGAAAGGCATCCTCATAAATGTCTGACTGAAAAAGAATCCTGGATTCATCTTGGATAAACTGGCTAAAAGAGCTGGATTCTGACTTAGATAGATATGCAAAATCACACATATCCCCATATTGCAAGGCATCATGGGATGTATATGGAAATCACCATGACATTTTCGGCTAGTTCAGCTTTGAGCAAGAATACATTGTCCTACTCAGGACTCATCAGTGTGCCTCATCTGTATCACACTCCAGAGGAAATGGACCAGAGCCCTGAGTTGGTCTTATGGGTTTGGCTCATGGTGAGCCCCCAAAAAACAACAAAACAAGTATTTCTTTGAAACTTGGCTTTATTGCCAATGCCCCATGAGGTAACCCTTTGTCTTTTAGCTTGATTGGGGGGGGGGTGGCTCACTATGACCCAAACCCATCAGACCAACTTAAGGCTCTGGCTCATTTCCCCTGGGATGTGATACAGATGAGGCACACTGATGAGTCCTGGGTAGGATGAAACACATCTGTGTCTTCTGTTTGCACCCTTTTCAGATTGTGTGAAAGGCCCTTTGGCACCATGCATTCTTGCTTAAAGCTGAGCCAGCTGAAAATGTCATGATTTGCATTATGGGGGCATGTGTGAGTTTGTATTTCTTTGAAATTTGGCTTTATTGCCAATGCCCTTTGGGGTAACCCTTGCCTCAATGCTTCTGCACTGATGTACTTTGTCTTTTAGATAGATATGTCCTGACTGTTCCGAACACATAATTTCTAAAAATATAACTCTCAGCCTAAACTAAAAAAGGTATATTAAAACAAGGGTTTGTAATTATTGGATCAAAACATATTTGGAAAAAATTGCCACATCTAAATATTCCTATTGGTTTGTGGAAAATAATTCTTATTTTAGGTACAAATATTACCTGGATGTCTTAAAAAACACTCCCCTAAGAAATGCTTTTATTAAAGCTAAATTAGAACTATTTGATAACAACATATGGAGGTCTAGACATAAGCTACCCTCTATTGAACAAAACTGTAATTGTCAACACAGAGGAAAGGAAGACTTAATACATGTATTATGGTTTTGTTCTCGATATGATAAACCTAGGAGCTTCTAGTTTGGTCCTTTTATGAGTGGGGACAATCTAAGCAAATTGCAACTTACATCAATTTTGATCCACACAGAAGACAATTGGTCTATTGCAAGATTAGCTAATTACTTTACCGTAATTTATAAATTAGAAAAAAGATTACAGAAATGTACTCAGCCCAAGAGCTTTCAGAAGTGCTGTAAAGTGTGGATTAATTGTTAGTCGTTTTTGAAAGTTGCACTCTTTGTATGTCTAGATGTTAAGCAGGAAATTCACCAATATGTGTAAAATGTTTACGATGTGGATAGAGCTCATGGTGTGGTTCCATTTCATTCTATGTATAACAGTCTGTTTAATATATTTTTAGTGCAACATTAATTGTGATATACGGTCTTATATTGTAATGACTTTTAATGTCGATCAATAAAAAAAAAAAACTAGCCTCCTGTGTGGCACAGTGTCAAAAGCCTTGCTGAAGTTCAGACAGACCACATCCACTGCTCTCCCTTGATCCACCTCCCTGGTAACCCAGCCAGCAAAATCTATCAGATTAGTTTGACATGACCCCCGTGAAATCATGTTTCCAGTGGTCCTGCAGCCCTTTTGTCTCCAGGTGCTCCACTAGCTTTCCTTTCAGTAGTGTTTCCATTAAATTCCCCACCTCTGATGTTAGACTGACTGACCTGTAGTTTCTTGCATCCTCCCTCTGGTTGCTTTTGTGCAGAGGGAGCACACTGGCCCTCCTCCAGTCCTCTGGAATGTCCCCCTTCTCCACTGAGGTGCTAAAAAGCACTGCCAGAGGGGTGGCCAGTATTGTGCTTAGTTCCTTTAGGACCCTTGGATGAATCCCATCTGGCCCCATCACCTTATTCTCCTTTAAGGCTTCCAATCCATTCTGGACCCTCTCTACTGAGAATGGACTTGTGTCCACCCCCCCCCTCTCCCTGTTGCTTACTGCAGCATGCTGGTCCATGCCCCCCAACCTCTACTGTGAAAACCAAACAGAAGTAATTATTTAGTATTTCTACTTTCTCTTGATTTTCCTCTGCACAGTCCCAACCTATCCTGATTCTCACTATCCCTCCTCTTGTCTTCCTTTTTTCTCCCAGATACCTGAAGAAGGTCTTGTCCCCCTTTTTTTACCTCCTTAGCTATTCCCTTCTTTGTTGGTGCTTTAGCTTCTCTCCCTCCTTCTTGATTCCCTTTGTTTTGCGCACTATAACTCCTTGTCTTCATCCTTCTGGGTCTCCTCATACTTTCTAAATGCTGTTTCTTCTCCTGCACTGCATTTGCCACCTCCTTGGAGAACAATAGTGGCCTCTTCCTCTTCTTTCCTTTGCTCACTTCCTTCAAATAGTATGCCATTGCCTGGGCTATACCCTCCTCAATCTTTCTCCATTTTGCCTCCACTCCCCCTCTGCCGTCCCCTCCTTCGAGGCATTTTCTGAGGCAGTTTCCCATTTCCTTAAAATCTGCCTTCCAGAAGTCCAGAAGCCTCATCTTAATTTGTTTTTGTTCCTGTCCTATCCGTAAGATGAATCACACAGTACAATGATCATTTGTACCCAGGGGACTAACCATTGTGAAGTTAGCAATGCTGTCTCTGTTTGTAAGTACCAGGTCCAGCACTGCCCTGTCCCTAGTGGGTTCCAAACCCAGATTCCTGAGAAATACTCCTTCTATGGAGTCAAGGATGGATCTGCCTCTTGATGTAGCTGTGGCCAGGATGCCCCAATCTACATCCAGCAGATTAAACTTCCCCATAATCAAAATGTCCCCCTTGTTGAGCATTTTGCTAATGGCTTCCCCAGGTCTATGTCTAAATCCTCCCCCAGTTGCTGGAGGCCTGTACACCACCCCATATGAGTACTGACCCCTGACTCCATCTCTAGGCTGCCCATAGTACCACCAGCCCTTCACTGTTCCCCTATTGCATCTGTATCTCATTGACCCTTATACCATCCTTCACATATATAACAACCCCTCCACCTCCACCTTTCCTCCCTGACATGTCCTTCCAGAACATGGTACAGCCTGGGATGGCCGCCTCCCAGTTGTGGTTGTCCATGCACTGTGATTCCACTGTGGCCACCAGATTAAGGTCTGCTTCCATAATGATTGCCTCAAGGTCAGGAATTTTGCTTCCCAGACTCATTGCTTTGGCTCACATGACTCTCCATTCTCTTCATCTCTCTCTCTCCCTGTAACCTGCCCCCTTCCAGCTTCCCCCTTGCCCCCTCTGTTACCCCAGTCTTGCCTTTCCCTGTTATGTTTTCTTCCTGCTTTCCCTCCTGCCCCTCTCATCCAGCTGAAGTTCCTCCCCTGACTTGCCTGCCCTGCCCTTCTCAACCTCTGGGCAAATTCTTCTCCTTAGGTTAACCTTCTCTGTTGCACTAGTTTTTGTGGCAGTCTCTGCCTCTCTCAGCCTTTCTGCCTCTCCCCTTGGCTAGTTTAAATGCTTATCAAAGTAGCATTTAAATCTTCAACCCAGGACTGCCATTCCTCTTCTGAATGGGTGGAGGCCATCTCTCTTGTACAAGCCTCTATCCCCCCAGGTGTGACACCAGTCCCTAATGTAGCCAAAGCCCTGTTCCTTGCACCGTGCCTTCAACCACTCATTGAAGGACCTGGTGCAGAGTTGCCAGCCTTCCCCCAACTGTTCTTGGGTAGCACATCAGTGAAGGCCAGTGTGGGAGCTAGCTGCTTCAGGCCCCTCCCTAGCTCCCTAAACCTATCCTGCACTACCACTACAGCTTGCCCTGGCAGATCATTCATCCCCAGGTTGGCAGCAACATACAGCTGCCTCCCTACCCCATGTTCTTTGGCAGTTTTCAAGATCTACCCACCAGTCCTCACCGATGAAGCCCCTGGAATGCACAGTACTACCCTGTCCCTCCCTTCCCCTGCTCCCAACTCAGTCCTCCTAACTATGAAGTCCCCCACCAGATACTGCCTCCTCCTTGGCCAAGGGACTCTCCCACCCTCCTTGGGACCTGCTCCTTTGAAGACCCCCCCACCTCCTCTCTTACTCCTGCCTCTGGTGCCTCTTTTTGGCTTCCCTATTCCACCAGAATGGTGAACAAATTGTCCAGCAGTTATGTTCTGAGGTGTGTTCTTCCTCCTTCTTCCCACAACTTTCCAAGAGCCCACCAAGGAGCCACTCTGCCTCCTTGCTGGCATCCTCTGAGGGAGCACAGCAAACTTGGTGGCCCCTGGTTGAGGCAGCTGGTGCCCTGTATTCATGCCAGTTTGGCCTGGAGTCCTGTGACTCCTGATTTCAGCCCAGAGATGTGCCTGCATATAGGGCAATAACTCAGTCTCCAGAACATGTTTCTGAATATTGGGCCCCACACTCATTACTCTGTACCACTCCCTTGCCTGATGATTTGTTTATCCTCCTGACTTTTTGCTTCCCTGCCTTCTCCTTGCCTTTAGGCTTCCTTTGTCACTAACTCTCACTTAGCTTCTTTTCCCCTTCCAAGTCTGCGTTTGACCCCTTACCCATGATAGGGTTTTCCTTCAATTCCCTTTTTTGATCACTTACAGACTTAGGATAACTGGCTTCCTATATTCACTTTCTCCCCTACCCTAGAAAGGGTGTTGTCTCTATTCCCATACTACTGTGTGCTTCAGTTGTCCTTAGCTTGATCTTTGTAGGTCTTACCCTCCCTACAGTACACCATTGTTTCCCCGTCCCACTGACAGTACATTCTTTCAAATAGGCAGCAACAAGTACAGTATTTTTTCTCATAACATGGGTAACCTCAAGTTATCATATCAGTGCTGGTGGTTAGGTCTCAATTGAAATCTTGAAGGCTAGGTACATCACAAGGAATAATGAACTAATCAGACAGCAGCTTGTACAATAGAGATATTGCTATACCTCATGCAACACTGAAGCCAGCAGATGAAATCAAAGACAAAGAGTTAAATCTTGACACAGACAGCCAGTTAAAAAATGTATAACTACTGATGCTGTGTAAATGTTATCTGCAATGGTCTGACTCAAAATATGCAGTTTTATCAATGTCTGGAAGGGGGCAGGATTTTCATAACTCACTCATGGCTCTGTCATTGGTGAGGTATGACCTGGCCCCCTCACAGTTGAGCATACATTGTATATTTAAGTCGGGCCATTACATATCTCTATAGACAAACTATGCAAAGAAACAAAGAATACATCAAAATAAGTAATAGAGCATGACAGGGTGTGCGTTATTATGGGATAATGGTACACCTCAGGAAGTGAGGCAAGAGGCAAAGCCAAGTGCCTTGTGCACTCAAGACATGCCATTTAACCAAAATTATGCCCATCCAGGGTCTTATTGTGATTATAAAATGGCTTACCTAATTTTTAATTTTAGAACATTGGTATAAGGTTTAGAAAGTGAAGCATTTTGGCCATTAGCTGTACCTGTACAATTTGCTGCTAGCTGCAGTATGGTGGTATGCTACATGCAACATTGCTGAACATCATGGAGTGTCTTGGACATTCTAATGCATTTCTACAGCAGGGCACCCAGGCAAATGCTAGATGGGCATAAATTCTGAGTGGGGCCGGTGCAACTCTTATCCACCAGATGTGAGATCTGTAACAGAAAATCTGAAAAAAAATATGTTAGGGGCAGGTTAGGTTGTGGCAGAAGGAGAAAAGTCAGGAGCAGATTGACAAAACCATGTTCATTTATTTAGTAAGACAAAATTCAATTTCATGTAAGTGTTCCATCTTCCATTAAAAGGTAATTATTTGAGTTCCTGATCTGTTTTGCTAATGGCAAGGGCTTATATGCCGGTAATTACTTTTCAATGGAAAATAGAGCACTTATATTAAATTGATTTTGTCCTACTTAATACATGGGACCCATGTTTAAAAATGTTGCCCCTGTGTGGTATGCATGCAACCCTCCAATTTGCATGCACATCTGTCAAATGGAGTGTCCCCCTCAGTAGTCTATGTGACAACCCAATGGGTAGCCCCCTCTCTCAGCTGGCTGTCCACTCTTTTATGATATTCAATTTTTTAGATTCTGTATGTATGCACAAATGGAGCTGCGCATTTGTAACAGAAGTGGAGGGGGGAGCTGTTTTGAAAATCCGACTCTCTATGAGTGGTCTACAGATGTATTTCAGTCTGCAGTGCTGACAGCCCTCATCTTTTACCAGCGATAAATACAGTCAAGTATTGTCCTCCCATCAGTAATCTGGCCCTCATTAGATGCCTCCTTTAATTTACTGGCAGCTGAGACTGAAGCCTGAAACAGTAGAATTTATAATACTCCACAAGGAAATGACAGCTGTAGTGAGGGTAATGTAAAGCAAAACTAGTACTATTACACCAGCTCATAAGAGCAGAGCACATAATCGTGCAGAGCACAGACTCAAACTGTCAAGAGATTCTTAGGCACTAGACTTATGCTTCTTGTTATCTTTTGTTGAATCATGACCCCACTTTGATTTTCAAATGGGATACACATGACATTCAGAGTGCATGTTTTAACTGCCGATAGATTATGGACAAACAGAACTACTGTAATAGCTAGTTATATACCTCTCAGTATTTTGTCACCAAAATGTGAGACACTGTCTTAAAATGTGTAACAGATCACCAGATCATGGAGATGAGAGCAGGACCCTATGTACAGTGCTAGGCAATTTTTTTATTACATTTGCAAAGTTGAGCAGAATTGCCAATTTTGTATTCTTGTACTTTTTGTAAAAATTGCACCATATATCTAGCACAGTTTCATCATTTGCTTTTTATTCAAATAGAAGTTTCCCCAAATTGCATATTTTTCAAAAAGTTAGTTTTTAAAAATGTGCAATTTGGCTAGAGAATAGGACACAGAGAGTAATAGTAAATGGAGTCCACTCTGAAAAAAGGGGGGTTAGCAGTGGGGTACCACAGGGTTCAGTATTAGGACCGGTCCTCTTCAATGTCTTTATAAGTGACATTGCAGAGGGACTGGAAGGAAAAGTATGTCTCTTTGCAGATGACACAAAGATCTGCAACAGAGTTGATGCACAAGGTGGGGTGGAAAGGATGAGAAGGACTTGGCAAGGTTAGAGGAATGGTCAAATGTATGGCAGCTAGATTCAATGCTAAGAAGTGCAAGGTAATGAACCTGGAAACAAAACCCAGGGAAGAGTACACAATGGGGGTGAGATACTAACAACAACAAAATGGAAAGGACCTGGGGATAGTCATATCAGATGATCTAAGGTGGGCAAGCAATGTGAGAGGGCAGCAAGGAGGGCTGGGGGATACTGGGATGCATAGGAGGCATCACCAGCAGAAAACAGAAGTTATTATCCTCTGTACAGATAGCTGGTGAGACCACATCTGGAGTACTGCGTGCAGTTCTGGAGACCCAATCTCCACAAAGACATAGACAGGATGGAAGCTGTCCAGAGGAGGGCAACTAAAATGGTGCAGGGTCTGCACCGGAAGACATATGAAGAGACTTAAGGAGCTTAATATGTATAGCCTCGAGGAAAGGAGGAGGAGGGGGACATGATAGAAACTTTCAAGTACCTCAAGGGAATCAACAAAGTCCAAGAGGGTAGCATCTTTCAAAAAAAGAGGTGTGCAAGAACAAGGGGGCACAATTTGAAGATAGAAGGGAGGCGGCTCAGAGGTAATTTAAGGAAGTATTTTTTCACAGAGAGGGTTGTGGATGTATGGAACAGCCTTCCAGAAGAGGTTGTGGAGTCAAAAACAGTGGTGGAATTCAAGCATGCATGGGACAGTCATAAGGCAATTCTAGGGGTTGGGGGTAGGAAGAAGTAGGCTGCTGGTTAACTAGGATCTGCAGCTTATCCAGTAGGTAGGGAAATGGGCAGACTGGGTGGGCCAAGCGGTACTTATCTGCCATCAAATTCTATGTTTCTATGTTTAATTTCAGAAAATGGCACCGTTTTTCCAAACTACAAATTTTTTTAAATATGTGATTTTTAAAAAAGGCACAATTTTGACCAAAGCTCCCCATTTCAGACACACTGTTCTAGTTCATGAAATTGCATGAAATTGACACAATTTCACAAAAGTGCACAGAAGCGTTTTTTCTGTTTTCTCCCAACACTGCCTATGGAATTTTATGTTCTAGAATGTAACGTATCACCACTATAACATTATCTATTTATGTGAATTTATGTTTTAAAATCTCTGTTTCGTGTAGGACATTATGTTCCCCACGTAGAACAAAGGCGTTTGGTTACAAATACGAGATGTCCTTCCTAATGCCGACATTTTGAAAGCCAATCCTGGTTTTCCTCAATCTGTTCTTGTTATATGCAGATTCCCTAAGATTTGTAAATAACACATTTACTGGCCAAACTATTACTTTGGATTTAGGTCTTGACTGATTCAGCCTCTGAATGTATTGACTGTTTTATCAGTTTCACAGCTTTAGGATCTCCAATGACACTTTAGAGATTCTTTATAAATTGACTATGCAAATTGAACCAATTGGTGCTAAGCTTTACTTGCATGTAAGGACCCCTTAACACCATAACAGTCTCTCATCTGCTAGTTTTGAAAAAGTGTATTATTCCACATTGTATAGGAGGGTTTGTTGTATTTTTAATTTCTTTTCATTTTCTTTTTCATATTTATTGATATTTGACAAACCAGATGATTTAGAAAGTATTACTATGGATGCTGAGGCACCGTGGCACTCTTCTAAAGGGCCGCCCCCTCGTGCTTTTTTGGTGTCAGAACTGCTCACCTTCAGCTTGCATCTCTCTCACTCAGTGGAAATGTGACACAAAATGCAAAGTGACACTACTGAAGTGCATACAGCTACAGTACCTCAGTATTAATAGTTATTTGTTTATTTAATTATTTATTTAGTTTTGTGCACCAAATAGGCCCACTGGGCCCAAGAGGTCCCTTTTTCAGGGGTGATCTGGGATTAGTTACAGAGAAATTTTTGGGTCCCAGACATTTCAAATACATGACAGTTTAAGGTACAATCACAATACGTAGCAGATGAAAATACAGCAATACAATGCAGATCCTTGACAGCTTTGAGGTAATTTATAGCTATAAGAGAGGATAAGAGTTCAAAAGCATGTACCCCACACAAGGTGAGTTATGATTTTTTTATCAATTAAATATTATTAGTTATAAATAATGACAGATGACAGTCTTTATGCCCCTGATAGGCTACACCTCAACAGTCAGGGCAAGGCGGCGTTCAAATGTAAATTGAAGGGATTCTTTAGCAAGCAGTACAATTTAAACTGATATGGGAAAGGAGAGCTGCAAGAGTCACCAAACAGTGATCTCAGCAAGAGGGATAGCTGCCCCCCCACAAGAGACAAGCGAACCAGCAGGAGCTGGATCAGCAGTCACATGCCAAGCAAAGCCCATAAGGAGAGGGAAGGTGGGTAAAAGGGTGGGGTAAACTGGAGGGACATGTGCACTAATGCCAAGAGCCTGGGCAACAAGGTCCCAGACTTGGTGGCATTCATGACTGAGGAGAAGCCGGACATGGTGGGGATCACAGAGACTTGGTTCCATGATGGGCAGGAATGGGACATGAGCATTCCGGGATATTAACTGTTCAGGAGGGACAGGGTTGGCAGGAAAGGGGGGCATATCACGCTACATGAAGGATGGAATCCAGGTAATCAGAAACACAGGGCAGGTGGGGGGACATGGAGGCCCTATGGGTCTCGTTGGCTATGGGGAAGGGTAAGCTGGTGAGACTGGGAGTCATTTATAGGCCTCCAGGGCAGACTGCAAAGGTGGACAGCCAGATGGTAGAGGAGATACTTAGGATGGCAGCTAAAGGGGAGGTGCTGCTGTTGGGAGATCTCAACTTGCCAGATGTGGAGTGGCAAACTCTGTCAGCATCTACATCCAGAAGCAGAGCAATTGCAGATCCATTACAGATAGCCCACCTAAGTCAGCAGGTAAGGAAGTCCACCAGGGAAGATGCAGTCCTGGACCTGGTGCTTACAAATGGTGACAGGGTGGGTGAGGTATTGGTAGGGGATAGCCTTGGTAGCAGTGACCACAACACAGTGTGGTTCACAATTTGCACTTCAGCCTCATGCCACTGGATGAAGGTGAAGGTGCTGGATTTGGGAAGGGCCAATTTTGGAAAGATGAGGGAGTACACTAGAAGGGCAGTGGTGGGTGGGGAAATGGAGGGGTGGAAGAGATTTGGGCCAAGATTAAGGGGGCAATAGTGGGGGCAATGGACCACTGTTCAAAGAAGGTAAGCAAGAGTAGGAGGAAAAGGAGGCCACTTTGGTTCAGCAGGGAAGTGGGGAAAAGCATCAGAGCTAAGAGGAGGGCATTCAGGCAGTACAAGACCACGCAGAGTGAGTTGGACTGCGAGGCTTACCAGGAAAATCAGAAGGAAGCCAGGAGTGTGATCAGATGGGCAAAAGCAAGAATGGAGGAAAGTATAGCCGGGGAGGTCAGGAAGGGGAACAAGATTTTCTTTAGGTATATAAGGGAGCGGAGGAAAGGGGGGGCTGGGTTACCGGACCTGCGAGCTGAGACAGAGGGACAAGGTAGAGGGGGACTGGGAGAAGGCCGAACTACTGAACAGTTATTCAGTGAGGTATTTATGAAGGAAGAGGGGGAGGCTGTCAGGGCTCCAGCAGGTAGCAAGGGAGAAGGGGGGGATGTGAGACCATTCAGGGAAGAGGAGATCTCGAAAGAGCTTAAAGGCCTAAGGGTGGACAAGGCCATGGGCCAGATGGGATACACCCTAGGGTATTGCATGAGCTGGGAGAGGAGCTAGCAGCTCCCTTGGCCTATCTATTCAATGAGTCCTTATGACCAGGGGTAGTCCCAAAAGACTGGAAATGTGCGGATGTAATCCTCATGCATAAGGGAGGGGGGAAGCAGGATTTGAGCAATTACAGGCCAGTGAGTCTGACATCGGTGGTTGGTAAGCTCATGGAGAGGCTGCTTAAGGACAGAATCACCAAATACCTGGAGGCAAGTGCCTGCTTGATCCAAGGCAGCATGGCTTTACCAAGGGCAGATTTTTTCAGACAAATCTGGTAGCATTCTTTGTCTGGGTCACTAGGGAGGTGGATTGAAGGGATCAGTGGATGTGGCCTACCTGGATTTCAGAAAGGCTTTTGATACGTTGCCACATGGTAGGCTGGTGCACAAAATGGAATGGTTAGGGAAGGTTGTTATTGGGTCGGTGCACAACTGGTTGGCTAGAAGAATGCAGAGGGTGTTGGTAAATGGGGTACCCTTGGATGAGGTGGAACTCACGAGTGGTGTACCCCAGGGGTCTGTGCTGGGATCCCTGCTGTTTAACATCTATATAAGCAACATTGCAGAAGTGCTGGAGGGTACAGTGAGCTTGTTAGCAGATGATGTCAAACTCAGTAATAGAGTGGAAAGGATGCAGATAGACCTAGAGAGGTTGGAGGAGATGGCTGAGAAGTGGAAATTATCCCTTAATATGGTGAAATGGAAGATTATGCTCCTGGGAAGAAGGAATAGAAGAAAGGAATACGGAGGGTGACAGTGAAAAAGTAGGGATACTGAACGAATATTTTTGCTCAGTATTCACAAAGGAAGAGGAGGGAGAGGTATCTAAACCAAATAAAAGAAACATTCTGGCTGGGGGGGTTGATACCAGTCCATCCACAGAAGAAAGGGTTCCGAAAGAACTAGTAAAACTGAAAGTGAACAAAGCAATGGGGCCTGATGGGATTCACACAAGAATTCTAGAAGAACTAAGGGTAGAGTTAGTGATACCACTGACTACCCTCTTTAACAAATCATTGAAGGATGGGGTGGTACCTGAGGACTGGAGGAGAGCGGACGTGATTCCTCTTCACAAAAGTGGGAGCAGGGCAGAGGCAGGAAACTACAGACCAGTTAGTTTGACCTCAGTGGTAGGGAAAATGATGGAATCATTTCTGAAGGAAATAATTTTTGAGTACCTAGAGGCCAGTGGGGCACAGGACCCAAGGCAGCATGGATTCACAGCAGGAAGGTCGTGTCAGATGAATCTAAAAGATTTCTTTGACTGGGTGACCAAAATAGTAGACCAGGGAGGGGCTGTGGAAATGGCCTACCTAGATTTTAGCAAGGCATTTGATACATTTCCACACAAAAGATTAATATACAAGTTAGCCAGCCTTGGAGTGGGTCCCAAGGTGGTAGCATGGATAAAAATTTGGCTGGACAACAGGACGCAAAGGGTAATAGTAAACGGAGTCCACAGTGAAGAAAGGAGGGTTACTAGTGGGGGTACCACAGGGTTCAGTACTGGTACCAGTCCTTTTTTAATGTATTTGTAAGTGACATTGCAGAGGAACTGGAAGGAAAAGCAGTCTCTTTGCAGATGACACAAAGTTCTGCAACAGGGTTGATACACAAGATGGAGTGGAAAGGATGAGAAGGGACTTGGCAAGGTTGGAGGAATGGTCAAATGTATGGCAACTTAGATTCAGTGCAAAGAAGTGCAAGGTAATGCACCTGGGAAACAAAAAAACAGGGAAAGAGTACACAATGGGGGGTGAGATACTGACAACAACAAAAATGGAAAGGGACCTGGGGGTAATTATATCAGATGACCTAAAGGTGGGCAAGCAATGTGAGAAGGCAGCAAGGAGGGCTGGGGGAATACTAGGATGCATAGGGAGAAGCATCAACAGTAGAAAACAGGAAGTTGTTATCCCTCTGTACAGACAGTTGGTGAGACCCCATCTGGAGTACTGTGTGCAGTTTTGGAGCCCCATCTCTGCAAAAACATAGGCAGAATGGAGGCTGTCCAGAGGAGGGCAACCAAAATGGTGCAGAAGCTGCACCAGAAGACTTACAAAGAGAGACTAAAGGAGCTTAATATGTATACCCTCGAGGAAAGAAGGGAGAGTGGGGGACATGATAGAAACTTTCAAGTACCTCAGGGGAATCAACAAAGTCCAAGAGGGTAGTATCTTTCAGAAAAAGAGGTGCAAGAACAAGGGGGCACAATTTGAAGATAGAAGGGGGATGGTTCAGAGGTAATGTGAGGAAGTATTTTTTCATGGAGAGGGTTTTGGATGCATGGAATAGCCTTCCTGAGGAGATCATAGAGTCAAGAACAATGGGGGATTCAAGAATGCATGGGACAGACATAAGGCAGTTTTAGTGGGGGGGTAGGAGGAAGTAGGCTGTTGGTTAACTAGGATCTGCAACTTATCCATCAAGTAGGAAAATGGGTAGACTAGGTGGGCCAAGTGGTCCTTATCTGCCGTCAAATTCTATGTTTCTATTTTTCAGGATAGGAGGCAAGCCATTAGTGCTTACTATGGAAGAGAGGGACCTGGATATCATTATCTCTCAAGACTTGAAGGTGGCCGGGCAGTGCGGTAGAGCAATAGCTAAAGCCAGTAGAGTGCTGGGATGCATTGGGAGAAGGATTACCAGCAGGAGGGAAGAGGTTCTGAGTCCCCTGTACACCCAGCTGGTCAGGCCTCAACTGAAGTATGGGGTCCAGTTCTGGAGGCCTTACCAAAAGAAGGATGTAGAGAGAGTGAAGAGGGTACAGAAGAGGGCAACAAAGATGGTGAAGGGGCTTAGTCACCTGACGAGAGGCTGGGAGCCCTGGATATGTACCCCTTGGAGATGAGGAGGGAGAGGGGGGACATTATAGAGACCTTCAAGTACCTAAAAGGGATAAACAAGGTTGCTCCTGTAAACCCCTTCCAGATGAAGAAGTGCCCCAGAAAGAGGGGACATGATCTCCAACTGGAGGGGGGCAAGTGTAGGGGGCAACATCAGGAAGAACTTCTTTACAGAGAGAGAGTGGTAGACTCCTGGAATGGGCTGCCTAGGGAAGTGGTGGGAGCAACTTCGGTGGGGGGTTTCAAGAGAGCATGGGACAGGCACAAAGGGTTGTTGAAAGGTGAGGGGGAGATCAGGGGCAGGCCTAGGGGTGCTAGGCAAATGGGCAGACTGGGTGGGCCTGGAGGTCTTTTTCTGCCAACACCTTCCTATGTTCCTATAAAGAAGAACATACAGTACATCCAATTACCAGAGTAATCAATATGGAACAGAAGTTGATCATGGCATTAAAAACAAAGGAATCAAAAAGAGAAATACAGTATAAACAATTTACAAACTAAAATTATATCCTAAGAATCAATAAATGATAAGCTATAGTAGTTAACCAGTTAATTTATCACATCAAATGATACATATGAAGTATTAACAAAATATTCATACAGGCCTGTATACTTTAAACAGTCATTTATTACTATTTAATAATCAACTTCCCCTGAATGTGCAGTGAGAATATGTGTAATGTTTGGGAATGAAGTAAAAGAAAGAAAGAAAAGGAAAGAAAAAGTAAAACAAGAAGACATTTAGCTAAGAAAACTGGCATGCTATACAAGCAATATTAAAGGAAAACTAAACTACCACTAACTCCCTGGTAAAAAAAGTTATTAGTGGTATAAATATTCTTTCTGTCCAGCCATCAAATAAATCATTCTCTCTAGTTTAAGAACTTCTATACATTCTGTCTTCCATTCTTCAACATTGGGTCTCTCTCTTCTGTCCATATTTTCAAAATAATGTTTTTGACTGTTGCTGCAGTTAAAGTAACTGTGTACTTTTGCTCCTTGGTCTGTTTATCTTCATGGAAATAACCTGTAAGACAGTCTGCAGTCTGATGTTATCCTCCAGCCAGGTAATTGAACTTAGTAAGGTTTTGATATCTGACCAAAACTTTATTTTTGGACAGTCTCGAAACATGTGGATGAAGTCACAGTTATCATTCCCAGATCTGGCACAGCTGGAAATATTTCTAAGAGCATCTTATTTACTTGCTTAGGGTGTAGTACAAGTTGTGTAAAGCTTTAAATTGGACCAATTTCATGTTAACCATTTTGAATGCTTTGATTGAGTATAACCAAACATGATCCCACTTCCAGTTATCCAGATTTCTGTCTAACACCTGTGCCCACCATCTTATATTTTCTTTATCTGAGCCTCTTGTAACTTCTAGCATTAGATTACAATATGCAGATATGTTAAGATTGAACTTTAAGCATGCATGAAAAGAACTGGTATCATTATTTATGTCAATAAGCCAAGGCCCAACTTGCAACGGTTTTGTGAAAGAATCTGTGTTGGTTGTAGATTTCAATATCAGTATTTTGTACGGTCATATTGTTTGAAAGGTTAATAAAAGGGATATAACTGTCTCCTATGAGAATGTCTTTTATTGCTGTCAAACCTTTGTTAGTCCATTTGACTTCCTTATGTATCTGGTCTCTCCAGTCAGTGTTTGGGTTGCCAAAAAGGGGACTGTGATCTAGATTTATCCAGAGTTAAATTTAGCAATTTAACACATCTTTTAATAATAAAGATACTATCTGTTATACTTCTGTTTTTCAAAGGTTTCGGCAGTTTGGCAAAGAATAAGGCTAATATATTTAGGTTGTAAGAAGTGGTTCAATTCATTTCTAATTCTAACCAGTCAGGATATTTTTTTTTAAATCAAGTTCAAACCATTTGGCAATCTGAGAAATTCTACAGGCCGAATGATAATAGTAAAGATCAGGAATTGTAAGCCTACTTTTATTCATTGTCCTGTATAACTTAACAAAAGATATTCTGCTTTTCTTGTGAGTCCAGATGATTTTGGGAAATTAACCCTTAGATACCTATGAACCATTTTTTAGGTATGTTAAATGAGAGTACCATGAACACATATAATGTTTTGGGGCGAATATTCATTTTGATAGATTCAGTTCTACCACATAGACATAAAGGTAAATGATTCCATCTGTTGAGGTTCTTCTGTATGTCAGATTTTAATTCACTAAGGTTTTTGCTAATTGTTTTATTAATTGACCTATACATTTTAATTCCTAAGTAGTCTATAGATCAGCTTCCCAAGCAACATCTAAGTTAGTTATATCAGATCTAAAACATTGAGAATTAAGAGGCAAGAATTACTTTTTTTTTTTTTTAGTTTATAACCTGAAACTACTAAAATCACTTATTACTTGTAATATTTTAGCAATAGTATTTTCGGTTCAGTCAAGGAAATGAAGATGTCATCTGCATAAAGTGACAAAGGGTTTTCTTTGCCTTTATGTTTGATGTCCTTAATCTCCCTTTCAGCGGATAGTTTTTGCACCAGGGGATCTAATGATAGGTTAAATAACAAGGGAGAGAGTGGACATCCCTGCCTGGTTCCTCTTTTTAATCACAAACTTCTTGAAATCAACTTTTTGTAATTGGATGGATTTGTGTATAATTAACTAATTTGATGAAAGCATTGGGAAACTCATATGCCTCTAAGACCTTGAAAGGATATGGTCATGAAATCTGGTCTGAAGAGATACTGTTCTTTTGTATTCAAACTGTTACATTTTCAGCAAAAGATGTCTGTGCAGTTAATTTTAGGTGACAAGCAGTCAATAGAATGTGAAGGCTATAAAAAATATTTAATAACCTCCCTGCTGAAGTAATAAAGAGGAGAGGAACTTTCCTTTCAGTTAATAAAAAACTCAGAGAAGCTGGACTTAAATACAGTCTGCTGTACCCAACCTTACTGAGGGTTTGGACAAAAGATAGCCCCAAGGACTATAATGGATATGAAGCAGCTAGAGACGGAGTAAAGAAATATTTACCACAGCTTTTTTGCACATTTGACTTTGCGATCAAGCAAAAAATTTAACTTATTCACCTTTAAATGTTCTTGTAGCCAACATGAAGTAGCCTGTTTGTTGAGTCTCTTCTGGCTTCCTTTGAGACAGTGGGTGATTGGTGGGTCACTTCCATTTCTCCATAGTTACAAGTAACCTCTTCCTCATATGAAACATAAATTATTTAATCAGTAACATGTTGGGGTCCTACATCTAAGTCCTCCCAATGAAAGAAAGTAATTAATTACCTTTGATTGTGAGATGCAGATAAGGCATTCAGAATGGAGTTTCCCCTAAGCAATGCACGCCTAAGAAATGCATATTCAGTGGCTAGTAGCAGGGGCCCTGATGTCTGTCCCTGGTCCCACCCAGTTGAGCTGAGCATAGGCTCCTCAGCAGTGGGGACAGCCTGGTGGGGTGCAGGCCAAATTTAACTAAACAAAAAGCAAGCAACAAATGAACAGTTCAATCCTACAACACTATCTGAAAGTGTTATATTTTGACAAACTGGCTGAGTAGTTCTGTGTGGAATGTGGAATTCTGCCAGTGAAATTACCATTCTGCCAGTGGAATTTCTGCCAGAATTTCACTGGTTCTTCTGCAGAATTCTGCCTGCTGTGATCTGCAGAATAGTATTCTGTGGAAAAGCATTTTTCCATGGAAAATCATCTGCAAACATTTCCATGGAAACTATTGAGTTCTGCGGAATAAAATTTCACAGAAAAGTTGTGGGAAAACTCATTTGCATGTTTCTTATACAGAATTGCATCATTCTGTTTCTGGTGAAATTCAGCAGAATTTAGGCAGAATTTTGAAAATTCTTTTCTTTTCTCTTCTCTTCTCCTCTCTTCTCTTGCTTTTCATCTCTCCCTCCCTTTTCATGGCTGGCTAGGATAGTTACATATTATTTTGGAGAAACTAGGTGAACTACTCAATTTAATTACTACTCAATCTTCAAGCAATTTTTAGAGTCCTACTAATATTCAAAACTATTGAAAGTGTGGTTTACAAAGAATAACTACCTATACCTAACCTGTACCTATGTCAAATAATAAGACTATAAGCTTATCTTGTGTAATGTGAAGGGCCTAAACCATAAGTTAAAAAGATATTCAGTACTAAGACATCTTAAAAAATGTAGCCCTGCCATTGTATTTCTGTAAAATAAAAATAAAAACACCTAAGTGCAGATAATGTGAAACTAATACAGAGAAAATGGGTAGTCCAGATATTCAGTGCAGGGCAAAGCTCTAAAAATCCTAATTAAAAGGGTGTGCATTTCCGGGCCTGCTCTACAAACTGTGATGAATCTGGCTATTACCTCATTGTAATTAGTAAATTGGATGATGACTATATCACTCTAGTCAATGTGTATGGCCCAACGAACCCCACACATAATACATTTTCTGACATATTCAATAATATTAATGTGTTGTTTGATAGCATGATCATACTGTAATTGCTGTGGACACTAACAGTATCTTAGATCCTTACTTGGACAGATCCAACCCCAGGTGTAACAGAACTAAGTCAGACAAAGACTTACATAATAACCTAAACTTAGTTGACATTTGGAGAGTCCTAAACCTCACTGTCAAGGATTTTACCATTTGGTCACCCTGCCACAAAGCCGGTTCTTGGTTACAGTACAGTCAGCATTAAACTTTCATTGAAATGAGCTGTTAGCTAATTTGAGTACAAGTTCTTTTTCAGTTGGTTGGTGGGTTTTAATACAAGTTGTCTGGTAAACAAATTAAGTTTAACCAGTTGTTTAACCAGTTTTCTCTGTTCCTAATATTAATGATTAAATCATAGCGTTGACAACATTTGCACTTCATTGCATACTGGATAAGAAATTTCAACATTTAGAGTTAGCAGCTCATTGAAAATGTTTTTTTTTTAAAACCGAATAACAACTCAGTATCAATAATCCCATTTTAAAGATTAATGCTGACTGTATTATATATCCCTCGGGTGATAGAAACATAGAAACATAGACTTTGATGGCAGATAAGGACCACTTGGCCTACCCAGTCTGCCCATTTCCCTACCTACTGGATAAGCTGCAGATTCTAGTTAACCAACAGCCTACTTCCTGCCACCCCCCACTACAATTGCTTTATGTCTGTCCCATGCATGTTTGAATTCCCCCACTGTTTTAGACCCAACAAACTCCCCAGGAAGGTGGTTCCATGCATCCACCACTCTCTCCATGAAAAAAAATGTCCTCACATTACCCCTGAGCCATCCCCCCTCTATCTTTAAATTGTGCCCCCTTGTTCTTACACATCTCTTTTTCTGAAAGATGCTACCCTCCTGGACTTTGTTGATTCCCTTCAGGTACTTGAATGTTTCTATCATGTCTCCCCTGTCCCTCCTTTCATCAAGGGTATACATATTAAGCTCTCTCAGTCTCTCTTCATATGGTTTCTGATGCAGACCCTGCACCATTTTAGTTGCCCTCCTCTGGACAGCTTCCATCCTGTCTATGTCCTTGCATAGATGAGGTCTCCAAAACTGCACACAGTACTCCAGATGGGGTCTCACCAACTGTTTGTACAGAGGAATAACCACTTCCCTTTTTTTACTTGTGATGCCCCTTCCTATGCATCCCAGTATCCCCCTGGCTCTCCTTACTGACTTCTCACATTCCTTACCAACCTTTAGATCATCTGATATGACTACCCCCCAGGTCCCTTTCCATTTTTGTTGTTGTTAGTACCTCCCCTGCTATTGTGTACTCTTCTCCTGGGTTTCTTTTTTCCCAGGTGCATTACTTTGCACTTCTTTGCATTTAATCTAAGTTACCATATGTCTGACCATTCCTCCAACCTTGCCAAGTCCCTTCTTATCCTTTCTAACCTCCCCTTGTGTATCAACTCTGTTACAGATCTTTGTGTCATCTGCAAAGAGGCATACCTTTCCCTGCAGACCCTCTGCAATGTCACCTATAAAGATGTTAAAGAGGACTGGACCCAGTACTGAGCCCTGAGGTACTCCACTAGTGACCCCCCCTTCTTCAGAATGTGTTCCATTCACTATTACCTTCTGTGTCCTGTTTTGCAGCCAGTTTGCTACGCAGTAAGCATCAACAGTAGAAAACAGGAAGTTGTTATCCCTCTGTACAGACAGTTGGTGAGACCCCATCTGGAGTACTGTGTGCAGTTCTGGAGACCCCATCTCTGCAAAGACATAGACAGAGTGGAGGCTGTCCGAGGAGGAGAACCAAATGGTGCAGGGTCTGCACCAGAGGACATACAAAGAAAGACTAAAGGAGCTTAATATGTATACCCTTGAGGAAAGAAGGGAGAGAGAGGGGACATGATAGAAACTTTCAAGTACCTTAAGGGAATCAACAAAGTCCAAGAGGGTAGCATCTTTCAGAAAAAGAGATGTGCAAGAACAAGGGGGCACAATTTGAAGATAGAGGGGGGATAGCTCAGAGGTAATGTGCGGAAATATTTTTTCACAGAGAGGGTTGTGGATGCATGGAACAGCTTCCCTGAGGAGGTTGTGGAGTCAAGAACAGTGGGGGAATTCAAGAATGCATGGGACAGACATAAAGCAGTCCTAGTGGGGGGGTAGGAGGAAGTAAGCTGTTGGTTAACTAGGATCTGCAGCTTATCTGCTAAGTATGAAAATGGGCAGACTAGGTGGGCCAAGCAGTCATTATCTGCCGTCAAATTCTGTTTCTATGTTTCTAATTATTTGCTGGAGAATGAGGATCTGATGAGGAAGCTTAAACAGCAGATTGAAGGTTTTTTAAGCTTACACGATCCATTAGATACTGCATGGTCAACTAATTAGGACTGTTTAAAATGCTATTTACATGGGTTTCTGATCAGCACAGCTTCCTCTGCTGAAAGAGCCATATCTTTTTTTTTTACTTTCTATTTACCCTTCTCCGCTCACCCCCCAGCTCTGGTCTCCTCGGGAACACCTAGGAGTCATCCCTCTGTGGACTGCCCCCCACGGGTCAACCCTCCTTCACCCATGTAGCTGCGGTTTACCCCCCTGGGCAGGGATGAGGTGGGGTCTAACACCCCGAACTTCTGGTAATGTCAGCCAGGAGGGTGCCAGGAGGGCAGCTGCAAATTGAGGGCAAGTTCTGGTGCCCCGTCTCCACCAGAGCTGCTAGGGCTTTTCCCCTGTTCTAGAGAGTGGCTAGCACCCTGATGTCAAGGCGTTAGCACCGATGTCTGCCACTCCTGACCCTCCTCTTTTACTCCAGCACTTGCTATGCCTCCGGCTTCCACCAGAGGTCAGCCAAGCACCAAGCAGGAGCCCCCCACCCTTCCAGGAGAGGAGAGCTGTCCTCTGGATGCTTGATCCTTTCCCTCCCTTGCTGACCCCCGACAACCATAGCTCATTCCCAGACCCAGGTTGCTTGTATGGCATGAGGTGTGGCATCCAGCACCTCAACTCTCAATGCCACTGGGCTGGCAAAAGAGCCATATTAGTTAAGACAGAAGAGTTGATAACAAAAATTAAGGAACCAGAAGGTAAGTTTCTAGGGGTCTTCTCCCCAAATGTCTGGGTTAATTGGTCAGAACTCAAGACAGACTATAATGAGCTAATTAGAGGAGATGCAGAATTTGCAATAAGGAAAGCAAAACTAAATTACATTGACTTAGGACAGAAGGGCCTGGATATTCAAAAGGGTTGCGCCATGCGCAACAGGGTTGCGCGTGCGCAACTCCAAAAATGCGCCATTCTGCGATATTGAGAAGGGGCCAGCTGCGCCACTGAAAACACGCTGAGCCACAGCGCAATGGAAATGAAGGCATGTGCAACCGAAGGGGGCGGGTCCATGCATAAAGTGCGCAATGCGATATTTGAACACTTGCGCAATGCGCAAGAGTGGCTCAGCCGGAGGATGCGCTGTACCGGATGTGAGCCAAAATAAAACAGCTCAAGGGAGCGGCGCAAGAACTCGAGCAGGCCACAAACCGGGGGAGAGAGACAGAGAGAGAGAGAGACAGAGACAGGAGCAGGAAGGACAGAGAGGGACAGTGGGTCCTGGAGGACAGAGAGGCCAGTGGGGGGTGCCTGGTGCAGTGGAAGCAGCAGTGGGGGCAGTGGGGGTAACACAGGAACAGCAGCTGGGGAGGGCAGAAGCCAGGGAGATGGACAGTGTCAGCTTCCACATGGAAGCTGTAATGAGGGGTGAGACAGCATGCTGCAGGGGGACGTGGCCGTGGAGGGGCCCGTCGTCGGTACGCCCCCAACAGGCGGTATCGTGCCCGCATCAGCTACGAGCTGTACAGTGATGTCGAGATCGTGGCCCGGTACCGCCTGAACAAGGCAATACTGAGACGGCTCAGTGAGCTGTGCAGTGATGTGATGCAGGCACCCTCACGACGGAGTCATGCTCTGTCCGTGGAGACCAAGGTGACAGCCTGCATGTGCCTGATCACCACGGGCACCTTCCAGAGGCCGACAGGGGACACCACAGGCATTACGCAGTCGGCCACGTCACGCATCCTCACCCAATTCCTCAGCGCACTGCTGCCTCATGCTGCGGAGTACATCCATTTCCCCAGCACCGTGGCAGAGCGTGCAGCAAACATGCAGGAGTTCCACAGGGTAGCACAAATGCCTGGGCGTGCTAGGTGTATAGACTGCCCATGTGGCCATTAGCCGCCACCTGGCCCCGGCGAATAAAGCATATCGGCGGAACCGAAGGTCAACTGCCAGGTGGTGTGTGATGCCACTGGGCGATCATCAATGTCTGTGCCACACACCTGGCGAGCACATGATGCCTATATGGCACCAATCTGCACTGTGCCATCGATTCGAGAGTGGAACATCCCACGGGTCATCTAGTGGTGAGTACACATGTATGGAATGCAAACTCTGTGCAAGGGTGGAATGACACAGGTGCCATGGTAGTGGCACACAAGGATATGGGCAACATGGACCTGACCTAACACTGATCTCCACTATCTCCACACAGGTGACTGTGGATACCCTCCGTCCCTAGCTGCTCACACCATGCACAGCGCCCCGTCCCCAAGCGCGCACGGTTTCAATAAGGCACATGCACGCAACATGGAACATCATAGGGCGGGTGTTCGGGATACTCAAGGCACGCTTCCGATGCCTGGACACCTCCGACCGAGCTCCTACAGCACAGCCCCCAAAGGCCTGTAGGATATTCCTGGCCTGTTGCATCCTGCACAACATGGCCAAAGACCATAGGATAGCCGTACAGGTCCAAGAGGGGGACAGCGATGGGGACGCCAGTGGCGCCGGTGATATGGGTGATGAGCCGCCCCCCCTAGGACAGAGGGACCCCGGACTGACACGGCAGACCCAGCTGCACCGGGACACCATTGCAGAAGAGCACTACACCCAACACAGGTAAGTCAAGGGGACATGTGCAGGCAACACTGTCTATGCACAAACCACAGGCACACAGGGGAACACACCGTGCATGAAGGTCAGGGGAGTTGAAGGGTCTAGGCATACCAACACATCATCAGAGAGGGGTGAGCACTCAAATGAACACACACACACACACCAGGCAGCATACAGGGGCAGCAGCACAGCACTGCGGAAATTACACGCTATCACACAGCACCACCAACCACCCTCACCACCTGGACTGTCCACGTCACGTGTGTCAGGACCTGGGCAACCTTGCACCTTGGTGTACAGTGCAATGCAGGCATCATCATCCACACGCACCTGTGGACAGCAGTTGGGAGAGTGTGCAGGTGGTCGATGTGTCAGTTTGGTGAGCAGAGCACCCAGCAGTGCACTGCCCACCATGCACACAGTGCACACAGGGCAGCACCAGACAGGGCCTGCATTGGGAGACAGCTCAGTCAGGGAGCACTGTCCCACGGCCACCACGGATGCGTGGGCGGCCCCGCCGTGGCCTAGCAGCACTGGCAGGCTGCGCAGGGGCCACATTGGGTGGTGCTAGTGCACCACCAGGGGTCCCAGTGCGCGACCGCGACCTTGCCCGCACAGGGGTCTGCATCTCGCCAAACAAACTTGCACCAGGGGTGCTCGGGATGCCCACAGCAGAACCCGGCGTCGACAGGCCTGGTGTCGCACGACGCCGGGAATGGGGAGTGGAGTGCGCACTGTGTGGGGTGCGTGGTACAGGATCACCAGACAGTGTGGTCAATGCGGTCGCCACAGAGACCACTGCCTGGGTCAGCCTGTCGATGGCAGCGGTCACATCCGTCCGCATATGGACCATCTCGGCCCGGTCCTGAGCACACTCCCTGCTATGCCGCTCCACGGACACAGTCAGTGCCTCCACGGACCTTGCAACCCGCCCCTGCAGCTGTACCAGCTCCTGCAGCAGGGCGGGTGTCTTGCGTCAAAGGTACTGTGCCCCAATGGCATCGTGACCCCCAGGGGTGTGGATGGTCCTGGTGCACAGCACCCCTTGAGGGGTGGCCGCTGTTCGCCAGGACCAGGTATGGGCTGATCTAAGGGCAGTGGACAAGTGCCACTGCCTGACGCTGTCCCCAGGCCTGGTGTGCAACTGCTGCTGCTGCCCTCCAACTGCTGAGCCCCAGGTCCACCTGTTCCACCCTGTGCTGTCAGCAGTGCCAGACACCTGCTCAGCCACCGATGCTGCCCCACGGTGCTGACAGGCCCAGCCTGTGACTGTGCCAGCATGCTGGTACACAGGTGTGGAGCTGGCGGCCCAGGGGCGCGTGCTGGCCTGCCATGTGTCCCTCGTGGGACACACACCTCTCACTGGCCATTGCAGGCCTGCCATCATCAATAGTGCCGGTCGCGCCACTGCCATAGGCACAGCATGCTGGCACACCTGCATGCCAGACTGCTGTGACACAGGCTGTGCACCCCCTGCACCCGTATCACTGCCGGAGGAGTTGTCGTCCAGCCGGCCTGCTGCTGCAGTGCGTGCAGGCTGCTGGGCGGAGGTGGAAGGTCCCTCCTCCTGGTCCAGCAGGTCTGCCGCACTGTCAGCACCCACCACTCCGTCCTCCTGCAGGCGACAGGATCTGAAACAGAAGAGAGTACATGTGAGTGCATGTGAACAACAGCCGCCCCCACAACATCACCATGACATACCGTGCAGTGATGGGCTTCCACCTGTCTGGAATCCTCCGCCAGGAACACCGCAATGGCACTTGGCTGCATGGCGCGACCAGTGTCTCCTCGGTCGGGGTCAGCTGCAACACCACTGGTGGTCCCCCACCAGTGGCACCACGTGCCACCCTGAAGGCTGCCACCTTCTCCTTCAGCCTCCTGCAGTCAGTCCCCATCTTCTTGTGGCACTCCTGCATGGAGCGCTGGTGGCTTCCGTGCAGGTTGACGGCCAGAGCTACCCCCTCCCATGCAGCTGCATGCTGCTGAGGGGTGCCCGTCCGCCCACTCAAAAGCGGCTCATCCTCCAGGTAGGCCTGGAAGAGGGCCTCGGTCTCTGCTGTGGTGAAGTTCGGCCTCCTCCTACGCCCGCCGTCCACACCCTCGGCCTGGTTCTCGTCAGTCATGCTGATCTGTATGGGTGGAAGTGGACACCTGTCACTCTGCAGTCCACAGCATTTCCCCATGAGCATAGCTGCAGGCGGGGAAAAACCCCCTTTCCTCTCGCATGGCAGATACTGATGGAAGGGTGCCCTCTGCCCTTTCTAAGTGCCCTCATCATGCTCAGCCCCTCAACTTGACATCCTCCAGCACCCCTGCCATGAGCATTGTCCTGAGCATCACACAGCATGTAACTCACCTCTCAGCTGCAACAACCAAATCTGGCCACCACAACCCAGTGTCGCATTTTTATAGCGCAACACATGCAAAATGAGGTGTGGCGCAACTTTAATGACATGCTAATCGGCACTACCCTTGCATGGCTGATCGACTGATTTGCATATGTAGGCTGAATATCGCGTATTTGCGCTTAGCGCAATAGGGAAGTCGGCTGAGCCGATGGCGCATGTTTGTGGCTGTGTGCTACACTGCATTCGCATGCCCAGACAGGTTACAAGGCGTCGATCGTGCTGCAGACCTGCTGGAGCGATAGGCGATTCTGGCCATAGCCACCATTGTGCCAGTGGCGCTACAGCACTGGGCACTATATGGCTATGGCACTTCTGCGAATAGTCCACTGTGGCACTGGTGCTCTGCTTAGCAGTCGTGCAGGATGCCTATACATCCTATGGGCGCTGTCGTAGCCTTGCGTCATTGCCGTGACCTTTATGTATGCCCTCTGACCCCTGGCGCTGTGGGCATGCCATTGTGCGTCCCTATTGCGCTGTCTGGTTACAGCGCCATGTAGAAGTGATGGCTGGCTGTGCGAACAGCGCGATTGGAGCCTGTGCTGGTCTATTGCGCAACAACTCCACGTGGGGTCACAGCGCAGCGGGGCGCCATATTGCCTGCTGTAAAGTTGGGGCCATGGCTCGGAGGAGGGCGGTGTCCTGGAGTGCAGTTGAAGTGGCCAATCTGGTGGCCCTAGTGGAGCCCCACTATGAGGGCCTATATAGGACACATGTGTGGCAGCAAGTGGCCACTGACCTGGTGGGGGTCACTGGCCGGGGCCGGTCTGCAGAGCAGTGCCGGCACCGGTACAGTGATCTCCGCCGGAGGGAGCCGGAACTATTAATGCGGCTGCGTTCCCATGCCAGGCGGGGCCTGGTGCCTAGGCCACGTGAGTGTACCATCTATTCACCTATATCCTCTGTAGGGGTGTGTGTGTGCCTGGGTGGCTGTGCATCAGTGTGTCAGCGTGTGCAGCTGTGCGATGGATGGTTATGGCTGTGTGGGCAGGCAGTCTTACTGGGGCAGGGGGCACTCTGCTTTTGCGTCACACTGATGTTTGTCTCACCATATCTCCCACAGGCCGGATGGTGAGGCGCGGAGACGAGGCTGATATGGGCCATGCCAGGGCCCCAGTGCCACAGGCCGTCAGGCCGAGCAGCAGCAGCATCAGCGAGCAACAGCAGCAGCAGCAGCAGTGGCAGACACAGCTGCTGGAGGAGTGTGAGTATCATTACGTCATGGATGCTATTGCATGCTGGGGGGGCAGGACCACCAACCATAATGGACACAACCAAATGGGAGGTCGTAGTTCCACTAGACGAAACACTAGTGACTCCCCACACTGGAGTACAGTGTACAGTTCTAGAAAACATACCTGCATATGGACAGGGACTGGGTGGAGAGCGTTCACAGGAGGGCGACATGGATGGTGCATGGATTGCATCACAAGTCCTATGCAGACAGGTTGACAGAACTGAACATGTACTCCCTGGAGGGGAGGAGGCTGTGGGGATATGATGGGGACATACAAGTATTGTACAGGGGAACAGAGTGCAGGAAACAATATTTGTCAGCGTAAGGATGTCCCAGGACTAGAGGCATGGGATGCAGTTGGAGGGGCTCGTTTAAGAGGAACATGCGAAAGTGTTTCTTCACATAATGGGTGGTGGACAGGTGGAACACCCTGCAGAGGATGTGGTGGGGGCTGACTTGGTCAGGGATATCTGTATGTGTGGGGTTATGCCATGAGGGACTTCTGGAGGTCAGGGGTGAGGGCGAGAGCGGACTTATAGGACAAGAGGTGATCGTACAAGGCCAAATGGCCAGACTGGGTGTCCCATAGGCCCTTATCTGCCGACACTGTCTATGTATCCATGTATGTAGGTGTGACACAGGTGACCTGCATCACAGTGCAGCATCACGACACGTCTGTGTATGCATCACAGGTGGTCAGGCATGCACTGGGCACATAGCTGTGTAACTGGCATCGCACCACGTTGCAACATCACCTGACAGCCTAGTTTGTACTGTGATTGACGTGGGCAGTGTGTGTGGGCGGTGGTGCGCATAGCTGGTGCCGCCTGTTTGTGATGGCCATGTGCATGTTCACTGTGGGTGGGTGCATGCCATCAAAGGTGTGGGACATTGGGCTATGTGGCTTGCAGGTTGGGTGGTGTTCAGGGTTGTGGTCAGTCACAGCCATTGACTGTGTTCCCATTTTCCTAGGCCTCGAGGTTCTCTGGAGCATTGGGAGGGATGTCCGGAGCATGAGACAGCTGCTGCAGGACGACCAAGCCATCCTGCAGTCCATCCATAGGCATGGCCTTGGAGGCGGCATGGGACGGGCCAACACCAGCCAGGAGGCGGGCGGCCGGCAGGACCATAAATTTTTGTTACCCTTCCCACTTCTCCATCCCTACCACCTGCCTTCCCTCTCCAAGTTTGTAATCCCTACCCTTGAACAACCCGACCTTGTACCCATCCCCTTGTAAATAGTTCTGGTTGATTGTTTTTGTACTTTACTCTTTGAGAATACATTTATATTTTGATATGAATGCTGTGTTGATCTCTGATTTGCAGCTGGCTATGGTTGTTCAGTTGCAGTGGTGTACTAAACCATCTGGGGTGGTATGGTCCTGGGTACATATGTGTGTGTGTGTGTGTGTGTGTGTGTGCGTGTGTGTGCATGGGGAGGTATCACCAGCATGGCATTGACTTTCTGTTGGTCTTGCTGTCTGCTGCCACCACTGCTGGGTGCACAGGGTGAGTCTGGCTTGTATGCTTCTCTGCAGCACGGGGTTCACGTGTGCCAGGGGATGCATGGTGTTTCCTGCAGTGCCAGTCACATGGGTGGTGTCTTGGGGTCACAGTGCAGGGTGTGCTTGCTGCGGGATGGAGGCTGATGTGCACTGTGGTTGTCAACCCCTGTGTGGCACTCTCCGCCTGCCAGTGGTTGTGCTGGGGTGTCATGGCTCTGCTATGCTTTGTTGGCTTGTCCCCATGGGCACGTGGATCATCCGTCCCACCCCAGTGATGCTGTGCTAGGGGTGTGCAGGTGTGGTGTGGGTTCTGCAGTGTGTTCCTGTGCCCATGTGTGGCATGGCTGGCGGTGGGCCCCAGCCTGCCTCCCTGGATGTGCAGTTCCATTGCTCTGGGGGGGGGCTGTGCTGCGCTATGGCAGCTCTGGAATGCTCAGCTGAGCTTCCCTGGTTGCTCCATAGCGCAGCATTTTGGCTCAGCCTCTCCTACCTGGTTGCGCCATGGCGCAGTATGTGCGATATTGAGACGTTGGTTGCTTGCGCAATTTGCTGTGCTCCATGTTTGAATATCGCACCTGTTGCGCATTTGCGCAATGGGTTTGTGCTTGCTCCTGCTGTTGCGCTACTTTTGAGCGCAGTTTGAATATCTGGGCCAAGGTGTCTAAAATCCTGGCCATAGGATTCAAACAGAATAGTAACACAACAAAAATCTGTAGTATTAGGGACTTTCATATAATTGGTTATAGATAATAAAAACATTAATAAAATAGTCTATAAATTCTAAAACAAGCTTTACAGTGTCCCAGTGGTCACACCTATTGGGAATTTCAGTGTTTTCTGTGAAGGCATTGATTTGCCTAAGGTTGATATGGAGTTCAAGACTTGGAGAAAGAAATAGAAATTAATGAAGTGATGGCCACAATACAGAAACTTAAACTTAACAAATCACTGGATCCTGATAGATATCCAGCACATTTTTTACAATAAGTTGAAAGAAGAGGTCTCTCCCATACTAGTTAATACTTACAAAGAATCTTTAATAAAAGGGAATCTGTCAAGCAACATGATGCATGATTTAATTTCTCTTATTAATAAGAGTGGTAAACACTCGAATGAAAAAAATACAGACACATCTCATTGATCAACACAGACATGAAGATTCAGGCAAGTACTTTAGCAGCTAAGTTAGAGAAAGTTATTCCTCATCTAATAGATAACAAACAGACAGGCTTTATTTGACAAAGGCTAGGAAACATATTTCACTACATGGAAGTCTCAGGCAAATCAGAGATGGGTTCAGGTCTCTTTCCATTACATGAGGTAAGTTATGATTAACACTAGTTTGTTTATTTCTTGTTTTTAATTAATCAAACCTCTCACTCCACAGGGTGGAATCCCTGGATATGTCAATCTAATTTACAAAGGGGTCGTGATTTGGACATGACAGCTGACTAAATAGACAACATAGGTATATACAACAAAATCTTGAAACCAGTACAATCACATATATAAGGTGCCATAGCAAAAAAATGGAGCCGCAGTCAGAGAATAAATAAAATTGCATCATACCATTTATAGAAACCATAGAAAAACTAAAAAATGTGTTGGTCTATATGTGTTATAACGGATATATAGTAAATTAGTTAATAGGTGAGCGCATAATATGTCAATACAGTGCAGTTACTTTGACTTATTGGAGAGATACTTTATAACGTTTTTACCTAGAATAGCCCAGCTGAGATGCAGCATCTCATTTCCAGTGCGGTCCTGCTTCTACCTATTTCCGCAGCTAGGTGAACTGCCCCACAGAGCAATAAAGTGACTTACCCAAGGCCACACAGTGAGTTTTTGACTTTAGCAGGGTTTGAACCTGTGTGAATCTGTGATCTCCCAGTTGCCGAGCTGGTGCTGTACCTAATAGACTGTACTACCTCCTAGTAAGGACAGTAAGGTAGAATGGGTAGCATGTCAAGCGGTTTCAAATGGGTTCAGTAGGTTGTGAAAAAGGATGCTTGCTATGATACATGGGCATCTAGGCTCTTTTCTCTCCATGCAGCCCTCAAAGATGCCTAAGGTTCTTGTTGACTTTGCATCAGTGGTTACGCTACATTGTTCCAGTACTGGGCTGATCATGTGCCTGAGGGCTATTTGCCCTTATTTTCAGGCCCAGATTAATAATAATAATATCTTTATTTATTGAGTGCCTTTTGAATTATCAAGGCGCTTCACAAAATTTAAAAACAATTCATTAAAACACAGTATCAAAATCATAACAAATCAGGAAAAGCCTTATTCCACAAAAATGTTTTAGTGCCTGCTTAAAGCTTCTAATGGTCCTGCACTCCCAAAGCTGATAGGGTAGAGAATTCCAGTGGGTTGGGGCCACAAACATAAAAGCAAGAGCCCCGGAAGAATTCAAAGTAACCCTTGGAATCTCCAGCAACCCCCTCATCAGCCGAGCGAAGCTGTCGCACAGGGATGTAAGGAATCAGAAGCTCTTTCAAGTAGTCAGGACCAAGTCCGTGTAGGGCTTTGTAGGTTAATAAACCTATCTTAAAGGTGATCCGCCACTGATTAAGGCATGTGCAAAGTCTGCACTTGCGCATGACCTCTTGTTACTGGGGGCCTGAGTAGGGATACAAGCATTTCAATTTGTGTTTTAATTTTTTTTACTATCTTGCCCATCTCATGCCTGGGTAAGTGAACTTTTTTTATGAAGGAAGGTTTGTGTAGGTGCATTGCAGGGTGCCAGAGCACACATTTTGGACAGTTATTCTGACAGCTGTAGTCAAAAAACACATTTTTATCCTCAGCCCCGGGATGAGTCACCTAGTCCATTCTCTGACTCCTGGCTGAGCCACAACAGGGAGATCACCTCACCCTGTCCAGTCTGAGGCATGTGGGAGTCCAGAGTTGGCATGCTGTGGTTGTATGGCAAGAAGCATGCCAGTCACACTACGACCACTCACACTCCATGGCTGAGTTAAGCCCATTCTCCATTGATGCTGCTGCTTGTGTCAGTACTGCTGCTATACCAAGTTCATCAGTGCATGTGATGACTGGAGTCTGGAGGAGAGAGGCACAGGTGATGATTAAATTAAAATCATTGTCTCATTATCACAGTGTGTTTTGTAAATTGCTTACTTCTTCCAGCTCTGTGCAGTTGGAGGTGAAATCTTTTCAAAATCAACAAAGCCTGCTCTGTGACACTGAGTGATTAGGATCACTGTGGCACACTGATGATGTGGGTTCATGCTCTAAGCCCAGGTGGTCAGGAGCACAGGCTAGTAGGGAGGATTCAGAGTGTCCTTTGGATGATCTCCTGCAAGGAAGGGATGCTTGCCCCATTGCCGTGCAGCAGCCCCTGGTGGAGGCATGGTGGAAATGCCTTTGATGGTGAGGGTGACCATACACCACTGAGCACCCTTGCAGGCCAGCTGCAGCATGCCCAGAGAGTGGGGGGTGGGAGAAAACTGGTGGCAATGCCACATAGGTACTCCAGATTATGGCCTTACAGTTCCCCCAATGCCAATGGACACCTGGTGCACCATTGAAAGAAGCCATCTAGGCAGCATCTCCTGAGTGTTTAGTTCACCCTCCAGGTCACTGGGATATCCATGCCAAGGATAAACTGGCCACTCAGCAAGAGAGAAAAGAGTTCCAGGAAGCGCTCATCAGCAAATGACCAGAGAGGCCCTGGCAGGTATAAGCCGGCTTCCTAGGATTTCTAGTTAAGGTCTGGATAAAGACTTCTGATGGATAGCAGTGATGGATGAGTTTGGCAGGTAGTTGGAGAGGTGTTGAGGTCCAAAGGAGTGGGGTGCCAGTAGGCACAGAAGGTTTATAAATAAATGTAAGCCAAAAAAAAAACAATAAACAAGGTGGTTGCTGTTGCTACTGCTGCTGGCTAGTATGCACCATGCTTTCTATGTTAAAATGCTTTTTTTTCCTACTCTAGGTGGCTCAAAGGGTGACTGGTCTGGACAGCTGGCTGTCATTCCAATTTCCATTTTTATGGCTCTGGTCGAAACCTACAGTTGTTTTGCTTTCATAGCTCACCTGGGAACAAGCTCCGGCTTAGTGTCCCTTTCCTGGTTAAACAATTTCCCCTTTCCCTTTCCCTTACAAAATGGCTGATCATAGTATCTTTTGTTGGACTTTTGGAAGTATCCTTCCAAAAGTCCAGTGGAGCTTGTAACACTCCACCACGACTGGCTGCTATGGAGTAGCAGCCACACTATTTCAGCTGTTACTTCCACATTCCGGGACAAGAACTGCACATGCACACCTTGCACTCATGTGCAGTTCTGCTGGCGCCACCATCTTGTAAATGGCATATCGCCATTCACTGCAACTGCACATGAGTGAATGCTGTGCATGCACATTTGCGTCGTTGCCACCATCTTGCAGATGGTATTCAGTGATGCTGGCAGTGCTAGCAAACGAAAGTTTGGAAGTTCACCACAGTCGTATCTGCTCTGGCTACATCTTGTTCTCTATGAGAGAAATGGAATTTATAAATAAAAGACAGCCTGGAGCCAGCTGAGACTCACTCTGTCTCTCTGTCTCTGTCTCTGTCTCTGTCTCTCTCTCCAAGTCTGTAGTCATCGACAGTAGGTGGCTCTGGCCATGGCCACATTTTGAACCAGGCTAGACAGGCTGACAGATGAGATGGTGAGGATGGTGATACCGTCCAGCTAAGGCGAGTTCTGGCAGGATCAGTTGGTGGCATGTAGCAGCACAGTGCTGATTCCAAAGTAGTAGTAGAATATGTGTGTCTGCGTGGTGCTACAGCCTGGACACACCACATGTATTGTGAGGTGCAGCTGGTGTCAGAAAGTGCTTGGAGCTCTTTTTGTGTGGCTACCATTCCACAGTCTCTCAGGCCGACACTATAACTGTGGTCTTGGTCCTTATGGGAACCTGCCCACCTATGCCCAATCACCATGCTACTTGCCACCCATACCCAATCACCATGCTACATGCCACCCATACCCAGTCACCATGCTACATACCACCCATACCCAATCACCATGCTATATGCCACCCATACCCAATCACCCTACTACATGCCACCCATACCCAATCACCATGCTATATGCCACCCATACCCAATCACCATGCTATATGCCACCCATACCGGAGCACCATGCTATATGCCACCCATACCCAGTCACCATGCTATATGCCACCCATACCCAATCAGCATGCTACACACCACCCATACCCAATCACCTTGCTATATGCCACCCATACCAATCACCATGCTACATGCCACCCATACCCAATCACCATGTTACATGCCACCCATGCCCAATCACCTTGTTACATACCACCCATACCCAATCAGCATGCTATATGCCACCCATACCCAATCACCATGCTACATACCACCCATACCCAATCATCATGCTATATGCCACCCATACCCAATCACCATGCTATATGCCACCCATGCCCAATCACCATGCTACATACCACCCATACCCAATCACCATGCTATATGCCACCCATACCCAATCACCATGCTATATGCCACCCATGCCCAATCACCATGCTACATGCAACCCATACCCAATCACCATGCTATATGCTACCCATACCCAGTCACCATGCTATATACCACCCATGCCCAATCACCATGCTACATACCACCCATACCCAATCACCATGCTATATGCCACCCATACCCAATCACCATGCTACATACCACCCATACCCAATCACCATGCTATATGCCACCCATACCCAATCACCATGCTACATACCACCCATACCCAATCACCATGCTATATGCCACCCATACCAATCACCATGCTACATGCCACCCATACCCAATCACCATGCTACATACCACCCATACCCAATCACCATGCTACATGCAACCCATACCCAATCACCATGCTGTATGCCACCCATGCCCAATCACCATGCTACATGCAACCCATACCCAATCACCGTGCTATATGCCACCCATACCCAATCACCATGCTATATACCACCCATGCCCAATCACCATGCTACATACCACCCATACCCAATCACCATGCTATATGCCACCCATACCCAATCACCATGCTACATACCACCCATGCCCAATCACCATGCTACATGCAACCCATACCCAATCACCATGCTACATGCCACCCATACCCAATCACCATGCTATATACCACCCATGCCCAATCACCATGCTACATACCACCCATACCCAATCACCATGCTATATGCCACCCATACCCACTCACCATGCTATATACCACCCATGCCCAATCACCATGCTACATACCACCCATACCCAATCACCATGCTATATGCCACCCATACCCAATCACCATGCTACATGCAAGTGGGGTCGAGTGCTGTCCACTGACTCTGTCTTCCTCTGTGCCTGGTGTCTCTTGAAGTCATGAAAGGGCAAGTGGCCTCATGGGTGCCAGAGGGTGTTATGGTTGGTGATCTGATAGCCTGATAGCTAATGACCACACACTCAGAGGGTGATATGGTTGGTCACCTGGCAGCCTAACAGCTAATGACCACACACACACACACACACACACACACACACACATATACACACACTGGCTCATTTATCTTTATGGGTAGGGAGACATTTCAGTTTTTGGAGTTGTAATAGGATGCTAGGCTGGTGATAATAACCTCACCTGCCTCAGAGGCTGAGTTAAGATATCATTTGGAAAAGGGCATGTGATGGGGTCGAGAAAGGGTGTGCATGACTGTGCAAATCTGTAAGTACTGTATGATTTCTGGCTACTAAAATATGGAACAGAAATTTAAGCTCAAAACTTACAAAAACACTGCTCTGAACTATTTAATAATGGATTGCTGCTAACAGAATCAGAGAATCAAACTTCCTATCACTTTTTAAAATCTCATAGGATGGACAGCAACAAAATCGATGGATTTCAAGTGTCAGAATGAGGGATGCATGCCCTCCTAGTGACGAACGATTGAGAGGTGTGGTGCCGACCATTTATCTCCGGCAGCTTCACTTTATAATAAGCAGTATAAAGCAACACCACTACAGCTGTGATACTGGGAGTTATTTGTCTGCAGTGCACACTGCACCATTTTCATTGGCAGTGGTTTATGCTGTGAAAAAAATATGTTTCTGTGTTGTTAGTTGGCCCATGTCTCATTAAATCTGTATCTGCATATAGGGACTATGGAATGTGCTGCAGTGCCGTAACCATATTCATTTCCACATTTGATTGAAACTCATTTAGTTTACTAGTGATGAACACTGTTTTAGAAATTGCCTTAGAGAATCATGCTAATGTTTTCAGAAAGGCGGAAAGCCTTATTTACACAACTGGTGTATTTGCCAGAGGTTTTTTAAGCAAATATAAATGGAGAAAGACACTCAGCAGTCATTATATCGTGTGTGCTCATTGACTGGGTTTGATTAGTTGATACCTCAGGCACACCCATTGTTAAGACTGATTGTGTCAGAGAAATGTCAATGGGGTGTTGGGGCTTGCTGTATACCATCAACGTTTGCAGTAGCACTGCCATATATTACAGCTGTAGCAAGTACTTAACCAATATGCAGCAATAAAGCCTTTGGGTAACTTCTTTTATGACTGTGTCTAGAATATCCTTATTTTCTTTTGGGGGAGCCCCCGACCTGCATCTGGTCGGTGCCATCCCATTTCCACCTTCACCAACGAACCCCCTCCTTCAGCCTGCACCCTGGGTCACTCCCTGAGGCTGGGCCGCCAACTTCCTGGCAGGTATTATCTATCAGTTAGGGTGGAGAGGGGGTCCCGACTGTGTAGCGGTTGACCAGTGATGGCATCATAAATTATTTTTTGTGTATTTAAATATATAACATATCATGTGTTTTTTGATGCTGTATTTATCCATTTTGTACACTGCCCAGAGCCTCCAGGATTGGGCATTTTTAAATAAACTTTGCCTTGCCTTTTGTCTTGCCTTTGCCATTATTCTGGGGCCATGTTTTGCATGCTAGTTGCAGGCAGGGATATGCAATGACATCCAGTATCCACCCTTCCCCCCAATCTAAGAGGTGCCAGAACGGAGGTTCCCAAGCCTCCACCAGGGATCACATGGTGCCGGACACTCTGCTCCCCCCCCCCAGAGAAGGAGAACAGTCCCAAGGATGCTCAGTCCTTCTCCTCCCCACCTGGCCCTCTGATGTCCCGAGTCCGTTCCCAAACACGGGTCATCAGCGTCGCAGTCAGGCACCCTGCCTCTGCACCAGTGGGCCAAGAATATCCTTAAATGCACATGCCACAGAGCAGCATAGGTTTGGAGTCAGCTCCTACTTTGCTGTTTTGTGGTCTCTGACTTGAAGGGGAGGGATGGGTCTGGGTCTCTGACTATCCAATCTTCAAATGCAAAATAAATAACACTGTCTAGTCATATTAGATCGATCTATTAAATCAAAGGCATCCATGGACTTCTGTGTTTTTCTTTCATTTGTATCTGATAATTTTTGTTTATGTTACTTAGTTTGATGTTTGGAACTCAAGATGTCAATTTAAGACTTCATTTCATGTCAAGAAAGTAAAGCCATCAAACCTTAAATGTTTCTGGGAGCCAAGGTGCCCCTTCCCCCACATTTCTACAGATTATCTATGTAGTCCAAATGCCTCAGACCCAAAGATTTTTATGTAGACCAAGGGCCCTGGACCCACAGATTATTTATGTAGTCCAAGGGGGCCCCCCATAACATTTTAAGCACCGGGCCCAAATCATCTTAATCTGGGCCTGCTTGTATGTTTTTATGGGGAACAAAGCAATGTTAATGCCTAAATCACTGGGATCCATGCATCCCAAGCTACACAAATTCTCAATATGAAATTTTTTTACAAGTTTGAAATGAGAAAATCTTACTTTTCATCTGGTTTATCTGCTGCCCCCCCATCATACTGATCATGTAAATAACCCAGAATCCCTTGTGACTGAAATCATCGATAAAACCAGCCTTTGGGGACTTCAAAAATAGCCAGTCTGGGGCTAGTGATAAAGCAGTGTGTCCTACTTCTTATACTGCCAGTACTATTTTTCTACCCATGTTACTATGCCATGGTTGTATTGGTGTGTGTGTGCTGAAATGCAACACATGTTTGTTGTATTTCCTTGAAAACCCACACATCAGCTGGCCCAGTGGCTCTGTGGGCTGAGGCACTTTGTGCATCACCTCACCCACACCAGCGACCCATGTTCAAGAATGAGCACCGGGGTTCAGTTGGGGGGAGAGCCAGGAGATGGATTGAGAGGCCAACAGGCAGCTCTTCTCTCCTGGATAGGAAAGATGGCCTTCCTAGCACTTGGCTGCCACCGAGTGGAGGCCCAGTGGTAGGGCTGTGCAAATGGGGAGGTCAAGCATTAGGCCAGGGGTGGGCAGAGCAGGGACCACTGGATCCGGCATGCATGAGTGCCTCCATGCGCACATGCAACCATGCTGCTATGGTCCTCGAGGAGCTAAGGGAAGAAAATGTGGTGGAAAAATGGCAGGACAGGTGTTCAAGAAACCTGCCTGCTGGCTGTCACCTGTTGCATCACTGGGACCCTGGTCTGGAAACTCGATTGTTTTTTGGGGGGAATTGACCTCCCTTCCTGACCCTGCTACAGTGGGGGGGGGGGAGAGAAAGATCCATGGGGGTACTTCAGCACAAGGTAAGGGGCTGGATGATGGGGGTTGGTGGGACAGCGCTGAACGACAGTCCAGCCTGTCCTGGCCAAGATGGTAAAACAATATATGAAAAATAAAATAAAAAAGAAAAGCCACACATAAAACTGCAGATGTGGACCAACGGACAGTTCGTGGACTACCTGTCACTGATTGTGCACTAAGCATTATTTACCAGTCTACACCCTTGCAGCAAACAGGAACCCAAATAGAGTTTATCGGTGTATAGGAGGCAAGCAACCCTGAGTGTGAGTGGCTTTAAAGTGTGAGCAGTGCCAGTGTACCATTCGAATGAATATAACATCCTTGGGCTCCTGGGTAATCACAAGGTGCAGCACAAGGCTTTGCGCTCCACTTTGCACTCTTTTGAATATAGGGCCCTTGCTCTTTAAATATATTGAGAAAACACTGCACCACAATAGCAAAGGCAAGACCCTTACAGAAGGCCTGGATCATATGAAAATGATTATGTAAATGAAGATATCATGAAAAAGCTGGCATTTCCTTGCCTCACGAGCACTGAATGAAAAACTATGAGTGAGACTTATTGCACCTTCAGTCTGCTCTGCAAATATATATCGCCCTCTGTGGATTAACCCATTTTGCATTTTACATGCACAGCAGGTATTTAATTAGTGGTGGAAGTGGTTCAATGTTTAATGATATTTTACTCAACCATCATCTTTATGTGTATAAATATAGGTTTACACTACAAATACATTATTACATTTAGCAACAAACACTTGAATATATCCTTTTATAATTGTATTCCTCTCTCTCTCTCTCTCTCTCTCCTGGTGTCAGCTACTTACATTCCACACTACCAATCCCAACCTGACACTACAAGCAATTCCTGTCATCTTGCAGCTGCTTGTCAACCCCAAAAGCTTAACTGGTTAGAGTGGTTCCGCTTTTCTATAATTACTCAATGGTTCTGCTCCCTGGGGATTTAGAGGCATATGTGCGCCTTAATGGGCTCCAGTTCTACAGCCATCTATGAAGCCTAGGTACCAGTAATCCAGCAGAACCCGATAGCCATCCCTTCCCCCAAAGGGGGAGCTCCTTTTCTCACTGGCCCTCTGGTAGAGGCATTGCAAAGTTTAAATTTGCTTGCAGCGTTCCGGCAACATCAGCAAATTTACCTCTGTGGAGCAAATCCATGAATTTTTGCTTCTAGGCTCAAAATATGCCTATGTGACTTAGCAATTTTTGGGGGAATTTCACGATGAAGTGCAGAATTTCACCTGCGAATGGTGGAATTTTGCCTGCGAATGGTGGAATTTCACCAGCGAATGGTGAAATTCCACCATTCGTGAGTGAAATTCTGCACTCCGGGGGTGAAATTCTGTACTTCACGGCTGAAATTCTGCACTTCACAAATGGTACTTCACACTTCGCATCCTCAAATTAATTCACAAATTATGCTAAATTTGAGGATTAATTTGTGGAGCAAAGTTTCCCAGCTTCACCCATCTCTACCCCCTGGGTGACCTGGCTGTGGGATGTAAGCTTGAGTTGCCAGTGCATGAGCAGCAATATAGTATACGGTTAAGTGTTGCTGTGTATGCATTTCTGTGCACCCCAAATCCTTATCATGTATGGGAGGGCATTATTAAGAACAGAATTCAGTGAATTCCTATCTTTGTTATGGCATGGATGTGACATCAAGAAGTTGTTATACCCTCTTGAGTACGTCACATCGAAACCATAGCAATGCGAATGACATGGCACATGTGTGTCTCTTGAACATGGGGCTTCAGATGAATGGCCGTGGTGGTGGTGAGCACTGGCCTAGATGGAGAGTGGCGCTACAAAAAAGAAAAAAAGAAAAGACCAAATTTGTTTTAACTGGTGCCCATACACTATAAAATACAATGATTGGGCACCAGTAAACAACAATGTGTGTTCCCATCTCGAGGTCATCATGCCAACTGTAAATGACTCGAGCTTTGCTCTGTAGGTTTACTAAGTTGTTATGATGACTTCGCTATGGGAACACAGCGTCGTTATTAACTGGTTACCATCTGTTATCCTCTATATCTTTGATATACTAACTATGAAAGATGAAAGGTAGGGAGGTAGGAAGAGAATGAGTCCTTCTTGCTATATAGACTGAAGCTTTACTTTTGACCTAAAGCCATATATTGTAAAAAAATAAAATATGGGCAACCATGCCTATATCGGCTTGTGTTTCCATCTTGGGACTGAGATGACGTCATGGACTTCTTGAGCTTCGTTCTTGAGGTTCATGTGCTGTCATCTGAACCCCTTGATAGAAACAAAGCCTTGTTGTGTATGGTTGCCCATGCATTATTCTGTATATAGTATCTGGTTAGTCCCCATTGTGTATGGAATGCTATACACTCAGTTTTTCTGTTGTAGTACAGTTCAATGGTCATGAAAAGTTGTTGTGGTATAATTCTGACATCACAACTCTGCCACAACAACTTTTCAGCCTTGACGCACATGGCTGCAGCACCCCTCATGCCACACCCACACCAAACTGTCTTTTCCCTCAAATGCTCTTTTACCTTACTCACTCGCAGTTTCAAAAGCACTCAGAAACAATGGTAGCTGCTAAAAAATAAGTGACAGGCAAGAGTTCAAAAAGGAACAGGGAATTGGCAGAACCCAACAAAAAAAATGCAGCAGACATAAAAATTGTAAAAAATTGCCTGTCTCAGTTGGGTGAAAATTGGGCATTGTACACATTCCCTGTTGAAGTTAGAGCTACTCATAGCTGATTTTGTGTTACACCTAAAATGGACAGATGGGACAGACTATGAGCCTGGGATAGTTAGAGGTATTTTAAGCAGTATAGACAGGCATCTTTTAAAAAAAATAATTACAGACAGTCACTCTATCATGGAAAAGAGACACCATTAAAAGAGACTGTTAAAATGATGACTGCAAAGTAAAAAGTACTTGAAAAAGCAAGGAAAGGGAAATAAACAAATAGAGCAGAAGAATTACATAAATCTGATATTGATCTGTTATACTCCACAGGGACCCTCGGTCTTCACAATCCCACTTGGCTCAGTATGTTGTTTTTCAATGTGGGACTGTACTTTGCATTAAGAACAGCACAGCAGCATAATTTGAAGTGGGGAGATTTGGTGCTTGTCTGAGACAGTGATGATCTAAAGTACACAGAATGCAATGGGAGTGCAATCAAGACAAAGATGGGGGAATATTCATGGGACATTTGGCCACTCAAACCCCGAATGTATGCCAGCACAAGTAACACAGAATGAGACCCAATAACTGCCTACTTAAAATATGCCTCACAACATCCCAAAAGCATATTCCTTGCTGATGAACCCCTCTGTCTGGCTTCTAATTGGAATTATAAACCAGAGGTCTCACTATGTTTTAGGAGCAGAATCGTAGGTGAAAACAAAATAAGAAGAATGATGAGAAGTATCAAAATAGTGGCTGGCTTCCCAAAAAACAAACAAAAAAATACCAATGATTCAACCTGAAAAATGTCAGTTCAAACCCTGGTGGATAATGATGTACCTCCCACTGAAGTTGCACAGGTGTTGGACCACAGAAATGTTCAGTGTATCAACTCCTACTCGGTAATCTCTGAACAGAAACAGCAGTGAAATTTAAGTATTTTCTCTGGTTTGGCCTCTACAAGGGAAGCTACTCCTAGCACTTCCTGTAGCACCTCAGTTTGTAATTGGCCTCAGAAACAGCAGGCAACATATTCGGTCCTTCTTTGCAGAAGTATCCTGGTAGACACCACCTCACTTCAAATCTCCAGAATGAATTGCATGTTCTAGCAATGAGTAAAGTTTCAATCACAAACCATGCAGCTGCACAGAAGCACCGAAGAGCTGCCGTCATTGAAGATGACTTCAGTGACTCAGACTAGGTGGGTACCTTTTTTCCTTTAATCAAGATAAAAACTGGTATACTAGCTTCCTGAGTCAAAGGAAATGTTATTAATTATGCAAGCAGTTCACAAAGTGTAAACAAGTGTGTGTGTGGTGGGGGGTGGGAGGAGTGCTTGCTAATGGAATTTCACCTAAACCAGCTCTTTTTTTTCCTTTCACACAGAGATGACGAGAGTCAAGTATTAAATGCCAACAGTATCCTTTATTAATTGCAAACATGACTGTTTTCACTCATTTATCACAGTTTATTTCAAAGAGTTGATGTTTTTTTCTGTTCTAAATGAATTTAAAAATACAACAGTTGATACTTCACTCAATCAGATTCTCTATGTCTTTTGTACACTAATTTAACTCAATGCGTGTTTTCCAATAGTGACTAACTATATACTATATAAAACAGTATATAGATAGCCATGCACAACAAAGGTTGTGTTTATCATCTAGGGATGAAATAACAGCAGACACCTCTCGAGCTTCGCTCACGAAGTCTCTATGATATTATCTCATCCCCTTGATTGAAACTCAGTCTTGTTGTGTATAGTCACCCATAAGCTTTTCTACATATTGCTGCTATACATGCAGGCCATGTGAATGCATCTTCTAAATCTATTATGAAACACATTTAGTGCACAAACAAAAATACAGACTTGTAAGGTAGTTATTTGACACGGATTGATGATAGTTACTGAGTTCCTACTTTGAGCATTGTGCTTATCCTGACCTCTTTCTACTTCTAACATTCTGTGAGTACCAATACAGCAGTCTATGACACATTATAGTGCACATACTGTATTTAGTGATGTTGGATTACCTTTTTATGTTTGTTAGTTACTTCACCATGCATTTTATTATTGCAAGTTTTAAAAATCTTTCATCAAAGAAATTACAAGGAAAATGAAAAACCTTTGCCTCTATGCACTAACAGATTCTGGTCCAATGTACTGTGATACACGGCCTGTAGGGCATGAAATGCCCAAATGCACTAAACTGTTTTTGCAGCCAAACAAGGGCAACAAACCCAAGCAGTCAGGATCCCATGCATCTGTGTGGCCAGAATGGGATGGGGCAGGAAGGAGACATGGCTGTGTGAGCCACCTACTGTGTGCAAACATGCATGAAGCCTTGTATACAGGCTTCATGCATAAAGGCTCCATATAGCTCCTTTTCCCCTACTGGTGGTTCAGTAAGGCCATCTGACTTGTAAGTTGGCAGGTGTCTGACCCTCTTTCTTGCCATGGAGGGATGGATGCAGTTAGACCAGCATTCCTTTAAAAAAAAAGTCTCCAGAAGGATTGACAATCCTAGTCACAGACTGCTGTATCCCATGAGCCCCTACTGTTATGGAGCAGAAAATCTACTTTGAGGCTGGACTGGACTTCCAGCTGGAAATCAAGTGTCCTGGTCCACTCTAACCTTGAGGCTGCCCCCTTTCTCCTCCATGCTGCTACATGCTTTAGAAGAGAGGTTGCCAGGGATTAGTGAATGCTGCCCCATGTATTGTTTTTGGGCCAGCTCTGCAGCACAGAACTGCACAGGCAAGCAGTGCATAGGCTCCCTTGTGTGAAGTATATTATTACAGATATGTTGAAGTCTGAGAAAAATGGCACAAATCAGGAAACAATGCTATATTCTCAATAATGGATAATGGATGTGTATATTTCTGTTTAAAAAGAAAAGGAGCACAATGAGGAATGTGTTCATATCATGGCATAAAATAATTTAATACAGTCTAATAAATTGGATTCCTATTGGATCTGCATTTTCTACTAATTTCTCTTAAGTTGTTTTGGTGCAAATATGGTATTAAATGTTTTCACAGACTTCAGTTTGCAAAAGCAAAGTACAGTACATCAGCTAGTTTACTGGAAATATGTTCTACAGAACGGTAAGCCAGGAAATCCCATGTTCTCTTCCCACTTATTTATTCATTTATATGTAATTTTTACCAGGAAAGGCACATTGAGCTGTGAGAGTTTGTGCCCAGGTGCTTCCTGGGGGTGGGTTACATATACCTATTTTATTGATTTACTCTTTGTCCCTTGGCTATGCTAGCTGTGAAACTGGGTAGATGCAGGATTCCACTATAAACATGCTACATCACTGCTAGCTTATCCTGTATAAAAGAAATGCTAAAAATTATTTGTAATGGATGGAAATTTGTGGCACAGTAGCACCATGTGGCTAATAAGTCCTTACATTAAATAATTCTTATACTATTTTAGCACAGATTTGAAACCCATCTCTACTGAAAGTAAGGAATAATTCTGCCTGATCTATTCTTCTCATTTGAAACAATTCAGTTCAGTGCTGTATCATGTTTAAACTGCAATTCACATGCAAGCTCAGTACAGCTGAACCTGGCAGCACAAGGCACTGTTTGCTTTAAACTGTTAATGAATACATAATATTTTACTATATTTTGACTTTGAATCATGACAAGGACATAGGATAACTCTTCTGTTTACATAGTTTAGGTCCTATAGTACAGACTATCTGCCAAGATGCCGTACATGAGGGAAGACGAACATAGTATGGGGATGTGAGTTAGAAGTTGAGACAACTCCTGGAATTTGAGGAAATTCAGAATGGCTTGAATGGCTTATCAGTAAGTTAAATGAGCCTGCTATCTCAACTGGAAATGGAAAACACAAAAATAAAATCAAAGGATCAGCCAGGAGGCTGACAGGGCCTCTGCTCAATGGAGTGTGAAAGAAAAATCAGGAATATTGAATTGGCAAAGTCTTCTCACTTTCCAGTCACCTTCAGAGTAATTGAAGCTTGACAAATGCAGGGTGGAATTAACAGCGTTCACCTGGCTGGCCTCATGAGTTCAAGAGTTAATGGGTTCCTTTCTCATGTTCGTGAAATGATGACGCATCACACACTTGTGCAATGATGGAGATGGCTCACTGATACAATCTAAAGAAAGGCTTTCCTGGAGATATTAACACTGGTCTAAAAATAAGGGATATCTGTAGTTAGGGACTCTGGATCCTGAAGGAAACTGCTTGAACCATCCCACTAATGTGGACTTCCCATCAGCTGAAGTGTTAGACACTGCATTCCCTTTCCTTATAGAATGACAAGAGTATCTAGAACTATTACTGGTGAAAAGCCATCTCCTAATTATGGATTAAAATACTATTGCTGCATGGTCAGATGTTGGATCTCCATTCTTAGATCAATCCACCATTCTCCTTGTATTTGCATGCTAATAATATAGAGAATAATGCCTGTGCAGGTGTGTGTTATGAGGAATTTTCACACACCCGAGGTGTGTAATAATGTATAACCAATATTATGCTTAAGAAAGAAACTTAAATGGTTGTCACAAAACCAAAGTTCTAAATGGTTAATAGCCTTAAAGAATATACTGACTAAAATTAAGACGTTGCATCTATGGAATGTTTATATAAAAAATGTTACTATTTCAGTGCAATACAGACCACTTATAAAAAGAAATCTATTTAAAAATGTAAAAGTGATTGATATGGGAAAAATAAAGAAACAAATGTGCAAATTGGTTTAGAGAAAACAAAGTAGATCATTATTTGAAAGATTATGTGTCACTTCATATTGTTCCTGAAGCAAGGACATTAATAACATGGACAAGGTTCAAACTAATTACTGCTAAATACATATATTTTAATAAAAATGATGTGACTAATGCAAATACAAGTAATCAATTATGTAAATGTAATACAGGTCATGAAGAAACTTTGCAACACTTCATAATGCTTTGCCCACTGTACAATAAAGCAAGAAAAGAACTTCTTTCAAAGTTTCTTACAATCTATGTGAATGCCAGTTATGATGCAGTGTTTGTATTACTCCATCCAAGATATTCAGAAGATGCTTTAATGCTATTACAATATATAGCATCTGTGATCAAAATACAAAAGAAAGAATGTACATCTAGAAATAAGAACCAACATAAAAACTCTCATTCCTGGTCTTAATTAATTGTTAAACACTATTTAAAAGCCTCGCTGATAAAGCATTTTCCTGTAGGGGTATTATATTTATCTACTAGTTTACAGTTTAGCACTTTAGCAATAAGCTTGGCACAAAATGATTCTGTGTGTTTATATTTAATACCTATGTATGAGTAAATGTATTCTTTTAAACAAGTTTTGTGATATGTGTAAAATGGAAACATATGTAGGTATGTGCAATGTTGTCTTCTGTCATGTTGTATCATGTCTAAATGATTGTAATAACTTGAACGCTAATAACATCTAAGTTGACCAATAAGCTGATTTGATTTGATAATCTATAAACCCCAAGAGCGAAGCTCGAGGGGTTTATAAGATTATCACACACCGGGGGTGTGTGAAAATTCCTCATAACACAAACCTTGCATAGGCATTATTTTTTATAATTACTGGTGCAAGTGAATCAATATCAAAGGAAGTTACTGAAGCAGGTATGCAGTCATCCCTGCTGCTGCTCAGCCCCTTACTCCACACACACACACACACACACACACACACACACACACTCATGTACACACTCCGTTTCTCTGTCTCCCTCTCCAGGATATTTTTTTAGCGTGCTTTCTTTTTTTTTTCTTTTTAGTTGAACTGTCGTGCATAGACAGACACAGTTCCTTCCCAATTACAGTGGCTGTCTGCCTGTCTTCTGAAATCCTGCCTGAAACGTGGCAACACCAGGATCAACCAGATAGAGTTATTCAAATTTATAAAGGCAGGATCAACCAGATAAATGCTGCTAAGAATTAACAGGTTACCAGGACACAGAGGCAGATGATGAATGTGGGTCTGAGTCCTCAGTAACAGAGAAATTAACGTCGCCATGTTTGTTGATGTGTTGTGACCGCCCCACACATAGAATAAAAGCCAATGAGCTGGTGCACTTCAGAGGAGTGACGCAAACCTCCATAATAACTCATTCTACTGGTTATTATGGCCAAGGCCCCTACTTTTCTGCAGCACAGTGGGACCAAGTTCTGTGTCAAGACTACTATTTGCCGCAGAACTTCTGCGGCGGTGGTTTGTAATTTCTGCAGAAGTTCTGTGGCACTAACAAACTACCACATCACAGTGTTAGCTTGTCATTCTGACTTCACTTTCATGGCAGTGATTATAGCAATCAGGATGGGGAAAGCACAGTAACACTAGTTAAAAAAGTAACAGACTTATTTGAAATAATTTTATGCCTAAAAAAGCAAAACAAAAGTCTCTCCCTTAAGGTCCTAGCCTATTGCATAAATGACATATGCAGGGGGACCTTATGTGATAAATAAGGTATTTCTATACACATGCTATCTATCCCACTAATGAGGTCTCCACTGTCTATCACTTATATATTTGTATGTGCTTTCTACACCAATCATGAAGTTCCTACTGTGTATTACTTATATATTTATATGCAGTCTGTAACATACACACAAATATGTGTGTGTGTTTGTGAGTATATAGTGAGTGAGACAGATACTGTGTGTGTGTGTGTGTATATATATATATATATATATATATATATATATATATATATATATATATATATATATATATATATATATATATATATATATATATATATATATATATATATATATATATATATATTTTAGATATTTCCTGAAGAAGACCTAAATTGAAAACGTAGATTTTTAACTCTATTTTCTATTTTCAGCGTGCATTTAATATAACCATTTTGTTTTACTATATATATATATATATATATATATACATATTTTTTAATTTCCATGAAATTGCATCCTCATTCATACAGGTCCCATTGGAAATGGAATACATGGAATAGAGGAGTTATTGCAAAGCTCATTTTTCATGTCAACCTGCTTCCCCTGACACACTACATAACACCATCAGGCCATGACATGTATGAGAACCAATTGTGAGACAGAGCTCTCCAGCCCATCACAGTGTGTCGACCGTGTGACAGAACACTGCACCATACCTTCCTTGGCTCCGAGCAGTGATGAGTTCCACCAATCCTTGTGCTGCCCAGCCAGCTCCCAGAGCTAATCTCCGAACCTGAGTTGCCAGCACGGAAACACAGCATGCTATCCTCTGGCCCAACATCTGGCCCTGCACACAACATTTCTCAATAACGTTTAGGTGATTCTATCAACCAATGACAATATGTAATCAATAACCCAGGCAAAAATGTGTACAGTACAATTATTTATTTAACAGGTCTATTCTTTCAACAGGTCTACACATTATTGTATTCCACTTTTCTGGGCATAATTACTTTATTTTTCTTAAAAATGGCAGTTAAATTAATTTTACCTGTTATTCATTTCAGATGGCATCTCTATACCTTAAAGGCACAAATAGGTTTGTACAAAGTGAGGTATGGACTTAATAGGTCTGTGCAATTGACAAGGTTTTGTTTAAGTTGGCCCTAGTGTAATAATGTAAGACTGAAAATTGTATTAGGCTGTAGAGCAGGTTGAGCAAATATCACCATGTCTGATGTGCTGTGCCACTGTCTCTGGCAGTGGAAGCTGTGGTAGATAAGTGACTATTCATTTCCATTGCAGAATGCAGCCATTTCATTAGCTAATGTATGATGTTATAGCAATGGTAACATCACATTCTGAGCATATGGGGGGTTTTGGATATAAAAAGAGGGGAAGGGAACCAGATTATATGGATATACAGAAATATTAATAAAAAATCACCAAGAAGAGTGAATTCTGCGGCACCGCAGAAGTTCTGCAGTGAATAGCAAGTTCTGCACAAAATTCTGCAGCCGCAGAATTCTAGGGGCCTTGATTATGGCATTTGAAACATGGCTGTAGTCCATGTATTAAAGGGGGGGTCACAAGTAATTATAGATCAATACACCAGACACCTCTCCCAATTAACAGCACTAGCAACAGCCAGAGCCCCCTCAATCCTCTCTCTTTCCCCCCTTGATTGAAGCACTTTGCATAGAGCTGCAGCTTGCACGCATTGGTTGTGACTCTTTAATCAGCACCACTAGCAACAGCCAGAACACCCTTCTCCCCCTTGATTGAATGCCATTGCACTGAGCTGGACCTCCCACAGCTGGGTTGTTGTAACTGTGTATCAGCGCCATTTCTAACAGCCAGAAACTGTTGCACTTCTGTTAAAAGTGGCTATTTGCGCAATACTGACACTAAGGATATAAATTCACTCTTCTCTTGCGCCCATACAATTGTGTTTGCCTAATTGCTAAATGTGCTTACTTAATTTTAATAAGGCTATTTTGTAAGTGGAATGAAACACTCCAGGCTGTGGTTTAAGAGATTGTGGTGCACTTCCCAGGGCCTTAAGAACACTCACCCTTTGGCCTCATATCATTAAGCCCCTCGGCTCACAGCATGTTGTAATTTATTCCTTTCATGACTATCAGTCGCACACTGGATGGTGCTGCTGTTACAATTTTTGAGTTCTGTAGGGCCCTGTTGTTGCATCTTCGACATGTAGACAGTGTGTTTTTACAAATACAGCAAGAATGTATTCAGTTATAGTTATCTCTATTGTTTTCTTTGTTTTATACAACATGATCTTAAAGAGCACCGGAAACCTCTAGAACATTTTTAAAAATGCAATATTTAGATAAAATATAATTTACAATTGAAATATTTTCAGTATTACTCTTTTCTTCTTTATTGTTAAGGATATTGGCATAGAAATGGGGTGTTTTAATGTTAACATTCATTTACTCTTGTTCATTCCTTGCTTGAAGTCATAATCCTTTCTTTCTGACATAGCAATTTCCTGCCAGGAAAGTTACTGTGATGTTACAAGCAATGGATTATGACTTCAGGTTGAAAATAAGCCATCAGAACTCATGCAGTCTAAGTGACCAAAGTCAGGCAGGCTGCAGCCAGGGCAAACAAGACGCTGGGCTGCATCGCCAGGGGGATCTCCTCAAGGAACAGGGAGGTGATTCTGCCATTGAATAACTGCCTGGTTCAGCTACACCTTGAATACCGCATGCAGTTTTGGCATCCGCACCTACAGAAAGATATCCATCTCTTGGATCAGGTTCAGAGGAGGGCAACCAGGATGATCTGGGGTCTGTGGAACAGGACATATGAGGAGCGACTCAAGAAGCACAACCTTTTCTCGCTAGTAGAGAGGAGGGATGGGGGGATATGATTGAGGTCTTCAAGTGTCTGAAAGGGATGAATTGGGTAAACCACAGTGGAGTCTTTCAGAGGAAGGTGGGTGGGGCCACTGGGAGCGTGGTTGGAGACTGGAGGGAGGGAGGGAGACTCGGGGGGAAAACAGGAGGTGGTACTTCACCGAGAGAGTGGTGGAGCCTTGGAATGCACTGCCTGAGGATCTGGTGGAGGCATCTACAGTAGAGGGGTTCAAGATAGGCTGGGACAGGTCCTGGTGGGGAATGAAGTGGGGAAGATATTGTCAGGAGGTTGGTAAAGGTACTTGTTCAAGGTGATGACTCGAGCAGACACGACAGACCATGTGGCCTACTCCGCTGGTGTTTTTAGTATGTTAGTATGTTTCAACATAAATATCTTAAGTAAGAAACAATGAGGGAGGAAGGAAATACAGACAATATATGAAACATAAACTGAGTTGTGTCTAAATATTGTTTCAAAAAGTTTTTCCAGAGGTGTCAGCTGCTCTTCAATTTACACAGAGGATAAACATAATGCTTGAGAGTTACTGTAACTTTTTTATCCCTATTTTTTATTGGTTTATATGGCCTGCGTGCCTAATTGAGAACAAATCCTCTCACAAAGGATTCTATTTATAGAGGCTTGCATGTCACTGTGTGGTGCGGAGTCCCTCACAGTACGGCCCCCATCAATGTAGGGTCATATCCCAGTCCTGATCCAATCCTTCTCCGACCATAGGTGCCGGAACAGGAGGGGCCACTAGGGCCATGGCTCTACCACTTTCATAAGTGGCCCTGTCACTTTTTGCTATCATGGTAAAATATTTAATAGGGGAAAATTTACCTGTTACGTCCTTGGCCCTACCACTTTTCAAACCATTCCAGCACCACTGTCTCCGACTGCAGAGGTATTCAAGCTGCCAGGTCATGGAACATATCGGGGCAGCACCAAAGTATGAATAATGTTCAGTTGGCTTTTGAGTATGTTAAAAAAATGGCTCATTCATAATCAATTGATCTTAAAGGTGATAGGAGACAGTTTTGGCACCTCTAAAAGCCCTCTAGTTGTTCTTTCGTTGGCTAGCCAGTTTTCTGATATGTGCTTTTTTCACCATAATAATTGTTATTAGTTTCAAAAATGTTAATTATCACAAAATACACATTTTAAGAGAAAAAACTGTAGTAAAAGCAGATTCAGTAAAACAGGTAATAAGATTAATAAAAGCAGAAACTGTTAATTATTAAGGCGTATAATGAAAAAAAAACTATCAACAAGTTATGTTAATCAGAATTATATCAGGTAAATAGCTTATACAATACTAACAGCAGATTTTCCATGTAAGGAACATCTTAGATCTATCTTACTTACAGAACGGGGGTTTCAGTTTCTGCTGGGGGAAAGAAGGAGTTGGATCAACACCAGAACAAATATTCATCAGTCTGTGTAAGTTAATACAATCAAAATTTACTAATGAGTCCAGAAAGGGGCCCAAACATTTTGCAAAGTATCTAGTTTATCAATCAGCAAAGAATAACATATTTTTTCATTACTGAATAAATATATCCTTTGACTATATCATTCGGTAAGAGTAGGAACTAGAGTGCTTTTCCATTTTTGTAATATAAATCTTTTAAGTGAAATTGAGGCCTTGCGAAACTCATATTTCTTGGCATATGCTTAAATTACGAGTTTCTGGGAATATTCCTAGAAGAAAGATCAATGGTGATTGTGGGATGTTTTGCCCTGTGACTAAATTACAAATAAAGAACATTGCCTTCCATATTGCTTTGACCTTGGGGCAACTCCATAAAATATCGGTTAGATTAGCATTCTGACCATCACACCACCAACATTTGGTATCTTCATTAACCCCTATATGTTTTTGACTTTTTTTTTGTTAAATTAATAATTTAATTTTGTTGCCTTTTTAACTATTCTGAATCCCTCTCTCCTCAGCAGTTGCTGCTCTCTCTTTTCATACTGCCTGAACATTCTGTGACATCACAAACTCCCATTCCAGGCCATTCAGATGAATAGCCTAGAATGGGAGTTACTGATGTCATAGAACGTCTTAGAAATATGAAAATCATGAGCAGTAGCTGATGAGGTGAGTGGAACTCAATGTAGATCTGAAGGCACCCCAAAACTAGATTATTTGTTTATCGAAAATCATCAAAGCATATCAGAATACATAACTAGCATGGAAAGGAAGACTGAAGGGCAGTTAACTATGTAAAAATCATTTCCTATCTCCTTTAACATCTTAACAATTAATTCTTAACATTAAGAAAACTATAGGTATGATTTTCACCGGCCAAAAAAGAGCTATTTCTCTGACAGTAGAGCTCAGAATGATTAATGGTCAACTAAGTGAGTCTGTCAGTGAATTTAAATGTCTTCTCTTGATTATGGACTCTTCATTTACATATGTCAATCATACTGACTATTTAGTGAAATCATCTCATTCTAGATTGGGTCCCTGAGTCATGGAAATTGGATGCTATTAGCTTAATTATTTCTTTAACTGATTCTGCCCTTCCCATTTACAGTGCAGCTACAGCTTCTTGTCTGCAGAGGGTCTCCATGCGTTAAAATGTGTGTGTCACTTTGTCTCTGGGGCTGGCAAGTTGATGCACCACTGCTTGCTGTGTAAATACCTTCAGTGGTTACCACTGGAACAACCAATCAAATACTTTTGTATGTTTTTAGTACTTAAAAGTTTCTAAAAAGACAAGGGGCCCGATTCTAAAACACATGGTGCAACTCACGGGTGTATGTGAGTTGTGCCATGTGGAGCTACACCAGGGACCCTGCACCATATTCGAGGACAATCAGGGTCCCCACCCGGCACTTATGCCCGTGACTTGTGGCAGCCGCAGGCTAGCACCAAAGGAATGGCACACCGGACCTGGGTGCTGCAAGTCGTGGCATGCAATCTGCTGCCTCCCTGGAGCCCCCCACCCCAAAACACAATGGCATGCACCTGGGGCAGTGGGAGGGGCTGGCCAGTTGGCACATGTGCTTGGGGGGGCAGCACTAAAAACAGACCCTAGGGGTCCCTGACTTTCGGGGTTGGGGGGCATGACAGTGCAAGGGGGGGCACGGAGAGCACAACCATGGCAATTCTGTGGCACTGTGGGGTGGGCATCCATTTCTGTGCCAGGACGGATGCACCTTAGACCACCTCATAGCTGGTCTAACCCCGCTATGCTATTCCCTGTTCTGGAATGGCATAAGTGGGTTACGGCAGCCACCCTTCTGGAATAGGGTGCAGGTGCTGCCATAACCCACCTATTCGCCATGCCACCGCAGGTTGTGGGCATAGTGGGTGGCGTAATCCATCTTTGGTGCAACCCACATATGGCATGGTGCAAGGTACCTTTTTGAATTGCAACTTGCATTATGCCTGGTGTAAGATGTGATTTGCGCCATGGGGTTAGACGTAAATCACCCTGTGCCAGGCGTAACACATCTTGGAATCAAGCCTAAAGTCTTTCATCTCTTACTAATCTTTTTATTACTTCTAAATCTGGTCATGGAACTCGTAGCTCTGATCAGTGCTGGCTGGTTACTGTATTTAGAAAAACTAAACAGAATCAAGGAGTCTTTTCTTATACCATGGCCAAAGCTTGGAATTCTTTGCGTCTTAATTTAACTACTGTTGATAATGTTGCTACATTTAAACAAAACTGTAAGAATTATTTGGTAGTTTACAGTGTGTATAAATGTTTTGCATAGATGTATTGTCTTTGTGTTTTGATTTGTTTCTTTCATATTGTAGTACTTATGTAATTTGCTGTGTTCCTGTATTTTGTTTTTCTCCCAGGTCCCCGCTGAAAATGGACAGTTTTTGTCCTTGGGTTCTTAGCAGGTTAACAAAATATAAAATAAAGGTGAAGTGATGCAAGCCCAAAATCACAGTTACGGTATACCAAATCAGATGTGCTCACATCAAGTACAGGTGATGTATCAACTGGAAATTCCAAAAGCTTGGCAAGGACTGGCACTTCTGGCAGCAGGGCTGAGTAACCCAGCTACAAGCTAAAGTTCAGTGTTCCATCAATTTATTGTACATAGAAAAAAAGTAAAATAACAAACTGTCTGGCTGCACCAGCATGTAATTCCCCAGCACTTCTGGGCATAACGTATCTTCATCAGGGAGTGGGGCTGTAGCATGCTAGCAGCTGTTTAATGTGATCCTGAGGGGGAGATCCTGGACAAATCACAACATAAGTAATCTCTCCATCATTTCCAGTAGTAAATGAACAGCTGCTCAGTAGGGATGAGGGGGGGATCAACTAGTGCTGCACCTGCCTTGTTAGCAAAAGGTAAACACTGTCACAAACTCGCTCAGCCGGTCAGTCCTCTACTCCCAAAGTGCCAACCTCTGAGCGTATGATTTGTGTACAGTGAACAGAACAAGGTAACCCTCTTGTCTGTTTTGTGGGTTCAAGTCACCTTAGTCTCAAGCTCTGGAGGGATTCAAACTGATAACCTCTTGTTAGCGTACCCAATTATCAGGCTCAGATAATTCTGTCTTCAGGGGGCCAGATATCTTTGCCTACGGGCATCCAACCAGGTCTTTCAAATGAACCCTTAGAACTCTATGCAAGACTTTAGAGAACTCTATCCATTTCCCAGTTTGGTATACAATAAGCTCATACACAGTGTTACTTATAACCTTTAAAAGCTCCACTTAAAATAAAAAGAAATGTCAAGGCACTCCAGGCAGTTTCCATTGTAAAATCTCTTTACTTTAAAATATCAAAACTGAACAATATACAGTATATCGCAACACATACAGCCTTAAAATAAACAGGTAAGAGTGCAGTTCCTACAATACATACATTCAGATTGGTCTAATCTAATGCTTACTTTCTTTCAGTGCTTTGAGGGTCTCTCTTCTCTCCGTCAGATATATTGTCTTGTGTGTCTCTGTCAAGGTTCTTTCAGCACTTAAACACAGTTCTGAGCCGGCCCTTTCTGAGGTCACATAACTCCGCCTTGGTGTAACAACATCTATTTTTTATCTCACAGGATGTCCAAATAAAATATTTAAAAAGACGTAATAGGTGACCTCACTGCCTTTCCTCCCTCACGTTAACCAGACCAAACCGGTTTGTGCTCTGCTACACATACATCTCAAAAGTGTCTTTGATCTAAGTCACTGTATTCAAAGCAAAAGTGTATTTGCCTCTTTAATCCTGTCTGGGCCTTGGAATCTACACCTCCTAGGTCTCTTTGATGTAATTCAAGGGTTCCCTTGGAAAGTATATTGGACCTTCCAAATTCATCTGGGTCCTCCCTGGCCCAGACATCAACCTCTCTTCAATGACCATTCTGGCTTCTCTCTGACACCCTTCCCTCTCAAGTTCTTCCTGACAACTATTGTAAGTCAAAGGATTTTCCCTGAGGGAATTATGAATGGCTAATCTTATTTCCTGGAATGAAAGCAAATTGACAAGGTAATTGCACCCCAGATATCTGCAGTTTAGCTATGTCCTGTCCTTTGAACTTATCCCTGGGGGGTCTTGATGTGTCAGTTCCAGTAAGACAGTAGTTTCCTCAAACTGACCTTCCCATCATATATTTTATATGTAATAAAAAAATTTGATACAGCACTCAGATCTGGCTATCTACATCACAAACACAATAGGCCTTTGTTCTTTATTCATCTAGATTTTCCTATGCTCCCATGATTATACTTGAAACTTTCTTAATATATTAATGTGTTTACCACTCCACACTGCAACTGTTTTCTATCAAATCAAATCAAATCATAATTTATTTCTATTGTGCTTTTCAAATACCAAAGTGCAGCACATAAAAGATACATCAACAGTAAATAAAAATTAAAATATAGTACAATTAAAAGGCTGCAAAAAGGGGCTAATCAAAGGCTGAAGTAAACAAAAAACTCTTCAACAAAGCCTTGAAGGATTCTGTGGATGGGCACTCTCTAATCCGATGAGGTAGAGAATTCCACAGGGTTGGAGCCACAAAAGAAAAAAGCTCTGTTCCCAAAAGATTGAAGACGAACCCTGGGAATCTCTAGCAATCACTAGTCAGCAGAGCGGAGTGGGCAGAGAGGGCAGTAAGGCCACAGGAGATCTTGAAAGTAGCTCAGTCCCAGTCCATGTAGGGTCTTATAGGTCAGCAATGTGACCTTGAAGGCGATCCTCCAAAGTACCGGCAGCCAGTGCAGTTACAGGTATAATGTGACAAGTTCTAGGAAGCCCGGTCAACAACCTAGCTGCAGCGTTCTGCACCAGCTGCAGGCAGTGGAGGTCCACCCCCGGCAACCCTAAATATAGAGCATTACAGTAATCTAGACATGAGGAAACAAAGGCGTGGACCAGTACTGGGAGGTCATCATGTGGAACAAGGTGCTTTATCCGGGCTATATTCCTCAGATGGTAAAAGGAGGACTTGACAATGGCCGACACCTGAGACTTAAGTGTCAGCTCACAATCAAGTATTACGCCCAGATTCTGCACCTGCTCAGAAGGTCTCAACTGGTTATTCCCTAGCACAAGGCCAAAGGGAGATCCAGGAGTCAACTTCTCTATACAATGACCAGGATACACCACCAGCACATCCGTCTTATCCAGATTTAGCCTCAGCCAGTTGGCACTCATCCAGTCCTGAATCTCAGTGAGGCAGTTATTAAAGACCGTAAGGGCGTCATTCTGCTCAGGTACAAAGAACATATAGAGCTGAGTGTCATCTGCATAGCAGTGAAAACTCAGCCCATAACTCCTTATAATGTCTCCCAACGGTAGCATATACACCGTGAACAACATGAGGGAGAGCACAGAACCCTGCGGCATCCCGCAGGACAGTGCAAAGGGAGCAGAGGAAAATATTCCTGATACTACCCTCTGAAATCTGCCTGTGAGGAAGGAGTGAAACCATCTAAGGACTGTCCTTGACAGACCACATAGCTGCCGCAGGATTGCACAGCCTGTCGACAATCTGGAAGAGCTGAGCTGGTAGATTCCTTGATGCAGCAATCTCCCTGGACAGGTACTCTGCCTTCTTATGGGAGATTTCTGACTGATAGCCCAAATAGTGGTTGATCAGTCTAAGTCTGTCACTCTCAAGACCAGACTTCTGCCAGCGGTGTTCCAATCTTTGCCCCACTCTCTTCAACTCCCTCAAAGTCCCATCGAACCAAGGAACCGAGGTATGGGAGGAGAGAGACGCAGACAGGAGCTATGGAATCCAATGCCCTCAGCACCACACTATTGTACTGATTTACTAAGGCATTTGAATCCAATCACTCCATAGGCCAACTCAATAGGTCCAGCACCGCCATCAGACCTTTGGAGATAACTCCTCTTAAAGGGTGGTACTGGACCATCTCCAAAGGGGCTGGTCTCAAGGGGGGGGCCATAAAATTGAACGTTATGGAGTGATGGTCAGACCACCCAACTGGTTCCACCACCAATCCGGAGATCTCCATCCCCAGGGTGAACTCCAGATCCAGTGAATGACCCTGAATATGGGTAGCAGCGGTAACAACCTGTGTGAAGCCAAACGAGTTCATTAGTTGGAGGAAGTCTTGACCAAAGTGCGAGAGTTCATTGTTGATCCAGGCATTGAAGTCCCCCAGGACCAACCACCTGGAGTGCTCCAACACCAGGTCAACAATGAAGTCCGCTACTTCCTGAAGAAAAACGTTCTCATCACTGGGTGGATGGTAGACAAGTAGAATTCTACAGCCCACACCTGCTCCCTTGATACATTCAAAGGATCTGGGGAACATCACTGGAACCTCCACAAGGTCCGATTCTGATCTAAAACAGATAGCGACCTCCACCTTCGATCCAGTCTCAGGCGGTGTATCACCGAGTACCCAGCTGGAACAGCTGATGCCAAAATGAGGCCAGCATTCACATCAAGCCAGGTCTCAGTGATGCAAGTCAGGTCAGATGACTCAACAAGATCAGCAATTATTGCTGTCTTGTTTTTTATAAATCTGGCATTTTTTTTATAAGTCTGGCATTACATAACACCACCCGAGTTGAATGAGAGGGCTTGGAGGAGTGAACCACTTGCCCACCATCAGTAGAGCCCTTGGGTATGGGAACCAGGCATCGGAGACCCCTATCCTGTACCCATTTCACCCCAGGGTGTCTCCCTAGCCTAACCACCCTAATCCACCCCTTATGCTCCTCACTCCCCAGCATGTGTGCCAACTCCCTAGCGCTGCCAAACATGCAAGCTTTACATAATGATTCTGTATGCTCATTGTTCATGTTTGTATCCCAGTATGTGTGTGGAATAGTACAGGAGTGGAACAGGATTGGCATCCAAGGCATCAGCAGATGTCTGCAGGTGACTGCAGGCAACAGAAGGCATGCAGAGAATTCTGCCAGTCCACTCCTGCAAGGTATAGTCCCTGTATACGTGTTGCTGCCTGAGTAACGAGTACTGAAACAATGGTAATGGGATAAAGGAAGTGTGGACGCAGGCTGTACAAGCAGTAACTACCTGTTGAGTGGGACAAGTAGAAACACACAATCTAGGGGAAGGGTACAAAGAGGTTAAAGTAAAGCAAAAAAAGGGGGAAAACTGGAAACACCCTATTTAAGATAAGGGTACAGAGTAAGTCCCAGTAGAAAGTAGAGAGTGTAGGAATGAGAATTTTGTGAGTGGTGCGGTGCAGTGGATGTGGAGCTGCAGAATTCATAGGGACCTTCTGGAGACTGAGGAGGTGCCCCTTATGCATACACCTCTCTGGGTGGAGGGAGGAGGTCATTGGACTCTGGCCCAAGTTGGTTAGGATTTGGGGGGGGGCCTTTTCCCCCACTCAGGGGCCACGAGCCTACCACCATTGTCCTAGAGAATGCCAAAGAGAAGGAGGGCTTGTTGGACTGTGGTGCAGTCTGGGAGCATGGAGGTGGCAGGTCAGTGGCACATTCCTCAGCCTGTGCCACAACAGAGCTCATTCATCACTCTGGTGGGACAGGACTGCCCGGAGTTTGCAACTGTAGTAGTAGCCAGGGAGGATGTGGAGGTCTTCTGGAGGGGAGGACCCAAGGTGGGAGTTAGAGGCCTCCAGCAGAGGAGGAAGCAACTTCTGGCAAGGGCCTCAATCCTTAGGGGGCAGATTTGGTAACAAGAAGGGCAGGAAAGAGGGACATGAGGTACCTGTACAGCCCCACAGTTCGGAGGGATGGAAAGTAGATCCAAAGAATTGCTAGGGCAGTGGGACAGGAGAGGGAGCTGGATGTCATTGTCCACCTGGGGACTAATGACCTGGTTAGGGATGGGGCTGGGATTATGCAGGAGATTTTAGGGAGCAAGAGAGGGGTCTTAAGCAGGTAGCATGTTCAGTCACTTTTGCTGAGGTGATGTCTCTCTATGACCAGGGGGAAGATAGGGTTGTCCACACCATGAGCTTCAACTCATTGTTGAAGGAATGGTGCAGAAAAGAGGGGTTCCACTACATTGGGAATTGGGGATCAATCTGGAGAAATCTGGGCCTATACAGGGGTGATGGCCTGCATCCATCTGGGAGGTGGGAACCGCAGCCCTCAACTGACAGTTTAAATGTTACTTTGGTGAACATTTAAACTATCTGACGGGGTGGCAGAAGAAAAAAGGGAGGCATAAACTGTCCCCCCACAGACTGAAGCAGTGAGAAAGGAGGACCCAAGGGGAGGAAAATCCCCCAGAGTGCAAAATAAACAGAAAAGCAGTGTGGTAGAGAACAAAGGGCTGTAGAAAGAGGGGGATAAAGGAGGCAGCGCTAAAGGGAAAAGAGGAGGGTATCAGGTGGAGTAGGAAGAAAGTGCAGAAGGCCATGTGTGCAAATGCAAGAAGTCTAGGAAACAAAATTCCGTACCTAGAGACCATCATGGTGCAGGCAGACCTAGATAATGTGGCCATTACTGAGTCACAGTGGGTAGCCTGTGACAATGGCGACCGCAATTGAGCACTTTCAAAAATGGCAACTCAATGTGTGATGCCTGTCCATGGGGCTACCGGGCAGGGAGGGCGAATGGATGGGGGGGGTCCACGAATATAACGACAGGATGTTGCTATATGTGCACACGCGCCAGGGGGAGCGAGCACATCGGCAACAGGCAGAAGGGGAGGGAGGGAGGGTTTGTGAGGTGTAGTGCAGCAGTGGGCTGCCGAGCTGGCCCTGTGGTGTGGTGGGTGGGTGGGTGGCAGGCTAGGGTTGCTAGGGTACCAGGTTCGGTTCAGGCGCATGTTCATTTTGTTGCACCTGGCTGTTTTTTTTTTTCAGATTTCACCCCTGGGTTAAGAATCCTTTAGTGGGGGTGGAGAGGCACAGCCCTGCATTTAAAAAAAGTCCCGGCATTCTCTTCCTAGGTGCTGAGTGTACATCACCGAAACTGATTTTCGGTGATGTACACTCGCCCTAACGGTGATTGCCTTTCTGCAGTCACCATTATCACATGGAACCTCATGGTGCACAGGAAACCATGACTGGGACATGGCCCTACCAGCCTATATGGTTCAGGAAAATAGGGTGGGAAAGAAGGGGATGGTGCTGTTTGTAAGGGAGGTATCAAGGTGATGGAAACACAGCGAATTCGGGGGAATGGAGGGGTTGGAGGTACTGTTGGTCAAAAAATGCAGCGAATTCAGGGGGAATGGAGGGGTTGGAGGTATTGTTGGTCAAAAAACACAGCGAATTCAGGGGGAATGGAGGGGTTGGAGGTACTGTTGGTCACCCTGAAGACAGGAATTGGAGCCACTGTTCACACTGGCATGAGCTACAGACCTCCAACACAGGAGAAGAAACTGGGTAGGGCACTGGTGGAAGCCATTAGCACAATGGCAGAAAAGGGGAGGTGTTGCTGGTGGGGGGCTTCAATCTGCCAAGATACAGACTGGAGTCTGCTAGCTGAAACTTCAGCTAGACGCAGGAACATTCTAGGCTCCCTGCAGGGGGTGTTTCTCAGAAAGCTAGTCAGGGAGCCCACTTGTGATGGGACAATATTCAAACTGGTGCTCAAAAACAGGGACAATACTGCAGACATCAAGGTGAGAGGCCACCAGGGGACCAGCGATCACTTCACAGTGTGATTCAACAGAAGGATGGCAGCAGAAGCAAAAATACACAAGGACAAGGTCATGAACTTCAGGAGGACAGATTTAAAAAAAATGGGGGAATGCCTCAGAGCCAACCTAGCGGGGGTGGTAGGATGACCTGGGTGGGCTGGAGAAACAGTGGGCTAAGCTGAGGGAAGGCAAAGTGAAGAAACAAACCTCTGAGCAAAGGAAGTATGCAAAAGCAGGAGAAAAAAAAGACCACTATGGTTCTCAAAGGATGTGGCTAAAAAGATAAAGGCTAGACGGGTAGCATTCAGGAGGTATAAAGAGGCGCAGAGGGCAAAGGATATGGAGGTGTATCAGGAGAAGCAGATGGAAGCAGGGAAAGTGGTGAGGAGCACAAATGTGCAAACTAAGGCGAGAATTGCCCAAGCGGTAACTAAAGGGGGCAAGACCTTTTTTAGGTACATAAGTGAAAAGAAGAAGACGAGGTGAGGGATTGTGAGATTATGAAGGGCAGGGGTAGGGGCTGTAAAGAGGGGATCAGAAAAAAGCAAATATTCAGAACAAATACTTTTATTCAGTCTTCCCAGAGGACGGGGAAGGGGATAGGCCACAAAAAAGCAGCAGGAGCACTGGGGGAGGGAGGCAGACACAAGTCCATTTACAGAGGGAGAGTCCTGAAGGGACTTGCAGACCTGAAAGTGAACAAAGCTATGGGGCCAGGCGGGGTACACCCAAAGGTACTGGTGGAGGTCAGGAGGGTACTGGCTACACCTCTGACAGCCCTATTCAACAACTCACAGGAAACAGGAGTGGTTCCAGAGGACTGGAGAAGGACAGATGTAGCCTTGCTTCATGAAAGCAGTAGCAGAGAGGAGACTGAAAACTATAGGCCAATCAGTCTGACAACTGTGGTGGGGAAGTTAATAGAGTCACTGCTAAAGAAAAAGACTGTGGAGTATCTTGAATCCAGTGGGTTACAGGACCTGAGGTAGCACAAATTCATGGAGGGAGGTAATGTTAGGCAACTGGGATAGATTTTTTGACTGGGTGACCAGGAAAATAGATCAGGATTGGGAGGTTGGCATGGCCTATTTAAATTTTAGTGAGGCATTTGATACTGTACCACACAGGAGACTCATAAGGAAACTGGGCTACTGAGGGGCAAGTCCTAATGTAGCAAACTGGGCAAGAAATTGAATAATGGATAGGTGACAAAGGGTGGTGGTAAACACAATTCACTCTGGGGAAGAAAGGGAGGATGACCAGCGGGGTGCTTCAAGGCTCAGTAATGGGACCCGTCCTCTTTAATGTCTTTATAAATGACAGTGCAGATAAACTGGAAAGGAAGATATGTCTCTTTGCAGGTGACACTAAAATCTGTATTAGCATAAACACTCCAGAGGGGGTTGGAAAGAATGTGCAGAGACCTCAAAGAACTCAAGGAGTGGTCTTGGGCATTGCAGCTGTGTTTCAGTGCAAAATACAGTAGTACAAAATCATGCACCCAGGACAGAGAAACCCAGAGATGGAGTACAAAATGGGAGAGGAGGTACTGACAGTCAGCAAACGTGAAATGGACCTGGGGTTGATCATATCTGATGATCTCAGGGTGGCGAGACAGTGTGACAAGGCAGTTGGTAGGGTCAGTGGGATGTTAGAGTGCATAGGGAAGGGTATTGCCAACAGAAACAGGTAGGTGGTGTTGCCACTGTATAGACTGCTGGTGAGACACCACCTGGAGTACTGTGCCTAATTTTGAAGACCACATTTCAGGAAGAACATAGACAGGGTGGAGGAGGGCAACTAAAATGGTGCAGGGACTACATCAGAAGCCCTATGAAAAGAGACTAAAGGACATGAATATGTATACCCTGGAAGAGAGAAAGGAGAGGGGGGATGTAATGCAGACCTATGAATACCTCACATGATTATGTAAGATACAGGAGAGAAGTATTTGTCAGAGGAAAAGATGCACAAAAACAAGGGGACATGCAATGAAGCTGGAAGGGTAAACATTTAGGAGAGATGTGAGGAAGTACTTACTGAAAACGTGATGGATGCCTGGAACAGTCTTCCAGCGAAGGTGGTGGGAGTGAAAACAGTGGTGGGCTTCAAGCATGTACGGGATAGGCACAAGAGAATCTTAGCTGGGAAACAAGGGGGGAGCCAGAGATCAAGTAGGGTGTGCAGTGATAGGATGGGATGGGATAGGCAGGGAAAAATGTGCAGGCTGAGTGAGCCAAGTTGTCTTTATCTGCTGTCAAATTCTATAGTTTTATGTTTCAGCTGTGCTGTTGAATTACTATATGTCTCTTACTGTTGCATACTGTAATGTGTTTGCTTGTTTTTATTTGTATGCTATTACTTTTAGTTAACTTTTCAACACTGGGCATATCATTAAATCCTTGCTGTCTGCCGTCGGGAACAGTATTTACAGCAGAAATGTTCAATGTGTTTGCTTGACTTTTCCTTGGCAAGGTGACCTTTGTCCAGGCTGAAATCTCCTCAGGTGGCCTATCATGGGTTGGCAGTGCTTATGAGGTGAGGAACTTAAGCATTCTGTCTCCCTGTAAGGAGTCTGACCCAGTATGGCTTGAGGGGGCCTCCTGAGTAGTCTTGGGGCTATACCCTACACACTCTATTTTGGACCCAGGGTCTACCAGCTTTCTCTCAAGATCCTGGCCGACCTTGGTTCCAGTCATCAGTGGCATAGTCAGGTGTTCACTTTGGGAGAGTGTTTTCTGCACTGAACTGATGAGGGCAGTGGTAAAAATCCTTCTGAAGAAAGCATCATTGGACACTGATGATCTGGTAAATCACAGACCTGCCTCGAACTCCCATTCTTAGGGAAGGTTATCGAAAAGTAGTGACGGAACAACTACAGGACCACTTCAAATGTTGTGACATCCTCGAGCCATTTCATTCTGGGTTTAGGCATGATTATAGTACAGAGATCACTCTTGTAATGGTGTTCAGTGATCTTCTCCAGACTAAAGGCAGCGGACACTGTTCCATCTTGGTACTGCTGGATCTGTCCTTGGCATTTGACACAGTAGACCATGGAGTGCTATTATCCCATCTAAGCAGCTATGGAGGACTCTCAGGTATAACTATAGATATATTAGGACTGTAGATAAGAGTCCTACTTATCTAGCAGAGTGCAGTAGGTGGCTTTGGCCAGAAATATCTCAGATGCTGTTGCGTTCAGTTGTGCAGTTCCTCAGAGGTAAACTCTGACACCCATGTTGTTTGCTTTGTACATGTTGCCATTGGGGGAGATCATCAGGCAGTAAGGTCTGGGTTTTGACTGCTACACAGATAATGCCCAGCTCTATCTGTCATGTGCACCTGACAGGGTTAATACAGTAGTGTAGCTGTGCTGGAAAAGTGTCTGGTAGAGATCCAGGAATGAATGGTTTCAGGGTGGCTTAGACTCAGCTCATTGAAGATGGAGGTGTTACTTGTGAAACCAGGTCCGGTGGTAGCAGCAATTAATAGTGATGATGCCTTGCTGCCATTGTTAAATGGCGCCACACTATGAGCTGGTGAATGGGTAAAGAACCTGGGCATCATTATGAATAATAGACTGACACTAGACTATCAGCTGTCATCCATTGTCCGCAGTGGTTTTTATCATTTGTGGAATATCACCTGCATTTGTACCTATCTTGCTCGCTCTGACCTGGAAACACTAGTGCATGCCTTTGCCTCCTCCCAATTGGATTATTGCAAAGCTCTTTACCTAGGGCTACCTGCAAAGCTGGTGCATTGCCTGCAGCTTGTGCTGAACTTGGCAGCCTGGCTGGTAGCCGGTACATCTCAATCCAGGCATATCATGCCAGTTCTCTAGGAATTGCACTGCCTGCTAGTGAGGTGGCACATCAGTTGCACGATAAGTTTGTTGACTACAATGCTCTGCACTATTTTGGACCCCAGCTATCTGAACGACCTTCTGACAAAATACACTCCTGTCCACCCTCTTCATTCAGCGAAATGGGGTTTCATCATGGTTCCACGCTCTTGATTGAAATCTTTGGGAGACAGAGCTTTCAGTGTGGCAGCTCCAGTGGTGTGGAATGTATTTCCAGCTTCAATCAGGGCAGCTCCCTCTGTGGAATATTTTAAGAGTTTACTTAAAATACATAATTTTAATCAGGTCTTTAGGACTGCCTACAAATTGTTTAACCTGTAATTTATTATTTATTACCTATGTCTGTTATGCTGAAACTGTTTTTTTAATTTGATGTGTTGCTAAACAGTTTTAATTTTGCTGTCTGTATGGTGCCTAGAGCCTTGGATAGGCACCTAACTACTAAATTTGCCTTGTCTTGCCTTGACTATTATAAAATGGACCATGAAAATTCTGTAATCTCATTGGTCAAAACACATCACATGACCATTGATTGTCTGACAACAGTATACCTCATCTGAACTACATTTATTTAACAAATAAAATTCCATTTTATTAGTGTGATAACTCCAGAGTGTATAATCAAAGGTGAGTAACAGAGTCAGCCCAGTGGTATGGAGGACTGAGGTGCTGGGTGCCTCACCTCCTGCCTTGCTGGTGACCAGGTTCAGAAATGGATGTGGGTCACTCAGGGGCTGACTGGGGGGGGGGAGTTGAGTGTCTTTAGGACTGCTCACTTCCCTTGGGAAGGGGGCTGCTGTGACTCACTGCTTGACTGCCATCTGGAGGTATCCGGGTAGCAGCACAAGCAAATCACACATGCAGGGAAGGGATTTCACATTCAGGGCACCAATGTTTCCATGGAGATGAAACTTGCACGTCACACCCATTGCTCATCCTGTGGGCCTAGGGAAAAAATCAGTGGAAAACCATCCCTGCTGCAGGATGATGACTGACCCCTTGCAGGCCCTGCACCGATGACCGGGCACCCACCACAGTCCTTTGGCAGAGGACGATGGCAGAAAGATAAGTCCTGGAGAAGCTGGGTGATGGGGCTGGGAAGAGGAGTTGGCCAAAAGAGGGCAGCAGGAGCAGCTAAGGAGAATACAATCTATATGGCAAATATAAAGTGAATAATGAACTTCTCAGGTGGATGTGGCACTTAACTACACCTTGTGCCTAACAGCCACCTAAGGTGTGCATTACTCACTTATATCCACATACCCTGTCATGCGTTAACTCTTTCTAATGATCTCCCCTTTGCCTTCAGGATGCACTTGGAAATGCACTAGCTAACTTACAGTAGTGCGTCCTCCTGACTAAAATGTATAACTGACCAGTGAAATAGGTAACCAGTGTTTAAATTGAGAGACAATATTGGAAACAAACTCTCTCCAGACTCCAAAGTCTGTGGTATGATGAACACATGTTAAATTCTGTTTCCAGTGTTCATCATGAAGAAATTTACTGAATTCTCTTTGCCATGTCATTGGCTACATACAGAACCTCTTAACATTTGGATAACACTTGTAAAGTCTGGATATCAGATGTCTCATAGACGTTTGTTGCATCATTTCTGAATATGTTCATAAAAGAATTGTTGATGTTCATTCTTTCCAGTGTTGATACCTTAACAAATAAGTTACATTCTGCCATTATCTATGTCTGCCTCTCTGGCCAACACTGTATATTGTTAACAGTTTTTTTCCTAATTTTCTAATGTGCAGTACCCTGTATTTAATGGTTAGAAAGCATATACAATCCCTTGCCTTTCTGACTTTTGGAAATGTTTGTCAGTTCTATTGGGTCCAAAACGTGGATCCCTATCTGTAGTTTGGAGTAAGGGTTGTGCAATGCAAATATCATTTAGCTCAACACACATAAATACAGATATCACCTTTAAATGTTTGTATTTCTGTTAGATCACAGAAAGTACCACATTATTACACCTTGACTGAGGCTGGTGTGAGATGCACACAGTGTCCTGCTCATAATGTGAATGCACATTTTATTAATAACTCTCAAATTTTTTGTCTTGTGTCATCACTAATCAACACAAACACATCTGAAATGTAAAAAAATTGAGCAAACACAAGCGTGAGCAAATGTGAATATAGCTACAAATTCAAATATCAGAGACACAAATATAGACATAGAAATCAACCCCATACACAGCCCTGGTTGGAATCAAACTGCATTATCCTCTTTGCTTCTTTCCTCCTGATTTGAATAGATTGTCTGTAAAAAGTTGCAACGTATCAACTGTTATAAGAGCTTGAGTATGGGAATGTCTCATTTTTAGAGCTGCTTTGCTTTGCACCTGCTATTTGTATACTATAAGCAAATAGCTGTGCCACTCCTAGACCCCAAGTTATGTATCTTTGATTCAAAAATATATTTCTGTTTTTTCTTTCTCAGTAAATGGTTGAGCTATGTTATTATAATTTTTTTCTAAGGATCTCCATGTAGCCTCGCATTGCTTACGAACATACGAGCATACGAAATTGGCCAGCAGATAAAGGCCTAGAGGTCTATCAAGTCTGCTCGAATGTGCAGCTAGCACCCCTTATTCTGCAGCTGCCCCTCCCTTCCACCCTTCCCCTTCATTAACCCTCCCCCTTGTCCTGTCCCATTTCCTTTTGAAGCAGTCCACTGTTCTACTGGATACAACTTCTGCAGGTAACGCATTCCACCTAGCCACCACCCTCTCTGAAAAAAGTGTCTCCTCATCTCCCTCCTGAACCTTCCTCCCTCCAGTCTCATATCATGGCCCCTGGTGTCCCTTCCCTCCCTTACTTTGAACAGCCCCTCTGTACCTGTCTTGTTTATTTCTTTCATGTACTTAAAGGTTTCAATCATGTCCCCCTCTGTCCCTCCTCTCCTCCAGCAAGTATATGTTCAACTCCCTCAGCCTCCTCTCGTATGATAAGTCCCCAGCCCCTTGATCATCTTTGTTACCCTGCACTGCACCCTGTCCAGTAACTTAATGTCCCTTTTCAGATACGGCACCAGTACTGCACGCAGTACTCCAGGTGTGGTCTAACTAATGATCTATACAGTGGCAGAATCACCTCCTCCCTCCTCAAGGATATGCCCCTTGCAATATAACCCAGCATTTTGTTGGCCTTTGCAGCTGCCTTCCTGCATTGTGCCGAGTTGTTCATTGACCCTTTAATGAGCACCCCAAGATCCTTCTCCTCCTCTGGGCTAGCTGCACCCCCCCCCCAGCTGGTAACTCCCGCTTGGGTTCTTCATCCCAAAATGCAGCACCCTGCACTTTTTGGCATTAAACCCCAGTTGCCAGGTGTCTGACCAGGTTTCAAGCTTTGCCAGATCATCCTGCAACCTCTGCCACCCCCCTAGGTCATCTACCACTGCTCCTACCTTGGTATCATCAGCAAACAGACTGATCTTGCTCTTGATGTCCAATGATATGTCTGCAATGAATATCCCAAACAACACTGGTCCCAACACCGAGCCCTGTGGAACACCACTCATTATTACCCTTGGGTGTGAGAGCTCTCCACCCACCACCACCCTCTGTTGCCTTCCCTGAAGCCAGTTTCCTGCCCATCTCACCAGCTTTGCACCCGCCCCTGTGTCTTCTGACTTACTTCCCAGCCTTCCATGTGGCACTGAGTCGAATGCCTTACTGAAGTCCAGATACAGGACATCCATTGCATTGCCCCTGTCCAGTTGCCTAGTTACCCATTAATAGAACTCTACCAGGTTGGTTTGGCAGGATCTGCCATGTATGAAGCCATGTTGGCTGCTGTCCTGTAGTCCTTTGGCCTCTAGGAGGGCCACCAGCTTCTCCTTCAGGATAGTCTCCATTAGCTTACCCACGATGGATGTGAGGCTCACTGGTCTGTAGTTTCCCGGTTCATCCTTGGGGCCTCTCTTGTGGAGGGGCACCACATGAGCCATCCTCCAGTCCTAAGGTACACACCCTGAATGTAGTGAGGCATTGAATAGGTCTGCCAAAGGTCCCGCAAGGACCTCTGCCAGCTCCTTCAGTACCCTGGGATGGATGCCATCTGGGCCTGGTGCCTTGTCCACCCTCAGTGCCTTCAAACCCTCCTGAACTCTGCCCTCCATGATTCCCCCCCCATTTCCGCCATTCCTCCAGCCTTGGGTGTCACATCCCACTCTCTTCTCCTTAATGAATACCGAGCAGAAGTAATCATTTAGTGCTTCTGCCTTATCGCACCCTGCTTCCACTCAACCACCTTCCTTCCTAATCCTTATTATGTGGTCCTTACAGCTCCTTTTCTCCCTGATGTACCTAAAGAAGTCCTTCTCCCTCTTCTTAATGCCTTGTGCCAGCCTGAGTTCCATAGATGCCTTGGCTCCCCTTACTGCCCTTGTCACCTCCTTCACTTACCCTTGTCTTCCTGTTATATTTGTTTCAATTTATAGTCTAGATCCCCTCCTGCTTTACATTTATTTTTTTCCTGTAGGATGCATGTGAAATTAAAGTCCCTCATAAAGCTATTGGCAACATTTTCTTTGCAGTTTAATCTGAGAAATTCTTTTAGTTCTTCATTTAGTTAGGAAATAAGAGGTCCCATACACATATCACATTACTAACATTACAGTCCTCCTGGACACTCTCAGCGACCATTCCCCTGTCATCTGTGCATGGACAAACAAATTCTGCAAACCTCCACCAAAGACAATCACCAGCAGGGTCCTAGTACAGTGTCATCTTGAGCCCCTCAAATCATTCCTTAGAGTGCAGGATTGGACTCCCATTGACAGTGCGAAGGATGTCAACACGGCACTTGATTATTTCATCAACACCTTTAATGCTGCCTGTAACTCCTGTGCACCCTTAAAAAAGCAGAAAATCAAATGCCCTTGCTTTCCCTGACTTTCTGCAGACTTATTAGCTCATACAAAATCTAGGGACTACCTCTGGTATTGGGCTCAAGCCACCGGAACGCAATTGGACATTCAAAAATACAAAAAAGCACAGAATGATTGCACAAGGGCCATCTGCCTTGAGAAAAATAAATACTACAAGGGAGCGCTTACTGCCACATGGGGCAATGGCAAAGCTTTCTGGAATAATATCAAAGAGGTTACAGGGAAAAACCCCAAAACATCACCCTCTTTACTTGACAGTGATGGGACTACAACTATGGACTCCCTAACTATTGCCAGTACCTTTAATAATGCATTCATGGACCTTAGCAGTGTTCTTCCACCTGACCTTTTTGATGCAGATGTCACTCTGGCCAATCCTGTGAGCTCTCCCCCAATGACCAGTCACCCGCCATTCTACTTCAAAGAAGTCTTGTTGTATGAAGCTTGAAAATACATTCATAAAGCATTTGGTAAATCTGGACACAGTGGGGACTCTCTTGACCTAAAACTGCTGTTCCTCACCCTTGATGAAGTGTTAGTGCCTTTAACCAGGATCTTTAACCTCTCACTCAGACTCACACAATTCCCCAATAAATGGAAATCAGCCATGGTTACCCCGGTCTACAAAAGTGGAGACAGGACTCTTCACGTGAACTACCAGCCTATCTCCATATTATCACCTCTCTCTAAGGCTCTTGAATGCATTGTAGCTGACCAGCTTACTGAATATTGTGACAAACATAAGCTCCAGTGTGCCCAACAACATGGGTTCAGAAAAGGGCATAGCACCACCTCAGCCCTTATGGAATTCACCAGTTCTATACACAGCTTCCTAGACCTTGGTCAATTAGTTGGTGCTTCCATCATCGACTTGACAAAAGCATTTGACACAGTCCATCACCCTCTACTACTGGAACAGCTACTTAATGTAGGGCTCTCCACTGCCTGGTTTAAAAGTTATCTGGACAACCACAGTCAACAAGTCAAAATTGCCAATGTCCACTCTGACTCAAGATCTGTTCACTCTGGGGTTCCTCAAGGGTCCATCTTGGGCCCACCCCTGTTTAGTCTCTTTCTAAACAGTTTCCCAAGCTCTTGCCCTGAACAAATCCTACTTTATCTATATGATGCCATAATTTACACAACTCACTCAGAGCCTACACTTCTTGAGAGCCAGCTACAGCTCAGATTTGGCTCGGTAGAGAAATAGTTTAATCATCACAAGTTGATACTAAACTATAAAAAAACTAAACTTATGCTCTTCAGCAGCTCCCATAACAAACACAGGAAACATCCTCTGACTATCACTAATTGCCTTAGTACTGCCCTCGAACAGGTACAATTTTTTAAGTATCTTGGAATTACCATAGACAGCAACCTATCATATGGGGTGCATATAGATAACATTGCTAAAGCAGTAAATATTCTTACTGGTCTACTCTACAGACACAGGTGATCTCTGACCCCTGAAACCTTAAGGATAACTGTACAGAGCTGTATTATTTCTGCCTCAGCAATCAGTCTGCATCATGCTCCTTTGGCACCAGCCACCCTACCCTCCCCAACTCACAGTCCCATGAGTTTCCCTAACAGTCACTACTAATGCAGGCTGCCTGACCATGCTCCCTCACACCCCACCATTTACTTTAGCATGTCTTCTCCACTCAACCTCCCCTCACCCCATCATTTATCCCTATACCTTATCTCCCATCTTCCCCCACCCCTCACATCCACCGCATTACATACCTCTCTCTCTCTCTCTCTCTCTCCTCCCTCCTTTCTTCACCCCACTGCCAGCTATCTCCGTCCCTCTGAACTACTTACAAGGCACTCTGTGGCTGCTCATTCTCCCCACCTTCATAAAGTGTTTTTCTTGTTATTTTAACTTGCACCTATGTTTTGAGTTATTCTCTAAGTTCTGAATCCAAGCTGTAATCATTCATTGTAATGTACCTTTGCTTTCTCCTATTGTTCTTTGTTTTGCAATCTATGATGTGGAACCTTTGTAACCGAGCTTGCGCTCAAAGGTCTTTTCCTAATCACTAAATAAAAAAAATAAACAAATAATTGACTATGGACTGATCATTTATGGCTCTGCAACTGATACCGTCCTCCGGCTTATCTCCACTTCTCTTAACAAGGCATGTAGTCTCATCTCAGGAGCCCACCATCTCACCCACACTTGTGACCTCTATGCCCTAACTGGTTGGCTACAGCTTAAAAATCACATCAAATACCAGACGTGCCTCATGGCCAAGAAAATAACCTTGGACCTCTTGCCACCTGGTGTACAAGATCTTCTAAGTCCCCCCTCGTAATCCACACCGCACCTGAGGTTCTGAATCTCAGCTCCTACTGGTCCCTCATCGCTGAACCTCCCAGGGGCAAAGATCATTCACCTACAGGGCCCCCCTCTGGATGAATGCTTTCAACTGTGACATTGCCTTCGAAACTAAGCTTGGCCTATTCATATCCAAACTTTGGTCATTACTCTGTACAGCTAGCACCTGTAACTGTCTCCCTTAACCATGTTTTCCCAAATCTCGACCTTAGCACTCAACCTCATTCATAGTACCTTAGCACTCTTGCTCCTACCCCTCCCCTGCATCCCCACCCCCCTCCACCCTTCCTCCCCTCCCTTGCCTCACCTCTTCTCATGTCCTCCACTCCCACAACCCCTCTCTTACTATTCCCAGCCCACCCTCCCACATCCCTTCCTACACCCTGTGCCCTGTTTGCTTGACAAAGCCTGCTGGCCGATATCAATGTACTGTATATATTTTCCTGTGCCTGAAACTGATTAGCACAATGTGTCTCTGTTGTTTTACATTCACTGCCCATTATGATTTTGTGTCCATTATGATTTTTGTACCTCCTATTTACACTTTATTGTACAGTACTTTACTGTCCTGTTTAATCTGTTGTCCTTTCTACTGACGTGGAACCTTTGTAAAAGTGCTCTTAGCTCAAAGGTATATGTAATCCGAGACTTAAATAAATACAATAAAATAAATAAATACACAGACACAGTAGGTAGTGGCACAAATTCTGGATTCAAACATTTTCCCCACTGCACCACCACCAAGAACTTCCATACAGAGATGTTGGACTTAGTCATCATGGGGGGAGAGAGTCTCCCTGATGACTAAGGCCTAATGCAAATGTGTTCCCATATGTTAGTGAGAACACAATTCTGCTCTCTTACATGCTGGATTGAACCACCCATGGAGGTCTGAGCATGGCATAGCACAATTGCATAGTGATATGTTAAGCCCACAGCTCCAGGGACCTGGCACAATGCTCGAAACTCACCTTTTGGCCCACTTCAGTGCCAGCACTGCTCTGATAGTTCACCATCCACTTGTCCTGTTCTAGTGGTCCAGTGGCCTGTTTTCCCCCTCCACACCCTGATCCATAATCATTCTCTGGCTTCTGGTGGAACTGCTCCCTACAGTAACTCTGTTTAACCACATCATCACTCCAAACTGAGCTCTGTTCCCCACCAGTTCCATCATCAACAGTTGCAGCAATGTGACACCACCTACCACTAGCCCTTATGAGTTCCAAGGGCAGGCGGTGTTGCACAACTCTACAGCAGTTCCAGTAAGGGGTTACCACGTTCTGTGTATGGCCCTGTAGGCCATTTGCATGACTAACTTTTCTTCTTAACCACACAGTCTCACTGAGTAATAAGAGTACATAGGGACATCTGGTGACACCATTTGTGTATGGGTATACAGCATGTGTCACAAGATAAGGTAATGGCATTATTTGGTCATTCTGGCAAATTGCACCAGCCCCTTGCAAATATGAATAGCACCCAAGTTACCTGTCATTCAGCAAACATACAGTCATCCTCCTTTTAATTTTCATTTTAATTTACAAATGAAATGTAAAATGATGGGATATGTTTTTTACTCACTTGCATAATCTTTCCACTTTTTTCTGTACTATAAAGGTCATGGAAATCCCATGACATCATTTTAAAATCTTTGACAGCCCTAATACATGGAATCAAAATTCCTGTTTGACCAATTCACACCTCTCGTCACCCTTCTTAAATAATTAATTCATTGTTTTTTTGCCTGCAACAACAAAACTAAAAGAAAAATAAATAATTACCCAACTCAACAAATGCTTGCCGTAACTATGTTACCATGTTACCTCAGTTTGCCTTTCAAGACATCACCAGTTTTGCCCTTATGTCCTCTAGTTACAAACTCCTATGGGGAGATCTTTCCTGCCTGGAGACACGTGCATGATCCCACCTTTTATCTAACTGTAAGGCCAGTTATCTATACAGAAGAAGAATAGTTTGTTCTTGTGTATATGTTGTGTGAATGTGAGTAAAGGTTGAGCTTCTGCACCAGTGATTGGGGTTTGAGAGTAGACTCAGGGAGCTGGAATCATGGTGCTCAGGGAGGCTGGGAGTGCTGCCAAGCTCAGTGTAAGCCAACCCAAGGAGGAAGACATCCAGGTTCTGCTATTGCAGTGGTCTCTCATGGTGAGCTGAGAAGCTTGCTCCATCCAGAAGAGTGGTCCATGCTCAGATTGCATTGCGATGTTCAAGGCTTCCTGAAGGACATGACTGATGTCAGGGTTGGTGTGAGGGTTTTACGGGGGTAAGGGAGACAACCTGCAAAAATATGTGCTCCAATCCATCTACATGACAGTTGCCAACACCTTCAGGTTGATCTGTGTGGATCTCTATTGGCCTTGACATTGGGGGGGGTGGCATCTGGCAGGGTTGGGGGTTGACCAGCAGGAGACCAGACTTGCAGCAAGGTGTAGGTGGTGGCTCAGATGGTCAAACAGCTGGATGGAGAACTGTCTCATAAATAATGAGGCGGACAGGTCAGCACAAGGGACTCGTAAATTTAAACATATTTCATTACTTAATTATAATGGGGGCCAAGATAATTTGTTTCATAGCTCTTACTTTGACAGTGTGGCTCACTTCAGTACATTTAGGTAAAGCTTTAGAATCTTATGCTAGACCAACAGATGATGATGATGCAGACGTATGCAGTACTTTCCAGCTTGCAGTTCTGAAAAGGTACAAACTCACTGTTGAACCTTACAGACTGAAAACAGGTGCTGCAAAGGAAAAGCCTGATGTACGTTTTGCTGAATTGGCTAATGAGAAATGCAATTTGTTTGATGTATGGGCAGAATGGATAAATGCAAAAAACTATGTAAAGCTAAGGGAAATTATGCTTTATGTGGAATGAATGCTAAGTGCTGCAGAGTCTGTCTGAGTGTGGATACTGGTTCATAATCTTGATGCTTTCAGAATGGCAGCAGAGGGATGATTGACACATGGTGAACCAAACCCAGTTAATGAGAATGTTGGTGGAGAGAGGGCTCAAATGGTAAAAACCCAGGGTGTTAAGCTCAGGAGCCAGAATTAAACAGCCATGTACTTATAACTGCCAGTTTGACTGCTTCTAGGAAAAAGATCAATCTTTGATATAGTGTTATGTCTGTAGGAAGATGGGAAAGCTGTTATCTGACTGTAATAAATTTACAAGCCAGCAGCAGTAAGTTTGCTTTACAGATGTTGTATGAGTTTGGAACATGAAAGCTGGAAGCACCCAATTACTGAATGTGTGACCGTGCTTGTACTGCAAATAATTAAAGAGGAATGCACTTTATTTATACAGTTAGTAAAATTGAAAATATTTTTTACAAGTACCTTTGGCAGACATATTTTATTAAACCAGAACCTTAAAGTTCAGAGTTCTCTTGAAGAGCACAAACTCAGTAGTGCATGGAATGCAGTCTTGTTCCTAACAAATTAAGAAAATCTATGTACATACCATTGATTGGTGACTAGTGTAGGTAGCATATCAGAGAGTGACAACAGCCCACGAGAGTTATTCAACAGATTATTTTTTAGTGCACACTGATTCAAATGTACTGTCACTTTACATTCTTGCTTTACTTATTTATTTAAAACGTTTCAACAGGAAAGGCATACTGAGCCAAAATTAATTCATTTTCAGATGTGTTGTGGGTATGGGAGAAAGGCTATTTTATAAAGGAACGCCTTTATAAAGCCTGTTGATACACAGTGACACCACACCTTGAAAAAGCTCCCAGTGGTTGCAGCGGAACACTGGGGGCAGTTTGAAGTGAGTGCTGCTATTGGGGAAAGTTTGAATGAAATGTATGTTTTATCTTGCCACCAAGAATTTCTAGTTTTCATTTCTGTAGGCTGTGAACCCTGCTAATTGTTGACGTTAGTACTGTGTACATGCAGTGGCTCCTTTGTCCTTAAGCCTTACCTTCTCAGTTATTCAGCAGAGGGCCAAGTGACATGGAAGCTGGTAGAGGGCCACTGGTCTACTGCATGACATACACACGCTTTGGTATTAAAATTGAAGACTTCAGACCATGCAGAATGAATACACCGTAAATACTGAAAGTGGTCATTCAAATCATTAGTATTTCTGTCATTTTGCCCTTTTCATTTATCAGAATATTTATATAATATTTATTTATTTAGTTAGTCAGTTTTTATTTACCGGGTAAGGCACGCTAGACAAACATTTGCCTATTTTCAGGCACAACCCTGTAGGGTACAAACCATTAAAATAATACAATGCAAGACAATGATGTCAACATTGGAGTAGATGATAATCTTAGAACAAGCATTTGTCAATGCTGAAAGTTGTTGCGCTGGAATTGCCATTGGCAGTGCTGGAGCTATAGATGCATAATAGGAATGGCAGTGAAGTATTGAAGTGATGCCAACCCCCACAACCACCCTGTAGACAGCAACAGGCATTGGGGAGTGCCTTTGGGTCATCAGCTATAACGCTCATGCCACTGTACCTCACCCTACCCTGTAGACACTTAAAGTGTGTCGCGGTGTGCTTTGGGGTCATTGGGCGTTATACTTACCCCATTCCATAAGGAAATACACTGACGTGGGTGCAGTATAGGAGCGTGGGGTGAACTTTGTGGCCGAACAGTGCAAGGCACACCACAATGCTGTCAGTGGCTGCAGGGTGGGGGTGGGGGTGGAATGGCGTGAGCATTACATCTGATGATCCCAAGTCACACTCCCTGATGCCGTAGGTGTGTGGTGGTAGTTTCACCCCACATTTTCAACATGTGCTGCTTGTCAGGCCACCTCATAAAAAGCGGCACAATCACTTTCTTAGCTGAAAGGTGGTTTTGCACAGTGGCTGTGCCATTTGACAACAGAGGGATGAAAACACATTTTGGGGCAGGATGTGAAGAATGACAACTGTATTGTTCATGTGGAGGTGTAAAAAAATGGCAATGTTGAAAATCTGGAGTGACAATATGAAATATTGGTGAAGCAATGAGCACGCATACAAAGTGTGCAACACACGTCCATAACCCAATTATTTTTGGGAGTTTGTTAGCCACATTTGTAACATATGCAGTTGGGACCTCCACTTATGAACAGTGGCACTGTGATTTTGTTAATGTGTCCCAAAAGTTGATTTCCCACAGCGACCACACCATTGTGTGCTACAGGTGTGGAAACACATTTTGGACAGGATGTGAAAAATGACAGCTGTACTGTTCATAAGGAGGTGTGAAAAAATGCCAGTGTTGAAAATCTGGCATGGAAATATTGCAAATTTGCGAAATTACAAGGGTGCGTGGAAACTGCGCAATGCACACTTGTAACACAGTCATTTTATGGACTTTCCACACCAAATTTTCAACATAGGCATTTTAGGACTTCTGCTCATGAACAGAGACACCATCATTTCCTCAAACTATACTGAAAAGTGATTTCGCACAGCGACCGGGCTATTCTGCTCGCACATGTGAAAACACATTTTGGCCAGGATATGTAAAATGACAGCTGTTTCATCTGTTCATATTGTTCATCAGGAGATGTGGAAAAATGGCAATTTTGAAAATCTGGAGTGAAAATATTACAAATTCACGAAGTTACGAGCGTGCGTGGAAACAGAGCAATGCACATTCGTAAAACAGCCATTTTTGGGATTTTTCCCACCAGATTTGCAACATAGGCTTTTTGAGAGTCCTCCTCATGAACAGTGGCACTGTCATTTCTTTAATTGGTCCCAAAAGGTGATTCCGCAGAGTGACTGCAAAATCACATTTCGGGGTACCGATTGATGGCATGACAGTGACAGAATTCATGAGGAGAGGTCCCAAAAACCCCATGTTGAAAATTTGATGCAAAAATTCCCAAACATGCCTGAGATATGCAGCAAAGTTGAAAAACCCTATTTAGTCCATTATACATCTTAACGGCATTTTCTCAGTTTGCGGTCGGCTTTGAAGAATGCAGACATGTTCCTGGCCACTGAAGTTCATCGCGCTAGAACTCGGAGGTAAGTATGGGGTGGGGGTGGGAGGCAGGGTGCGAGTGGTGGGCACGAGTTGTGGGAGGGGCAGGGAGACTGCAAGGGACAGTTTTCTTTTTACAGGTTAAAAAACATCAGGGGACTTTTTTTTTTTGCAGGGTCTTTGATATGCTGAGGTGGGCCTCAGCATGCCACCGAGGTGTTTTGTAGGGGGGGACAAAAGAGAGTAAGAGCGAGGACAGGCACCCCTCGGCACATAATAAATGGGAGGAAGCATTTTGCCGGTGGGGAGTGGACTCCGTGTCGGCACATACATTGGGGCAGGGCATGCTGACAGGGGGATTGGGCACCCCGGAAGCTGGCAGAATGGCAGGCTGTGTGCTGCCATGTTCATTTTGTTTTTCGCCACCAGGGAAAGCAATTTGGGAGGTCCGCTGTGTATGACGAGCTTAGCTCACATTGCAGTGGACCTTTCATTTGATCCCATCGCCACATTAAGTATGCATGGTGTGGCACCAGCACGCATGCTGATTGAGGAATGAGGGACTCACCTACTGATGCCTGCCCTGCATTCGCCCAACAGTGACCGCACCTCCAAATCTGCATTACCACAAGATGTTGGCTGCGCAAGTGCACCAACATAAAAACAACACTGTGCAAGACAATAAATTAGACAACAGAATAAACAGTACTGTAGAAACATAGAAACATAGACTTTGACAGCAGATAAGGACCGCTTGACCCACCTAGTCTACCCATTTCCTTACCTAAAGGATAAGCTACAGATGCTAGTTAACCAACAGCCTACTTCCTCCTGCCCCCCATGGCTCTATGTGATAATAGCACATCAAAGTAGCGACAACAACAACAGCACATGCACATGATAGCACAGCACATAACAACAACTGCAGCTCACACAGCAACTTTTATACCATTCCAGCCAGCTGTTTTGTATTGGATTTAATGCGGGGAGCTTTGCCCCTGCATCCCCTAATGGGGGTCTATGCCCCCGACCCCCTTATCTCTAGGATTCTTACTCCATGCCACTCACTGATGGTAGGAGTATCGGCAACATCCAGTCACTCATATGTGGCAGTTGCTTTAATGTGCCGGTTGCTATTTAGTGCATCGCTATTATTGAGTCGCTGTTATTGTTTCACTATTCTGTATTCACTGTTATTACATGTTACCCCCCCCACTATAATTGCCTTATGTCTGTCCCATGCATTCTTGAATTCCCCCACTGTTTTTGACCCCACAACCTCCTCAGGAAGGATGTTCCATGTATCCACCACACTCTCCATGAAAAAATACTTCCTCACGTTGCCCCTGAGCCGTCCACCCTCTATCTTCAAATTGTGCCCCCTTATTCTTACACATCTCTTTTTCTGAAAGATGCTACCCTCTTGGACTTTGTTGATTTCCTTGAGGTACTTGAAAGTTTCTGTCATGTCCCCCCTCTCCCTCCTTTTCTCGAGGCTATACATATTAAGCTCCTTTAGTCACTCTCTTCATATGATTTATGGCGCAGGCTCTGCACCATTTTAGTTGCACTCCTCTGGACTGCCTCCATCCTGTCTATGTCCTTTCGGAGATGTGGTCTCCAGAACTGTATGCAGTACTCCAGATGGGGTCTCACCAACTGTCTGTACAGAGGGATGACAATTTCTTGTTTTCTACTGGTGATGCCTCTCCCTATGCCCCCCAGTATCCCTACAGCCCTCCTTACTGCCTTTTCACATTGCTTGCCTACCTTCAGGACACCTGATATGACTACCCCCAGGTCCCTTTCCATTTTTGTTGTCGTTAGTATCTCCCCGCCCATTGTGTACTCTTCCCCTGGGTTTTTGTTTCCCAGGTGCATTACTTTGTACTTCTTTGCATTGAATCTAAGCTGTCATACTTTTGACCATTTCTCCAACCTTGCCAAGTCCCTTCTCATCCTTTCCACCCCCCTTGTGTATCAACCCTGTTGCAGATCTTTGTGTCATCTGCAAAAAGGCATACTTTTCCTTCCAGTCCCACTGCAATGTCACTTATAAAGCGATTGAAGAGGACCGGCCCCAGTACTGAACCCTGCGGTACCCCGCTAGTAACCCCCTTTCTTTGGAGTGGACTCCATTTACTATTACCTTCTGTGTCCTGTTGTCCAGCCAATTTTTTACCCAGCCCACCACCCTGGGACCCACTCCCAGGCTGGCTAATCTGTTTAATAATCTTTTGTGTGGGACTGTGTCAAATACCTTGCTAAAATCTAGGTGAGCCACGTCCACAGACCCTCCCTGATCTACTACTCTGGTCACCCAGTCATAAAGGAAACATAGAAGAAAGGTCAATGACAAAGCTCAGAGGTACAGATAAACTTAGTAGATTTACAAAGAGACAAGTGCAAGGACCTTCATGTGCAAATGGCTAGAGATTACAGAGGACAGGGGCTAGGAACTGGAGCATACTGCCACCTGAAGTGAGTGTGAATGGTATTGACTTCGGAAAACATGAGCAACAGTGCAGTGTCTATGGTGAGCAGGTATGTTGTTCTATAGTTTCAGGGCAGTGACAGTGAAGGCTATCTCCATGAATTTAGTCCTGGTCCTAGGTGTGGATAAGAGGTCAAGGTCTGAGGATCTAAGGGGGTAGGCATTTCTACATGGCACCAGAAAGGAGGCAAGAGGTTGGGTTACACGGTTCTGTAACACAGAAACATAGAAGTGAACAGGAGATAAGGACCACAAGACCCATCCAGTCTGCCAATTTTTTCTACCTTACAAATGTGCCATAGGTCTTTACTCTGTCAATGGCCTATCTAGTCATACTCATCTGTATTACTCCCTTGTGCCTATCCCATGCCTGTTTGAAGCCCTGCACTGTATTCATATCCACCACTTCCTGAAGCAGGCTGTTCCATGCATCAACCACCCTTTCTGTGAAAAAGAACTTCCTCATATTACCACTTAATCAGCCACCCTGTAATCTCATGCTATGTCCTGCTATTTTTCTTATATTGAAACATTAGACTCTTTCACCTTGTTAATGCCCTTAAGATGTTTGAATGTTTCATTCATATCACCTCTCTCTCCCTCCTTTGCTCTAGGGTATACACACTGAGCTCCGTTAATCTGCCCACGTATGTTTTCTGATGCAGTCCCTGCACCATTTTGGTTGCCCTTCTCTGGACTGCCTCCATTTTGTTCCTTGTGCAGGTGTGGACTCCAGTACTGCATGCAGTACTCCAGATGGGGCCCAAGCAGTGTCTTGTAAAGAGGGATCATTACCTCCCTCTTATGATTTGTGATATTCCTTGTGATTTCAGGTCATCTCTGATGATGATGATGATGATGCCCAACTCTTTTTCTTCCCTTGTGATTGCCAGCAACTCCCCTCCCAATCCATACGTAGTGTCAGGGTTTCTCTTCCCTATGTGCATGATCTTGCACTTCTTCACAGTAAACCTCAGTTGCCACTCTTCTGACCATTTTGCCATTTTTTTCAGATCTCTTCTCATTCTGCCCACCCCATCTGGATCATCTGCTCTGTTGCAGATCTTGGTGTCATCTGCAAACAGGCAAACCTTACCCTCCAGTCCATCTGCAATGTCACTGATGAAGATATTGAAGAGGACTGGCCCCAGGACTGATCCCTGAGGTACCCCACTTGTGACTTGCATCTCTTCTGACTATATACCTTTTACCACCACTCTCTGTTTTCTGACCACCAACCAGTTTGCCACCCAGTTGACCAATTTCTGACCCACCCTGAGCCTACCCAAATTATTAATCAATCTTCTATGTGTATCAGTATCGAAAGCTTTGCTGAAGTCAAGGTAGGCAACATCAACTGCATCCCCTTGGTTCACCACTCTGGTTACCCACTCAAAGAAATCTATGAGATTAGTTTGACAGGACTTTCCTGTTGTAAACCCATGCTGTCTTGGATCCTGTGCTTCTATGGATTCTGGGTGTTGCACTGTCTTTTCCTTAAGGAGTGCCTCCATAATCTTGCCCACTACTGAGATAAGACTGACTGGTCTGTAGTTCCCTGCCTCCTCCTTGCTGCCATTCTTGTGGAGCGGGATCACATGAGCCCTTCTCCAGTCTTCTGGGACCTCTCCTGTGCTCAGAGACTCACTAAACAGTTCTGCTAATGGCTCTGCTAGTTCCACCCTTAGCTCCTTTAGTACCCTGGGATGTATACCATCAGGTCTTGTTGCCTTGTCCACCCTGAGCTTAGCAAGCTCTTGTAGGACTCTTTTTTTTTTGTGAAGGGACTTATGCACACACCCCTCCCCCGTGTCCATGGTGCTGAGCTGTGGGCCTTGCCCTACCTTCTCCTCAGTAAATACTGAGCAGAAGTATCTATTTAGGATAGATGCTTTTTCTTGGTCCTCCTCCACACACTCGCCCTCATTCCCTTTGATCTTAGTAATACCCTCTTCTTAGTATTACGCTATGAATGATGCCACCCAAGAAGAGATCATGTTGAGCTGTAGGAGGTAGCCAACCTAGTTTGGAATCCTACCGGTCAATATGTTGTATGCTTAATAGCGCATGACAAAACCCTGTAACTGCGGCAGTGCAGTACAACTGAGCAAGGAGGGTGCAATACCGCAAATGGGTCTGTGCATGGTACTGCACTCTTTCACTGTCCCAGGCAGAGGATAAGACCTCTGCTGGGATGGGGTTCCACCGAGCTGCTGCCATGGCTTGATGCAGTGAGCCACTTGCAGCAAGGAAATGAAGCAATGCATTTGGGACACTTTGTGCGATATTTGTGTTAAACTCCCTTCCCCGGAGTTAGTTATATTAGTTGGGGAGTTCGGGGTTTCGAGGTGCAGCCCCATGTAATGAATGGTGCAGTGTGGGGCCCCCTGCAAAAAGACTTACCACATGGCATATATTGTGTGCTGTTTTGGCAGCACGACATATGAATGCGGCATAATGTCTTTCGACATTATGACTCCGTGCCATTTGGAATACAGGGTGGGATGGTGGGTGAGTCCATTGCAGGCAATGACAAAATGGCAGATGTTATTATAAGCCATATCCCATTTGTGCAATATAGAGTTTGAGGCATTTGAAAAAATGGTCAGGAATAAGATAGCTTAAGAAGTAGGATACCACGGGTGGCAGCAATGCAGGCAGATGGGGCGGAGTGTTGGTTGGCTCAGTAGACTAGCCCAAGTCTAACATTAATTGTCTTACAGGTGGATGATGCATGGGGAGAAAAATCAAGGAAGGGAACAAGCATAACATCCAGGTAATTAAAGAAGAGGACAGTGACCAGAGGAGTGCAATTGTCACAGGCCACAGAGAGCAGAGCTGAGTTATTCTTTAATCGGGGAGTGATTCCGAACAGCATTGCCTGTGACTTTGAGGGGTTCATTAAAAGCCTGTTCTTGAGGAACCAGGTTTGGACTGCCTTCAGGTCAGCTGACAGGATTCTGTTGATGTCAGCCACATTCTGGGCATTGGTGAAAAAGACCAGGTTGTCAGTGTACAGGAGAGGGGTACTGTTGGTGAAGCAATGGTGGACAGAGTTGACAAGGAGGAAGAAAAAGAGTGGTCCAAGTATGGAGCCCTGAAGTACACCCATTATGACAGGGGTGGGATTGGATAGAAAGGATCCGAACCCGACACATTACTGTCTGTTGGTCAGGTAACTTCTAAACCAGGGGAAGGCATTGTTAGAGCTTCCCTGGGCACTAAGTTTGTTACATATTTCATTTATTTATTTTATTTAGTTTTTGTTGACCGGGTAAGTGCACTAGACAAATCCTGCCTATTTTCAGGCACAACCTGGGGAAGGGGGATACAGATGAATGCCAACTGACCTTGAACCAGATTAAGCTGTTGGTGGTATTTTTAGTGAGGGAGTGATCAACCATATCAAAGGCCTTAGTGAGGTCTGTGAATATGGTGCCAGTGAACTCCCTTCTGTTAAGGGAGTTGGACATACTACTGGTGAGGGTGAGCAGTGCAGTGGTAGTACTATGGTACCAGCGGAAACCGTGCTGGGTTGGGGGGAGAAAGTTGCGGTTAGAGAGAGATAAGTGGTTAGCTGAGTGGGGATAATTTTTTTCAGGACCATGTTAAGAATGGGTAGAATGGCAATAGGTCTGTGGCTACTAATAATTTAGTTACTGTCTTTTTTAAACACAAGCACTATGTTCGACATTTTCCAGATAGTCGGTACAGTATTAGTAGTGAGGAATAAGTTACAGATTCTTGCTGGTGGAGAGGCCAGTTCAGAGGCAGCTAGTCTGAGGACTCTTGGCTCAATTCCATCAGAACCAGCTGATTTAGATTCAGGGATACACTTCCGGAGTTTATACACCTCGGAGACACTTTTGCATTTAAGGTGAAAAGGGGGATGTTGCTCAGGTTCAGTGATAGGTGGAGTGTTCTGACAAGGAGAGGAGGAGGAGGAAAAAGCCCCAGTATAGGCTGTGAGGTCCAAGAAGAGTTTGTTAAATGCATTTGAGATTGTGAAGGGGTTGTTGTAGTTTATGCCACCAATGTTGATATCAGGAGGGGTAGGGGTTCCATCCTGGCTCAGGAATTTTTTGATACAACTTCAGAACCAAAGGGGTTACTGCTGGAGGAATCAAATTGTGTTTTACAGAAGTAGCTTTTGCTCTGTTGTTTCTAAGATTTCTGTAAGTAGTCCAGAGATGGAATTAGTAACCTTGAAGGTAGACCAACTTTTTTCTCTAATTTTTAGGATGCATAATAGAGGGCGATCCAGTCATTTGGTTGTTGAACCATGGACCTTCCTAGTGGTGAGGGGGATGTATGTGTCCTGGAGACTTGAGAAGGCAGTGTTGAAATGAGAGACCACCTGATCAATATCAGAGATTGCCCACAAGTGAGACCAGTCGATGAGGGCTACGTCAGTTTTAACTATAACTTTCATTTTAGAATACTGGACCTGGAGGCCATCACGGTGGAGGCAGACCTGGCTCTTGTGTCATAACTGAGTCATGGTGCACTAAGAACCGTGACTGGGACATGGTCATACCAGGCTACTGTCAGTTCAGAAGGGATAGGGAGGGAAGGCAGGGTGGAGAGGTTGTGCTGTATGTGCGGATGGGTATCAGAGTGACAGAAGTGCAAGGGAACCTAAGGGTAAAGGATGGGTTGGAGGTGTTGTGTCTCACCCTAGAGAGAGAGAGAAGCCTGAGCCACTGTTCACGGGGGTGATATACGCAGCACTAGGTCTGAATGTAGCTAACCACAATGCCGTCACCAAAAACAGCGTGGCTAAAATGCCATCACTTTTATTTTTGTGAGGTGCTTCACTCCCCACACCCCCAACCCCGTACTTAAAGATTCTCCCTGCAGCAGGGAGCAGATCACAGGGAAAGTTAAAATTTGTGGGGCCTTGGAATACTGTTTCCAAGGCCCCTTGTAAAAAAAATCCTAATTCTGACAAAAACGTTAGAAAACCAGGATTAGAACCCTAGTTTACACTGCTTCTTAGCCAAGGTGTTCCATGTCCAGCCCTCCACACCACAGGAGCAGCTTAGCCAGCCCCTGGTATTTTGCTGCCCTTGTCCTGTGGCAGCACCATGGACAGCGACCAGGGGAGTACATATTGCAAGCATTCTACATCCCTGCTCACTGTCCATGGTAGTACTATAGGAACTAGTGCTCTCTTGCCTGGCGCTATTCCTGTAGCACTAATCTAACCAGGTACCGATATACAGACCTCCAACACAGGGGGAGAACTGGATGCACTAAGCGAAGCCTTCAGCATGATGGCAAAAAAGGAGGAGGTGCTGCTGGTTGGGGAATTCAATCTGCCAGATGGAAATTGGGGCCTCCCAGCTGCAGCCTCGGCTAAAGCTGGGCACCCTAGACTCCTTGCAGGGGGTGTTTCTCAGGCAACTAATCAAAGAGCCCACTTGAGAAAAAGCTATATTGGATCTGGTGCTCACATACAGGGGCCGTACTGCAGATGTCAAGGTGGGGTGTCACTTGGGGATCAGTGATCCCCATACAGTGTGGGTTAACCAAAGACAATTACAGAGACAAACCACACAAGGATGAGGATCCTGGAATTCAGGAGGGAGGATTTAAAAAAATGGGTGACTGCCTCAGAGACAACCTAGTAGGAGGGACTGCCAGGGTAGGGTGGAGGAACAGTGTGGTAAACTGAGGAAAGTCATAGTGAAGACAGCAAGCCTCTGTGTGAAGGAAGTGAGCAAAAACAGGAGGAAAAAGAGACCATTATGGTTCTTGAGGGAAATGGCTGCAAAGGTAAAGACTACAGGGATGGCATTCAGAAGGTACAAAGAGATGCAGCAGGAAGAGAACAGGGAGATGTGCCAGATAAAGCAGAAAGAAACAGGGAAGGCAGTGAGGAGTACATGGGTGCAAATAGAGGAAAGGATAGCCAAAGTGATAGGTAATGGGGAAAATACTTTTTTCAGATACATAAGTGGAAAGAGGAAAACAAAGGGAGGGATTGCCAGAATAAGATGGGCAACGCAGACTGCATAGAGGATCAGGAAAAAGCAGATATCCTGAACAGGTACTTCTGCTCAGTCTTCACAGTGGAGGGACAGGGGGAATGGACCACATAGAAGGGAGGCAGTATAGCAGTGGTTTAAGGTTCTGAGCTGCAAATCTGGTGACATCCAGCAGACCAGACCTGGGTTTGAATCCTACAGCTTCCACTTGCATACTGTATGACCCTGAGCAAGTCACTTAACTTCCCTGTGCTCCCAGGTTGCACCTGTTAAAAAGCTTCAGCTTAGTGTGCTACTTCTGGTTAAATAACTAAATAAAATAAAAAGAAGCAGCAGGAACACTGGGGGGAGGGAGGTTGACACAAGTTGATTCACAATGGAATCCTGAGAGGACTTGTAAATATGAACATGGACACGGCTATGGGACCAGATGGGATACATCCAAGGCTGCTGATGGAGCGCAAGGAGATACTGGCTGCACCTGTCACAGCACTATTCAACAACTCACTGGTTCCAGGGGACTGGAGGAGGCAAATGTAGTCCTGCTCCATAAGAGCGGCAGCAGGGAGGAGGCTGGCAACTATGGGCCAGTCAGTCTATTGTTAATGGTGGGGAAATGAATGAAGACACTATTAAAAGAAAGGTTGGGGGCACTAATGAGCAGCTAATGAGCCAGATACAGTTGCCTCGAGCTGTGTCTGTCCAAGAATATTAGCCTATTTACTGTGACCCCAGGGCTTATGTAGTGCCTAGTGCCCCTGCCATAATAGGATGCCACTATGATTCACCGCAGGACCTTGGAGTGCTACTTGGTCTCGTGATGGGGAGAGGAAGAATCACCTTCCAGCATGGGATCCAAAGGTTGGCCTGATCTAGTGTCACACAGCAGAGGGGCTCAGTACAAGTTCAACCACCAGGCTGCCTGATGCATGACTATGCATTCTAAATGTAAATGTCAGTAACCGCAAGGTGACACAGCTCAGCGAGGTCTGGGAGCATGTTACAGTACTGGCACGTTCTGTGGGAGGGCTAAGGATATACTGCTGCCTGTGAATAATCTAGGGACTTGTAACCCTGACTCCTTACGGGGGCAGTGGGTTTCCACTCGCTCATGTTGGGGGTGGTGACGTGGCACGATGCTGAGGCAGTGAGTGATGGGAAGTATAATTGATGTCATTCAGGTCATTATAGACATATGGCATAAATTTTGAGTAGTGGGTAAAAGAAGCCCTGGATACAGCAATGCAAGGCATGGGAGACATCTAGCAGGGCAAGCTGATATGTGCTGGGGTAGGCAGGAGGGATGGGTATGGAGGGGGAAGGGACAGTGTGTGTTGGGATAGACCACACTGGGCAAGGGCATTCTGATTGCTGTGCTGGCAGTCTTGCTGGGGTCCGCTGAGGCCGAGGGCTGGGTGGGGACGCCACTAGAGGGTCGTATCTCACAGTCAGAAATGACAGCAAGCAATATCCTTATAATGGGGCCAAGTTTGGCATATCCCCAAAACTGGGGTTAGGGGGAATGCAGTTGAGTTTTCAATACTAAGATGTTATCACTTGCTAATATAAAATGCATGCAATATGACACAGGAGTGGGATACGAGGGGGAATCTATATGCAACGGGAGATTTACTGCACATTCTCAACAGTTGACTGAAAGGGTTAGTGTTGGTTAATAGCAGCACATAACAATGCCTACATCACGTGATGGTTACTCACAGTTCAGTGCTAAGGAGGAGAAGTGGCACCACAACAGTTCTGAAAGGTAGCCTGTGATAATGGTGACCGCGATTGGGCACTTTCAAAAAGGGTGACTCAATCGTGGTGCCTGTCGACAGGGCTAGCGAGCAAGGAGGGTGACCGGATGGGGGTGGTCCACGAATATAGTGACAGGATGTTGCTATATGTACATGTGCATGGGGGAACAAGCACGCAGCGATGGGTGGAAGGGAGGGAGGGTTTGTGAGGTGTGGTGCGCGGTGGGCTGCCGAGCTGGCCCAGTGATGTGGTGGGTGGGTGGGTGGCAGGCTAGGGTTGCAAAGGTGCCAGGTTCAGGTCTGGGCACATGTACATTTTGTTGCACCCGGCTTGACATTTTTCCCCGGTTTTGCACCCCCAACATGCACCCCCTGAATTGAGAATCTTGTAGTAAGAGGGTGTGGGCACATCCCCTGCATAAAACAAAAAGCCAAGTCCTGGCACCTTGTTGTGCACCAGAGTGTACATTGCCAAAATTGATTTTCGGCGATGTGCACTCACCCCTAACAGCGATTGCCTTTCCGCAATCGCCATTATCACATGAAACCTTATGAAATGTTGTGCTTCCATGTTCTACAGATTAAGTCTATGTTTATGTTATTTTATGTCTACTGTTATGACTACAGGGTATAGCCTGAGCATGTAGGTATATGTTTATTGATACTCTGGGGTGGTGCCTGACTTGAGACTCTAGAGGCACTGCAAGGGTGTAGCAGCAAAGGATTGGAGGTGAATGGAACAGCATATGGCATCTCCCACCAATAGAATGTTGTTAAATCATCAGGTTATCTCCTGGAATGTAAGGAGGTTCCCCTCTCCAATTAAATGTGAAAAAATCCTGACTACCATAAAAAGGAAGCAAGCCCAAGTAGCACTCTTGCAGGAAACACACCTCTCCAAAGTGGAACACACAAAACTGGCTGGAAGCTGGGTAGGGAAATGCTATGCTGCAGCCAGCTCATCCCACGGGGGCATCCTGATTCGTAAACACTTGCCTCTTAGGGTCATGAGGATGGCGGCAGACCTCAAGGAAGGGAGGGAGATACATCTATATGCGTGGGGACCACTATGGGAAACAGGTTACATACGGGAGTATTTATGCACCCTCAGTCTTTGACCCCAAATTCTATTGCATGTTGTTGGACCTTCTGCACAGGGAACAGTTCCCCAGTCTGATTATGGGGGAACTTAACTGTCTGGAGGAACCATGGTTAGACCACTATGAGAGGGTGACACGATATGGAGGGGTGCTAGCTCCCCAGTCTAAGGGAGTGGCTGATTTAGACTTAGTTGATGCTTGGCATACTGCAAATTCAAAGAAAGACTAAAGAATATACTTTTTTCTAATCCTCACAAGACTTGGTCCAGAATTGACTATATATGTGTATCCATAAACCAGTATGGTCTGGTGCAGAATGTTTCACACAGCCCAGTTCACATCTTGAACCATGCCATGGTCTTCCTGAGAATTAAGTTGGGGGGGGCAACCAGGGACAACCACGTGGCAGTTCCCATCATATTTACTAGCAAATGAGGAATTTTGTCAATACTTTAGAGATCAGTGGGATCTGTATATGGTGACTAACATGGCTACAACCCCGAATAAGTCAATATTATGAGAAGCAGGGAAGACCTATATGTGACGCATGATTATCACATATGTGGCTGCTGTGAAAAGAAAGTGGAAGGAAAAAAAAATGGGCCTGGAGAAAAAGCCTAAAGACCTGGAGAAAAAAGTAACAAAGGGGGAAGATGCAGGGCTACTGGGGGAACTAACAGCCTCTGGGGAGGCTCACAATCTTCTTTGCACTGGGGAAGCCAGGACAGCATGTACTTTGCCAGACAGCATATATTTGAGTGGGGCCGTAAACAAGGCCCACTCCTGGTTCACCTGGTGAAGGGCTGTAGGACTTCCACCAGTATCACAACCCTGAGGGGACCGATAGGCTCTATAGCAACAGAGCCTGAAAGTATTAAGCAAATTTTCCATACATTTTATAAGAACTTATATAGTGCTGAAGGATGAAGCTGACAGGTTCTAGAGGGTTTCACCATACCCAAGGTCACAGAAAATCAAAGGTGGGCACTGAGGATACCAGTCACTGTAGATGAGATAAGAAGAGCTATAGGCTCCTTGAAGTGGAAGAAAGCAGGCGGGCCAGATGACTCTACAGCCAAATTTTATAAGGAGTTGGCAAGGCCATTGATGAAACTACTGCATGATGTTTTCAGAGGCTAGGGAGGGAGAGGGGCTATCTGCATCATGCTACATGGCTTTCATGTGTATACTTTCAAAGCCCAGGAAAGATCCTGTGGAGAGAGGTTCTTATCAACCCATATTCCTCCTAAATTGCAATTTTGAAAATATTGGCTAAGATACTGGCTGTGAACCTGGAGGGGTTCCCACAAATAGTGAACCTGGAGGGGCTCCCACAAACAGTGAACCTGGATCATACTGGATTTGTACAGGGGCGCCTGTCATATCATAATATGAGGAGACTGCTGAATGTGGTGCACTGGGGTTCTCAGGGTCTGCATACAGCACTTGTGCTGTTGATGGACACCAAGAAAGCATTTGACCACATAGAATGGGAGTACTTCTTCCAGGTACTAAGAAAATTTGGGTTGGGAACGGAATCTGCGGACTGGGTGAAATTGCTCTATGTGGAACCCAAGACCCAAATCTTAGTGAGTGAAGGGCTATCAGAAGAATTACATTTATATAGCGCCATGATGCAGGGATGTCCCCTCTCCCCTTTATTTTTCGAGCTCACTATAGAACCCCTGACCATCAAAATTAGAAGTATGGAAAACATAAAAGGAGTGGGATGCAGGCTCCAGACTGGACACATAAGATAACCTTGTTTGTTGATGACCTACTCTTTGTTACTGAACCACAGACTTCCATTCCAGAATTACTAAGGGTAGTGAGGCAGTTTGCAAAATGTTCTGGGTATAACTCACATCTGCATAAATCATTAATACTGTGGTTAGGGCCATAACCTCCTGAAAGATTAAAAAGGGAATGGAGGCTCAAAACAGTATGTACTGCCTTCACATACCTGGAGATCCAGGCGGCAGGGACAATGGGGGCCTTTGCTCTTTGAATTACAGGCCACCGATTAATACCGTTCTGCTGAAGTGGAGAGATGGAGGGCCTTGCTAATCTTGTGGCTGGGGTGCATTAACCTATTAAGGATGAACACCCTACCTAGGATCTCATACATCATGCAAACGCTCCCAATGGGCCATCTAAATAAGACATTAAGCAGCTGGAAGGAGGGTTCTTGACCTTTATATGGCAAAATAAAAGACTTAGAATGGGCCTGTGGAGACTTAAAAGCACAACGAAGCAAGGGGGGGGTCTAGGTTTCCCAGATAGTAAGGGCTACTTTTTCACTATACAGCAAAGAAATATCCATGATTGGGTCTGCAAAGGGGATGTGGCAAGCTGGGTGGTCCTGGAGGAAGATGGCCTTAAGGTAAGACTCTCCACTTATCTGGGCCCAGACAGGAAAAGAGCATATGTATCAGCAGGTGGGACTAACCCTCTGGTTAAGCACAACATGGAAGCCTAGGAGGAGACATGGCGCTGATGGAAGTCTAAGGAAGATTATACTTTATTTGTTTCCATTGCAGATAGCCTAGACTTCCTACCAGGGCAGGAGGTTAAGAAGTTCAACACAAGGGTGGACAAAGGAATTGTGTGCCTGGGAGATCTCTATAAGGGGGAGGGTATGATGTCCTTTGAGGAAATAAGGGAATGGTATGAGATCCCAGCTGCCCACAACTATTGGTATCTATAGGTGAGAGTATTTTGGAGGGGGTTGGGCAGAGAACCCCTAAATAGTTCTTCCATATATGCTTTGGAGCAAGCAGCTTACAGTTCAAGGGTGTTACCCAAGGGGATGATCTCTAAGGTAGTCAGATAAGAGAAGGAAAAAATACTGAATCTATCCCAAAAGGTTAAACGTCTCTGGGAGAGGGGCTTGGCCTAAGCACATTGGGTGAAAGCTAGGGGAAGTACTAAGACTACAAATGGGGCTTCTGCTCCATAATTCATATAAAGAACCACAGTATAAATTCATTTATATGTTATACTGCTCCCCGAGTGTGGTTACCAAGTTCAACCCAACCATCTCCCCCATCTGCGGGAGATGCAAGACAGCAATGGACACCTACTTCCACTACTTCTGGGGGTGCTAAACACTCCAACCTTTCTGGGTAGCAGTGGCTCATGAGATTACTGGGATACTGTATAAAATATTAGTATGCACCACAATGTCTATGCTTTTTGGCATGGAAGACGTAGGGGCAGAGGAATGGGAATCACACCCCAGGTGGGTCAGGGTGCTGCTTGCCCTGCCTAGGCAATGTGTGCAAAATACATGGGTCTCCTGTGAAGTCCCTACAGTCACACAATGAAAGACTCTAGCCCTGCAGGCCCTTGCACTGGAAAGGCTAACATGTATCAAGGGGAGGGAAGAACTATTTCTAAGGAGCTGGGATAAACCGATAAGTTCCCTTTCCCTACTGGAGGCCCTTATATTGCAAGAAGGCTTGATATAGCACTTCAGTCATGGGAGGTAGGGTACAGGTCTCCATAATATACATCTTACGAACTACAATTTATTGCCTGAAACAAAGTTATGAATCAAACTGACAACACTGTGATTTATGTACTGCCTTTATTTTTTATTTCATGTTTACGAAGTAGGCACTGTTACCTTGATTACACAGACACATGGAAACAGAAGTTGATGGTAGAAAAGGACCTTAAGGCCCACCCAGTCTGCCCATTTTACCAATTTGCTCCTGCTGCCTCCACTAGGTCAGCAGCCTCAGCTATGCCCTCTCATATGTATGATTTCCTTGTGCCTATCCCATGCTCTCTTAACCCCTCCATTGTACATGCTCCCACCGCCTCCTGAGGCAGGGCGCTCCACGCATCCACCACCCTCTGTATAAAAAATAACTTTCTCACATTACCCCTTATCGACCTCAATTTCATGTCATACCCTCTAGTTCCATTGTACTTTTTATACTGGAAGATGCTGTCACCTTCCACCTTATTTATACCGTTAAGATATTTGAAAGTCTCAGTTGTAATCACTGGATTGATGTCTTTTTGTCTTTTGTGTATGGTATGTATAAGTTATTATCCTATCACGTATGACACAAGTTACTCTGTACCTATGTACTATGCCATGTTTGCACTGAAAATTAATAAAAACATTATACTAAAATCCAGTGGGTTACAAGACCTGAGGCAGCATGAATTCCCGGGGGGGGGCATGCCACACAAACCTGATTGATTTCTTCATCTGGGTGACCAGGGAAACAGACAAAGGTGGAGCGGTGGACGGTAGACGAGGCCTACTTAGACTTTAGCAAAGCCCTCAACACGGTACCATATAGGAGCCTTATATGGAAACTGGACAGTTTATGGGTAGGACCCAAGGTGGTAAACTGGCTAAAGAACTGGTTGATGGATAGGTGACAGAAGGTGGTAGTGAATGGCACTCACTCTAATGAGGGGGAGAGTGACCAGTGGGGTACCTCATGACTCAGTGCTAGGACCAGGTCTCTTCAATGTTTTCATAAGTGACACTGTAGAACAGCTGGAAGGAAAATTATGCCTCTTACAGATCACACCAAAATCTGCAATATGGTAGATCCTCCAGAGGGGTGGAAAGAATGAGTAGAGACCTAAGAAAACTCAAGGAGTGTTGGAGGGTATGGCAGATGGGTTTCAATTGAAAAAAATGCAAAATCATGTACTAACCAAGTGAACAAAAAGCAGGGGTGGTGTATAAAATGGGGGGGGGGGGAGTATCAATGGTCACAAAGCAGCAAAGAGACCTTGGGGTTATCATATCTGATGACCTCAAGGTGGCAGGGCAGTGCAACAAGGGAGTAGGCAGGGCCAGTGGTACGGACCTGAAACGTTTCTTATCATAATGTGATGTGCCAAATATTGCAGTTGTCCTCTTCATATTACAGTTAACAGGTATATGCAATATTGGATAGTTTGAACCTGCTAATGTAATATGTAAGCTTTAAATAATGTTTTCTGGGTCAGAACATTTTCCATGTTGGGTTTAGAACTCAGTGAGTTTAATCATAATATATTAATGAGCCAAACTGGGATTTTCCTAACAAAAGAGGAATGAGATTTAAACGGCTAAAGTATCGGGGTCTGGTATAACATGTTTATATGGGGTATATAATATAATATAATATAATATAATATAATATAATATAAATAGAAAAAGATTTTTATCTCCAAAAATTAATAACAGTTGTGGTTATGAATGTGAAGCTTCTTTGCTACTTATATTTTAAAATCAGTTATAATTTATGAGATGGTGTTCACTATTATTGAAATGAAAATAGAACTTGGTGGTTTAAATCTTAGATGCTGCACTCCTGTGTGGTAGGTTTATGATTAAACAAAATGTTGGCATGCTTGGTAAGCCAACACAGAAACACAGAAACAGAATCCGCTGACAAAGGCCAGCCTGCCGGCGCAGTGGTAGTACTACCGCTTGAGACGCCGGCGACCTGGATTCGGGAATGAGCTTGGGTCACTGGAGGGTCAGCCGGGGGAGGAGGTTTGAGCATCCATAGGACCACTCGCCTCCTCTGGGGGGGGGGAGGGGGCATCTCAGCTTGGTACATGACCAACCTCTAGCGGCAGCTGAGGGTTTGGCATGTCTGGGTGCTTTGTTCAGGGGCTGATCATGGCGGACACCGGCATTGGCCATGGCATCAAGTGCACGTCATGTTCATGGGGGTCCTATATTCAGAAAAAACACTGACTGGCACGACATCGACAAGAGGCTTGAAAGGCCCTCGCCTCCAGTGGAGCAAGGCCCATGCAGAGACCCCAACAAGAGTTGAAGGTATGAGAGTTGGGGGTGGCTGAAACGTGAAGCCGGCCACCTGTTCCTGCTCCGTCCCCATCTGGGGGACAAACCACGGTGCAATGGGGGGGGTCCCTCTGAGCCTACCTTGCCAGGGGGTTAGTCAGATGACAGTGCAGGGCCAGAGGTGGATAAATAGAAATTTCAAAAAATTAAAAATAAAAGATTCTTCTGGCAAATAAGAACCGCTTGGCCCTCCTAGTCTGCCCATTTTCCCTGCCTGTTTAATATACCTCAGATCCTAATTGATCCGCAGCTTATCCTCTCTTTCCTATTGCTAGTGTTCCCTTATGTCTATCCCATGCATTTTTGAATTACCCCACCATTTTTGCCACCGCAGCCTTCGCAGGGAAGCTGTTCCATGCATCAACCACCCTTTCCAGGAAAAAATACTTCATCACAATACCCCTGAGTCTGATCCCCTCTATTTTCATATCATGGCCCCTTGTTCTTGAGCATCTTCTTTTCTGAAAGATGCTACCCTCCTGCTCCTTATTTATACCCCAAGATATTTGAAGGTCTCTAGCATGTCCCCCCTCTCTCTCCTCTCATCCTGGGAATACATACTGATGTCCTCTAGTGTCTCCTCATATGACTTCAGGTGTAGCTCCTGCACCATTTTTGTTGCCCTTCTCTGAACCACTTCTACTCTGTCTATGTCCTTCCAGAGGTGAGGCCTCCAGAACTGGACACAGTACTCCAGATGAGGTCTCACCAAAGTTCTGTACAGTGGCATCACCACCTTCTTCCTTCTGCTGGAGATACCTCTCCCTATGTACCCCAACATTTCCCCAGCTCTCCTCACAGCCTGCTCACGTTGTTTGGTAACCTTTAGGTCATCAGACATGATTACTCCCAGGTCCCTTTCCTATTTGGTGACTGTCAGTACCTTCCTCCCATCATGTACTCCTCCCCTGTATTCCCGTGCCCCAAGTGCATGATCTTGCACTTCTTTGTATTGAATCTTAGTTGCTATTCCATTGACCACTCCTCAAGCTTATTTAGGTCCCTTCTCATTTTCTCCACCCCTCCTGGAGTGTCAACCCTGTTACAGATCTTCGTGTTGTCTGCAAAGAGACATACCTTCCCTTACAGACATTCTGCAATGTCGTTTATGAAGACGTTAAAGAGGACTGGTCTCAGCACTAAACACTGTGGGAACTGATGGTTACCCCCCTCTCCTTGGACTGAATTCTGTTCACCACCACCCTCTGTGTCCTATCGCTCAGCCAATTTCTGACCCAATTTACCACCCTGGGACCCACTCCCAGGCTGCTCAGCTTGTTAATCAGCCTCGTATATGGGACGGTGCTGAAGGCCTTGCTGAAATTCAGGTAGGCCACGCCCACCATCCCTCTAGCTCAACAAAATCTCTTGCCAACCTTAAACTACACTTCCATTATTATTGACACTGCACCTTCATATGTTTTTTAGAGGAAGGAGGTATTGCTTCAAAAAGTTGACAAATTTGTGATTTTAGCACCACACAAAACTCACAACTGCTTAATTCCGAACAGACTTAATTGGCCTTCAGTTTTGAAGAACTATAAAATATATTTAGCATGTCTGACATATAATATAATGAACTCTGGCATTCCTGTCTCCCTATGTGGTTTATTAAATAAGTATACTTCTGTATATGATTCACGTTCATCTGAAAATTTACAGTTAGTTATTCCATTTGTCCATATAAATGCTGGTGAACGAACTTTTACATACCAAGCTGCTTCATTATGGAATACTTTACCAACAAACTTTCATCTCCTCCCATCTGCTAAATCATTTGTTTTATCTGTTACTTAGCATTTTTCACATCCTGTGCCTCCACGCTCCTATCCACCCATCCCACATGTATGCCTACTGCTTCCGTTGTCCCCCCCCCACAATCCTTCTCTTTCCACCCCACTACTTTTCTCATTCTCTTCCATCTCACCTAATGATGCTCTAAAGGCACTCCTAGCCTTGGAACCTTCTAAGGGTAAGAGCCCTGATGGTCTTGACCCTATTCTGCTCTATCTCTCTGCTCAGGTATTAGCTTCTCCTCTGGCCTCTCTTCTCAACCTGTTCTTTTCTCTATCCTTTGTTCCCTCTAACTGGAAACATTCCACATTCATCTCACTCCCCAAAGGTGGTGACCCTACTGCCCCTGGGAACTACCACCCAGTCTCTCTCCTCTCTATCTTTGCCCAGCTCTAAGAATGCATTGTCCTCACCTCCTTCCCCCCTTACCTTGACTCTACTTCATTTTCCTTCCCTTTCCAGTCTGACTTCCACAAATCTCACTCCACCACTACCTCCCCCCTATGTCTCACTGACTCTATACACTCTAATATGGATCAGGGACATGTTGCCTCTGCCATAACTGTTAATCTGGTGAAAGCCTTCAACGCTGTTTCTAACCCCCTCCTCCTTCAAAACATTTCTGCTGCTGGTCTAAATTCCTCGGCCACAGTATGGTTTCAGTTTTATCTCTCAGGCAGATCACAGCTGGTTAAGATTGCCTCTTCAATCTCACCTCTGCTACCTATCACAATTGGTGTCCCACAGGGCTCCGTACTTGGCCCTATATTATTCTCCATTTTCCTCAATGATCTCCCTTCAGCCAGCTCCATTTCCCACATCCATATATATGCAGATGACACTGTCCTCCATATGTTGAGCACATCACCAGCTGATGCTGAGGCTAGACTACAACACAATTTCAACAGTGTCCAACAATGGTTCATATCCAACCAGTTGTTCCTCAATGTCAAAAAGACAGTCTCCATGTCCTTCAGCACAAGACAGAGACTTGCTAAACTTAAAGTCCTATCCACCTTCCACACTTTGCATGGCTCCCCATATTGAAAATGTCTCCACTTTTAGATACCTTGGGGTCTGGCTTGATCACCATCTGGACTTCTCTGCACATGTGGATGCTGTTTAAAATAACTTGCACCCATAGCTTGGTGCCTTTTATAGAAACAAGAACTGCATCTCTCAATCGGCCCACCGTGCCCTTGTGCAAAAAATGATCCTTCCCACTTTTGACTATGCAGATATAGTCTATAGTGCTCCTCCAAAACCACCTTGGTCAGACTGGACACCCTTTTCAACTCTTTCTGTCACTTTGTTCTGGCCTGTCCTCCTCTTACTCACCACTGTGACCTGCATAAAGCCCTGTCTTTCCCATCTCTGGAGTCTAGATATATCGCTCACACTGCCTCTTTAATGGCCAAATTCTGGTCTGGTAATCTACCCTCCTACCTATTTTCTGTCATTTGTGCACACCTCCCAATGCACCTATTCCCACTGTAACTCTGACTTTCATACTTTTGTGATCCCATACTGTTCTACCTCCTCTGGGCAATATGCTTTCATCTTCTGCTGCCCTAAAGTATGGAACGCCCTCCCTGACCCAATCTGCAACGCTACTTCATTCTTCTCCTTCTCCTTCTCCTCCCTTCTAAGAGATTTCACAAAATATGCATGCTCTTGCCATTTCCCACTGTCTCCTCTTCCCTTGGCCCCTTCTGCCCCATAAATCCTAAACTATTGAATAGGTTTCCATTTGACTAGATTTATCTAGACTCTGCCCCAGTTGCTCAATCAGTTGATGCACTTGTCTTCTTCTCTTACTATGCTGCCTATGCAACCTTCATCCCCATAATCTCCTCCTCGCAACTCATTTTATTGTCTTTGTTTTATACACTTATTGTATACTGTTTTTACAACTGTGATGTTATTGCATTGCTTCTTGTTATTGTCACTATGCAATTGTCCATTTGTTGCATACCTAATGTATTATTATTATAGTTATCTTGATGCACTCCATGTCCCCTTCCCCCAAGATGCATCTGGAGTCGAGCTTTTCTGCTCAGTATGCCTTCCTGGTGAATCCCTTGAATAAATAAATGCATTTTAAAAACACTATTTTTTTTTTGTTTGGTTTTGTTTCTGTAATTTTTTTTATATATGTTGTATATTGTTGTGTAAACATTACTTTGACGTCAGGTTGTACCTGAAAATGGAATGCTTTTATTCCCGTGTATGTACCTGCAATTTAAATAAATGAAATGCAATAAAGGGCTGTTCGGCATCCTTTCATGGGAGGTGGTGAGTGCTCAGTTGAGTGATGTACTATCATTCTATGCTCTTTATCTGAATGGCCTACAATGGTATTATTGATGTCATAGAATGTTCAGGCAGTATGAAAGAGAGCAGGATCTGTTGTAGAGAGAACAATTCAGAGTAGTTAAACAGGCAAATTAATCAGATTATTAATTTACCAAAAAAGTAAAATTATATCAGAATATTAGATAGACAGTAAACAGGAGAGTATCTACAGGTGTAAACAACTGTTTCATATCACCTTTAACAAACTGAATTCCACTTTGGGTGATGCTGCTCTCGAAGCTGTAGATAGGGTGAGGAATTTGAGGATCATTTGTGGACTCCAAGCTGACATTAGAACATCAGAGGCCTGATATTCAAAAATACACAGAGCAGAGTGCAAATAGTTGCGCTGCTCCTTGTGCTTGCCCGGGTGTCCAAAGATGCTATATTCAGTGGATTAGCACACCAGCACTATTCAAATTAATATAGGGCCATTGCAGCCCAGCGCTAAGCCACTTAGCAGCAGACAGACATGGTTCCCAAAATAGGGTGCCACAATGGCTTGCACCCATGCTAAATTTCTGATATTCAAATGAACCCATGCAAATGAGCCCATTGGGCATGCAAGGTGCAAAGGGGCCATTTGCATGCCCATTAGTCTTCAACCTTCCTACCTTCCAGCACCAGCAACTTCTCCTTCATCTTCCTTTCACTCCTCCCCCCTTTTCCCACCCTCATACTATCCCACCCCTTACTATCCCACCTCTTATGATCAACCTTATCCCTACTGCCTACCATACCCTTCCACCCTAAGCCCTCCCACCTCCCTTAGGCCTCCTAATCCTCTCCCTCGTGCCTCACCTCTCACCCCCGCCCCCAAGTCACCCTTGTGCCCCCTCTCAACCTCTCCCCTACTTTGACAAGGCCCATCTGGGCGGCTCTTTAAACAACTATCCTCCACTAACCACCTTCTTCTCTTCCCCCCACTCACTTCTACCTGCGACCTAGTTCCTGCCTCCTCTACCTCTGCCTTCCTATTTCCCTATTCACACTACGGCCTTACCTGCCACTCATACGTGTAGTGTTACAGCTTATTACAGCATCACAAATCTGATTGCTCTACACTGTCAACATTGTTTGTAACCCTGTTGTAAAAATTCTGAAATGTTGCAAAGCCCTCTATGTGTCTACTTTGTATTCTATGATGTGGAACCTTTGTAAATGAGCTTGTAGCTCAAAGGTGTTAATCCGAGAAGCAAATAAATTAAAATAAATGAAAAAAATTGTGGGCTCATTTGCATGGGGAGCAAGGCTGGATTTTCCGGTGCCACCCCCAATTGTTTGGTCCTGGAGAGCTAACCCTGGTGCTAGTTGTCCCCCTCACCCCACCAATCGCTTGCCCAATGTTAAAAATAAATCTTTCCCTGATGCTAGTGTTCCCCCCCATGATCACCAGCCCGGTGTTAAACTTATATAATTCCCTACTGTCTATCGGTCCCTCCCCCCACCCGTACCCATGCCTGGTGTTTTATATAGTATTCCCTGGTGTCCAGTGGTCTCTCCCACCACCTGATCACACACCTGATGCACAAATAATGTTTCCCTGGTGTCTAGTGTATCCCCCCATCCTGAGCCCCTGTATATTAAAGTTCAACTATTCCCTGGTGTCTAGCAGACACCCCTCCCTATCCCCTATCCTGTGTATACTATAGTAAAGCCATTCCCTGGTGTTTAGTGACCCCCCCACTCCCCCACCCAAATAGACAGTGCCCCACCATCCTGCTGCCCCCCATCTTGGCCCTGAGCTGGCAACTGGCACAGCCCTCTGCTCTCCACCATGGCCTGCCACCAACTGAGCAGTTAGCGCATACAGTACAATTAGCTGTTACAGTATGCACTCATTGACAGCTCAGTCAACAGCCGGCTTTGGTGGAGAGCAAAGGGCTGTGCCAGTTGCCAGCTTGGGGTCGGGATGAGAGGTAGTGGGGTGGTGGTGTGGCGGGGCATTACCTGCTGGGGTGGGAGGGTCTGTTAGGCACCTGAGAACAGGTTTACTGTTGTATACAGGGGATCAGGGATGGGGGGGGTCTGATCAAAACCAGGGAATGGTTTAATTTTAATATACAGTAGATTGGGATGGGGGGATATACTGGACACCAGGGAAACATCTGTGTGTTTGGCAGGTGATCATAGGGACCACTGGACACCAGGGAATACTACATAAAACATTGGGCATGGGTGCAGGTGGTTGGAGGGACTACTGGACACCAGAGAATACTATATAAAACATTGGGCATGGGTGAGGGGAGGAACCACTGGACACCAAGGGCATGTTGATTTATAGACTGGAGGGAGATTGGATGGAGAGGGTACCACTAGACACCAGGGACTACTGTGTTGGGGATCGGGGTGGCCAACTCACTTCCTTCACCAACCATTAGGGTTGCGCAGGAGTAAGTCGTGTTGTAGGTTGGCAGTATTTGCGTCATGCAAGAGGACCACTCAAAACGGCCTTCCGCGGTGCACATACTCTGAATACTGGACTGTGCCAATACTGTATTCAGGTCCCCACCACTTCATTTGCATTGAGTCCCCTACAAAGTTTGCTCATATGCAAACCCTGTTTGCCTGTGCTAACCGGGCTTTTCAATATGGAACATCCATGCAAAAGCCGGTTTGCGCTGGTAAACTAAGATTTGCACTTGGGCAAACTTTAGAATATCTGGTCCCAAGTGTCAGCTGTTGTCGCAGTGTTTTTTACCATCTTCATAACATCTCCTGGTTCAAGTTCTTTCTTAAGTCATCTGACCTAGCAACACTGGTGCATATACTTGTCATGTCACGGCTGGATTACTGTAATGCTCTATACCTGTGGTTATCCACAAAGTTGCAGTGTCACTTGCAGGTGGTCCAGAATATGGCAGCCCGGCTGGTTGCTGGTACTTCCTGGTTTAAGCATATCACACCTGTTCTCTGTGCTCTACACCAGCTGCTGGTATGGTGGCACATCAACTTCTAGGTGTGTATGTTAACTTATAAGGCCCTGCACAGATTGGGTCCAGGCTACCTAAAGGACCTGCTGACCCCATAACCTCCTGGCCACCCCCTTCAGTCAGCAGATGTGGGACTTTTATCTGTCCTGAGACCCTTCCTAAAGTTCTCAGGGGATAGGGCGTTTGGAGTGACTGCTCCAATTCTCTGGAATGTCCTTCCCTGGAGGTAAGAGGGGGCCCTTCCCTCACCATGTTTAAAGCCAGTCTGAAAATTCATTTGTTCATCACGTTCTTTGGGACATGATGCTGCTGTTCAGTATTTTCCTTTGCTTATTTAATATCTGATTATTATTTAATTGTTTTAACTATAATGTTGTATCAAATTGTTCATTTCTGTGAGGTGCTCAGAGCCCCTGGGATTGTTCACTGTGACACGGTTGAATAAGATCCTGTCCCATTTCTTATGCAGAAATAGTTAAAAGCAAGCATGTGTTCTATCCTTTCCTCTTCTGTCGCTTGTCTGTCTGATTATGCAATCAAATTTTCTTGTGAGATCTAGGAACCGATTATCCTGACAATCTCATGACTCTCCCCTTCCCACCACCTCCCTGTGTTTCTTGCTGTTTCTTGCTGTTTCTATCTTGCCATCCCCCTTGCTTATGTGTGGTTATAAAAATATATGTGGATCTTTAGGTGAAACTGGATTCTCTGGTTTGAAAATGTATATACTGTAGTTATATCATTGAAATGATTGCAGAAAGTTATTTAGAACTCGGGGGGGGGGTAACCATGAGATACATTTTGACCTCCACAGGCTCATTTGCAGAGTTGTTAGCAGATCAGTTCTGGGACACAATGCTCCATTTTGTTACATGTGCAAGGAAAGAAATTGACAACGTTTTGGGCCATTGTATGAAAATAGGACATGTATCTTAGAGAGCTCAATATGCAGAAGTTAACTGCCGGGCACAGACTTCTTATAAAAAGAGCAGTAATGTTTTTGTTGGGGAGAGAGAGAAAGACTGAGGTTTTAAAGAAAGACTGTAAGATAAAGGACTTTGTTTTTTTGTTTGAACTGCCTTCCAGAACAGCTATCCTGTACAATATTTCATTGTTATTGATGACAATAAAATGTTACTTGTAAATTTTATACCTGCTTCTGGTTTTCCTATGCTTCCTGACCTGTGCCTCAACTACAGGCACCATATAGATAAAATTGCCTTGCTCTTGTCTATGACATATCCCACAGTTTCTCATCACCAGTATGTGGGTGAACCACCCTCAAAATGTTGGGAAATGTGACAAAATATGGAGAATGTCGTCAAGTCATGGCTATACAAATAAGAACTCAGAGCAAATTTGTGATATGGTACTTGCAAAGTTTACAGATAACTGAGCATTATAGATTCATGTTAATTTCTGTGCTACAAACTCAGTTTAGGAAAGCACATGTTCCAAGCTGGATGTTTTGATTTTGAGTGGTGAAATGCAGGATGTTTTGATTCCAAGTGTTAAAATGAGACAAGTCACTGTTTTATTAAGACATAACCAACTTTATCTGCCCCCCAGGGACCCTCTTGGAAAGTAGGTGATACACCTAAATGAGATTATCCCACTGTGTGAAATCCTAAATAAATACACAAAAGTATATTGCACACATGATAGAGTTCTGCAAAACAATTGTCTTTTCAATATCAGTTATAAAATGGGTAGGGAAAATCCTGCATTCTGATTGGTTAGGACGAGTGCATTATAGGAGCATAATGCACTGTAAAAAACAAGTACTGCCAACCAGGACACAGCATCTAAAGAAATTCTTGTGCCAAGATTTAGCATGCTCATTTACAAAAAGACAGCCATTTTTCAAATCAGTTAGCCACACATCAGCTACTCCCCCAAAACAACCTCATGCATACATACAGTAATCATCAGCCAGTAAAAAGTATTTACAAATGTATTATCTCTTCTTTTTTATGCAGTACTAATTGACGTCATTTTCTTTTACAAAATGCTAAATCCATTCAACAGTTTGCTGACCACTCCCTGCATGCCAAGACATTCTTCTGCCCACCCAATCACTCACTCGTTCAACAAACATACAATGTAAAAATAATCTGCCTTTCAAAAAAAAATATTTAGTTCACTCACAGGATTCACTCCACAAAATATATCTCTGACAGCCTGGTGTTCACCCCATTCATCAGATTCAACTTAAGCTGGTGACAGGCACAGCAGTGGTAGTTTTGTGAGTAATGTTACTGCAGATGGAAACATGCTGCTGGCAACAGACCCCCATGATTCCTGTGGTGGGACTCGGTCTGCAGCGCTTGTGTAATTGCTTGCTCACATTGCATCGCAGTAAAAGAAGAAGTGATGCCAAATAGCCTCACCACTCGAAGGCCACACGCTTGAACCTGCATCTTGCCCCACTCCTCTCACTAAGCAGCGTCAGTCCAGTGAGATACAGACAAGCAAATAATAATGTGCTTCCGGTGAGACTACAGCACAATCGCACTCTTGCTACAGCCTGTAACATAATAGACTACTTTCACTTTCTGCAAAACAAAAATAAATAAATCTGTTTCTCTTCATGCCTTATGGCTGCTCCACCTACTGCATTACACCCATGACAGGGAACAGGAAATGAATAACAACATAAATCAGTCATCTGATTTATTTAGAAAAAGAACTAAAGTACACAAGCTGACTCACAACTGGACTCTTACATCAGTCATTGCATTGATGGCTCTTGATGGCTCAGTACCAGTGGTGATAATGCTGTAGTACAGAGAATAACTACAGTAGCTACACAGTGAAGAAATGAATAGTAAAATACTGCTTAGCAAAGGAAACCATTGACAGCACCCACTGCTAACACTCATTGGCAGAGGGACTATGTTACATTGTTTTTTTTTAACCTTTTAATTTTTTTTCTTTTTAAACTTTCATTTTGAAATGTATTTGTTGACCATTGTATGAGAGCAATACTCTGGTGATGTGCATTACTCTGTGATAACCCCACTCCCAGGACAGCCAATGCGTGGCCTTCGGTCTCATTCCTATTTACACCCCTGGGAGTGTGGCTATCACAGCATAATGCACACCCTGTCGTCTTATTGCTTACATTTCACAGAAATTGCAGGATTTTTTTAACTGACACCTTTAACAGTTCAGTTAGTGCTAATGCGGAGACTTGCTTATAAGGGTCCACTGATGAGTACTGGAATATAAACCCTTTCACCCTGGACACTGGACTGAATTTGACTCAGGTTGTGTTGGAGCCCAACCTGATGATAGTGTGGGTGGCCATGCGTGCTAAAGGATCTGACCAAAGGGAAGGGGTATGTGAAATAAAACTCAAGTGATTACAGCTGCCAAAAAGTATGTTAATTGTCTGATATTTTTATGTAGATTAATGCAGACCTGAGATGCCACATGCTATCCATTTCTCAAATTAAAATGTAATTATAATTAAGATTATGCATATTTAATTACGGGTTATTAACATTTATTTCCTTCTAACAAGGATCATAAATAAGAGTTATTGACTTTTCCTAATTAAATGCACTGCATGAAAGATGCCCTTTATTGGGAAGAGTTTGATAATTGCAGGTTACTTATATGCAATTACATGCACAGGTACAGTAACCGCAATAGGAATATAAGGTTGTTTGTTTGTATTGATAATGCCCTTCCATAGCTCTGAGCAGTGTACATAATATGGAAAATATCAAGACAGAATAAATGCAAATAAAACAACTGTAAGAATAATTAACACACACGAAGCATAAGGATCATAGAGGTATGTACTGTGAAGAGTAATGGAGGAAGGTCTGATTGAATAGAAGGCATCATACCTAAGCAATAAGGCACTCCAGAGTGTGCATTATTGTGGGATAATGGAATGGCTCAGGACATAAGGCATAGGATGATGCTGAGAGCCTGACACACCTGAGAAGTTCCATTATCCCCCAGTTACGCACACTCTGGAGTACCTTATTGTGATTACAAAAGGATGCTAGAGCCGATCAGGACTGTCTGCCATTGCTCAGTGGTTTTCACCCCTAATTCCCCTTAATTTACACAATGTAGTCCAAGTTCTTTTTGAACACTGACAATGTCTCACTGTCCACACTCTCCTTAGGCAAGCTATTCAATAGGGACACCACACTTTAGGTTAAAAAGTCCTCCTTCTCTCTGATCGGAAGTGTCCACCTTTCAGCTGCCAATTATGTCCTAGCTAGTGGGGGTTTCAAGACCCTGAGAGGAGACACTGTGGGTATTTCCCTGGCCTCAGTGTCCAGGAGCCTGAGGATGTTCATTGACATAGTGGTACACAGGACACACCAATACATACATTTCCCGACAGATGCGTAGCAGCAGCAGGCAGTGCAACAGGCATTTTACCAAATTGCTGGCCTTCTACATGTGCTGGGGATGCTAGACTGTACCAATATCGCCATAAGGCCACCAACAGCTGACAAGGACACCTATGTGAATTGGAAGGGGTTCCACTCCATGAATATACTGATGGTGTGTGATAGCCACAGCCACATCCTGGATGTCATAGCACAGTATCCTGTTTCATGCCATTACGCATACATATTCTAGAATAGTGGATTGTGTCAGGCATTCAAAAATGGTACCATACAGGATGGATGGCATGTAGGTAGGTGCAGGACATGGACCCAGGGACAGGATAACCTGCAGGAGCTGCAATGGCAACTGCAACCACAGAAGGCACAAGAGGCGCACATGCCACACCCATATGTAGGTCCACACATGAGCTATGTGGTGGTTGTGGGTGGGTACAGTACCACAGGGAGCATGGTGTACTGACACTGACAGGCACCCCAGAAATGGTGTGCTGTTGATGCGTCATGTGGTGTGACAGCTAGGGATATGGTGCAGCATGTGGGGTATGTGTTCTGCTACCATGGCTGTGTCAGGGGGCCCATGGGTGGCTGTGCCAGAGGATGTGACCGCACAGGTAATAAAACATCCATGTGTGTGACACGCTGGAGCCATGCAGTCAGAAGAGTAGGATGTACACCAACAGGAGCAAGAAATGAAGGCAGCATTAATCAGTGTGTCATTCCTCCACAGGGAACAGTGGATACCCTCATATACCATGATTGATGACACCTGTGAGACACCCTGAGAATGTGGCACAGATGAGCTACAATGAGGCACTTGCAGCCACAAGGTCTGTAACTGAGTGGACATTTGGGCTGCTGAAAATGCAGTTCAGGTGCCTCGACTGTTTGGGTGGTGCCCTGCAGTACTCACCTGACCTGACATGCAAAATGATCGTAGCATGTTGCATACTCCACAGCATTGCCATAGCACACAGTCTCAACATGCCCAAGCTGGAACTGGTGCCAGACGAGGACATGGAGGGTGGAGAGGAGGATCAGTGGGATGACAGAGGCATGTAGTTGCACACACAGACACAAACCATGGTGGTAGGACAACGTACATGGGCCAACCTGATCTTCAGCCACTTATTAACATACATCAAGATCACTGTGCAGAACACCCCAGGCATCATGTGGCACACACAGGGTACTGTGACAGCACGGCATTGGAATGGAGGGCACTGACCAGCCCACATCAACCCTCACATGAACGCAGCCATCATGGTGGTATGGTAATGGCAACAACAACAACACAGCAGCTGTGTGTCACCACTGCGCCACTGTGAGGATCTGGATACTGCAGTTAACCTCAACACAGTGCAGACAACATCACAGGACATGTCATGCAGATCACCAAATGATATGGACCTGGCCCTGGCTGCGGCTATACAGAGGTGTTGTTACCTGGGTTTGCACATAGGCAATGGAAGCACTGTAATGCGGAAGGTGCCCATCACCTGTGCGCAATGCCAGGTGTCAGAGGCATGCCTGCAGGGGGACAGTACTGAATAGGGTGTCACTGTGTGCCAATCTTGCGCCCACTTGAGTGGCACAGCAGAAAAAGGAGTTAATGGGATGTGATCAAATACACACAGGACATGAACCGATCAGTGGTTCAGGTACTTGGGTGACATAGTCAAGGGCAACCTGTGCCACAAGACACAAATGGCTGTGGGTCAGTTGGAACAGTGCTGGGGACAAGCACACATGGATCATCCCACCACCATGGTGTGTGTGGGGGTGGCGGTGTGTGTGTGTGTGTGTGTGTGGGACAGCCAAGGGTTGTGACACGTGGGGGGGGCGGTTACAGATGCGTGAACATGCATGAGCTGCTGAGCCCTGGCCACACTGTATGATGTATGGAACACACAGGACACCCCTGACAGACGCTCACAGTGTCAGACAAGCAACGTGCCCACCATCGCCATGCCAGTGCTGCACGTGGCGTTAGTGCAGTACAGACAGTAAATGCCCTGTACAGAGGTACATATCACACTGGAAGCCACAGGGAGCCAACTGGAATGGGTGGGACAGGGCAGGAGCAGTGTTGGTTGATGGGCAAAATGCAACCCACAGTAGTGTTGTGGCTGACAGCAGGGTATTTCTGCACAGACAGGCTCTGCCATTCTGTAGGCCCTCTGGAGTCACTGTGTGCAGGTATTGTTGATACAAGTATATTACAGCTGGGCAAAATTTGCAAATTGCACTGTTGTGGAAATTACACAAAATGTCACAACTGTCATGGAAGTTTCTGAATATCTACCTGTAGCCAATCAGACATCATCAGAATGTGTGTGGTGCAGTTTCATCATTGGCTCATAGAATAGAGAAAAAAATAAAAGGAACTGTACCAGGAGTCCAGTGCTCTCCCCACCCTGAAGCCCCACCCAAAATAGAAATACAGTCCCCTTGTGTGTAATGGTTCCCCCCATTACTCGCCCCATGCAATAAATACTTCACTGGTGGGTAGCAGTCCCTCCCCCCACTTGAGCACTCACCACAGATATAAGATACTTCCCTGGTGGCTAACGGTTCTTCCCCCAGCCGATCACTCACCCCATCTATCATAAGATACTGCCCTGGTGACTAGCAGTCCCTCCTCCCCACCTGATCACCCAGCTGACATGGACATCGTACCCTGGTGTCCAGTGTAACACCCCTGCATCCCAATCCCCCTATAGTCAATATAATATATGTATAAACATTGTCCTGGTGGTCTAGTGATCCCCTCTCCCCATCCATGATCCCCAGTAGGTGAAGTCACAGGGTGCTATTTCCTGTGGCCTAGTGCACCCCCCACCTTAGCAGGTAGTGTCCCACCACCCCGCTCCCCCATCCCAAACCCAAGTGGGCAACTGGCACAGTCCTCCACTCTCTACTTGTACAAGTACACACTCATTAATTAATTAATTAATTAATTTAAAAGTTGATAACCGGGAAAAGCACCATGAGCTGATGCTCGTTTCCAGGTGTGACCCAGGGAAGGGGAACAAAGGAGAAGGCACAAAAGGCAGCATAAAAATACATAACACAGAAAAAAAACAAGTAATTGGTCAGGGTTACAAGACCCAGATACAAGTATGAGAAGCCACACAGCAATTGCAACAATACACTGCACAGTCAAGAGTCAAGCAACTACGGACTAACTCTAGGTGGCGGTTAGGTTATACAAGCCTCCCAAAAAAAACAGGTACAATAGCACAGTCTGATGGTTCAGTGGGCAGCTGGCTGTGGTGGAGAGTGGAGGGCTGTGTCCATCACCACTTGGGTTCAGGATGGGGGGAGCGGGGTGGTGGGACACAACCTGCTTGGGTGGGGGGTGGAGGGTACACTAGACCACCAGGAAATAGCACTCTGTGAATTCACCTACTGGGGGGAGATGGGGTGGGGAGTTAACTAGACTACCAGGAAAATGTTTATACATATATTATATTGACTATAGAAGGGGATCGGGATGGGGCTGTTACGCTGTACACCAGGGCATGATGTCCACGTTGGGTGGGTGATTGGGTGGGGGGAGGGAATGCTAGCCACTAGAGAAGTATTGTATTATATATGGGGCCAGTGATCAGGTGGGGAGAGGGACTGCTAGCCACCAGGAAAGTATCATATGATATATGGGGCCAGTGATCAGGTGGGGAGAGGGACTGCTAGCCACCAGGAAAGTATCATATGATATATGGGGCCAGTGATCAGGTGGGGGGAGGGACTGCTAGCCACCAGGGACACATTTATAATATGTGGGGCGAGTGACTGAGTGGGGGAAGGGGCCACTAACAACCAAGGAATGTTATGTCTGTTTTGGGCAAGCCTTGGGGGGCACTGGACACCAGAGAAATCTGATTGATATGGGGCAGTGATTGGCAACCAGTGGAAGGGCCACTAGATATCACAAAAATCATATTGGGCCATACTACATGGTAGGGTGTTTTCCAGCAAATATGTCCGCGAAAGTTCTTAATGCGATTTCTGATCTTTTGCAGAAATTCCAGGCTGACGGCATTTGGTTTTCACACAGCTATCAGTAACAACCCACGTTGTGCAACAATTGGGCATATTTAAGTTATGATGTGTGGTCGCCATCCATGGCAATCAGGAACGAAGTGACACAGTCATCCCATATGGAAACATGCAGATCTGTTCTGTGTGAATGAAATGCATCCATAGTGATCTATCTGTCCCCCCATTCTGTCTTTACAGGGGCACATGCATCAGCTAACACAGCTGTACCTCCGCCAGGAGACCATGAAGAGGGAGCTTAGAGTGGTGAGGGTGATGATTGACCAGGTCCCAGTGGTACAGGTGGGTACTGTGACATGCACAGGACATACAAATGAGCCACAGATACTCACTATATACCACAGGTATGGGAGACCACACCATCCATGTTGGCAACAGCCATGCCTCTCATGATATATGTGGGCTGCAACCACTGGCATGTACTTGCATGCAGTGGGAAAGGGTGCACATGATGCCTGGGGTCATGAACCTGCCATGTGCAGGGAGTGCAATGGAACATTGGGGGATGGAATCAGTCATGCTACTGTGGGTGTGGCACAGCCTTGGACCAGGGTTGGGAATTTGGGCATGCCTGCACTGCACATGGCAGGTATCATGCAGCCCACGTAAACACGCCACCACTGAGGCAAACACAGGGGTGTCCAATGGGAGCTGCTATGTCTGTGATTCACACTGTGGAGAAACTCACTGCACAGGACAACCCCATCCATAACAGTGCTGGCAGCATACGTGTCTAACACACATGTGTGGACAGTGGTCAGGGAGCCATGGCATGTTGCCCCTGAATCATGTAATCATAGACTACAACAATGTGTGCCCACCCACAGTGGTACATGGACCACAACACCGAAATTCATGAATGGTGTTACATATGCAATAGGACCATAGGCATGTGCATGCCACATGTCCAGCACATCTGGTGTGGCATGTCACACACATGTTGGGCCAAAAAAGACCGGGTGCACAAAGGGCATATGGAGCCATGTTAGGATACATTGTGCCCATTGTTCCACATGGGTGTCATGCATCAATGGAGCAGCAAGGGAGGTGTCTATCCCATGCCCATCCACCCTGGCTGTGCAGCCACCACCGGTGTTGCAGTGTGGACACAGTGTGTGTGAGCAACAGCGGAACACGCCACACCAGTGTTGATGGGTAAGGACGTGGTGACTGATGTCGCATGGGTATTCAGATGTCCCAGGGGTATGGTCATGTTGTGGAAGAGAGGGGCTGGTATATGGGTAGGGACTGTGACATGCAAATGATGTGGGCCAGCATGACAGGTCCCCATTGTATGCATATTGACATTGTGCCCTCTGCCAGTGGGACCGTGGAGAGGAGGGCCACTGCACACACACCAAGATGGTGTGCCCTGGAATGAGCAATGAGGAATATCAAACATACCAAAGCCAGGGTCTATGAAAAGCATACCAGATGCAGAGCCAAGGAGACAGTGGCATCATCTGAGGCAGGTGAAGGGGCTCAGCAGGAGACATCAGAAGATGGTAACGGGCAGCAACCAGGTTCCAGAGGACATGCCCTAGAGGATGATGGTGATGGAGTAGTACCAACACAAGACAGTGCGGACTGTCAGGTCATTGGCAGTGGAGCTGTGGGGGCAAAGGACATCACTGACATGCCACACATAGACTTACCTGAGCTGGTGGCTCTGGTGTCTGATGGACAAAGGGATGTGCAAAACACCAAGCCTGTCCAGTGCATGCAGTGGGATGTGGCTGTGGAGAGGGAGATTCAGGGCACCGTAACATGGCAGATGAGTCTGCAAGAGTTTACAAGGGGCCTTGAGTAACACTTCCAGCTGGTCGTTCAGCAGGTAGACCAGCTGCAGGCATCACTGTATGCACTGCTCGCATACATGGATGCACGGTTTGGCCATTGAGCCACCCAGAGTTATGGGCACCATTACATATAACTGTCACATTCAGTGCCTTATTTATTCTTGTTTTATTTATGGTGTTGTTGTTGTACCCTATATTTCCACATGTTGTGATCCCCCACCCTTCTATTTTGCATGTTTTGCTGTGTTTGAGGACAATAAGTGTTTGTTTTAATCTTTATCTAGTGTATGCGTGTCTGTCAAACCATGCTTCCACCATGTATGGTGGCCCATGCCACAGCTGTGTGGTCCATGCATGTCACATGGTGCCCAGTAAGATAACGTGGCATGGTCCCTCACATGTCGGGTGCACTGCAGTACACTACCATGCAGTCCACCTTGTATGCAGGACTGTTTGAGCCATGCATACTGCTAGCAACCCTACACATTGACCACATTACTGTTGGATAGTATGTTTTCCAGTTATCTGCATTGGCACTCCATCCCAGGATGGATACCATAGCATGTGGGACTGCCACACTAACATACCACCTCCTGCACCTGTGTGGCAGGCAGCCCCATAGTAGACAAATGTTGACATTTCCCAGCATCGGTGTCCTGTGATCTCCCCCACCCACACTCCCCCACAGATGTGCTGGCTGGTACAGTCATGGCACAAGCAGGTAAGTGGTCATGGGATCATTATGGTGGATGTCCTGCAGGTGGCAGTGCAGTGGGATATGGCAACAGAGATGGCTACTGTGATTTGGGTATGCAATGTTTGGGGTATGACATGCATGTGGGGGAATGTGGTTCCATTCCTCTATGACTCACAGGGAAGGTCACGACTCGGGTGATGTGTACACTTGTTGTGCACACATCCCAGACAAGACATACATATAGAGTGGGGCAGAACCAGTGGGGGCTACGATACAGGTGCATTGTCTGCATCATATGTTTTCTGCAGACCTGTGTGACTTGCTACATAGGTCCATGATGATGGTATCCCCCATAGCCCCCACAACCTCCTTGTCACACCTGGTTGGTGACATAGTGACACTGCCTGCTATGGCCATTGTGCATCCTTTATCAACATGACAAATTGGGTTCTCTTAGTTGTCAGATTGGAATTCCAATGTGAGCATGTACAAACATGATGGGCCATGGTGTGTTTCCACAGTATTTTCCCCACAAGACCATGCCCTCAGAGGCAGGGCTTACATAGAGTGCCTTGCGTACATTGGCTCCTGTCCAGTTGTCCACATCCACCAGGTTATATTCATGAGTGATCATAGGGTGCATGCTATAAAGTATTCCACAGACTCTGGCATTGCAACAGGTATCATACGTTGCATATCTCCACCTTTACATTGCTCACAACTGTTCATTGAACATTTCAGCATGGGGTACTAGTGTTGTGTGACATGTGACATGATCAAAGGCAGTATCCAGGGCCCAAAAAGTTTGTGTGTCCAGGGAAACCACCAATCTTGTATAAGATGATTCAATAGGGTATCTGGTGGTGCTCGCCAAGTTTTCAGTACATTCAAATCCAACAATAAAATTCTGGCCTGCTCGAGCAATGAATGCTACTACACACGAAGTCTTTTGGAATTTGTTATTATTTTTATTTATAAAGTCCTAACATTTCACCTAATATTAGGCTTCTTCTGGGGAACTGTAAAAAGATTTATAAACACATATTTAATATATTTTACACTTGGAAATTATATTCAAATTTTTTAAATTTTCAATTTTTAATATCTTTCCATATTAGACCATGCTAGTCAAAAATGACTGAGTGTACCATCTTTCTATTGTAGTTATTAGAGCATTATTAAAACACAAATTATATTTTAACCACCTGGTTATCCTTTACATTCATTTACAGTCATAGAATTCTTATATATGTTGCCCAACTATATGCCACCAATATAAATGCATGAGAAATTCATCGCCTTACTTTTGGTTGAAGAAAAATATTTGAAATCAACAAAAAATAGTAGAACAAATAAAAAGGTGAATTTTAAGAACTTAAAGTATAAAAGATAAAGTAACATTGTTTGGTACAATTTGGATAATGGAGTACTTGACCTAAGTGTTCTAAAAAACATTTTTTTAATTTATTCTTAAAGTGAACATATAGAGGAGGCAATTCTTAAGGAGGCTTGGTGGATGTTTTGCTTTTGCTGACATTGTTAAAAAGTAAGGCATTGAATTTTGTGTGTAGTAGCATTCATTGCTCGAGTATCCAGGGCCCCCCAACATCATTGTTACATCCGTTTATATAAACATTGGCACCTCCCATGGTGGCTACTGTCATAACTATCACACCATGGTATAGGGGTGCTGTTTGTTGTGAGATTGGAATTCCAATATGAATAAGCCAAACCACCAAATGCTAAGGTGGAACCCAATGGTTTGATCTTTACTGTGGGATAACTGTTGTGCCTACTGATTACTTTGTACACACGGCAGGGATGGGAGAGAGTTGGGGGATATGACGGGAATGTACAGGTATCCTATGTGGGTTACTAGGGTACAAGAAGGCATGTAAGTATGAAGATACTGTGTTGTACCACTGGAGTCACAAGGAGGGATGTGATGCTGCAATGTTTCAAATGAAGGTCACTGGCTATGTGGACTAGCTGTTCCAGTGGGGTGGTGGGGGTGTGGCCAGTACTTGACCTCACACATGCCTGGATAGGGCAGAAGGGGGCCGTGGGAGTGGGGTGGTGGTCATATATTATCTAATATATGTCATACTCATATGTGCAGACACGGTGGTGCCAGCCACCTATATCTATTTGCACAAGCTATTCATGTAATTATGTAGGTGAATGGTCTCCACACATAAGCTGGAACTGTGTTTGTGGGTGTTCTATGGGCTCTGTAGTCATGTATATCCAGTCCATGTTGTGTCCTGGCAGGTGTCCACTATTTTGGCAGTCCACCTTTCAGTGCCTTCCTTTGCTGCTTTGCTTGTTGTGCCTGATTATGTTCACCACCTGGTTCCTGATTCTCCACATGTGCTCCACCACGGCTATGTTTCCCTGATGTTCATTGTGAGGCCTGCACTGAGACCCTCTGCGGATGTATGGTTGCGGGCGTTGTGCTGGCATGCGGGGCGCTTGATGTTCCCGCAGCACCAGCCCTGTCCTTTGGCCTCCTGCCTCATTTCCTGTGTGGTGTGATGGGTGGTATGGTTGGTGGCTCAGCAGGGGCGCCCTACATTGAGGCACTCTCCGCTGCCTCCATGATGCTTTTTCATTTTAGTCAACTGCATCAGATGGCAAGGTGTTCCACCTGGTCTTGCATGAATGATGCAGCTACTGCTGTGTGGGCAGGGGTGCAAATATGCCCAGTGGACCCCTGTGTGTCACTGGCCTGGTCACTACTTACATTGGCATGGTGGGCATGTGGGGTTGTAGAACCCTGTGTGTTACCTACATCCTGGGTGTGGACATTTGCACCTATGGTGTTGGTAGTGCCTGACGGTCTCTCTTTCTCATCTCGTGCCTGCAATGTGCACTCCCCTGTGTGTTGGTCCATGTTCACAGTGGCAGCATCATTGCTGGGTGCCACTATGGTGCTGCCCATGTGGTAAGACACTGCCTGGGGATCAGTGTCCATTGCCTCTCTGTCATGGCACATAGCCATGGCAGCTGTCTGCAGGATGCTTGCTGTGGCAGTGATTGCATTTGTCTACACATGTTGGTCCACTATACTCCATTCTGTCACTTGCATCAGTCACTCTATGGCATCTGCCTGTCTCTGTATACATGCCTGGAGACCATGCAAGGTGATGTTGAGGTCTACAGCATGCATTTCACTGTCCTTTACACATGCCTGCATGACATTGTACATGCCCATGAGGATATCCTGCACACAGCTGAGGTGTGATTGTGTGGGTGTGTTCAGATCATGTATGGCTACGTGTATGCCAGCTACCTCATGTTGTAGGGCCTCCTGGGTTTCAACCATATCCTGGCAGTATATTGTGATGTACTCCTCCAATGCTGCTGGCACATTGTGATCACCTTGTTGTTCATGTGGTGACTCAGCCTCCCTGACAGATGCTGCTGTGCTCTCCCCCTGTATGCTGGCCTCAGTGCCTACGTCACCTCCATCACTGGTTGTGTCACCATCTCCAGCTTCCATTGGCCCAATGGTGGGTTCACTTTCTGTACTGTGTGGCTTGCTCTGTGTGTGGCTACAGTGGCCACCATTGTCCTGGCCCACATCTGTATTCCATCAGACACCTCCATTGCCTCGGTGTATGGGTCCACCTCCTCACCTTGCTGGGTCTGTTCCTGGGCAGCCGTGGCTGCACCTGTTGCTGTGCTTCTGGCCTCCCCACTCCTGGTACCTGTGGGGGAAGAAATGCACACGTTGATTGCTGTGCAGCAGTGACATCTCAGTGTGTTACAGTTCTGGGTGCACAGTGCATTGTGTAGTGCAGTGTGTCACCGCCACTGTTGATGGGCAGACAGTTACATCTCATGCCTCTTGCTGTGCTGTGCCCCCTGGGTGCAGTGTCCACTCACTCATGCCACATGATGTGTACACATCTCTACAATCGCTGTGCCTTGTGTGTTGCATTCCTCTTTGGCTTTCCTTCTGTCCATGTGGCTTCCCATTGCTATACCAGACAATAAGGGGATGCGTCTTTGTTTGGAGCCCACATTCACATGCTGTGGCCACCTATAGGCCATCCATATCTTCAGTACTGCTGTGTGTATCACACACATCTTTTGTGCCACACTCTTGTCTGTACAGTGTGCTGTGCCCTGTGTTTCCCTCATGTTTCACAGCTGGCCCTGTATTATGCCTATGCTACATGATGTCTGTGTATATTCATGGTGCACGGATACATTAGCATGCTTCCTCCATTATGGGGCATTCCTGTGGTATGTTGCACATTACATGCAGCACCTGCCATCCCACCAGTGGTGCAGCTGTGATACCTTCACAGGCCCCTTGTAGTTGTTCACCATCCCTGTGTGACTGTGTGTTCACACATGTGTGTCTGTTGCATGCCCTGTGGCCTCCTACCTCATACATCAAGGACAGAACATCAAGTCCTCAGGGATGCAGCCCACACCTGTGGACACATTGTGCATCCGGTTAGTTACCACCAGTGCTTCACACACTGCGGGGTTTGTGTACACTGCTGCCATGGACCTGGCCTGTGGCATCTGCTATGCCATTGTTGTGCTTCCATTACACATGCTTCTGTGGCAATTACACATGCCTTTCATTGGACTGCAGGTCATTTGGAGGCACTTCTGGTTTGTCCCTGATATCATGGATGGTGGAGGGTTATGTTCTTTTTCCTGGCAGTACAGCCTAGGGGTGCCAGTGCTGGGCTGTGCATGGGAGTGGTACATCCCACAGTGTTCTGTTCATGTCCCACTGCCTCCACTCACATACTGTGAGCCTCTGAGCAATTCAGTTCACCTCCTATGTGCTCACATGTCACCCCAAACAGCAGGCACTTGGCCCTAGTAGGATTTACACATTTTCCCTGGCTTACCCTCCTACATGTTGATTTACTGTATGTCCCTGTCATGTACATACGTGATGCATGTTGCAGCCGGAAGAGGTTCAGGTCACTGTCACACCATATGGTTCTGTCACTGAGGTGTGTTGCCACATGTTGCTGTTGGCTACTTAGTGGGATTGTGTTTATTGGTCCTCTCCCCATACCAGCGGTGTATCATCGGGTATGGGTGAGCTTTTCTTTTGCCCTCCTTCTGAGGTTGAAGTATCTCTTCTGCATTTCACATGTGCTATGCCTGCATGAGGCAATGGCATTTACCTTTCTTGCCACCTCCTCCCAGGCCTGCTGTCTTCGGACACGCTACTCCTTGTTCCTACCTCTGGCCAGTAGCATGTCTACCTGATGGACAGATGGTTGCAGTCAGTTGTTGTGATCTGGATTACACACTTAGGTTTCTGTGCCCTGTTTACCACAGTTGCCCTCTGCCTTGGATAGTTGCATTCACATTCAATCCTTTACACATACTGATCTGGCCCTCCAACTCCACCGTGAGGACTTCTGTCTCGGCCTCTGTAAAGTTCTGCTTTCTGCGATGCCTTTCTCCCCTTTCTTGCGTCAATTTTTCCTGCACTATTGCATTGAATGAGACTTCCTAACACAAGCTGCACCACAGCCACCATGTGCACTGTATTTATGGTACACCATGCGTCATTGCATCATGCGTCCCGATTTTGGTGCAAGGGTCCACTGTTCCTTAATATGGCGCATGCTAGACAGCACGGGCGACTTTGACACAAGGCTGCATTTAACGTACCATGCATCAATCTACTGTTGCTTTGTGAACCGGGTCCTTTGTGTTGAACAAAATAAACAACTGTTTAAGACTGTTGTATAATCATGTGTTGAAACTGGGGGGAGTGCTAGTGAGCAGGCAGATTTCTAGTGGAAGAGTGTTCCAGAGGTCTGAAGCTACTACTCCAAAAGCTCAGTCCCCTGCTGATTTTAATGAGATGCTGACAAAAGTAACAACCCCTGGCCTAAGAAACATGGGTCTCTTCCAAAGAGGTAGTGAGTCAGGAGCCTATGAAGGTACAGAGGGAGGTAGCCAGTACGAATTATACAATGCTGTTATAATGCATTCTGACCTCGGAAAGGAGCTTAGAAGACTGGCTGCTGCATTCTACACATGCTGCAGGCACTGGATCTGACCACAACAGAAACCTGTATAGAGCATGTTACAGACAAATACTTGTACCAGGGCCATCTGATCTTCAGGTTCTACAAATGAGCACATTCTGTCTATGTTGTTAGGTGGTGCAAGAGCATGTTCCAACATGCAAGGAGAAGAACTGGTCTAGTAGTAGGGGCTATAAAATTAACGGTGCACCATACAGATGTACAATGCTTGCAACTACCTGTTCAGGCGTACTTTGGCCCATAGATGTTGCAGTACATGCCCCATTCCTGTTACCCCTTGGTCTGGTTGCAACAACAGGCAGGTATGCTGCGTGAAGGAGAGAAAAACACACACATGTACAAAAATGGCGTGAAATTTTCAATGCAAGAGTAAAGTGGAAATAATGCAAAGTTGCATGATGCAGGATTATGTGTAAATAGTGTTCGGCACATGTGCTATTAAGGGATCAGCAACACTGCCTGGCACAAACTGAGTCAGCTCTGTGGATTGTTGGATGTTTAAAGCCTGTGACATCTGTACCATCTTGGCACTAAAGTAGTTAACTGCACTAATGTTGGCACCATTGTCCTCAGTGTCATGAACTGGAGACAGTAATATAAAAGGGTCTCAATACTTGATGGACTGCAACAAGACCTCTGCTGAGTCCTCCTCATTGCTGATGGATGGTCCTAAAATGGCCCCATCCTAGACAGTGTTCTATTGCATCCCCCCGTGCAGTCGCCTGGCACAAGGTAAACAAACTGTCAGGAAAAAAACTAACTATAATGTCAGATGAGGGTGAAATGCCTCAATACAACAGAACATCCTTCTAAATACAAAAAGAGACATACACCTTAGTCTTGACAAATATAATTTTAGAAGTTTGATAGTGACCAGAAAGTGAAAGAAATATCCCTTTCACAGGGAGGAAATTCCAAAGGGCAGGGGCAGCCACTGCAAAAACCTTATCATTGGCGTACTGCAAATGGAGATTGGCACCCGCTAAAGCCCCTGCCTTGTGGACCTAAACACTCTGACTGGAGTGTAGGGAGTCCGCAGCTCATGCACATTATATGTACCAGCAAAACCTAGTGGTTAATGCACCACTTCTGGCAGCCAGCCCAAAACCTGGAGCAAAGGTGGGACATTTGATGCCCTCTGAATTGGTTGAAGCTGACGAACTGACCACAAGGTAGGTCCTTGTAGAGCACATTACAGTAGTCGAGACAAGTGTTTTAGTGTGCTGACCTGCTGCAATCCATGACTGCGAGCTTGAATCCCGGTTCTGTAGTATGCTAGTGTACTGCGCTTGGAGACCGAGTTTGAATTCTGGTGCTGTGCTGTGTTAAGTGTATGGATCTTCTTGTACTCTGAAGTTATGAGTTTGAAACTTTGAGCCTTAGAATGCTGGTGTGTTCATGCTACTGCACTTGGCAGCTATGGGTTTGAATCCTGGTGCGCTAGTGTTTTTGATCCTGCTGTACTCTGGGAGTTGTAACCCTGTTATCTAGGTACATCTTTACTGTGGATTCTTTAAAAAGGAACAGTTAACACAAACATTTGTGCAATCCTCAAGCTCCCCCACTGTTACCTCACCTTATAAGGGCTCAAACAGTTCAATTTTTAGAATTCTTAAGCTCATAATTTCTCTTGGGGTAGGGATTGTAAATCCTCATATAGAGTATATTTGCTTCTAGATCTCCTTCCTGGTACCCTGCAGTGAAAGCGCCACCCCTACGCGCCGACATTTTTGTAATCTAGGGGTTTGTAGAATGTGGGACGGGCTATACCATCAACACCTCAGTCTTGAAGCCTGACAAGACTGAGGTGTTGGTGGTGGATCTGGGTCACAGTACAGAGAGGTCGAAGGCAGGTATTTCCTCCAGACTTTGGCTTGGGGGTCGCCAGCTACTGACCTCCGAACGGGCGTGGAATCTGGGTGTTATATTTGATGATGAACTGGTGCTTTGTTCACAGGTGTCAACCGTTGTCAAATCCTCTTTTTACCATCTGAGGAATATCACCCGGATTAAGCACCTTGTTCTGTCCTGCGACCTTCCAACGTTGATCCAAGCCTTGGTGACCTCACGTCTTGACTACTGTAACTCCTTGTACCTAGGGCTTCTGGGGGTTGATGTCTGCTGCCTGCAGCTGGAGTAGAACACTGCGACCAGGTTGTTGACTGGGCTTTCTCATCGAGTCATATCACTCCTGTGCTGTGTGAACTGCACTGGCTGCCTGTTTAGTGGCGGATCACCTTCAAGGTCAGTTTGCTGACCTATAATGCCCTACATGGACAGGGTCCTGGCCACCTGCAAGATCTTTTGTGTCCCAAGGGAGGCCCTCAGGAAGGAGGCAGAGGGCACCACAGGGAAAGGAAGCAGCTCCTGGTGGGGGACTCAATTATTAGGGGGACAGAACTGGGGGGGAGCAGAGAAAACTGAAGTAAGGTGCCTGCCTGGTGCCATGGCTTGGAGGGACAGGAAGCGCATCCTTAGGATCATGAGAACAGTTGCATGGGAGTCTGAGCTGAACATCATTGTCCACCTAGGGACAAATGACTTGGCTCATCATGAGATTAGAGCAGTGCAGAAGGACTTTATAGAGTTGGGAGGGGCTTAAGACAAGTAGCACACACAGTATCCTTCTTAGAGGTGCTGCCTGTCAGTGGCATGGGTGAGGCAAGGGTACTTTGCACCATGTAGTTTAACAAATGGTTGAAAAAATGGTGTGGAGCACAGGGGTTTGGCTTCATTGGGGACTGGGGTTCCACCTGAAGGGACATCAGCCTATACTGGCAGGATGGTCTGCATCTGTCCAGGAAGGGAACAAGTCTTTTGGACAATCAGTTTAAATGCTTCATTGGCAAGCTTTTAAACTAGTCAAGGGGGGAGGCACTGATGAGCAGCAGGAAAATCCCAGCCTCCCCATACAAAACTGGGTACTAAATGAGAAAAAGACAAAGGTAGAAAGGTCAGTGGGGGATGCTGCTACAGAAGGTAAAGCCATCAAAAAATGGAGAGCAATGAGTACCAATGCCTATAGTCTGGGTAACAAGCTTCCTGAATTAGTGGCCTTGATGGAGGAGGAACATCTGGATATCATGGCAGTCACAGAAACATGGTACACACAGAACCATGACTGCGATGTAAACATACCAGGATACACTATCTACAGGAGGGACAGGGAGGGTAAAAGAGGAGGAGGAGTAGCTCTCTACATAAGAGAAGGAATCAAAGCAACAGAACAAAAGGGTAAACAGGGAGGAGAAGAAGCACTGTGGGTCAATTTGGAGGCAGGCAATGGCACCACAATACGCACAGGGGTTGTATACAGATTCCCCTCTCAGGGGGAGGAAATGGACAAGGAAATGATAGAAAGTATACTTAGAATGGCAGATAAAGGGGAGATATTGCTGATGGGTGATCTGAATATGCCAGATGTTAACTGGAGTCCAGTTGCAGCAGCCACTTCTAAGAGTGGGGTTATTCTAGATGCCCTACAGGGGTCATGCCTTAGACAACTAGTATTAGAACCCACTCGAGAGGGAGCAATCTTAGACCTGGTCCTCTCAAATGGAGATGGAGAGAGGATCACAGATGCAGAAGTGGGTAGCCATCTGGGAACTAGCGACCATCAAACAGTATGGTTCACAATAAACACATCAATAGAGTCAAGCCATACAAAGGCAAAAGTACTGGACTTTAGGAGGGCTGACTTTGCCAAAATGGGTGAGTGCCTACGGAATGCACTAGCAAATGGGCAGGAAGGAGGGGTGGAAGAACAATGGGGAATAATAAAAACTGCCATCACAGAGATAACAAGCCTTTGTGTGAAGCAAATAAACAAAATAAAACAATGTAAGAAACCACTTTGGTTGTCAAAGGAGGTGTCAGTGAAGGTTCAAGAGAAAAAGAAAGCATTCAGGAAGTACAAGGAATCACAAAAGGAGCAGGACAGAGAACTGTATCAGTTAAAGCAAAAGGAAGCTGGGAAGGCAGTCAGAACAGCAAAGGCCTGAACTGAGGAAAATATAGCCAACACAGTTAAGAAGGGGGATAAAACCTTTTTTTAGGTACATCAGGGAGTGAAGGAAGACTAAGGAGGATAGTGAAGTTTAATAAAGGGGAGGGTGGGCAGAGGGTGACTGTGAAAAGGCAGAGATACTAAACAAATATTTTTGCTCAGTATTTACAAATGAAGAGGGAGAGGTACCTAAAACAAACAATAGAAACACTCTGGATACAGAAGTTGATACCAGCCCATTTACAGCAGAAAGGGTTCTGAAAGAACTCTTACAACTGAAGGTGGACAAAGCAATGGGGCCTGATGGGATTCATCCCAGAATTCTAAAAGAACTAAGGGTAGAACTAGTGACACCATTGACTACCCTCTTTAACAAATCATGGGAGGAGGGTGGTACCTGAGGACTGGAGGAGGGCAGATGTGATTCCCCTCACAAAAGTGGAGCAGGCAGAGAAAAAACTACAGACCTGTTAGTTTAACCTCAGTGATAGGGAAAATGATGGAATCACTTCTGAAGGAAAGAATTGTCGAGTATCTACAGGCCAGAGGGGCACAGGACCCAAGGCAGCATGGACTCACAGCAGGAAGGTCATGCCAGACAAATCTAATAAACTTCTTTGACGGGGTGACCAAAGTAGTAGATCAGGGAGGGGCTGTGGACATGGCCTACCTAGACTTTAACAAGGCATTTGACTCAGTCCCACACAAAAGATTAATATACAAGTTAGCCAGCCTGGGAGTGGGTCCCAGGATGATAGCCTGCGTAAAGAATTGGTTGGAGAATAGGACACAGAGAGTAATAGTAAATGGAGTCCACTCTGAAGAAAGGGAGGTTACTAGCGGGGCACCGCAGGGTTCAATATTAGGACCGATCCTCTTCAATGTCTTTGTAAGTGACATTGCAGAGGGACTGGAAGGAAAAGTATGTCTCTTTGCAGATGACACAAAGATCTGCAACAGAGTTGATGCACAAGGTGGGGCGGAAAGGATGAGAAGGGACTTGGCAAGGTTAGAGGAATGGTCAAATGTATGGCAGCTTAGATTTAATGCTAAGAAGTGCAAGGTAATGCACCTGGGAAAAAAAAACCCAGGGGAAGAGTACACAATGGGGGGTGAGATACTAACAAAAACAAAAATGGAAAGGGACCTGGGGGTAGTCATATCAGATGACTTAAAGGTGGGCAGGCAATGTGAGAGGACAGTAAGGAGGGCTGGGGGGATACTGGGATGCATAGGGAGAGGCATCACCAGTAGAAAACAGGAAGTTGTTATCCCTCTGTACAGACAGCTGGTGAGACCCTATCTGAGGCATTGCAGTTCTGGAGACCCAGTCTCCACAAGGACATAGACAGGATGGAAGCTGTCCAGAGGAGGGAACTAAAATGGTGCAGGGTCTGCACCGGAAGACATATGAAGAGAACTAAAGGAGCTTAATATGTATAGCCTCGAGGAAAGGAGGGAGGGGAAACATGATAGAAACTTTCAAGTACCTCAAGGGAATCAACAAAGTCCAAGAGGTAGCATCTTTCAAAATAAGAGGTGTGCAAGAACAAAGGGGCACAATTTGAAGATGGGGGGCAGCTCAGAGGTAATTTAAGGAAGTATTTTTTCACAGACAGCGCTGTGGATGCATGGAATGGCCTTCTGGAGGAGGTTGTGGAGTCAAAAACAGTGGTTGAATTCAAGCATGCATGGGACAGCCATAAGGCAATTCTAGGGGGTGGGGGTAGAAAGAAGTAGGCTGCTGGTTAACTAGGATCTGCAGCTTATCCATTAGGTAGGGAAATGGGCAGACTGGGTGGGCCAAGCGGTCCTTATCTGCCATCGCATTCTATGTTTCTATGTTTCTATGTTAAACAGCTTCTGACTATGTCTAGCACCTGGGACTGAAGGAACAGCTCTTCATCAAGAATTACTCTTGACAGTGGAGTCAGTAAAGATCAAATGCAGTTAAACACATCTCTAAAATTCCTGCATGACAAAATGGCTTAATTGCCATAGAACTGACTGCACTCTTCCCTGCAGCATTCTGCAGCACTCTGCAGAAATACTGCAGCATACTGTGCTGCATTCTGGCTGACTTTGCTGTAGGTAGTCCTGTGCAGGATTGCAAAGTTCCACTTTGGTTGGTGTCCAGCAGAATTTTGCAAATCCTACAGAATTCTACCTAAGGTGAAATAGTCCTACTTCCATGTGAAAAATCCCAGAAAATGCAAAATTCCACTGTTTGATGTGGAATTCCATGAAAAATAAAATAATTATACAGTTTCCACAGCTTTTCCACAGAATGCTTCTATGATTTAAAGCAGCAGTACTAGTTAGCCAGCACAAAATTTCATCCTACAGAACCTTTTTTAGCAGGAATACATTCCTGATAATCTTAGATTTGTCATTCAGGTATTTTAAATTCAATCAGCTATTTTTAAGACTGTGTTTAATTGCAACTTTTGTAATTTGTGTGGCTCTACAATAAAGATGACAGACCCCAGCAACTGTAAAAATCTTCTCCCCAGAGATCACACACTAACTGCACCCACTGTATTTATTATACAGGTATGTCAGGGGGTTGCCAGCAGCATACCACCACCCTGATCTGTTCATATCTTTGATGGCAGACCTGGCAAAGGACCACTAGCTTTTACAAAAAATTCAAAATCCTTTATCTTGCCTCAGGAATGAAATAAAGCAAAAAAGAAAATCAGACATATTGATGTTTTGGTTGGTAGTAACTGCCAACCAAATTATAACATTTTTATTTTTTTGGGAAGCAGTATAGCGTAGTGGTTAAGGGCACTGAGCTGCAAACCTGGAGACCTGGGTTTGAATCCCACCAGCCCCACTTGCATACTGTGTGACCCTGAGCAAAACACTTAACTTCCCTGTGCTCCCAGGTCACACCTGGAAACAAGCTCCGGCTTAGTGTGCCTTTCTTGGTTAAACAATTTCCCCCTTTATTAACTAGGACTGCTGTAAACATAAAACTCATGTCATTTACATTCAGAAATCACAGTTCACACAACAGAATTCCATAAAATTCACCACAAAGTTCTACATAGCTGAGCAGACATGGAACTGCCATTGTGCTGAAGAGCTAGTCTCAAAATTCTAGTGAGTCTTTTGTCCCTGGCAATATTTGGTACTCTCCCTGCAGATTAACTTTAGGTCATCCCTAGGTCATTTCAAGTTGAATCTAGTACTGGGTGCCCTATGCAGTCTGTCCTTTTTGTATATATATTTCTCATTGGGATAATAGTTTTTTTCTCCCTTGACCTTAGCCTTCGGAGACCAGAAATACATACCTCAGAAGGAATCCACAACAGTAACTGCTAAATAAAATCCCTGAGCAGGAAATGCGTGTACAGTAGCTCCGCCGTTAATGTAATAGAGGTGACAGAAACGATACAGGAAGCATAACCACGTATGAAAGACTTACTAGAACAAATGGTCTAAATTAGTTCTATATATAGTTGCTGAGTGGTAATTTTCCCCACAGGATCCTCATAACCACCAGCAGAGGTGAGTGAAGGTTGAGGTCCTCTAGATGAGAAATGATTCATAGCCTAGCTCTGCAATGGAAGCACCTGGGAAATACTGCACCACTCAGAAATGTGATTCCAAATACAAGCAGACAATTCAGACATGCCAGTGCACAGTGATACCATTTCATTATGTGCAGTTTTATTTTGCTATGGTGAAGTCAAGCAACAACCGGGGCAATAAAAATGAGCAGAAAATTCACCTTAAGTCTGTAGAAACCTACAGGGACTCTCTCTGGCTGCATGGAATGCACTAAATAAGTAATTCCCTACATAATCTAACAATTCGCATAAATTAAATAAGTGGAAGGAGATTTGGGCATTGCTAACACTGGAACCTAAGACTCCTTGTTAGATATACTCAAATAAAGATCTGCATATATTTTCCTCCAGATAGGGATTCTTAAGCTCCTGTTAGGTGTTACAACTTCCAGACAGCTTGTAACATATCATTAAGAAATAATGGATTATGCACATGCAGTTAAACTAGGTCCCACAGGCTCTAGGAAAATTTACCCAAACCTCTTAAGGGAACCTAAAGTTTGCAGGACCTCTTAAACTCTGAAAAACTAAGTACAGCTATTTCATATTAACACAGTAACAAAGCAATTTAACATTGAAAGGGACACTAGGTTTGTTATGCTCACCCCCTGCTTCATAAGCAAGAATGAAAAAAATTATAGCATATGGTTAGGGCTTATTGTGCATGGAATTCAGCTGATTCAAAAAGCTTGTTGTGCACAGTTGAAAAGTTGTTGTGCACGTTCTAAAGATGTTGCACACATTCTATAATAAGTGCGCCTAACTTTCCCTCTTGCACCGACTGCCACTGCTTCTCTGCTCCTGCTGTCTTTTCCATTTACTCACTCAGCTCCAGCGGTACACACAAGGTTACAATCTCACACAAAACCATATACTATAAAAAATAAGTTATGGGTGACCATACACAACTCGCCTATGTTCCCATCTCAGGGTTGAGATGAAAAGTATGGACCTCTTGAGCTTCGTCCTTGAGGTCCATATGCTATTATCTCTATCCCTTGATGGAAATATAGGGCAAGTTGTGTATGGTCAATAGAGATGTTGCAAAGCTTTAATTTGCTGGCAAATTTCCAGTGAACTCACTGCCTTCACACAGCAATTCACAAATTTGTGCTATCAACTTTGCAAATTTGCCTATGTGGCTTCACTGGTGACTTCGTGGTAACTTCACCATTAAAGACAGTTAGGTGAAGTCCGTTCAAAACTTGGTTACTTCCTGTAAACAAGTGCTTGAGATCACATGGAAACAACTCATGCAAGTCACATGCTACTGTTCTATGTAGTGTGACTCATCCTTAGTTTCACTTTGCAGTCTGATCTAGGATTTTTATTTATTTATTTATTTATTGAGAAATCAGAATTACAACCTTTGAGCTAAGAGCTCTTTTACAAAGCATCCTCGTCAAAACATGGGGATGTTGGACAAACAGGTACATGCATTGAGGGGAAAACAGTAACAGCTGGTAGGCATTGTCAAATATACATCAAGTAGGGGACATTAGTACAATTTACATGTTGCAAATAACAAATGATAGAATAAGGAAATACAGAAACATAGCATCGGAAAACAAATGAGAAAAATGGGATTTCTGAGTATGGGTGTCTTGGCACATTCAGCTTCAAATCCATTACATCTGAGGAGGTGAGAACTGGGTTGTTGGGGATGAATATAGCCAAGGCAATTGACTCTGATGGGCTCCCTGCTATGTTATTGATCTACACTTCTCCTTGTATAGCTGAACTTTTAGCTTATATTTTTAATCTATCCTGCTCCTGTAGTGAATTTCCTGAGGGTTGCAAGGTTGCGAGAGTAAAGCCCATTTTTAAGTCTGGCAATAGGGGCGAGCTGGGCAATTATAGGCCCATCTTGCTCCTACCACAGATTTCAAAGATTTTTGAGAGAATTATCTCTAATCAATTAAGGGAATTTTTGGATTTGGGTAAGAACATGTCGATGTATCAATCTGGTTTCCGGCCTTTACATAGCACTCAAACTACTTTAGCTAAAGTGGTCAACGACCTCCAGCTGAGCCTGGACAGGAAGGCCATGGTTGGAGCCATGTTTATAGATCTTTCTAAGGCATTTGATACCCTGAACCACCAGGTGTTCCTGTCCAGGCTCAGCTGGATCGGTCTGTCCACTCAGGTAGTAAACTGGTTTTCTTCTTATCTGAATTCAAGAAAGCAATTTGTAGAAATCAGTCCCTTTAAGTCTAAATTAATGAATATTTCTTACAGTGTCCAACAAGGATCGATTTTACGGCCCTTATTATTTAACATCTGTATTAACGGACTTAAATTTGATCTTCCTGATACAAAATACCATATGTACGCTGATGATACCATCTTGTATATTGAGGGTCAGACTTTGGATCAAGTTGAATCTAACCTTCAGTTGGCTTTTGATCATGTTCAAACATTTTTAATGAACATTGTTTGACCTTGAATCCAAAGAAAACCAAGGTTCTCCTGTTCAGAAACAAACAACCGAAATAATTCAATTTATGGTTGACTATCCAGACCCTAGAAGGACTAGATACAAAGGAAGTAGCCCAATATGAATATTTAGGGCTATGGCTAGATTGTAATATGACTTGGTCTTATCACATAGAAAATATGCTTTTGGGATTGAACAGGACACTGGGGGCTCTTTATAGATTTAAATATTTCATGTCTAGCGATGTCCGACTAATTGTAGTCAACTCTTTACTAATACCTGTCCTAGACTATGGGGATATTTTATATGGAGGAGCCTCTGGCACATTATTTAATAAGGTGGATATAATGTTCCACAGAATGGCACATTTTGTTCTCGAGGTACCCCATAGAACACATAGATGCATACTATATAATAGCTTAAATTGGCCAAAACTTTTAGCCCGTAGGAATTTACATCTTCTTAAATTTATGTATAAGATCCAGAAACATGTGGTTCCTTTTTACATACTTGAAATGTTTCCCATAAGAATCATAAAAGATAATCTAAGGACAGCTCATGGTTTACAATATCTTATCAATAAATGTAATTTAAATAGGTAGGTCATCTGTCTCCCATAGGGGAGCCGCATTGTGAAATAAAATTCCAGTAGGGCTACATGAATCAAATCGAACTATATGCCTTTCTTATCTGAACGACTGGTGTTTATGTTGGTCTAATGGCCTCTCTCAATGTACTGAACGTGATATCTGTTGATTGCTATTTATTGTGTATTTTGATGCTTGTATTTTGTAGTATGTCCTTTATGTTAATATGTTATGTGTAACTTTCCTTTTTATGCTGTAACTAAAGTTTGCTGCAATGAACATGTGGGACTTCATTGAAAAAGAGCAAATGCTCAATTAAATGTTTTTCCCTTATTCTGTTGAATAAAAAAAGATTTACTACTACTACTAAGGGGAAGTAGTAGCATGTCAACAGAAGTAAATAAAAGTGCAAAAAGTCAAAAGTGCAAGCTTTGTGTAGTCCCAGATAGCAGCTATATAGCATAGATAGTTCCTGGAGGGGACAGTTAAGGGAATCAATCTTTGGAGTCAAAAAGCAGCCAGATAAGAGTAAGCAACAGGCTAAGAGGGTGAGGAGGGAAACAACAGTAGGTGAACTAGCAGTGGATCCAGGAGCAGTTTGTTGGGTTGTTTAGAGTTAGGGGTACAAGGGTAGAATTAGTTGGTTGGTAGGACAGTGGAAGAGGGGGGTAATGAGCTACTAGGGACCTACTAGTTAGTGCAAGTAAGTCAGGGAGTGACAAGGTGCATGTGGAAGGCTGGATTCAGCCAGGGTGAGAACGACAGTAGCAGTGTTCAGGGGCAGAGATGGACTTCCAAATTTCAGATTTGAATTGTCCTAGGTGAGTAAGGCTTGTAGTGGTGTGGGGGATCCCATTTAGCCAGGTGAGGGTCCTTACTGTGAAGGCTCATCTCCCCAAGGCAGTTATCTGAAGGGCACCACTAGGGCATGTTTTGTAACACTTTTTGTGCCATGCTCTGCTGGAGACTGGACAGAATAAAGCCCGAAGAGAAGGAGGTGCAAGTCCTAGAAGGGCCTTCTTCCCTAACAGGCAGAAGTGGAGCTTGATTCTGTCCATGAGGGGAAGCCATTTAGTTCCAATGTAGAGGTTGCACATATGCATAAGGTGATCAGCACCTAGTACAAAACAGCAGGTTTTGTTGGAAGCACCATGGAAGAGCGATGGCTACTATGCCGACATCCACAACAGCAACACATCCGAAGCGATGCAGACAGCCCTGAAATGCACCTGCCCAGTGAACAGAACAGCGACACATGGCATCGCACACCCCACACACCCTGACAGACACTGACATGATTGACCACACAGTGATGCACCAGGTGCATACACCCCCGAGAGTGAATTGCTGATAGCGCCCCCCCTGACAGTGCAGTGATGGCAATGGACAGTCCTGTTGTGGACTGACTTGCACTGCAGCAACCCATAACAGATACAGGCAGCCATCACACTCCCCTTGCACCCAGTTTGTACAGGTTGCTTGCATTCTGCTCCCATTTTTGTAGTGCACCTTCGGTGCACATGTTGACGCTCTGGGGGGGTTGCTGTGTTCTGCCTGGTGCTGTGGTTGCGGTCGGCTCAGGGGTGTCACTGTGGGGGGGGTTGCTGTGAGGGAGTCACCATTCTGTGGTGCTTCTGTTTTGTTGATGGTAGTATGGAGTCTGTGCAGGCTGGTATCAGAGGCAGCACCATACACCACATTACCATAGTCCAAGATGGGCGGGACAGTCCCTTTTACCGCCTGTACCCCGGCCTCTGGTGTGAGGCAGAACTGGAGCCTATAGAGAGCCTCCAACTTCCTATTGGTGGCAGCGGTAATGTTTCATATGTGATCCTTGAAGGAAAGGGACTCATCTATTGTGGTACCTAACTACCAGAACAAGGACACCTGCTCAAGGGTGGAGTGCAAGTTGCAGGCTATAGTGAAGGGGGAAGTAGTTCTTCTCTTCTGACGACTGTCGAAGAGCATCCTTTTGCTTTTTTTGATGATGAGCACTAAAAGGCTTTCTTTAAACCAGTCCTGCAGTAGGTCAAAGTTGTGCTTAAGATTCCTAGACAGAGATTTTTGGCAAGAGTCTTGAGCGAACACCACCATGTCATCTGCATAGAGCAGTATCTTAGAAGTAGGACACACTTCTGGTAGATTGTTCACAAAGAGGCTGAACAGGAGTGAGCCCAGTATAGACCACTGTGGGACCCCTACCGTGACTTCACTAGTCCCTCATATTGCCCCGTTGATTTTCACCTGCTGAAAGCACCCAGTCAGGTAGCTGGAGGACCAACTGACTGTGTTGGGGGATAGGCCTAAACAGCCTAATCTATACAGCAGCAGCTGGTGATCTACAAGATAGAAGGCCTTGGTAAGGTCTATATAGATTTCCCCAACCAGATGGCCCTGGTCCACTGCCTCATGCATGTAGTCAGTGAAGTCAGTTAGAGCGGTGCTAGTGCTATGCATCTTACAGAAGCCATGCTATTGGGGGCATAGGAGGTTGTATTTAAACAGATGTTCTGTGAGTAAGTTGGATATGATTCTCTCCAGGGCTTTTGAGAATGGGGATAGAATAGAGATGGGTTGATAGTCGGTTACTAATGCAAGGTCACCTCCTTTGTGCACTGGGGTGACCAGAGCAGTCTTCCAGGTAGACAGGAAAATGGACAGGCAGAGTGACAGGTTAAACAGTTTGGAGATAGGTATGATGACCTCAGGTAGGGCAATAGAGATCAGTTTCATGTTGATTCCATCTCCTCCCATCCTAGTTTTCCCTAGGACTTTTGCAAGATATTTTCTTGTTTCCTGTAAGGTAACCTGTCTGAAGTAGAAGGCTGGTCTTGGTCTGGCATTGGGAGAGAGGGGCAACTGCATTGTAGCTGACATTCCATCCAGATATGTAGCAGGTCTAGGAGGAAGGACTGCACTGTAGTCTGTTAATGCACTATTAAAGATATTAGCCATTGAGTCATCATCAAGTATAATTTCATCATTGTGATGAAGCATGGAGGGTTGGGGTCCTGCTATCAGACCCAAGGAGATGTTTTAGGGAGGCCCAGAACGTTTCCCCATCCCCCAGCACTGAGATTGACAGTTTTTATGATAGGCAGCCTTGGCCTGTCGGATTGCCCATGTGTACCTGTTTCATGCCACTTTGTAGTTTTGGACATCTATAGCAGCCCCTGTAGCCCTGGCCCGGTGCCAGAGGAGATCCCAATGCTGCATCATACCGAGAAGTTGTGGGGTGACCCAGTCCATAGTTCGACCTTTTATCATTTTCTTGCAGTATGGGGCAAACTTGTCTGCAGCGACATTGAAGTGAGTGAGGAAGAGGTAGAGGGCTGTGTCAACAGAGGTGCAGCTGTCAAGGAAGCTCCAGTCTATTGCAGCAAGGTGATTCCTGAAGTCAATTATACCACTAGTTTTTATAACTCTATTCTTCACCAGTTTTGGGGGAGGTTTGGCTGGTTTGCTTGTCCACTCACATTGTATGGGAGAGTGGTCACTCAGGGTGTCTGGGAGAACCTTGACTTCTGTTAGCCTTTCGGGATGAGTTGTAAGCACCCAGTTGATCAGAGTGCTTGTACCTGTGCAGTAGTTTGTCCCGGTGCAATTCTTGACTACTTGCATTAGGTAGAGTCCTGAAATCAGATCTCTGTGAGAGGCACTAGAGCTGGTGAGCCAGTTGGAGTTGAAGTCCCCTAGCACAATTGACTCCTTGTTCTGGCTAGCCTGAGTGTATAGATTAGCAAAGGCTTCTAGCCCTGCTTGTTACTGCCCTGGTGGACTATATACTGCCATGACAATCAGGCCTTTACGCTTCTTGCCTAGTAGGATTTTTATTGCTAGGCATTCACAGTCATTATTAACATTCATCAGTTGGATTCTGTGGCATTGCGGGTGGTTGCAAGAGTATATTATGCAACCACCACCTCTTTTCCCAGAATGATCCTGCCTATGTAGGTTGTATCCAGGTATGCAGACAGCTGATGTTTTGGGGGAGAGCTAGGTCTCCATCAGTGCAATGACGTCTGGCTGAGTCAGAGCAATCCAAACCTCAAACTGCGTTAGGTTAGCTAGGTGGCTACAAATGTTCGAGGCCACAATCTTTAGAGTCCCAGGTGAGGCCAGGGTCTGAGTCTGGGTTGGAAGGGGACTAGGGTTGGGGTTAATGTTTCCTGATATCAGCAGTAGGATTAAAATGAGTTTCCTACATAGTTTTGGGAATGTGATTTTTATGTTTGACCCCAGTATGTCCTGTGATGTGCATTTAGTGGGCAGGGAGACAAGTGCAAGTCAAAGGTAAGGAGATAGCCATATAGCTGGAGTAGGGGTCCACATGCCAGTGAGTGTACAAGAGGGATGTTGCATGGAGTGAATGGGGGAGGCATTCTAGAGCCAATCTCCCACTGTGCAGGTTTTTCACTTCATAAGATAGGATGTATCTGCTGTCAGGTTGAGGTAGATATGGTTGAATATCTGTACTCCAGGGCAAGCACCAGGAGTAAGAGCAGCTGTAGAGGTATTCCCCCTGAGGTGAGGAGCTGACACACTTTGTTGCATATTTTGGCTCAAGGCTGTAGAAATAGGAGGTAGGATCCCCTGATAATTACTCAGGGAGAGGGCAGGGTAGACTCCTTGCTGGGGGAGCCTTAAAAATTGGAGCCATCACAACTGTTAGTTAACTGGTGAAAATCTGTTGTCCTTGGCATGGAATTAGTGTCCCTTGTTGTTTTACTGAAAAAGAGAGCAGAGAAGAGCAACCAGGTGCACCAGGAATGGGGCTGTCACTTTAAGTGTAACAGATTGGGTCGGGTGCACCAGAAACAGAGCTGTCACTTAACCTCTGTCCAGAAACTGAGCTGCAAGTTTAAGTATAACAGATTGGGTCAGCCAGTGAGAGTGAAGTAGCCAGACAGGAGGGGAAAAGGGGAGGCAATCATGAGAAAAGACTATTTAATAGAGGCAGGTGGGGCAATTCTTAAGATGTTGCAGCTGAAACTACTTAAACTAATCCCAGAGGCACATTTAAAAATCAGCACCTAGAGATTGAAGCAGTAAGTCCATAGGACTGAGCAATGAGCATCAGCCAATGAAGAGTCAGCTATGCATCCTGGCAGTCAATGAATTCAATGACATTTGAGCCGTGCTCCACCAGGACAAAATTAGTCATACCTTGGGTTGAGGTACCTGGGCAGGCAGTCCATGGAAAGCATGTAGCCGGCTTATGTCCTAGCCGGAGTGCCAAGGTGCTGCAGGCTGCCCATTCAGGGCAGGGAGGACCTGAAAGAGGGAAAGAGTGAGAAGTCAGGGATACGTATCCAAGTCCAGGCCAGGCTAAATTGAGGGGTGGGCCTGATGCCAGACAGTAGTTTGGGGGAGAGAGATTGAGAAATAGGAGTGGGTAGAGGGAAGGCAGAGGAGTGATTACAGTATGGGTGGGGCAGGGGTGAGTGGGGTAGGCACATGGGGTGTTAGAGCAGAACAAAGAAGGAGAGGAGGAAACATGTTTGGCAGGGGTCCAAAACAGGTTGTAGGTGAACAAGATGGAGGGTTAGAAGAAAAGGGATCAGAGGAATGCCTTTGGGGACATTGAGGCATATAGAGTTTAGTTTAATACAGAGTTTGGTTTATTGATAGTCCCTCGATAATCAACCATTGCAAGTCAGATGGCTTTCTCACATCATTTCCCTAAACTCTGGAATGCACTTCCCCTACAGATTCACCGCTAATCCTCCCCCTACTCCATCTCTACGGCCCTTCATAACTTCCTATCAGTCAACTGTACCTGTGACTAATTCCATACTCCCTCGGACCAATCACTAGTCCCCCTCTTCTCTCTTTTCTTCCAATCCTTCTGTCTTTTCACCCTTTGTACTATGTCCAACTGCCCCTGCTGCTCCTCTTCCTTTCCCTAAAAGATCAACTTTACCCTGCCTCTTCCCTCTCCTCCTCATCCATCCTCATACTCACTCTCTGTCCTCCTGCAAGTGTTGCTACATCTCCTCAGACAAAGTGTGTACTCCAACTGCACTTATATATTCACTGATGTTTACCGAATTGCACTTGTGATGTACAGAAATCTTATTCTTATGTTATTCATACAGTTCTATATACCCTGTACAAACTAACTGTATAATCGATTCATATGTTGGTTGAATGTACATTTCTTTTTCCCTTGTACCCTTTGCCCCAGGACGCACCGTGAGATTATCAACTTGTTGTTCAGTGTGTCCTTCCTGATGAAACATTTCAATAAATAAATAAAGAAATGCTCTGAAGAGCAGAGTTTTAAAAAAAATGCAATAATTAAACAGGAGCTCGGAAAATTTGTGAGGGAGCAGAGTAAAAAGATAATTTAACTACAACACAGGAGTGGGCAAGGAGCAGGAAAGAGCAGAGTTAAGTGAAATATTTAGCCACCGCACAGGAGCATGGAAAGTTTGGGATAGAGCAGAGTGAGGAGATAATTTAACTACAGCATGGGAGTGAGTGAAGTACAGGACAGAGCAGAGTGAAAGAGGTAGTCTAAGCACAGGAGTGAGGAAAATCCAGGAACGAGCAGAGTTCAGACTGGGGTATCTAGCTAAAGGATACAGGCATAATCAAGCAGCATTAGCCATAATTTCAGGTAGGAATTTACAGGCATAATTAAGCAACATTTCAGCTCACAGTTTAACTGCTTTAAAGAACTCAGGCAGCATGTAAACCAAACAGAAATTCATCTGGTGACCTAAATGCTCTACAGTGCTACAGAAGAATTTTACTAAGAATTAACCTAAGAGGTTAACTAATTTAAAGCTCTCAGGCAAAATTTAAATCAAACAGTGATTTATCTAGAGACCCAAATGCACTATAGGACTAGAGAAGTATTTAACTACAAATTTACACTTAGGATGTTGCAGTTGAAACTACTTAAACTGATCCCAGAGGCACATTTAAAAATCAGCACCTAGGGATTGAAGTAGTAAGTCCATAGGACTGAAAAATAAGCAGCAGCCAATGAGGAGTGAGCTATGCATCCTGGTAGCCAATAAATTCAATGGCATTCGAGCCATGCTTCACCGGGAGAAGATTAGCCATTCCTTGGGTTGAAGTGACTGGGTGGACAGTCTGTGGAGAGCGTGCAGCTGGTTTATATCCTAGCCAGGGTGCTGAAGTGCTCTGAGCTGCCCATTCAGGGCAGGGAGGACCTTGTGTTGAGGTGACTGGGCAGGTGTCCATGGAAAGCGCACAGCTAGCTTATGTCCTAGCCAGGGTGCTGAGTTGCAGTAGGCTTCCCATTCAGGGCAGTGAGGACCTTGGGTTGAGGTGACAGGGTGGGTGGTCCATGGAGAATGTATAGCCAGCTTATTTCCTAGCTGGAGCACAGAGGTGCTGCAGGCTGCCCATTCAGGGCAGGGAGGACCTTGGGTTGAGGTGACTGGGTGGGCAGTCTGTGAAGAGTGAGCAGTTGGCTTATGTCCTAGCAGGAGCACTGAGGTGCTGCAGGCTGCCCGTTCAGGACAGAAAGGACCTTGGGTTGAGGTGACTGGGTAGGCAGTCCATGGAGAGCGTGCAGCTGACTTATGTCCTAGCCAGGGTGCTGAGGTGCTGCAGGCTGCCGGTTCATGGAAGGGAGGACCTGAAAGGAGACAGATCTGCACTTTTTGCCACTAAGAAGGTAGAGAGAAAAAAACACAACTTTTCCATCCTTTTTTTGGCTGTTCTGTATGTTATTTTTACTTTATAGTTAGTCAGTCTTTGTTTAGTTGTTGTTTACCTATTATTTTGTGCAAACTGAACACTTATTTCTGTTACTTTTTTACCTCTTTAAGTGTGTGTTTTTCTCACTCTTTTTACTCATTTGTTTGTTTGTTTTAAGTTAGAGTGAGTGGGACATAGAGCCAGGAGGAGAGGGTTGTGCAGGCAGCAGAGGAGAGATGTGGGTTTCGGACCTCAGATCCTCCTCCCACATCCACCCATGGTGAAGTGGAACAGCTCCATAAGGAGGCACGTGAGCTCTCCTGTCAAGTTGTGGGGCTGAATGAGATGTTGGAGATGGTGCTCCACAACCAGCAGAAAATTATGGAGGATTTGGTGGAAGTGAGACGTGGCAGTGCACACTCTGTCCCCAGGCCATAGCCCTCTAAATCTGGCCATTTTCTTTTATCTCTTATCTGTATCTTATCTCTATCATTTACTCTGTTTTAAAGTGTAAAAATGAAAGAAAATTACAAAAAACTTAGAAGAAAAAAGTTGTTCATCTATCCTTATTTCTCTCTGCCTGTTTGCATTTCTTTATTTCTGTTACTGCTACACAGTCTGTATTTCTATCCTATCTGCTTCAGTTCTATCTTTTAAAAAAAAGAAACATAAACAAATGTTATTTCCTATCTATATTTCCTTGCATGATGTTGAGCCTCCAGTATGTCACTCCTTTCCTTTCTTTCTGTTCCTCACTATCATTTCTGAAATTTTTTTCAACTACCAGAATAAATATGTCAGGCAGCTGCAGGTTAGTAGTACTGCCACATGGTACTGCACTGTGTCAGTGACCCCACACTGATTTTTTATGTATTTTGTGTTAGTTGTGCCTTAATCACAATACACATTAGCTCTGTTCTCCCATGATTTGTCTGAAGTGTTCAAATTTCAAACACTATAGTACAAACAACTACCAAGCAAAATATATAAATGTCTCACTTCTGGGAAATATTTTTCCCAAACCTGAAATCAGTAATACTGGTAATGCACTGCACTGCTGCTGGTGCCTGTGCTACTATGCTGTTTAATTTGCCCTCTCAGACAGTCTGTGTTGTCAAGCACTTCAGTACACACAAGTGTCAAGGATAATATAAATGTCTCACTTCTGGAAATAGTTCTCCCAAACCTGAAATCATTATTGTTGGTAATAAACTGCTGATGCTGCCTGTGCTATTATGCTGTTTCATTCACCCCTCTTAGATAGGCTGTGTTGTCAAGCACTTTAGTACACACAACTGCCAAGCATAATTATATAAATGGTTCACGTCTGTAAATAGTTTTCCCAAACCAGAAATCAGTAATGCTGGTAATAAACAGCGGTGGTGCCTGTACTACTATACTGTTTAATTCACCCTCTCAGACAGTCTGCGTTGTCAAGCACTTTAGTACACACAACTGCCAAACACAATATATAAATGTCTCACTTCTGGAAATATTTCTCCCAAACCAGAAATCGGTATGGCTGGTAATAAACTGCTGCTGGTGCCTGTGCTACTGTGCTGTTTAATTCACTCTCTCAAACAGTCTGACTAAAAAAACTTTGCAAAACATTGATCAAGCGAAGTACCATTTCAATAAACAGGGTTACACCTAAAAATTAAGTGTCGTGATTCATGATGACTAAGTGACATGAAATAGAAAATTCAAAAAAACAGGGTTGCACCAAAAAAAAAAATAAAAATAGGGTGACATGATTCGTGATTGTGACTAAGTGACGTGAAAAAGAAGATTCAGGGTTGCACCCAAAAATGAAGTGGCATCAAACATAAGATTCAAAATCACTAAAACTGCATTAGAAAGACACTGACAAAATGGCTTACATAAACACAGAAACCCAAAAGTGTTCAAAATCTGTGAATTCAGCAGTCAGTCAACAGGGGTTATTTAATATTAAGGATAACAAAAAGTAACAGAACACTGTCACTTTGATTCATGACTAAATGACGTGAAACAGAAGATTCAATAAAATGGGTTGCACCCAAAAATTAAGTGCCATGATTGGTGATGACTAAGTGACGTGAAACAGATGTAAATTCCAAAAAAACAGGATTGCACTGAAAAAATTAGGTGTCATGATTTGTGATTGGGACTAAGTGATGTGAAACAGAAGATTTAGGGTTGCACCCAAAAATGAAGTGGTATCAAACAGAAGATTCAAACTCACTGAAACTACTACAGAAAGACACTGACAAAAGATGGCTTACTTACATAGATACATAGACAGTGTCGGCAGATAAGGGCCTATGGCCCACCTAGTCTGCCCCTTTGAGCTTGTAAGTTCAGTTTGTTTTCCTAGAAGTCTATTTCCCCTTACCCCTGACCTCTAGAATTCCTTTATGTCTATCCCATGCATTCTTAAATCCCGTGATTGTTTCAGCCCCACCACTTCCTCTGGCAGGGTGTTCCACTTGTCCACCACCCGCTCTGTGAAGAAATTCTTCCATGTTTCTCTGAATCGTCCTCCCTCCAACTTCATCCCATCCCTCTAGTCCTGAAACATCTTTTCGCTTAAAAATAGTGTTTTCCTGTACCCTGTTCCTCCTTGTAATACTTGTATGTCTCTATCTATATCCCTCTCTCCCTCCTCTCCTCCAGGGAGTACATGTTCAGTTCCTTCAACCTGTCTTCATAGGATTTGTGATGCAACCCATGCACCATCTTTGTTGCCTCCTCTGAACCTTCTCACCCTGTCTATGTCCTTACATAGGTATGGTCTCCAGAACTGTACACTGTACTCCAGGTGGGCCTCACTAGTGTCTTGTATAGCGGAATTATGACCTCCTTTCCTGCTGGTGATGCCCCTGCCTATACATCCCAGCATCCTATTTGCTTTACCTGATGCCTTGTCACACTGTTTCCCTACCTTGAGGTCATCAGGATGACAACCCCAAGATCCCTTTCCTGCTTGGTGCATGCTATATCCTCACCCCCAACTGATATATTGTGCCAGGGTTTTGTGCCCCATATGCATTATCTTGCACTTCTTTGCATTGAATTTCAACTGCCAAACCCTTGACCATTCTTCAAGTTTCTGCAGGTCCCTTCTCATTCTGTCTACACCCTCTGGTGTGTCTACTCTGTTACAGAGCTTTGTGTCATCAGCGAACAGTGAAATTCTGCCTTCTATATCCTGTGCAATGTCACTGATGAAGATGTTGAATAGGACCGGTCCCAGCACTGATCCCTGTGGTACCCCACTGGTCACTCTTCCCTCTGTGGAGTGACAGCCATTTACCACCACCCTCTGTGTCCTGCCACCCAGCCAGTTACCTACCCACCACACTACTGTCCTGCCCACACCCATATTCCCCAGTTTGTGTACTTAAACACAGAAACCCAACTATATAAATTGATCATATCTGGAAATTCTCTAAAAGCTAAATAAGAAAAAGGAGCTCCTGAAGGAATTAGATTGCTTTGCTGTACCCCTCTGGAGGATCTGTTTGAACCTGATCATTGGCCCCTTCTGCACGTACAGCTCCATGTATGCTGCATAGGTGCAGCTTGTATCTTTTTTTTTGGAATTCAGCATGTTTTCCAACCACAGGAAGGTAAGTATGTTTTTTTTTGGGAGGGTTTTTTTTTTTAATTCTGAAAAGTTTTGCAGATGTTTGACTGTTTTATGTTGTTGTTGCTCCAATTTCAGGTAATTTTCAGCAGTTGTCTGTTGCAGTGTTGTCCTGGAGGAGAAGATGGTGATGGCTTGATTACTGGAGAAGGAGCCAGATGCACAGCAGAGGAGACCTGTGAAGACAAGAAAAGATTATTTAGACTCTACTCAGATAAGTACTCACTGCACTGGTAGCTGCACAGTGTCGCTGTTGTCGACTCACCGTCCTACTATATCACCTATGAAGAAAAAAGAGAAATTATTTTGCCTGACTTGGCCACTGTGGTGGCCACCCAGTATAGCTGTTGTTGACGACTCCCCATCCCACTACGCCTGTCACCTGTGAATAACTAAAAGAAATTATTTAGCCTCCCTTTGGCCATTGTAGCACACTGTGTACCTGTGAAAAAGGATAACAAAAAAATAAAAGAAAAAAATTGTTATGATACTTATCATTACATTAGTCCTGCTGGCCGTGCTGTGGTGTACGCCAGTGAGCTGGTGTAGGAACAGCCGTTGTGAATGGTGAAACCTGCTGGGAGACAGAAGGAAAGAAGGAAAAACATTTTAATGTCTTTCTGAGTTATGAAGGCCTTTCGTCCTCTGTGAGGCCAAGTACTGGAGTCAACCACCATGTGACTCAGAGAGAGATAAGGACAAGTAAAAAGTGTTGCCTACAAAAGTACTGAATATTACTGTGTTACTGTCTAACTCATCACATTTATTCTGATTTGACACAATTCTCAGTTGGACTTTCAGTGTTATTGAATCTTCTGTATGATACCACTTAATTTTGGGGTAAAAACAATAAACATATCAACACCAAATTATGTTTCCATATAAGCAGTTAGTCAAATAATTTTGTACTATAAATCAATGTTTGTAATACAAATAAAAAGAAAATAAAATTCATAATGATACAGTTACGTTATAGCTGCTCACTGTGACCGTGTCTCTGAGATGGTGTAGGACTAGCAGTTGTGAGTGGTGAAACCTGCAGGAAGACAAAAGGGCAGAAATAAAAACATTTTAATGTCTTTCTGAGTAACATGGAAGGCCTTTTGGCCTCTGTGAGGATGAGGACTGGAGTCACCCCACCAACAGTGAGGATAAGGACTGTGAACAACAATGAAAGTGACATCATCACAGCAGACAAAGATAGGCCTTGCTGGGACTGAGGTCTTGCTGCCTTGATGAGCTGGCTAGCTGGAGGGTCAGCTTGAGTATCCTCCTGTCATACAGTTCCACATGGGACACTGCTGCAGTAGACTTGCGATGGTACCATCCTCAGTATTGATTCTGATTGTCTGTAAATTGTTTTTAGCTGCTCCACATGATGGGGGTTGTTCAATTCCAAATCTAGTGGATATTATTTCAGGGTGAGCATTGCATTCAGTTATATGAGTTTTTAACCAAGGGAGTACCAAAGGATCAAGTCAAACAGTTTTCTCTAGAGTCAGGACCATTTCTGAATCAGGATATAGGTGGTGGACCATGCTGTTTGTGGCTATGTAGGACCCAAACACGCCAGAGGAGGAGGATGAGGATGAGGAAGAGGCAGTGCTGTGTCTCATTGGCTGGAGTAGGCATGCTTTGCATAACTGGTAGAATTGCATTTTTATGTTGCATCAGTGTGGAGGTGATGCCCCATGCTGATTGTGGCTGTGTATGACCCATGCAGGCCAGAGGAGCAGGAGGTGGTGCTGTGTCTTGCTGGCTGGAGCAGGCATTGTCTCTAGATATCACATTCAGGTGGTGGAGGCAGGTACGCGATTAGGCACAAGGAAACAGCAGCACAACAGTTGGAGATGGGGAACAGTAAAATGAATGAAAGTAACAGAATCATTTGTGAATCATACAGTAGAGTATTATAATGAGGGGCAAGGAGGGAAACAACACATCTTTTTTTAGTCTTCAACCTCATTGAGGAAGCAGCCCTGACAGCCTTCCAGACTAAAGTTGTCAACAGATGGGAATTCTCTCTCCATTACTACTTCATCCACCTCAGTGGTACAAGACAATTTGCTAGTGATGGCAACACCTTCCTCTTCATCATCATGGTCATGTGGTAGAAACATGGACATGATTGTCTTGTGCAGAATGTCACCCTCATTCATTTTAATAAATGTTAGCATGGCAACATTTTTTGGTGACAGATTGGTGCACCTGTTCTGCACAATGGCACCAGCCAAACTATATACATGTTGCACACTGACACTCAAGGGAGGGAAGCTGGAGTATTTCATTGCAACTGAGGTCAGTGCTGACCACTCAGTAACCTTGCTGCTCCAGTATAGCAAGAGCTCATCGGCAATGGTAAGGTTTCTGATGTCCGCTAAATATGCATCCACCATGAGTTGCACTGCTCACAATCCTGCTGCCTCATCAGCCTCCTCTTCCTCCTTTTCTTCCATGCCTGCAACTCCCACCTGATTTAAAACATCCCAAATGAGATTTGTCATTTTCTCTTTTAAGTTGCATGTTTTCTCAGCCCATTTCCCATGTGAGGAGGTGGTAGCAACACCCGGTCTCTGTGGAGTTTCATAATGTGACTTAGATACATGTGTCTTTGGCATTGTGCCCCATGTATCCTTCTTATCAGAAGAATGGTCAACATTTGGACCTGCTGATGCCCACCTTCAGTTATTCATGCCAGATCATGTTTTTAGCATGGGTCACACATAGTAGCAAGCCCAAATTCTTCAGACTGCAGAATGCTGGAAATATGTGTATTGGAGTCTGAGATGCAGAGCATGTGTTCCATTATTTACAACTTCCACTGTCACCACCTGCCTCTAGCTGTTGCTGCACATTCACCAGTGTCTGCCTCAGCACACATAGTAGTGGAATGTCCTAAAAATACAGGTAGTGTCCTGTCTTACTGCTTGTGTTGTATGTTTGAATGGACTGAGAATCATGATCAGGCAATCCATTTGGTGCCACTGCTCTGTTGTCAGACACATGAATACTCTAGCACTGTCACAGCTTGTATGTAGCAGCAGATATTCAAATATTGCTTTATACTGCTCATATAATCACTTGATCATTTACAAGATCAAGTTCCATCTGGTGACAACGTCCAGCTTCGTACGGTGCTGAGGCAGTTTGTTCTGTATCTGCAGCTGATGGAGCTGGTCATGGGCCTCTCCAGAATGGGCAAAGTGGACACAGATACAACAGGCCAGAGCTAGAATGTCCTTGATATCTGTTTGGGTGAGCAACTGCTACACAACAAGATTAAGACAGTGTGCCAGGCATCGTACCCTGACAAATCCCCCATCACTGATGCATTACATGATATTCAAGCCAGTATCACTTACAATGAAACCTGCTTTTGGTGAATGGGGGTGAAGCCAGTCATCGGTTTTAGTAAGGATCACCTGCAGCATTTTGTTACCTGTGTGTGATCCACGTATACTCTTCATTGTCGGTGTGGCTTCCTGGCAAAGATCTGGAATATTGCTACCACCACAATTGGGCTTAGTGTAATTTTTCCTATGCCCAAAGTCAAATAGTACCCCGGGTACCTGTGCACAGTGTGCTGTGATGTACATGTAGGAGCTACCATCTGTTTGGCCACTGGTCCACATATCCATGCTGAGATGTATGTATGGTGGTGCTGAATGCTTCTGGGTATGGTTTACCATCTCTGGCACTGTCCCATAGAGTTCAGGAATGGCACATTTTGAAAGGTATATTCTTGATGGAATCTGCCATTTGGGACTGACACGGGCCACCAACCTCCAAAATCCAACATTCTCAACAAAAGAGAATGGTAAGAGATTAATAGCCGGCATTTCAGCAGCTGCTGCATATAGCTCATGTGCAATAGCATGACTGGGAGGAAACTTGGACTGCCACTCAAACATGTTATGCAGCGTAGGATGGACATTTCTTGAGCTTGGGCTTCCAAACAGCTGGACCAGTCGTGGCAACATTATTGGAGTGCTATTTGACTCCTGGGGAGTCATATGTGCTGCTGCACGAGTGACACCTGTGACTTTGGGGGTTTTCTGCAATGGTGTAACTGCGCTTTTCTGACTCAGGGTGGTACTACTCAACCCATCACCATTGCTGCTATTCCCACTACTAGGTAGAACCACAGAATCCTCCTGCTCCTTTCTCTAGTCCTCTTCACTCGCCCCTCTATCTCTCTGGTCTATTGCCCTGTCAATTCTTTTTGCCTTGTCCAATGATGATGAGGGACAGTGCACTGCCTTCCTTCTGGGGTTGATGCCGGTGTAACAGGTGCCTGTTTTTCAGGTGTGTGTGTTGCCCACCAGTGCCTAGGTGGTTGCCCTTTTTACCCCTACTGACTCATGCTAGACATAGCTGACAGACAGTGACTGTCTCATCAGCTGGGTCAACTATATAGAAATCCCAAACTAGGGATTTTGTTACCCTTGTTTTACCATGGTGACGGGAGTGGGACAGCTGAGGGGAAGGGGTGGAAATTTTTGGGGAATGATTTGAGAACCTCGAAAGCATCATCATCATCAGTTTTATTTATTAAAAGGTGCCTTTCTAAAACCAAGGCACCTGCACAATAAAATACATAAAATAGAATAAATTATTATAAACAACATATAAATTCCAACAAAGAACAATATAAAAATCACATAACAAATAACCACATCAATCAACAAAAGCCAGGTTAAAAAGATAAGTTTTTAAGGCAGTTTTAAAACTCTGAACGGTTAGGCAATCTCGTACCTGATGAGGTAGAGAGTTCCACAAGGACATAGCAACAAAGCTAAATGCCCTTGCTCCCAATGTCTACAAACGTACCCTGGGAACCTCTATCAATCCCTCATCGGTGGATCAGAGAGGACAGGAGGGACAGTATGGATAAAGGAGATCTTTTATGTAACTCGGTCCCTGGTCGTGTAGGGCCTTATAGGTTAGCAAAGCAACCTTAAAGGTGATCCACCACTTAATCAGCAGCCAGTGCAGACCACGGAGCACAGGTGTTATATGACTGGCTGTTGAAACACCAGTCAATAGCCTGGCAGCCATGTTCTACACCAGCTGCAAGCAGTGGATATCGACCCCTGACAGCCCTAGGTAAAGGGCATTGCAGCAATCAAGGCGGGAGGTAATGAAGGCGTCAGACAGTCATCAAACATAACACCCAGGTTCCGTATGTGGTCTGAGGTGGCTAGCTGGACACCTCCAAGTTACAAGCCCAAAGGTGAACCTGCCAGCACATCCACCTCACGATGACCTGGGTTCACAACCAACACCTCAATTTTTTCAGGGTTCAACCTCAGCCAGCTCATATTCATCCAGGCCTGGATTTCAGTCAGACAGCTGTTGAGCACCGAGACAGCATTATCTTTTTCTGGGACAAAAGACATGTATAGCTGAGTATCATCTGCATAGCAGTGAAAACTCAAGCCATACCATCTAATAATAGCTCCTAATGGCAGCATATACACTGCAAACAACATGGGTGCTAAAATGGATCCCTGCGGAACCCCACAGGGCAAAGAGAATGGAGCTGAGGTGCAAACCTCAGACACCACTCTCTGAGTCCTACCCATGAGGTAAGATTGAAACCATCTTAGGACAGTCCCCAAAAGTCCACAGATAAACTGCAGGTGATCCAAAAGCACACCATGGTCCACAGTATCAAATGCTGCAGAAAGATCAAGAAGGACTAAGATGGAACTGGTCCTTCGATCTCTCACTATCAAGAGGTCATTTAGTACCCAAACAAGAGCCATCTCTGTACTATGTCTCTTCCTGAAACCGGACTGAAGAGAATCATAGATATTATGGCTGGTCAAATGGTCCTCCAGCTGTAAAGCCACCACCTTCTTGATAACCTTATCCAAAAAGGGAAGGTTAGAGACTGGCCTGTAGTTTGTAAGACAGGATCCAAGGAGGGTTTCTTAAGAAGGGTCCAAACTTCATCAGCGAAATCGCAACTTCATGAGTTTGTGAGACTTTGCCTCTATGCCTAACTCCACTGGCAAAGTTGTGACTTCGCATTTCACAGAGTCATCATTTTTCCACAAAGTTGCAACTTCACATGGTGGATTAATTGGTGAAATGAGGCAAATTCGCAAATTAATCTGAGAAGCAAAGTTTTACAACTTTGCACATCACTAATGGTCATCCATACATTCTGTACAAACATGTACTAGTTTGTAGGGTTTCCCTGCCCTCTCCTTTCAAATGTGGCATTGGGTTTACCTGTATGTGTCTAAATCATCTGTAAATTAAATCAAAGTATCAGCCTATTCATAGACTCTTGAGACAAAGTGATGTCACTGAGTGGCAAGTTATATGTTGCTAATTACAGCTTGCCCCTCAGGGACATTCTTTTATTTTTCAAGATTCAATGAAATGATTGTTGCCTTGGTTTAATTTACAGATGGTTTAACTAGTTACAGCTCAGGACTCCTGACACCTACAAATAAGCCCAGTACCTCATTTGAAAGATCATTTTTGTGAGGTTTCACAGTTTGAGTGACTCCCACAATATTTCCTTCCCCTTAATCAATGTGAAAATCTGCTCTTCATGAGTAAACACAGCTTATCCAGTCATGACATCATTTACTGTCTCAAGTTGTCATTTTATGGGTTTTGCCTTGTTTTAATATTTGACTGATTTAGATAAGAATATCTCAGGACTGCTTACATCTACAGGTATGCCCACTATTCATTGACTTTGTAAGCAATAACCCATGACAGGGTATGGGGTTATAAGGATTTAATCCACCCACAGGGTGCATTGTGAGGCCGAGTGCCATCACAGCACCTAGGGCATGGATTAAATCTCCATAACCCCATACCCTGTCATAGCTTTTCGCGCTTATAAAATGGGTTATATGTTTAAAAGAAAAGTTACAGAAAGGTTTTTTTTCCCTGTTGAAATAGCAAAAATGTAAGTGTGTCCTGCCAACTTGAAAAGTAGTCTGCAACAACTGATGAATCTCTCACTTGCTCTCTCTCTCTCTCTCTCTCTCGTTCACACACTTTGGTTCCCATTGCAGATCACAGCTGAGGAACACTCTGTCCTGATCGCTCTGTATCTCTAGCTCACAGTTTGCTTCCCTTCTACTTCACCTCACTCTCTGTTAGTTCTCTAGGGAGGAATATCAGTCCGCCTAACTGTTGATTAAATAGGAGATTTAATCAATGATCAGGTGATGCTGTTAGACTAATCAGATTGGTCATTTTAAGACACCCATTTTATAACAGTCTTTAAATGGTCCTTAAAATTTTCCTTCTTCTTCAAATGGAGTTAGGATAAAACATACTGAACTGACAAAAATATATACCATTTAATAATGTGACTACAAATAACCAAAGTAAAATAACATTAAACCCCGAATAAAGGGAAATTTCCAGAAAAAGGTTCCAGGAGCTTTAAATATAACCATACAGACCAAAGACTCATGAAATATTTTTTAGCTGTGTTTTCTGGGGTATGAATGGTGAAGCTTTGATTTGTTTGTGTCTGTCTGTCGATCCATCTATTGTCTGTCTTTCTGTCTATGTATCTACTGTCTGTCTGTGTCTCTGTCTGTCTGTCTATCTATCTATCTATCTATCTAGCTATCTATCTATCTATCTATCTATCTATCTATCTATCTATCTATCATCAGTCTTTACTGTTTAGGAGATGTGTATTGAATAACTTTTATTTAATACCAATTTTCATACTAGTTTCCAAAAAAGAAGTAAATGTAATTCAATATTCATCTCCTTTTTCTAGAAATACATAAATAAATAAATAACTCAAAGTAATTCAATAGAAGATAGAAAGACAGATAGACAGACAGACAATAAATAGATGGATCGATAGATTGATACAAACAAAACAAAGCACCACCATTCTTACGTCAAAAAGCGTGTCTAAAAACCTTTCGTGAGTCTTTGGTCTGTCTGTTTACAGTTCTGGCATCTCTTGTGGTTATTTGAGTACCTTTTTAATTCTTTGGGTGACAGAACAGTGAAGCAAAGCAGAGTAGAGCAGTTATGCCACACAAAGAACTTGAGAAGGCACTCGTAACAATGACGTGTCAGAACGGTACAACTAAACAGATTATAAATCATGTTAAAAACTTATTTTTTTTTAAATGGAATTTAAGTTTGAAATTAAAATATTTTATTTAGTAGAAAATAAGAAAACCCTGTGTAAGAAATGGACTATGCAAAATGAACTTAATAAATTCAGAATTTTAGAACTGTAGGCATGAAATACCCTCTTATATATGTCTGGAATGTTTAGAAATAATTCTTACTGGGTAAAAAGGATGTCATGAACTGATTTATAACGTTGGATGTGAGACAAGGTTACATTACAACAACTGAGGTTGCCTTGATGGGGTGGCTTAGACAATTTTATTCAGTTTAATCCATGTGACAGGAGAAAAACAAAGTAGTTTTAGTTTGATAGATATGATACCTTGATTAGGCTAATGAAAAGTTTAAAGAGAATCTTTCTTGGGTTTTTGTATATGCAAAAAGCAGAAGGAGGAGCTTCCTTACCTCATTGTGAGCTCCTTCATGATGTTTGCCAAATTTTTCAAGTAGTCCCAAAGGTAGGGGACGTATAGTAATTTGTCCCCAAGGAGCTGGCCGCATCATCCCTTTCTACTTCCTCACTCACTGATCCACCCATACATGCCAACATTATGTGATGTCTTCAGAAGGAGAATGCGGGGCGTGCTCCATTCACTTGAATGCAGCATCTTTTTTTAAACATTATTTCCCGATTTTAAATTGGGTTTTGGTACCAACTGATGCCAGGGTTCAACTGACAAAAGCCTTGGCCTTGACTGCCTGGCTGTCATGCTTCACCTGGCTTTCACTCACATCTGTCAGAAACTGCCATTGCTATGCTCTGCCTTTTACCTTCCCAGAAATAAAATGTGACTCCAGATTTTTCAGTTGAGCGCTGTTAAATATTGTAGTTTTATAACTAAAAGAAAACCGGTTATGCTTCCTCCTGCAACTGTGATCATTACGCACCTTTCGGAGTGCATTGGTGGTGTCTTTATGTCCTTGAATCTGTGGACTATACCATAATACAGTGTAACTGGAGGAAGGACAGAAAAACAAGAAAAACTATGTTTTTTAAATGTTGCATCACCTCTCAAAGTGTTTACTGTTTCACAAAAAATGTTAGACAGGTTCATTATATATTAATATGTTTACTGTGGGGTTATTTCTTACAGCATAAGAATGTTATCTCATGCTGTTTGGACTGACAGAACTGCTCAGCTTCACTTTGTGGTCCTGTCGCCCAAAACAGCATGAGATAGCATTCTTATGCTGTATGAATCACCCCCAACTATACCTATTTATGTATAAAACAGATGTCTTGATGCTTTAACACAGTGTTGTAAGTTCCCTGTTTATGCCACTTAAACATCTTCAGAAAAGATAGGACAACACTTTTGATTCTCTTTAGGCCATCACTCTAACAATTTTACTTCTGCTGTGATATTGTTGAAAGGACAAATGCTCAAAGCTAATTGGATTGCAGTTTTTGGTTGTTCCAGGTCATAGACAGAAGAGATTGAGCTGAAGACAGCAAATATGGAATGACAGAACTGAATTGATAAAAAGAAAGTTAAATTATTTATTGACAACTTGTCCTGTGTTGCTGATTCAGAGTTTTGAGGTGTTAGACAGAGCAATAGGAGGTCTAAATAGAAAGTGTGACTCATTGGCATACATGCAAGACAATCATGTGCACTGGCTTGAAAGCTGTGCCCAGCCTGTGGTTAGCCTCCTTGAATCTGTAGTCTGTGCCTTATCTTCCAGTTTTTCTTTCAGTAATTTCTCTTTTGTGATTTCTTTTTTTTTAGCTTCTTATTTTTTCATTATTCATTTTACATATAATAATGGATATTTTATTAAATGTGCAGTTACAGAAAGAAAACAAAATGTATGCATTGATTAAGTCAATCCATTTACTGGAGAGAAAAACCCCTTATATAGCACACGATAAGTCCTATTAAGAGAGGGAATTCCATATTTAGCAGTTAGGATTAAAACCACTGTTACTAATACTTCATTCTTAATACTTAATTTGGGTGATAGTACAAACTGGGGACTTAGCATAAATTGATTAACTCATGGTTTTTGGAGGCCCACTATTATGGTTAACAATAAAGTATGTGTTATAACTAGTAAAAAGTAATTAAAGGTGTGTACTAGTATATTTAAACACACAGGAGCAGTGCATGCTGGTATCCTGACACTACACACCCTGATATGTGTCACATAGGGCTGGGATATGCACATCTCAGTTATCTGATGGACACCCATGGATGCATAACCAGCACTACCCACTCCATGCCCCAGCCCAGGACTATAGCCAGGGTGTCCCACATGACTGCACAGCCAGTCTGGGCAGGGGGTAGGGAGAAGGAGTGCCCCCAGAGAGACAGCAGAGCATGGCATACACGATGCCATTTGCACTCCATTGGGCCAGTTTTAGGGGCTTACCATAATGCCAGCCAGAGGGCTGCTGTAATGGCTGTGCACCCCCTCCTCCCCACTGGCAGGCATAGAGTGACATGTGCCATGTGGCCATGGACCTCTTCCCCCCCTCAATGCCTCAGATGGGTAGGGAATGGTGGCAGGCTGTGAGGTGTCAACTTTCGTAAATTGTTAATTTTGTTCTGGGCAGTTGCAGACATGGTAGCCTGCATGTGGGTCACTATGTCTCAGATATCTTGCTCCCGTGGAGCAGGGAATCCACTGTGGGGTGTAGTCAGGGCTTTTGATTGGAAGATTCTAGTTTAGCTTATGTCTGTCCCCTAGCCAGCCCTGCCTCATGTGTGTAGCTATCGGGCTACCCAGAGGGTCATGCATACTGGCCCTGCTCATCCTGTGGGGGCAGGCTATGCTGCGTGCAATTATATGGCCCAGTACATGTTCCTATCAGCGCATACAGGGCTTCATCATGTATTGGGCCCAATATTAGGGCATATTTAAACTTTTATAATTAATTCCTATAAGAGACATTGAGATTATTCATAACTACTAAATAGATATATAATATAAACTACAGAAACATTATGGCATAATAATAGCATTTAAAGTCCTATACATGGAATGATGTCACTCAAACCATATTATAAAAATGAAAGTCCAAAACATGAGATATTAGTATTTAAGCAGTATTTTTGAATGTTCAACACAGAAGCCCTTGATCAAAAGAAATAATAAAGTCCTATAGATAATTCTTACTTAAGAACCTAATTCAGAAAGAAACAATTATGGTATTAGAGATAAAGAGTTACATGTCTTTTATAAGTATCATCCCATAGGCGTAACTCAATCACTCGAAATAAGGCTTGCTGGCTCCTCACGGGGGATCAAAGACTGACACACACGTGTGAGCTTTACTATGAAACAGGCTGGTTGAAACTATCAAATCGTCTTATATATATCTCACCTGCATAATGGCAAAAAAATCTATCTTGGGACTGATTCCATTATGTATCCAAAACCTACTCCAACCGAATCCTGGCTTACGACCCTCCACCAGATCTTAACACCAACCTTTCCTGGTTCCCAGATGCCGGACCACACAAGGACAAAGATCTTTCGCATACAGGGCCCCGACATGGTTCAGTGCTCTAAGTCCACCTACTCTATCCTCAACCTCGCTCGAAGCTTTCAAAACCATGCTCTATGCCCACCTCACTACCACTAGCAACTGTGATTGCACTAGATAAACACTACTACTCCTCGTGTCCATCCTCACATCCAAGGACTCTCTCCTTGTCTAATGAGCCCTCAGGTACTACTACTATTTCCTGTCTGCCACCCAACTCACTCTCCCTCCCTCTTTCTGTCCCCTCTCACTTACTCTACTGCCCACCACCTTTCCCTCCTTTCTTGACTCCCTCTGGCTCCTAATGATTGCCCTCTCCCTGGAAGTTTCTTTATCTTCCAAATTGTCTACTCCCTTGAAACTGTTAATAGCATGTTTTATTATGAAACTTCTAAACGTTACTGCCTTAAACTGTTAATAGCAAATTTATTATGTAACTTTTCCGTCTGGTATTACTTATAATGTGTATTGTGTTTGTTAGATGTTCTTTGTGATGTGGAACCTTTGTAAAAGAGCTCTGGCTCAAAGGTATTAATTCCTAGACTAATAAACTAAACTAAACTAAATCCCTCTGGATGGCAGATCTCACTTTAATTAAGGTGCAGAACATTCACTTGGTTTTCCAGCAGTTAGCAGGGTTCACCACCTCGAAGCTCCAGAGATATGGGCACCACCTGCAGTGCTCGTAAAGTTTCAAGTTATGAACCTGTATCCAAAAATTCTACGCCCAGGTTACTTTCCTCTTCTTGAGTCATCTGTTGTCAGTTGTGCAGAAATTCAGAGAGCTGATCTGGATCATAGAATATCCTCCAAACATCACTCAGAATTGCTCTGGCCTTGCATGGATGTCAACTAATTCAGTGATCAAGCTATCTGTAGATCTTAACTTTTTTTTTCAAGTTAATGGCACCTTTCATTGTGACTTGTTTTATAATTATTTCTTTATCAAACTCCAAAGCAAATACTACCAGTACTGTTTATGGACTTAAAATATTAGGGCCATCTGTTGAGCAGACTCCATCTGGTTCAGGATCCTAAATACTTTAATGAAAGACAAAACATTTTCTGCAGTTCAGCTAAACTTTTCAGCTTTCAGATTTTGTATTTAAACAGAAGAAAAGATGTTACACAACCAATTGAGCAAAAGCTCATTTACTGTACAACAGTTTATTGTAAGGCAAAATTACTATATGAATGTATTACATTTACAGTTACATAGAAACAATATAACAATATAGGCCATTTAAAAATAAAGCATTGTAATATACATAGGAAGCAAAGCACACTGTATACACATTGCTGAACTCATGTGTTAGGGTAAATGAAGAAGGGGGATGCCCTGATCTCATACAGTACCTAGTGGCATTTCCTTCCAACGTTTTGTACCTACAAATAAAAAAACTTGATGTCAAGTCAAACCAGTGATGAGAGCAATATTACATTCCAGGTCAATAGAGCATGTAACTCCTCTCCTAATGGGTTGTTCCATAATAAAGTTAATAATATATGGGGATTTTAAATGTAGTGCACTTCCACATCATTAATCACAATGTGCAGCACATGCCTTTGCTCCATAGGGTACTAACCAAGATTTGGTGGGAGCACACAGTGACGTGTGCTTCTAAGAACTTGCAAACTGAATTAACAATTCTTAATGGTCCAGGCTGTAAGATCCAGGTTGTTATCTAAGGATTCACTTTATTATAGAAAAATGCTGACAAAACAGAAGTTTCTTTTATGCATTAATATTCTCCAAATTGTTCATTTTCAGCTGAGTAGATTATCATGCCACAAGAAATTAGAATACACCTTAGATGTCTTTAATTACTGTTTCTGTTATGACATCCAATTCACTGCCTCTCTATCTCCCTTTTAAATTGTTTCCATGCAGTATGCACTTTTTGGTTTCCTTGGCAATCTTCTGCTCGCCCATCTTTCACTTTAAATCCTAGTGCCCAGACTTTCCTGAACTGATTTTTAGATTTGTCAATACTAGTAAACATGATGATTAAAAGGGTTAAAATGAATGCATGCTGAAAACAGAAAATCAATTTAGAATCAATGTTTTCACCATTTGATCTTCTTCAGTATTGACTTATCAAAAGAACACAGTAAGCAGGATTTTTTTCTTTCCTTACGTGATGATGACATGTTTGCTTCAAATACTAAATACCTGCGATTAAACACAGGGACATCATGCCAGCAGAATTTCATTGGCGGGCACACAGTTAAAGACTGATCTAGTAAGAACCCTAAGTTATATATTTTTTTACAACCTTCATCAGTCCAAAAAGCTCTACTTGTATGATGGGGTTGGGGGGCGTGGGGTGCCCCATTAAAATCTTTGGGAAAACATCCCCGACTAAATGCTGTATTAGTTAAGGTGCATGAAACTATTAAAATAGTTCTTGGACTAACAAAGTGTCACCATTGGCAGTTCGGCTACCTTCCCCTATGAAGCTTGTGTATAGATCTTGATTGGTATTGAAAATAAGATGCACAAACAATCACATGATGGTGGTCTTTTAGCTGGATGTGGAAGCAGGGTGTTTTTTGAATAAAATGAAGCACTTTGAGCACCCAGAGTCCGAGCTTCCCTGTGTCTGATTCGAACCTCATCTGGAGCGGTCTGTATTTACCGGTGCCGGCTTTTTGATTCTGTGCACATTATATTGTAGTTGACCTCATTAATATAGTAATATTTAGTCATTCAAAAATACATTTCCTTTGCCAGGGAGCATGGGATTCTATATTAGTTACTGCACATATTTATATGGGATGACATACCACATGTTGGTAGCATAGTGGTGTTTATTTTCAGATGTATTCAGCTGGTGGCATGAGTGGTGATCATGTTATGGGGTATCACTCATGTTGCTCCTCCCAGCTTATGTTGGATTTATCTCCCCACTCAGTGGATCATTCTTGCCTTTGGATAAATAAAATATGAATTAAGAGCATGAGAAAATGTCATAGTTTGGTTTCTTTCGTTTTTATTTTCTCTTCTCTGGTTAATTAAAGAATGACTCATCCTGTATGCAGCTGCACAGTGACATGCCTTAACTCACACTAACTACCGTGTCCATAGCACATTTATTATGTTTGCCCTACACAGTGGGCACACTCACCAAGATCCCTGGATAAGAATCAAACCATGAAACCTAAGCCCTGAAGACAGCAGATCTAACTAGTCAGCTAAAGATGCAGTTCCCTCCTAGTTGCAAAGTAAGACAATCACCCCTTCACCTCATTCTTCCACAGCTGTAGGGTACTGTTTTTGCAATTTTTCAGAACTATAGGCCTCTTCTGTTGCAGATTTCAACATCTAAATCATGTTTCTATCATCTTCTGTATAAAATATATATGGCATCTACTTCCGTTTTCTTTTGGGGGGGTACACACAAACTGTTCTCAATATGTGACTTAATAAAAAAGCTATACAGTGGTTTGGTTGCATAAAATGGAACATTAACATGTAAAAAGTGTACGCTAATTCTCAGTGAAGGAGAAATACACCCACCCAACTGCAATATTATTTGCCTCTGTGGGCAGTTGGATTTATCAAGTGGAGCATCAGCAGCAGCTAAAGCCATACTGGATTGGGTTCGGATTATGTAATAACATAGTCAATGTAATTTATAGGAGCTCGCATTCATAGCACTCATAACAGAGTTTACTGGCACATGCCACATGTCATGCAGTAAAAGTATGCATGTCACACGTCAGTACTGTAGCAAGCAAGTTATTTGAAGTAATATGATGGCTATATAGGACATTGATGAGCCACATTTAGAATAGTGCAAGCAGCGAAGACCAACAATGATAAAATGGTGGAGGATTTCAAGCATGCATGAGATAAGCATAGGGTATATAAGAACAGAGGCAGGGTGGGGGGGAAGGCTGCTGGAGACCAGATAGGGTCTGTAGATGTAGAACAGGCAGGCAACAAATGGGCAGACTGGGTGGACCATGCACTCCTTTTCTACTAACAAATTCTAGGTACAGGAGAAATGTTGCACAGAGCAACACAAATGATTAGAAGATTGTAAGAGTTGAGGTATGAGGAAAGGATGCATCAGTTGGGGATGTTTACACTACAGAAGAGAAACATGTACAAAAAGTGGCACACTCCTGGATAACAGGAGTCAGTGCAGAGCAAGGCAGCTAGCCTTCACTTTCACACAAACAGAGAATCTCCACACTCATGGAATAAACAGCATACTCTTTGAATTAGCTGAACAGTGAAGTTTATTCCAGCATGACTGGAGTCCCATAAGGCACAATACTGCTCCAGTGCTTCAACCCATACAGGGCCTTCATCATGGGGCAGGTCTGATAAAAGTCCTGTATGGGTAGAAGTGCTAGGGCTGTAGGGTGCTTTATGGGACACCAAAGGTGCCAGAATAGACTTCACTGTTCACTTAATCCAAAGAGTCTGCTGTTTATGAGTGCAGGGATACTGTTTGTACTAGAGAAGAGAAGAATGAGGAGGATTTATTTTATTTCTTTGAAATTTGTTTACTGTGTAAAAGCAATAGACGAAAAGTCATTTTTCATGCTTGACCTGGGTCTATATAGAGAAGGTTATAAGAGCTTACAATAGAATATTAAGAAAAAAAAAACAATTCAGGTGTAGTTACAACTTAATTTTCTAACAAATATTGTGAAACTATGACTTAAAAACTAAATGAGATCTGAGATTTTGAATATACTCAAGGGGAGAGTTTAAAAAAATCAGCGCAGTATTGGAAAATGACCAGTGACAGCAATGTTTAAAATTTTAAAATGATATGGTAAGGCAGATAAAAGAAAGCTGTTTCATCTATTACAGGTTAGGAGTAGAAGGTGAGATGAGATCTGAGATTTTGAATATACTCAAGGAGAGAGTTCCAAAAAAATTAGCACAGCTTTGGAAAATGCGTACTGATAGCTGTGTTTAAAAGTATAAAAGGATATGATAAGGTAGATAAAAGAAAGCTGTTTCAGCTATGACAGGTTAACAGGACAATGGGCCATATCCTAAAGTTAAGAGGGCAAAGGGTATGAGGAGCAGGAGAATCCACTGATCACTAGATTCCCAGATGTTTTTGCCACAGGAATGTTTTCTCTACTCTGTGCCATAATCATAATGAAAATAAAATATTACTGTGTGCAAAATCAGATAAGAGCAATTACAAATTAAATGATGGGTGCATCTGCTGTGATGGCTTTGGGAGGGATTGGGTGGAACACTTGGCCTTTTCTGTCTTTGGAATCATATGATGATAGGTGCAGATTGCCCCTGATGTAGCCAAACCTAGTAACTATAATAACAAGAATACTTACTTGTTATAGTAGAGAGCGGGACATTTGTATTGAAAGTTAGGATGGGGATCCTTTGAAAACCAGAAAAATGAAAAGACACAAAGAACCAAAATATAAATTAGAACCAGAATGACACAGTGACATAGTAACATAGTAAGTAAGGGTGGAACGGTCTCTAGGTTCATGATATCTGCCCCCCCCCCCGTCCTAAGTAGGTATGAAGAAGTACACTGGAGTATATTAGAAAATCATTATAAATTTTAAAATAGTATTTATGTAGAGAAAGTAATAAGGGCAGTAGCACTTATAGGTGAAAGAAAAACTCAATTAATGTGATAGAAAACAGTTTTACACCTCTAGATGCTCTTCAATTGTCCCTTTTGTGACTACCCAATATTCTGATATATTTTTGATTTGTTTTGTAAAAGTAATAATCTAATTGTGTTGCCTTTGTAACTATCCTGAATCCCTCTCTCCTCAGCAGTTGCTGCTCTCTCTTCATACCGCCTGAACATTCTATAACACCAATAACACCATTCGAGGCCAGTCAGATAAATAGCATGGAATGGTGTTACTGATCTCATAGAATGTCTTAAAAATTTGGAAAGAAAGAACAGTAGCTGGTGAGGAGGCTGAAACTGTATGTAGATCTGAGGGCACCCTAAAGTTAAGTTATTTAATTATCAAAAATTGGTCAACACATATCAGAATACATACAGTAACTGGCATGGAAAGAAAGATAGAAGGACAGTTAACGATCTAAAAAAATGTTCTATCTCCTTTAATCTACTTTTATTTATGTTATACCCAAGTAGTACAACAACTCAGGATGTATTGCAAAATCAAGACAAATATGTAATTAGTAATTTAAAATAAGAAAAATGTAGAGCAAGGAAAAAGAGGATATAAGTGAGAGTACACATATAAATAAAATAAAATACATCAAGGAGTGTTACTAACGGGAGGGTAAATGAGTGAACAGTTGTCCCTAATTTTGATATCTGACCAGTGTGAAATCCTATTGGGCTATTGATAGTGTATTCCCTGGTAGCCTAGAGGATTTTAATGTAAATTCCTTGGTAGTCTTGTCAGAGCAATAGGCTGGAATGCCAATTTCTTATGATGGGCACTTAGCTAGGCCTTTAGTTCCATGTCACAAATGTTACATAAAACCATATAAACAATGTAAGCCTGGCTCAAATCTTACTTTACAACCTACTGTATATCAGTTCTAGATAAATGGAATAATGTTTCTGTTACACACTCATACAATATGTAGAAAAAATAGATTTTGTTTGTCCCTGTAGAGTACAACTACTAATTACCAATAATTTGCGTAGATATACAACATTGTAAACATAGTGAAAAGTAATGTAAGCATGAACATAGGCTTCAGAAAATAAAAAAAAACAAAGAAAACAAGCAAAATTCAAAAACAATGAATAACCTCATCTGTATACCATGCCTTTGGCATGCTTTTGTACATAGCATTACATTTCTGCATGAGAACTTACAGACCTTTTGCATTAGTACCTTGGACTATTTTTCTGTTTAAAACTTGTTTAAATACCTTATAGCATGCAAAATGTTCATATCTTTTAGAATGAGCATAAGCTTTACCATATACCCAAGCTTCTGAATTTAAGAAGTTAATTTTACCATGCCACATGCCAAACTAAGCCAAATTAGAACATTACAAAAATTAATTAAAATAATACTCAGACATCTGGTTATCTGTAGAGACCAGGAGCTTCTTTTCTTTAACTTCAAAATCTTGGTGAGTTCTTTCCCTCCTGGATGACAAAAACGTTATTTTAGTGGCTGGATCTCGTTATAGTTCCTATTTTCACTCCACACACACATTCAAACTCTGGATCATGGACTCCTTTGGTATCAACACAGAATTGTACACTTGCTTCTCCTGGTTTAGAACTCAATAGGCATTTCAGTTCCTTTGTTCTGGTTTTGGCGGGAACTTTAAACAGTACTTATAACAACAGAAATGTCCACAGCACCACAGCAGGTCCTCTTAGCATGCAATACAGACAAGAACTGGGTTGGGTCTCCCATTGGTTGGCTTTATTACCTCTGGTCAGAGTATCATCCTGACATCATTTTCTGTATGTTTTACCAATTTTTGATTGGATTATGCAAATGATGTAGGGGTGGCTATCCCCTTGCCTTTAGGACAGCCCCCTCACTCTGAGTATAGTTTTTAGTTTTAAAATTAATTTTTCTTCTATCTGTGAATGTGACATGATGCAGCCTCCATTCAAAATTTTTTTGTCAATTCAGCTCATTAAAAGCAGTCTTTTGAGATGCCTCTCATGCCTGTGAGACACATATTTACTGAGATAAGTTAATTATGATTATAACATTAGATCACAGCAACATCTTTTAAAAATGATTTAATGAGCTTACAGTTCATGTTCTAGACTCCAAAATTAAGCAGGTCTCTCTCACATCCAAGGTTAAGAATGTCCTTAAAATTATCAGATTCCCTTTGCAAAGAGCTGTGTCTTTGTTTGTGACCACTGGACCATGCAACCATGCTTTCCAAGAGATTAGCTCAAACTCTTTAAGACAGTCCACCTTTGTACAGCAACAAGTTACACACACAAAAATGGTATCTTTGCACTTGTCATGATACCATCTTTCATTTAAGATCAAACTTGGTATGCTTACTTTAAAGATTTTTGTCCCAAGATATTCTTGGGGATAACCTTGGACCCCCATCAGCTGCATGCACACAATATGTCCAGCTGAGAAGTCAAGATATCCTTTACTCGCTGCATAGATTGCATGCCAGCAGCATTAAAAATAGTCTTGCAACAAATAAAAGTTCCTTACTCCCATTGAAGCTTATGGAAATCCAAACAGTCTCTAGATATTTTTCCCTTTAAGGTATTTGATGTGTCTGGCAGTACCAGAGTATATATCACTGAGATGTCAGTTGCTAGGTTACTTCATCTCTTAGCGTAGCATTACTGGTTTCTTCCTCCTGTAAGCAAAGATTAAAACAGTCTTTTAATATATTATCCTTCACAGAGGCCCAGTTTAGGGGAAAATTAATTTTAAATGGAGAGTCATAGATGCCATGTCTTCTACTTTTCACTTAGGCAGGATCAACTTGGAAAAAAATGTTTTTGTTTTATTTTTCTTTCTTTTTGCAGCTAGTTTTCCTTCTTGCTTAGAAAACTTATGTAGATAGGAATTTAAACCAGTCATCTCTGTATTATACCCCAATTATCTTAATTAATAATTAAGCATTTCTAAAGAATATAAAATATTAATCAAAATAATGCAAAATAATACATTTATAATCAAATATTTTATAACTAAGGTTTTGTTCCCACAGTCTAGCAAATCATTTAATAACAGTAATGTGTTGTTTGGTGGGGAGTCCCAATGAGGACCAAGAGAAAGATAGATAGAAAGAAAAAGAGAGAGCGAGAAACAGAGAGAGAGAGAGAGAGAGAGACAGGGAGATAAGATCAAACTTCAGAACTAAGGCTGCCAAAACACCCAATTTTTTTTTGCAGCATTGATGTGATGCCACTGAAATCAACACTATGCACTGCTGAGTAGCACTCTCCATGATCAGTCACAGTGGAAGTTCATAGAAATAGCAGGCTGCTGCAGCAGCATGGGAGGGTTATGTGATGCCTTGTCCCCACTTCCATTGAATCATGGCTGAGTCCTTTGGGGAAAGGAAGCTAGTGCCACTAAATTCATTAATTATCAGAAAGGCTAGGTTTCTACCCCAGAAGTGTGAAAATGGATGTTCTAGCAGTATTAAAGGATGGATCTCCCCATGATGGTGGGAGTGTTTGTTTGTGTGTGTGTGTGTGGGGGGGGTCTTGATCAGAAGCCTGTAGGCTGAGGAAGCACAGGGAGCATCAGAAAACAAATCTAAGTAATTTATTTATAATTTGAATAAACATAAAGAGACCCAGGGGAGGCTCAAACATGACCAGTGGCCATATTAAGCAGACAGTGGGGATGCTAGAGGAGGAGCTACTACATGTGAGATGCATCTATCTATAGCAAATTGATGAAGCATGCATAAGGTGCATTGGTATGGGGGCAGGAAGCAGAGGGTTGTGGTGAATGGGCACTACTTTGAGTGGACTTGGGTACTCAGGGGTATCCCTCAGGAATCAGTGCTGGGACCACTGCTGTTCAACATTTTTATCAACAGTCTGGAACGTGGAGGCTCCAACCTGATTCTGAAGTTTTTCACTGATGACAATAAGCTGGCCAAGGTGGTGAATTCCCTTGAGGACAGGGGCAAACTTCAAGAGGATCTGAACAAGATAGCCACCTAATTGGATCCCATGTGTGTTAGGTTCAATATCACCAAATACAAGGTGGTACACGTAGGGAGGAAAAACAGAGGTAGGATCTACACACTGGGTGGGGCTCCTCTTGCTGCACTGAAGGAAGAAGAGGAACTGGAAGTCACAATAGACAATGGGCTAAAGCATAACAAGCAGTGTTGGGCTGCTCTCAAGAAGGCTGGATAAATTTGAGGGTAGGGGTGTATCAAAAGTGTTTGGCCAGCATAGCAGAGGATGTAATCCTGCAACTTTACAAGGCACTGCTCAGACCCCTCCTGGAGTACTACATAGAGTCCTGGGCCCCTAATACAAAAAGGAGATGGAGGGTGCAATGCAGAACAAGAAATATAACCAGGGATATAGAAGACAAAACATTAGGAGGAGACTAGAGGCCCTTAACATGTTCAGTAACAAGCAAAAATCCTTTGTACTGTCCTATTCCCCTCCCCCAAAAATACAGTTCACCGCTATCGGTGCAGCAATCATTTTGTCAACACTGATATGGGCACAGGCAATATGCCGCCTGGTTCTGTAGTATCAGGCATTGCGGCTCCCTGGAGCCAGAGCACCAAAGCACCATCCAGGAAAACATTACTGTTTTGTGGGGACATCACCCACCGCACCACCCACAACTAAATATAACAAACTCTTGGGTGGGCATGCCCAGAAAGGGAAGAAAATTGTTAGGACGCTAAAGACAATGTGAGTGCGGGGCGATCAAAAATCAAGATCGTCCCTGTCACTCTTGTCCTTGTTGTAGCACCCTAATTGCGGTGCAAAAATTCAGTCACCACACTAATGGACTACTAAGAAGTACTGAGTCTATTAATAGCAATAATACATATTTATTTAAATGCTATCAGTATAAAATGCTCAAAAATAGTAACAATGGCATACCTGGATAAACACAGCTGGATACAAGGAAACATGGCCTAAATGACAAGACTTCTTCTGAAATATGAATTGGTGGTCCTAACGCTGATGTATATAACAATGAAGACCACACACTGAGATCACACAGAATTAACAGGGACAGAAAAAAAAAGTTTGACCCCTTCTGACCACTGAGGAAAAATCTATAAATATCTGTGTGAGAATACAGTACATGGGGATCTATCATCCAAACCTGACTCTTATTATTCCTAGGTGGATACTAGAGCCCAACGGGTACTGAGAAGAATAATCCTTGTCCAAGCCTTCTTACAGGGGGAAAAAAATACTTGGGTCATGAAAGCCTTTTTGGGATGAAGGTTGGCACGTGTCACTGAATCTTTAATGCTTAGCTATACCTTGTCAAACACAAAGTAAGTAGACTGTTTCTTGGACAACAGCAGTGTGGTCATTACAGTAAGAGAATTAGCCTAGTTTGACAGGACACCTCCTCTAAGGACCCAGATGTTCAAATGCAGGTTGCCTGTATTCAGGTGAAAGTCAGCATTTTGACACAGATATTCTGAATGGTACCACAAGCTGCTCTGGTGCTGTAAACAGCAGTCCATTTACTGACATAATCCTTCTCAGTACCACAGGAATCAGTGATATTGGGGGGAACAAATCCGCTGTCAGTGTATCTATGTCCTCCAGCTTAAAACACCTGTTTCTGCTGTGGAATTTCAAAACCTGAAAACTTCCCTGGGAAGTGAATACACCTATTTCTGGGATCCCAAACCTCTGGTAAGGATGTTGGAAGACATTTAATGAAGTACTAGTCCCCATATGTACAAACTGATGAAGACTTAAGCTGACCCAGAAGTTCAAACTCTCTGAAAGAAGGATTGCTGATAGAGATGTCAGAGTCTGCTGATTTCAGTACCTTGTGTTCTTTGGTCAACAAAAATTTGCTTCTTGTGTCATCTTCTTGGTATATGTATTTTACTGCTACTACATTGCCTAATGGATCCTGATGGGCTGAGGTATGCTGAGATGCTTGAACTAAAAGATCACAAGATGATTGTTCTCATCTCTTAGCATTTACCTGTAGACACTGACCCTCTGGAGTCCGAAAAGCCCTGGATGGGGACTTGGTTTAAAATCAAATTCCAGTCCAACAGGCTAGCAACCATTATGAGAACTGTTATGGTTGAGGAGGATGAATGAAGAGATCCTCAACAGCTAGTGGATTCTCTCACCACTGCAGTGTCCTTAGACATAGTGTGAGATCCAAACTGGAACATGGTACTATTCCAATAATGTGGACAAACAATAGATGGGATGACCCTCTAATGGTCTCACAGGGAACTTTGGGCCATGGAATAATTTTCATTTTTAATTGACATATTCCCAAAGACTTTAGACACATATGAGCCAGAATTACCTTCTGGTTCCTAAAACTGCAAATTTCTGAAAATGGTCCATGCTCTGCTGTGATAGGAAAACTCTACCAAGATCTGTTTGGAAATTTATACCCAGGTGCCTTACATTCTGAGACTGGAGAAGTGAATCTTTTCATGATTCACTAGCCATCTGTGATCCTGAAGGATATGCAAAATCCTCTGTACCGAATAAAGTGCCAGAGCCTCTGAAAAGACTGTGATTGGGTGAGGGGGGGATTCAATGTGTGGAGCCAGCATAACAGAAAAAAGAATACCCAAGCTAGTGCCATTGAGGAGAGTACTGAAAAATGACCTCAACTGGGTATTCAACATAGGTGACAGGACAGACCACCTGATCTACAGAAAGGAGAAAGATATTGTGCCAGGACAAGTGAGTAAACAAGAGATATTCTTAGGTATGTACCTGCATTAAAGTTCACATGGAGTCTTTAGAACCAACAATAAACAAGGGCCCAGTGCACATTCAGAATTCAGGTGAACTTCTCTGGATAGGGCCACCACCTACATTTATTACCTCCTGAGCAAAACGTCATGTGATGTTGAATGCGCATGGGGAGTTTTTTTTCTTTTGGAGAGTGGTATGTTTGTCTCTGGCTGCCTTATGATCTTTGATTTTGTGGATGTACTCACTTTGTACATTAAGTAAGTGTGCCTAGCTCCTTCTTTGGTTGCATCAAACTCACCATAACCTTGAAGATATTTAGGTACCATGAAGTCAGCACGTACTTTTCTTTAGTAACTCTTGGGAAATGGGGTTTTCCATCACTTAAGGTTAAGTCATCATTTTATTGTAAATGTGTGTAATTGCTATAGAGTTATGAGAATGGCACTCAGGCTCTGAGTCTGTAACATATAGTGGACTGTGCATCTGTGGGTCGGCTGAGCTGGAGGAAAGTCTGTCTGCCACCTCAGGTAAGGTTACTATAGATATATGTAAGCAGAGTTCACTAGTGGGAGCTTCAAGACTGAGGGTACATAGCATTAAATGGCACACTGGGAATGAATTCTAAGGATGCCCTCATATGGTTCACTGAATCATGTCATGTATACTATTATAATGGGCAGTGTTATGCAATGCCAGGTCTATTAAAAACAAGACAGCCATAATTGGGGATCTTGTTAGTTCAACTGACCTGGCTTGCATCACCAAGACCTGGTTGGATGGAAATGCTGGCCCAATTTTGGCTTCAGCGGTTGCACCCGGGTACTCGGTGATACATCACCTGAGGATTGATCATAGGGGTGGAGGTGTGGCCCTGTGTTTTAAATCAGAACTGAACCTGAGGGAAATTCCAGTGGGAGCCACCAACTCCTTCGAATGTATTGTGGGTGAGGGTGTGAGGTGCAGGATTCTTCTCATCTACCATCCACCAGGAGATGGGAATGTTTTCCTGCAGGAAGTTGTGGACTTCATCACTGAACTAACTTTGGGACCCCATAGATGGCTGATCCTTGGGGATTTCAATGTTTGGGTCGACGATGAACTCTCACAGTTTGGACAGAATTTCCTCCAGTTAATGAGCTCACTGGGCCTCACACAGATTGTTTCCTCCTCGACCCACATTAGTGGTCATTCATTGGACTTGGTGTTTCTCCTGGGGATGGAGATATCCAACTTGGTGGTGGAACCAGTCTGGTGGTCAGACCATCATACCATCAGCTTCAGTTTTGAGGCCCCCCCAAGAGGCCTACCTCTATGGAGATGGTTCAGTACTGCACCTTGAGGGGTGTATCCCCAGATGGTCTGATGGCGGTGCTGGACCTATCGGGCATGCTGAGGGAATACATGGATCCAGGGGATCTAGTACTTGCCTATAATAAGGCAGTGACAGAGGCCCTGGATTCCATTGCTCCTGTTCACGTTCGTCCACTTTCCCTTTGCCCTAGGTCTCCATGGTTTGATGAGGACTTGAGGGAGTTGAGGAGAGTTGGACGAAGGCTAGAGAGGTGATGGCGAAGGTCTGGCCTGGTGTGTGACAGGCTTAGTTTGATGGACCATTATTTTGTCTATCAATCAACAATTTCCCATAAGTAGGCAGAATTCCTGCCCAGGGAAATTGCTGCCACGCAGAATCGACCAGCTCAGCTTTTCCAGACTGTGGACAGACTGTGCAATCCACTCTGTCTTCAGGCCAGAAATGCTTTTTCACAACAGCAGTGTGAGGAGTTCGCTCAATTCTTCACGGATAAGGTTGCCATGATCAGGTCCAATATCCACCTGACCCTTTCTCTAGGGAGTAGCAGTGGTCTGCAGGAGATGTCGGACTCCCGGTTTGAGTGGTGCGACTTTGGCCAGCCTACAATCAATGATATTGTGATGGTTATGCAGACTTTACATCCTACCAACTGTAGTTTGGATCCGGGCCCCACGCGCTTGCTTGTTGGCTGCGTTGATGTTATCGGCCTGGTCCTTGCTGAGATAGTCTGGTTATCCCTAGAGAGGGGAAATTTTCCAAATTCCCTTAAAGAGGCTGTAGTTTGGCCTCTTCTTAAAAAGCCCTCCTTGGATCCCGACTGTCTAGTAAACTACAGGCCAGTCACTAACCTTCCCTTTTCGGGTAAGGTTATTGAGAAGGTGGTGGCTTTACAGCTGGAAGACCATTTGACCAGCCACAATATCTATGATTCTCTCCAGTCTGGTTTCAGAAAGAGACATAGTACTGAAATGGCTCTTGTTCAGATGCTAAATGACCTCCTGATAGTGAGAGATCGAAGGGCCTGTTCCATCTTGGTCCTTCTTGATCTCTCTGCAGCATTTGATACTGTGAACCATGGTGTGCTGTTGGATCACCTGCAGCTTATCAGCGGACTTTCAGGGGGTAGTCCTCAGATGGTTTAGATATTACCTCACGGGTAGGACTCAGAGAGTGGTGTCAGGGGTTTTTACCTCAGCTCCATTCTCCCTGCCCTGTGGAGTTCCGCAGGGATCCATTTTAGCGCCCATGTTTTTTGCAGTGTATATGCTGCCATTGGGAGAGATTATTAGACGTTATGGCTTGAGTTTTCACTGCTATGCAGATGATACTCAGCTATATATGTCTTTTGTCCCTGAACAAGATGATGCTGTCTCGGTGCTCAACAGCTGTCTGACTGAAATTCAGGCCTGGATGAATGTGAGCTGGCTAAAGTTGAACCCTGAAAAAACTGAGGTGCTGGTTGTGAACCCGGGTCATTGCGAGGTGGGTATGTTGGCAGGTTCACCTTTGGGTTTATGGCTTGGAGGTGTCCAGCTAGCTACCTCCGACTGGGTGCGGAACCTAGGCATTATGTTTGATGACTGCTTGAACCTGAAGTCACAGGTATCATCAGTTGTTAAAACTTCTTTTTACCATCTGAGAAATATCGCCCAGGTCAAACATCTGGTTCCTCCCAATGATCTTCCAACGTTGGTTCATGCCTTTGTTTCCTCCCGCCTTGACTTCTGCAATGTCCTTTACCTAGAACTGTCAGGGGTTGATATCTGCCGCTTTCAGAATGCGGCAGCCAGGCTTTTGACTGGTGCATCAAGAACCAGTCATGTAGTGCCTGTGCTCCGCAGTCTGCACTGGCTGCCGATACAGTGGTGGATCACCTTTAAGGTTGCTTTGTTAACCTATAAGGCCCTACATGAACAGGGTCTGAGTTACCTGAAAGATCTCCTTGGTCCCTACCATCTCCTCCATCCTCTCTGATCCTCCGATAAGGGATTGCTAGAGGTTCCCAGGGTACATTCGCAAACATCTGGAGCTAGGGCATTTCGCTTTGCTGCTCCTTCCCTGTGGAACTCTCTACCTCATCGGGTTCGAGATTGCCTAACCATCCAGAGTTTTAAAACTGCTTTAAAACCTTTTTTTTTAGCCTGGTCTGTGCTGATTGAGGTTCTGTTTTTGCTTTGTTGTGGTGCTATTATACTGTTATTTGTTGAATTATATGTTTTTTGTAATAATTTATTTGATTTTATGTATTTATTGTACAGGCACCTTGGTTTTAGAAAGGTGCCTTTTTTATAAATAAAACTGATTGACTGATTGATAACCATGATTATCTGTTATCTGCATTACAAGCATATGCAGCTGTGAACTGTGTTTGCAACCTGCAACCCATACTGTGTTCACTGTCTTAGAGCTGCTGGTCATTTTTGTACATTTAGGCCCAGATATTCAAAAATGTGCCAAAGCCCGGAGCAAGTCCAGCACAGCGCAAATCCAATGTGTCATGGTGCAATAGGAGCCATATTTAGAGGCTGCGCAGTCCAAACTGCACCAGTGCAACCCAGCTGAATATAGCAGAGTTGTGCTCTTGCACAGAGATGCGCCATGGCACAAAAAGAGATGCTCCAGTGCAACTGTGGGAGCACAGCAGCACAGCAACAGAGGGGGGCACAGCACAGAGAACAGACCCAGGGACAGAGTCAGGGAAGCACAGTGACAGGCCACAGGAGGCCTTCACCAGCAGGGCACAGCATGGCACACACAAGCACCCAGACACCCGACCCCAGAACACAACAGTGGCACAGATAGCAGGTAACAGGAGGTACCAATGGCCAATGGAGGGCCACCAAGGGAGCCCCCCCACAGGCCACTGGTCATGCCCCCAGACCATAGCAGGCCACACCCAGGACCATGCAGGCAAGTGCACACACACCACACAGGCACACAGGAAGCCCACACAGTAAGCACTGAACATGCTGGGTGGCAGGTAGCATGGCAGACCACATGGCACAGGCTGCACAATGCCAAACAAGGGCCCCAACACAGTGTGCAGCCAGTACCTGACCAATGACCATGGCTGTGTTCCACCACCACGCACACACCCACCACACACCATGAACAGCTGCCCCATGGGCACCCCAAGGCACAGCCATTGACCCGGGGGATGGATACCACCACAGTGGGACACACCACAGTACACAACAGTGAACCACAGAAGCACAATACATGCCCCTTCACATGCACACACCATGAACAGACACTGGGCCACTGCAGCATGGCTCCTCACACCACCTGCAAAGCAGACACAGACACAGGCAGGTAAGTCAAATAAGTATATGTATTCTGAGAAACAACTATGTACAAGAACCAGGGGCTGGGAAAGGGTAGGTATAGCGAGGGTAGGGGACAGGGAACAGGGACTGTACAGTAGTAGGGGGACTATGGGGGAGGGACATTAGGGGAAACAGGGGAAAACATGAGCCACATTAACGGCGGCCCCGTCTGGCCACCCTTGTGAACCGACGCTGCCTCTGATCTGCCACCAGCATCCATCTCATCTGGACAACTGCTTCAAGGGTCAGTGAAGCCACAAGGAGTACCTGGTGCAGCAGTCTCATGATCATGGACTGCGGTGGTCGGTGCTGCCGGACACCTATAACAAGGGACAGGACAGGTGATCAGTGCAATGTCCCAAGAAACCATGCCCACCCACTGTGCGCAAATAGACAGCAGGAACACATGCCCTTGGAGGGCCTGTAATGGCCACCCACAAGGGGGTGGGCCAACACCAGCCAGCAGCTCGGTGCACCATGACATTGCACAGAGGTGGTCCCTGCTGCACAATGGTCACACGACTGTGCAATGACAGTCACATGGCACAGTGCACCATCAGCACCACAGCAACAACAGTGGTGGCTGTGCACATGCCCACCCCACCGCCAGCACATGTGTCCAATGGATGCGCCACAGTGGCATGCACCACGCACAGTGTGATACACACAGCTGCCATGGTGCATATCACAGGTGGCCATGCCCATACCCACTCCTCCCCCCACCACCACCCATGTACAGTGCAAAGGACCATGACAGTGCCTACTTGCCCTTTGCAGCCCTGCTGGTGCTGGTCCTGCTCCACCATGTCCCACTGCAGCCTGCTGCACTGCTGCAGCCTGGGCCCTCTGATGGTCCTCAGGTCCTGGGAATAGAAAGAAGACAGGTGGACATCAGGAACTGACCACAGCAGCTGCCCCCCAGCCCCACCCCTGTGCACAGGGTGTGCTCCTACCCGACACGACCCAAACGGCTGCATTACAACACAAGAGGAAGCTGGCAATGACACCCCGCAATGTGCACAATGACAGTGTACCCCTCTGCAGGGTCTGGCAGGCAGCCAAGCCAACACCACAGTACAGCACCAGGGCAGACATGCAACATGGGATGACTTACCTGGCTGTGGTACAGCCCCTCACCTGGCGCATGCCTGTAGCCTCTTCAGGTGCTCTGGGTCCTGCTGCATGAGGTCCTCATAGTGGTGGTGACATTGTTCCCCTGTCCTCGGCACCCCATCCTGTGCTCCAGGCTGCTGGCTAAGTCCTGCCACCCGGTACCACTGGTCCACTGCAGGGGCACCTGCCCAAAGAGCTGGGGGGCATGGGGCTCCACGCAGGCCACTAAGTTGACCAACTTGACTTGTGTCCAGTTCTGGGCCCTCCTGTGTCTTGCCTGCGTCATGGTCAGCTCAACGTGTTCAGCATGAAAATGGCAGCAGAGGTGATTGGCTGCCTCCACAGAGGTGGAGACTGTCTCCCCACCCACTTCACAGATGTGGGCGCGGGAGAAAATGGAGAAAAATTCCACTACCTGACAGGGCCTGTGATGGACTGATCACTCCAGCGGGTCCTCCCCGACACCAGATCTGACTTACCAGAGGGAGAAGCACACCAGCATTCCTCACCCTGGCCCTGCCACAGAGGGGGAATCTGCTGGAGAACCTCAGGGGATGGACTGGCTGGGGGATCGTGGGCAGGAGGATGTACCCATCTGAGGGAGGGGTCATAGCCCCTGTCGGGTCTGCAGTGAAGAAACTACATATGGAAAAAAAATATATGACACAAACTCATCATTAATATCTTTCTGGGCTCTCACAGTGCTACCCACTGACAAGGTTTTTGATGCACTGTGTCATCCTTGTTCCATCAACTTTGACTACGGATTGAGAAAAGTAATTGTGAAGAATCTAGTGCTATTTCTGAAGTACAAAATGCCCCTACCCCACAAAGATATTTATATACCTATACATACATACATATATATTCATTTTTACTCCAGGGACTCGGTGTCAAGAAAGAGTAGACTTTGTTTTTTTTTGTGGGGGGCTTCTTTCCCACTCCCTCATAAGGTTGAATTCTGCATCCATAGAGGCTGAGGTGTTACACTGATCATATCAAGTTAAGTGCTGTAGGAGATGTCAGGTACTATGATGCCAGCAGCTTCATACAGAGAACATAATATAGTAATTTAAGGTCAGTAGAGACTATAGGTTCGTCCGGTCTGACCCTCACATGTCCTTAGCAAGGATGAATAAGTATGCTGTGCCACATGAACTAATTTATAGTGACTCAATATCCATTCTACTGCCCAGGGTGCTCTGAGAATCTGTTGGTAAGCAGAAATCTGCCCAGGTTTACCTTAAAACCTGTTTAGATCTTGTTCAGTTACTGTACACAAAAGTATAGCATTCACATGTTTCATATTGCTCTATGACCTGCTCACATTCCACAATGGGGTGACATAAACTTTCTGTTGATCATTTAGTAGAAATTTTGCCATAATATTGAAAAGTTGTGACCCTAGAATTATTAGTACACATGGTTCCTATACTGAGATTGAACATATAGCCCTTGACCTTAAAAATATGTTGATCCTTGGGATTCACTTTTTTTTTTAAAATTTAAGTCTGTTGTGAATGAGCATTTAAAAGATTACAGTAATACTATAATATTTTGTGGAAGCTAGTCATGGAGTTTTGGACCATGACATTTCCCCTTGGATTAAAAGTAACACAATAGCACACTACTGTGGTGACATTTGGGACTTAGGTACCTCTTCTATTGTACAGAAATGACCATGGCCAATTGGAGTATGAACACACATCCAAGCCTATTATACAGAATACTCCCCCTACTACTGCTGTATTCTTTGGCATCTTGCCTTTTGCTTTTTGCATTTTTTTTTTTACTTTCTTTTTATCCCACCTGCCTGCCCTCTCCATCCACTCCTATGGACTGGTCAAGCCCCCAGACCACCGTCACGGAGTCTGCCCCTAGAGTGCCAGGCTTCTCCATTGTGCTTTCTTGGATCCCTGGATAACTCCTGGGTGGGGCGAGGAAGGACCCCCTTCCTCAACCTTCCGAGCAGAGCCTGCACAATGGGGTCTGCCCATGGATTGGTGGCTGGGAGGCACGGATCAGTCATCATCCAAGTCTGATGAGGGTTTTTTCCATTTTTCTGTGGTCTCCTTCTGGTACCTGAGGATGTCGGCTCGGGTAGGTGACATGCTGATGCACGATACCTGCCAAGTGCCTAACAGCATCCTTCCCTCCCCAACTGCAGCTCCATGGGAGCTGCCAAAGCCCCAAAAGTCGGTACTCCCACCAACCCTCAGGGACATCGGGTGCACAAAGCATCCCTGGTAACCCACCCCAAAGGAGGAGAGGATCCATTGGGATTCTCAATCCTCCTTCCCCCTGCCGACCCCAGGTGACCCAAGTCCATGCCCAAACCCGGGTCACTGGTGTGTTGCGAGGTGTGGCTTCCAATGCCTCAACCCTCAGTGCCACCAGACTGGCTTCTTTTGCATTTTGTGAGTTTTTTAGCCACTGGCCTTTTGACCATTAATTAAGAGCTTATCATAAACCTGTGTCATCAGAATAGCCTAAATTAGTCAAGTAGTGCATTTTATATAGAATACGTCAGTGAGTTACAAGATGTTTACACCCATAAGGTGTGTGATACTATATAAACCATGAGAGTGAAGCTTTATTCCACTGCAAATAACAACATGATTAATACAGTAGGATAACACTCTGTTTCAGAACCATCATAATATCCAGGAGCTCTGCAACTAGTGAAAAAGTAACATGCCACCTGCAAACTAGAAAACTGAATAAAAAACACAGTTCAGACAAAGTCACACCCCAAGCCAGTTGCTATGTTTGGATAGAATATCCCTAAAGGATAACACAGAGCAAAGACAAAGAAGTCACTAAGTCAATTTTTAGAACACATTTTACAAATAACTTTAGAAAGAGATGCTGTATCTTGGATTAATATAGTGACACAATTTACCAATTTTCCACAAATAGATATCTATTTTAAAGATCTAAAGATGGCAATAAGTACACCAGACAAAGCTGAACTCCTGGATAACTTAGGGATCCACATGGTAGCATATGAAACAGTAGTTGACAAACAAATTGCTAAAAAAGCAGTCAGAAATTGCAAAACAAATAATATATCAGAAGATGATGCCCATTGTCAAGTTATTTAACCTGTCAAACTTGATTCACCCATTTGGAACAATTAGCCAACAAATGACTTAGAAACACAGAAATGTGATGGCAGAAGGAGACTGTGGGTCCATCAAGTCTGCCCGAGAGTTTCCAAGACCGCTTATAAGCCCTGGAGTCTAACCCACCCCCACCAAGTTTTGCCATTCCCTGGTTTTGCATTTCCACCTGGAACTCTTGCTCTATCCCACCCCTGTTTGAAAGCTACCACAGTCTTTGCACTCTCCACTTCCACCGGCAGGCCATTCCAGGGATTCACCGCCATTTTCCATGAAAAAATGCTCTCTTAGATCTTTTCTGAAGCTCTCTCCCCATAGTTTCTATTTGTGCCTCCAATGGTTGAGCTGGTGGTCCTTTGGAATAGTTCTGGGATTGCACCTTATTAATGCCTCTCAAGAATGTGAAGGTCTCAGTCATATCCCTCTCTCCTTGTTTCCAGTGAGAACAAGTTTAGTTCATTCAGGCATTCCTCATATGAGAGATCATGGAGGCCCTGTATCATCTTGTTGCTCTTCTCTGCACCGTCTCCAGTCTATCCCTGTCTTTTTTCAGGTGCATTTTCCAAAACTGGACACAGTACTCCAGGTGGGGCCTTACCAGGGACCTGTACAGTGGGAGGATCAACTCCCTGTTCCTGCTGTTGAATCCCTTCCCTATGCACCCCAGCATTCTATTTTCCTTGCTGTAAGTTTTGCTGCATTGGCTCAATTGTTTAAGGGTGTTACATATGATTACCCCAGGTCCTTTTCCTCCTAGGATGCACTAAGCTTGACTCCATTGAGCCAGTAATCTGTTCTAGGATTCCCCTTACCCAGATGCAACACCTTACACTTTTTTTGTTTTGAACTTTAGCTCCCAGATGTTAGACCACCTTTCTAGCTTTTTTAAGTCATTCTGAAGATCCCTAATCACCTCCCCACTATCAATCCTACCACTCAGTTTGGTATCATCACTCAATCAATCAATCAAAATCTTTATCCAGGTGAACACCATTGAGCGTAGCTCATTTACAAGATGGACCTGGGTAGAACAAGGTCAGAGTACAATATAAATCATATATATATAGATATATATATATATATACACACACACACACAGTCAAGGCAAGGGCATACAATTATAAAATTCAGGGTAAACAAGAACCATTTACAAAAAGTGGAAGACATGTACATAACAATATTTGGGAGGTGTAAAAAGGAGCACGGTTAAGTATAAAAAGTAGATTACAAAAAATGTAGATGCGAACAGCACTTTATACAAACCAGGGCAACAAGGAAGGTCAGGGTAGGAAGGGGATACCAGAAGGCCTATAGTGAGGGAGGGGGAAGGGGGGAATGAGGGAGGAGAGGGGGAGTAAGAGGTTCAGTGGGTAATTAAAGTGACCACTGAATGACACAGGGAGTGAGGGGGACAATAGTGATAAAGAGGACAAGTCTTAATCAATGGATAAGGAGGACTCCTATCATATAACGGGAGACAGGGATTAGATTACAATTTGTGTGAGTAGCAATAAGGGATAGCATTGCCAGAGGGCAGGAGGTGATGCACAAGAAGAGAACTGGACAGGTAATATGCAGGAGAAGGAGAGGGATAAGAATCAGGAGACCGAGACATCATATAAGGGGGCAGGCAAAATAAGGTATCACAGCAGATGCTGATGCTGACTAAGGACGTTGGAAACAATGGCATGGTTCCTTTATGGAGCAGACATATAGAGTCTTGAAGGTAGTCAGGCTGACAGGGATGCTCAGTTTCAAAGTTTTTGCAGTTTATTCCAAAGAGAAAGCAGCATAATGCTTATGGCTGTTCTACCAAAGCGTGATTTAACTTTGGGTACTTTCAATGAAATAAAGGAGTAACTTCTCAATGCATAATTACCTAATATGCTTAGCGGGAGACAGTCAGAAATATATTGTGGAAGTTTTTTGGAGATAGCTCTGGGGGTCCATAGAGCAGCATTTCAATCCTGCCTGAACTGGGGAGAAGTCCACCCCATGGCTGCATACAAAAAGCAATGATGCACGGTGAAGGGAAGTCCCGTTATAAACCTCAGGGCTCTATGGTACAGCGTATCCAATTTTGCAGGAGCAGAGACAGGTCACTGACTACAAAGGAAGTCTGCATGGTCGACTAGTGAAAGAAACATTGTTTGAACCATCTGCAAAGAGTCCCAGCTTACCCTGAATGCCTATTTCAGTGTTGCAAATAAATACATTAAACAGGACTGATCCTAAGACTGAACCCCGGGGCACATCACTGGTGACTCTACCCTCACCAGACCTCACCCCATTGACAACTACCTTCTGACTTCTATCTCTTAGCCAGTTTCCTGCCCAGTTGCTTTTATGTCACTTCCTGGAAATGGTCTGGTGTCTCCTTTGTAAATACCGAGCAGAAGACTTGTTTCATCATATAATATTCAGACTAACAGTTGCAAACTAGGCTTCTGAGAGGTTCTCACATGGAATATATATGGTCTTACAAATAATCTTTCTGACAAGCAATGTATGGAATTTATATAAAGTTTTGATATAATCGTGTTACAGGAGACCTGATAGGAATCAGAGCCCCTGAAATTCCCTGGTTTCAACATATTTTATACAATGTCAAAACAGAAAGAAATTCGGTAGAAGCCAAATAGGACTTCTCATAGCCATAAAGTTACAAAAAATATAGCCATGGAAAAATTCAATATAAAACTGGACTACCTAGTAGCTGTTAGGAGAGAAGATTTCCATCATAATGCAATGTTTGTTAATGTGTACCTTCCACCTAAGAATTTGCATGGTGACTATGGAGTCATATGGGAAATTTTTGTGAAGAAACATATTCTGATTATGATTTTATTATTGTAGGAGAGCTAAATGTAAGTTGCCCACCTGATCAAGATGAAGCCACAAATGAATATATGGACTTAGAAACTGAAGATCATATAAATACTGTAAATCCTTTCTTAACAAATGAAAGTAATTCAATGGATCCTAAATCCAATGAAGTAGGCAAATTATTACAAAAATTATTATTAGAACCGGATATAATTATTATCAATGGAAGGACAAGGGGAGAGGAAATAGGACACTGTACTTTTAATTTACAAAAATAACTTTACAGTTAGATTTAATAATTACAAACATAAATGCTCTCAACAAAACTGTGGACCTGAAAGTTATGAACTGGCCAGAATCTCCACATTTGCCAGTGGTGTTAACAAGAAAGTACATATAATTTCCAGCTGAGTTATTGTATTATAACAAGAAATCACTAGACATCATAAACTCTGAAAGAATTAAATGGTCATCAGAAGATCTAGAGAATATGGAACAGGTCTTATGGTTCTCAAATTTAAATGCCATTCAGAACTTCATAGTATCCTCAAATGATGATAATAACCCATTATACATTAGGAACAATATAACAGAATATCTACTGCCTTTGTTATAGAGTAGTAAAATTACAAAAAATAGAGTCAATGGATGGTTTAAAGGAATATGCAGGCAGGAGAAGAAAAAACTATAGAAGTAAGGAGGGCAAGGCAACACAAAATAAAAGCAGATGTACAAACGCATAATCAGTGCAGAAAAGGAATAATAGGGCTCTTAAAGAAGAGAAAATAAAATACCAAGGACACAGCTGAGCATTGTAACTATGCAAAAAAAATATAAAAGAATGTTGGTCCTTGTAGTAAGAGGCACTAACTTATATGCAAATTCATTAGACGTGTATGTGCAGCCAAAACAATGAAGAACTGTGTTATAGCATTTACGATATTTCAAGAGTATCTTTATTACAGTTTCATGCCCCAATTCTGATTTACTTTACCAAAGATGAACTATTACATGCTATAATTTCTATTAAATTTAATAAGGCTCCAGGTCCAGATAAGAAAACTGTAGATATAATTAAATATTTCCTTTTTGGTGGATCCTGTTATTACATCACCTTTAAAACAATATGGTCCAAAAAAACAGGTTTCCGTCCTCATCAACTGGAAGCATTGACTTCCCAGTTCATAAAAAGGGCTCATTAAACAGCCCACAAATGTACTGCCCCAAAAGCTTGATTGATACCATGCAGAAGATATTTGTAAGATTTGTTCTAAAAAGGCTAAAAAACAGGAACAGAAAGCAAACAGATTAGATGAGTCTCAAAATGGGTTTCATAAAAAACAGATCAGTGGCACAACATGATCTAATTTTATCTCATTTAAACAATAAGTATATTATTATTATGAAAGCGAAATTATTCTGCTGCTTCATTGACCTTAAAAATGGCCTTTGACAGCATAAGTTGGAGAACATCATGGATTACTTTATACAATTATAGGGTTGACAATTTCTAATTGAATATAATCATTAAACTTCATGAAAATACTTCGTCAAAAATTCAGTATAACTCACATGGAATGTTAACTAACTTAATAAAAACAAATTTAGGCATACAGCAAGGATGTATAATAGCAAAATTATTTATTCAGCTTGTATAGTAATACTGTCATTAAACAGCTATCTGATCCAGAATTTCATTCACCAAGAATCATGGGCAACGTTGTTTCTCTACTGGCCTATGTAGATAATATAATCTTAACTTCTACATCTTTTTTTGACTATTTTTATCCTCCTGTGGTGGGTCGACTTCAGCGTCCGCTGAGTCTACTGAACTCGGGGTTCTTCTGGGGCTTCTAGCACCATGTGTGCCCTGGCAGATCCCCAGAGTCAGTCCGGGGGCATCATCCACATCAGCCCCCATGATTTCCTCTGTTTTCTCCCCGTACTACCCCAGGACCCCCGGAAGTGGTGGTGCATGTGCATGGAGGTGCACATGCACACTGCAGCTCCAGACTGGGTCCCCTCAACCCTCCCCATTGACCTATGTCGGAGCTCCTCGTAAGTGGCACTGTCCCTCCAGCCTCCACCAGGGGGCAGCCAAGCTCTGAGAGAGCTGGATTCCTCCTCCTGAGGTGGAGTGCTGCCAGCTGGCAGCATCTCACATCCTCTCTCTCCCACCTGCTGGCCTCTGATGACCCTGGCTCATTCCCGAACCTGGGTCACCAGCATGGCGTGAGGTGTGGCATCCAATGCCTCAACCCTAAGCACCACTGGGCCAGCTAGAATTTCTATATCTTTACTTGAACTACAGAGAAAAGTGGAAACATTTGCAAAATTAAGTGAAGAGAAATAGTTTCAAATTAATTATAACAAAACCTAAATGGGAAGCTGGCCCAATGGCATTGAGGGTTGAGGCACTGGATGCCACACCTCATGCCATGCCAGCAACCAGAGTTCAGGAATGAGCTCGGGTCATCGGGGGTCGGTAGGGATGGGGAAGGATGGAGCACCTCATGGGCTGCTCTCCTTCCCCAGGGAGGGGGGCATCACTCATCTGATGCACCGGCTACCCCTAGCGGAGGCTGGGGATATTGCAGTGCTTGGCAGCAGATGCAGGGAATAGGAGCTGTGGTGGGTGTCCTCCAGGTGTGCGCAGGAGTGTGTGCACACTGGGCTGGATGTCATTGCATGTCTGAGCTCTGGGGTGGAAACAAGAAAAATCCCCCTATTGTCGGGTGAGGCGACAGTGAAGCATAGGCAGGTGGTCTGACCACATGCCTAATGTCGGCTGATCCTCCGGTTCTCCCTGGGGTCTGGGTCTTTCTCTGTGGGGCCAGGATAGCCTAGATCCCGCATACCCGATGAAGTTACTGGAGAAACAGTTCAGACGGGTGGTTGAGTCTGGTGGCTGCAGATGGTGATCCTGAGAGATGCCCCGAAGGTAGGGTGCATAAACAGAAACTAAAAAAAAACAAAAAAACAAAACAAATGGGAGATTTTTGGAGTCACAAATAATCACAAGTATTGATTTTTTTTTTCAGTTTTTGTTGACTGGGTAAGTGCACTAGACAAAGCCTGCCTATTTTCAGGCACGACCCGGGGGAGGGGGATACAGATGAATGCCAACTGACCTTGAACCAAATTAAGCTGTTGGTGGTATTTTTAGTGAATGAGGGAAATTTGGCCAGGACACCAGGAAAATTCCCCTACTCTTTTCAATAAGTGCCATGGGATCTTTAACATCCACCTGAACTACCACCAATCCAGGCAGATGGGACCTCGGTTTAACGTCTCATCTGAAAGACGGCACCTCTGAAGTGCTGCACCCCCTCTCATGCTGCACTACAGTGTCAGTACTGGGATATTAACCCAAGTGCCAGATGTCGGAACTGAACCCACAGCCCTCTGATCTCCCGGCCTCAGAGGCGAGTGTGCTACCTACTGAGCCACTGACACTGACCACTGATTTATTAACAGAGTCTTGTTAAAACAGTAACTAATTATGATTATCTAGGTGTACAGTTTGCAAACAACCTCAGATGGAATGCTCACATATAGAATATATTAAATGCAAATTACAATCTTCAAATAGTGGTACAAAACAGTTCATGATAAACTATGGAGGCTACTTTGTGGCTGGCTGTCCATTAGTAGTCAGTGCAAAACATTCTTCAGCTATATTATACACCTCTGAGGTGTGGGGATTGGGTAATGTTTCCTCATTACAGATCATCTTAAACAAACTGTATAGCTATCTTCTCAGTCTTCAAGAGAGTATTCCAGTTCACATACTTCATAGCGAACTAGGTTAACATTCCTTGGAATCACTAATCATTTCTTAATGGACCGGCAATTAATGTCAGAAATTAGAATTCCAAGACATCATTTAGAGGAACACATTTTTTACTCTACAAGAGGATTTACATTTTCTTATATACATTTTATAAAACAAAAAAGCCACCTATGGGTTTGGGTCATGTTTTTGACAGGTATTTATAGAATTCCACATGAATAACTAGCAATAAAAACAAAGTAAAGGAGTAGAGAGATAGTGATCCAGCAGGACACAACAAAAATTACACCATCTAAACATCATATAGCTTGCAAGGTCATTAAACAAATATTCTCAAGAGAAGAATGTTTACCCAAAACACTAGATAGATCACCAAGATAACTTTTCACTAGATACAAATTAGAATTATATAAAAGTAACTCCTTATATGACAAGCAACATAGAACAAATATCCAATCTCCATTCTATAATTGTGAAAGTGGTGACTTGGACAGCCTACAGCATATAATTCTCCTTTGCCTCTTTTTTGGTCAACAAAGGAAAACTTGGTTATACACCACTCTGAAAGATATTCCTGAAAACCCCAGTCAAAGTCTGGTATGTTTGTTTTCTTCCAGAGATATGTCAGTCATAGAAAACTTGCTTTCTTACCTGAGCTGTATCAAGATATACTAGATTCTGAAGACAGCATATTCTGCCTAATTTAATATTGAACAATTGTTAGATAAAATTCTGGATATGGATTCCTTTGCTACAATATTTATGAATCAAATACAGTTTAAGATTGTGTATCTATTGACTATAATTGACTCATTGAATAGGAGTTGGTGAGCTAACTTTCTAAAGCTATTCATTAGCTTTTAGTTCAGATTAGGAATATGGGAATACAGGCTGTAACGCACTGTTTACATAATGTAGGTAGACAGACCCAAACCCTTAGGAGTCCTGTTTACATTCGGCATCAGAATTAACTAAAGTTATTTCCACCACCTCATACCCAATATTACCAATTCATTTATCATTAACTGATGATAAAGGAAATTTACATATGGGAGATAATAAATATGGCAATACTCAATAAAATAATAGATAGGTCACTTTCAATGTATTATCTATAATAGATTCCAATGTTCACAATGTGATGACATGTTCACTAGGATTTTATTATTGTAATGTAAAGATACTTGAATGCACATAGCATACATTTCTCCATATTTAATTGTGACTGCTGTTTTATCCTTTGTAATGACTATGAAAAGTTGATTAATAAACTTGAGCTGAACTGAACTGGGATTGACGCTTGAGTGGTTTACATAAGTATACACACTGAACGAGTGTAAAATAAATCAAGAACAACACTGATGTCCATTACTTTATTTTTTGTAATTACTGGTTTGAGAAAAGAGACATTTTATAAAGTGTAGGAAAGGCTGATATCAAACTTAACCAGTAATTATTGTGTTATGTTGTATCCATGACACTCCAGACTTTACCTCATGGGTTCTCAACCCACCTGATAGGCTAGTGATGCACATGTGACCCATATCAAATATCAGAGCATAGCCAGGTCCCAGGAGTCCCCATTCTCCAGTTTCAACCTTGCATCTGAAGAGGCTACAAGCACTCCAGGAGTCCCTGTTAAATAATTAACTCAAGGTAGGCCAACTTGTTTCTATGCCTAGAACAAAGGACTTCTAATACAGATCCTTACCTAAGTGGATTAATTAGAAAACCTGTTCTACTGCTTCATAAAATTTGCAGCTGCTAAGGAATTAAGATGCTAATTGTGGAAGCTGGTTTTCAGTAGTTATTAGAGCACAGGTTTTGATTAAAGAACAGCAGGCTGCAAAAACCTTAAAGTTGATTAGTATTGAAAGGTTATTGGGAAAAAAGACTGACTGTTTAGCCATGGTATTGTTATTACCTAAGGTATTCTGCAATTGAAAACAGCTTGTTTTTCATGGTAGAGAGTTGAAGCAGTTTGTTTGTGGTGATTATGTAGCATTTTAGAAAAAAAGATTATTTCGAAGTTGTCTGGCCTGCTGGCACACTGTATCTGCTGAAATTTTTAAAAAATTATGCACTTCTGTGCTCGCTCTGCTACGGGCGGCTCACTTTTGGTGGGCCATCCTGTTTTAGTAAGAGAGATCCGATATTTGATCTGGCTCATTGCTGCTGGGGGCTCCCTTCTCAAGCAGAACCAATCAGCAGCCTGCAAAGGATAACAACTGGGCTATAAAATGTTCTATGGCTAAAGGCTGTGTCTGGTACTCCCTCAAAAGCGTGTGCCAAGCACTAGCGCGACCTGGTACCGCCCGATTTCAGCCTCTACCAAAGTGGCTGTTCTTTGGCATCAGACCTCACCACAGCACCTATTTGGGTGGCTACCCCAGGAACAGTTTGCATTGCAGCCCCCCTCCCTAAGTGGCTGCCGTGGCAGACAAAACCTCCACCCCTCTTTAGTAGCATTCGTGCAGAAGCAGCTCTGTTTTCAGCCCCTACCTAGCGGCTGATGCTCCGAGACCATCGCTGTTCAATTCTGGGTGCTCAGGGTCTCTTAGCCCCTCCTTAGTGGCAGAGATCATGACCACAATGCTGTCAATCCTGGGCATACAGCCCCTCCTTAGTGGTTGATGCTCTGATTCCGTTGTTGCTGGTTGATGCGACGTTTGCAGGCGTCTTAGCCCCCTTGTAGCAAATGACTCGCCAACTCCAATCCTGTATGTTTCAGGGTTTTTTGTCAGGCAGCAGCAACAAGGCCCTTAAGAAAATCCAGGGATACCATTGGTCTGTTCAACCCCCTCAAGAACTCTTTAATTTGGTCAGACAGCCATCTCTTTCAGAGGCTTGTATGCTTGAAATGACTAGCATGCCACGTGGGGCTACTAGGCCAAGAAATCCTGGCGGCCATTTTAGGGAAGCCTCTTTGTCTTGCCCTTTTGGCAGTGACCATCGCCATTTTAGGTGACATGCCTCCAGCCAAAGAAATTAGGCCGAGCTGCCATTTTGAGAGCGTTCTCCCAAGACAAAAACAAACAGCATCCCCTCAAACAGCCAGCATAATTAAGGGCATTATTACAGTGGGCACAATAATAGTTTTCTACAGCACAGACAGCAAATTTGTAAGCCACAAGAAATTCGATCACTCAATCAGCTCCCTATTTCTTGCTCAGGTGTAGGTCAGCCTGGCCTTTAATGCAGGCGTTGTCACCACACCCTATGTTTTAAACAGCTTTGCCCTATGGGTGACGGCAGATATATAAACATATACCTATATATTGTATATGATTACCTCTTCTTGGGCTATGTATATATATATATATATATATATATATATATATATGTATACATAGACACCATAAGTATATACATAACATCGCCCTTCTCTCATCTCTTTCAGATGGTGAAGGCCAAGAAGTGTGTCCTACAGCACTGCTTTAATGCCCCACACCCAAGGCCCGCTCTGTCCAGCTAGTTTGAATGAAGAAGAAGAACAAGCTAGTGGCCATACCTCCTCCACTGATGCAGATGGGCAAGGGCCTGCAGTTGCAGGATGGATGAACCCAGGGGCCCTCCTAATTCAAACGCAACAGGCGACAGTGGCCATGATGGAGAGTCAGCAGAACTTCATGCTGAAAGTCATGGAGAAGCTTGAGTCTCTGACAAAGTCAAGAATACCACCCCCTGCCACCCCTGGCCAAACTCCAGGTCCCAGCACCCCTCCACAACCTCGGCTAGATGAAGAACCTGCATCGCCTGCACCGGGAGAGGAGGGGGGGAGGCACCGGACAACTGTGAGGATGTCGATTTGGGGGAGGAAGATATGGACATCATACCAGACACCCCTTAGAAACATAGAAACATAGACTTTGATGGCAGATAAGGACCGCTAGGCCCATCTAGTCTGCCCATTTCCCTACCTACAGGATAGGCTGCAGATCCTAGTTAATCAACAGCCTATTTCTTCCTACCCCCCACAAGAATTGCCTTATGTCTGTCCCATGCATTCTTGAATTCTCCCACAGTTTTAGACCCCACAACCTACTCAGGAAGGCTGTTCCATGCATCCACTACCCTCTCTGTGAAATAATGCTTCCTCACATTGCCCCTGAACTGCCCTCCTTCTATCTTTAAATGTGTCCCCTTGTTCTTGCAATTCTCTTTTTCTGAAAGATGCTACCCTTTTGGACTTTGTTGATTCCACTGAGGTACTTAAAAGTTTCTATCATGTCTCCCCCCCTCTTTCCTCAAGGGTATACATATTAAGCTCCTTTAGTCTCTCCTCATACAGCTTCTCTTGCAGACCCTGCACCATTTTAGTTGCCCTCCTCTGGACTACCTCTATCCTGTCTATGTCCTTGCGGAGATGGGGTCTCCAGACTGGACACAGTACTCCAGCTGGGGTCTCACCAACTGTCTTTACAGAGGGATAACAACTTCCTGTTTTCTGCTGCTGATGCCTCTCCATATACATCCCAGTATACCCCCAGCCCTCCCTACTGCCTTCTCACAATGCTTGCTAACCTTAAGGTCATCTGATATGATTACCCCAGGTCCCTTTCCTTTTTGTTGTTGTTGTTACTACCTCCCCCACCCATTGTGTATTCTTCCCTGGGTTCTTTTTCCCAGGTGCATTATTTACACTTCTTTGCATTGAATCCTAGCTGCCATACTTCTGACCATTCCCAACCTTGCCAGTCCCTTTTCATCCTTTCCACGCCTCCTTGTGTATCAGCCCTGTTGCAGATCTTTGTGTCATCTGCAAAAAGGCATACTTTTCCTTCCAGTCCCTCTGCAATGTCACTGATGAAGACATTAAAAAGGACTGGACCCAGTACTGAACCCTGCGGTACCCCACTAGTAACCCCTCTTTCTTCAGAGTGGACTCCATTTACAAATACCTTCTGTGTCCTGTTGTGCAGCTAATGTTTTAGCCAGGCTACCACCCTGGGACCCACTCCCAGGCTGGTTAATTTGACTATTAATCTTTTGTGTGGGACTGTGTCAAATGCCTTGCTAAAGTCTAGGTAGGCCATGTCCACAGCCCCTCCCTGGTCTACTACTTTGGTCATCCAGTTAAAGAAATCTATTAGATTCATCTGACATGACCTTCCCACTGTGAACCCATGCTGCCTTGGGTCCTGTGCTCCACTGGCCTCTAGGTACTCAACTATTCTTTCCTTCAGAAGTGATTCCATCACTTTCCCTACCACAGAGGTCAGACTGACAGGTCTGTAGTTTCCTGCCTCTGTCTTGGTCCCACTTTTGTGAAGGGGAATCACATCTGCCTTCCTCCAGTCCTCGGGTACCACACCATCCTCCCATGATTTATTAAAAAGAGTAGCCAGTGGTTTCACTAGTTCCTCCCTTAATTCTTTTAGAATTCTGGGGTGAATTCCATCAGGACCCATTGCTTTGCCCACCTTCAGTTTTAGGAGTTCTTGCAGAACCCTTTCTTCTGTGAAAGGACTGGGATCGACCCCCCTATCAAGAGTGCTTCTGTTAATTGGATTAGGCACTTCCCCCTCCTCTTTTGTGAATACTGAGCAGAAATATTCGCTCAGTATCCCTGCTTTTTCACTGTCCCCCTCTGCCCACCCACCGTTCATTATATTCAGCCTCACTATCCCTCCCTTTGTCTTTCTACGCTCGCTGATGTACCTATAAAAGGTTTTATCCCCCTTCTTAACTGAGTTGGCTATCTTTTCCTCAGTTTGGACCTTTGCTATTCTGACTTCCCTCCCTGCTTCCTTCTGCCTTAACTGGTACATCTTTCTGTCCTGCTCCTTCTGTGTTTCCTTATACTTCCGGAATGCTATCTTTTTCTTCCTGACTTTCACGGCCACCTCTTTTGAGAACCATAGTGGCTTTTTCTTTCATTTTGATTTGTTTATTTGCTTCACACAAGGTTTGTTGCCTCTGTGATGGCAGTTTTGATGATTCCCCATTGTTGCTCACACCTCCTTCTAGCCTGTTTGCTAGTGCTTTTCTGAGGCACTCTCCCATCTTGCCAAAGTCAGCCCTCCTAAATCAGTACCCTCACTTTTGTGTGGCTTGACTCTGTAGCTGAGTTTAATGTGAATCACACTGTTTGATGGTCACTTGTCCCCAGATGGCAACCCACTTCTAGATCTGAGATCCTCTCACTGCCCCGTTTGAGAGTATGAGGTCTAAGATTGCTCCCTCACAGTAGGTTCGAAACTAGCTGTCTAATGCCTGCCACCTGTAGAGCATCAAGAATGGCCCTGCTCTTGGATGTGGCTGCAGCAAATGTGCTCTAGTTAACATCTGGCATATTCAGGTCTCCCATTAATATCTCCCCTTTTTCTGCCATTCTAAGAATGCCTTCTGTCATATCCTTGTCCATTCCTCCACCTGACATGGGGTCTGTACACAACCCTGTGTGGATTGTGGTGCCTTTCCAGTCTCAAGGTGACCCACAGTGCATCCTCTCCTCCTGTTTACTCTTTTGTTCAGTTGCTTTTATCCCTTCCTTTACATGAGAGCTACTCCACCCTCTTCTCCCTGCCTGTTTCTCCTGTAGGTTATGTACCCTGGTATGTTAACATCCAGTCATGGTTCTCTGTGTACCATGTTTCTGTGACTGCTACGATATCCAGGCATCCCTCTTCCATCAAGGCCACCAGCTCAGGGAGCTTGTTGCCCAGACTATGGGCATTGGTACTCATTACCCTCCATTTCCTGATGGCCTTACTCCCTTTTGCCCCATCCCTGTCCTTCTTGCCTTTGTCACTTTCTCCATTTACCCTACCCTTCTCCCTATCGACACCTCTATGTTGGTGTTTGCCACACTTACTATCATGATTATTTGGGGGGGCTAGGATTTCCCTGATCCTTTCCAGTGCCTCCCCCCTTGGCTAGTTTAAAAGCTTGCCAATGAAGCATTTAAACCTATCACCTAGGATCCTGGTTCCCCTCCCAGCCAGATGCAGCCCATCATGCCAGTATAGGCTTGCATCACTCCAGGTGGACCCCCAGTCCCCAATGAAGCCAAATCCCTGAGTGCCACACCAGTTTTTCAACCACTGATTGAATCCCATGGTGCGGAATACCCTAGCCTCTCCTATGCCATAGATTGGCAGCACCTCCGAGAAGGTTACCGTGCATGCTACTTGACCATGGCCCCTCCCCAATTCCACAAACTCTTCCTGCACTTCTCTAATCCCTTTCTTAGCCAGGTTATTTGTCCCTAGGTGGACAATGACATCCAGCTCCTTCCCCTGTGCAGCTGCTCTGGCAATCCTGAAGATTCGCTCCCTGTCCCTCCAAGCCATGGTGCCAGGCAGGCACCTGACCTCCCTCCCTTCTTCCCCAGTTCTACCTTCCTAACAATGGTCCCCACCAGGAGTTGTTTCCTTCTCCCTGCAGGGTCCCCTGCCACCCTCCTGTGGGTCTCCTTTGTGGAGGTTCCCAGCATCCTCCTTGGTCTCCACTGCAGGTGCCACCATAAAGGAACCACACTTTGCCAGAATGGCATAGGAATTGTGGAGAGGTACAACTGGAGGGATGTGCCTCTGTTCCACCACCCTCACCCTCCCTGAGCCCACTGTGGTCCAACCGCTCCTCTTTCTTGGCAACCTCTGAGGCAACAACGGTGGCACTGGTGGTCTCTGGATGGAAGAGGAGGTCCCACAAATCCTGGCCAACTCAGCCTGGAGATGAGAAACCTCCTCCCTCAGCCCAGAGAGGTGCCTGCAGATGGGACAACACTGCATCCTCCAGAACATCTCCCAGAAGACTGCTGCTCCACAGCCACTGCACTGCACCACTCCAATCATGTCGTATTTCTGGCTCCTTAACTGTTTGCAATCCTTACTCTTTCCTCTGTTTTTTTTCTCTCTCTCTCCTTACTTTCTGCCTGTGTGCCCTTTAAGCTCCTGATTGTCCTGTTCTGAGACAAGACTATCCTGTATTTCTCAGTAGACCATTTACTTCCTCAGAGGCAGACCTCCAGCAGCTAGAGAGGGCCGGAGAGCTACTCTTGCCCTTCTACGATGGTGGGTCTTTGGTGGTTCTGTGATCACTCACTTCCTGCTCCCAAACAGGAAGTTCCTGTTGTCAGTCAAATCCTTGCCTATAAAAATAGAACTAGCTTTGGGTGGAGGGGGGTGGAGGAGGGAAGGAGGGCAATATAGTCCCAGAGAAGTTCAGTCACACAGCAGTCCTTTCTCCTGGTGTCTTCTGCCAAGCTATTAGCAGAATCTTTCTAAGGCAGTCTTTAAATGTAGCTTCCTTCTAGCTAAGCCACTCCCCTACTTACTAGATCTTTCTACAAGTAATTTAAACCTCACAGCAGTTAAGTCCTTTCAATCACCTGAGATTTACACCTAGATAACTGTTCAGATACCCATTCAGTTCAGTTAACCCAGACAAACACACACTTTTTTTGTTTCACATGTTAGTTTTTTCTTACCCTAAATTAAAGGTCCAAGTACAAAAGTTCTTCTACTTTAGTCCCAGCAGAGAAGTCCAGTCACACAGCAGTCCTTTCTCCTGGTGTCTTCTGCCAAGCTATTAGCATAATCTGTCTAAGGCAGTCTTTAAATGTAGCTTCCTTCTAGCTAAGCCACTCCCGCTACTTACTAGATCTTTCTACAAGTAATTTAAACCTCACAGCAGTTAAGTCCTTTCAATCAGCTGAGATTTACACCTAGATAACTGTTCAGATACCCATTCAGTTCAGTTAACCCAGACAAACACGCACTTTTTTTTGTTTTGTATGTTAGTTTTTTTATACCCTAAATTAAGGGTCCAAGTACAAAAGTTCTTCTACTTTAGTCCCAGCAGAGAAGTCCAGTCACACAGCAGTCCTTTCTCCTGGTGTCTTCTGCCAAGTTATTAGCATTAACTTCAAAACTTTGTTCATTTGATCTGATCCCAGGCCTCATGAGGGCTATTAAATCAACCATGGGTTTTGATGTGGATACTCCAAAGCCTGAGTCCAAGCTCAACCCAATGATCCAGCAGAACCAAAAGGTCAAGAACACTTTCCCTAGCTGTCCCGCTATAGATGACATTTTCATAAAGGAGTGGGAAGCCGCAGAGCCTGGCCGTATGTCTGAGAAATGAAATCTAGACAGGATATACCCAGTACAAGAGGAGAAGGTTCAATTGTGGTGTACAGCACCTTCTATAGACCCACAGATAGCAGCACTTAGCAAAGAAACAGTGTTGCCTTGTGGCGCGATCTCACTCAAAGCTCCTACAGATAAAAAAGTGGAGGAGATGTTAAAAAAGCTATGTGATTTCTCAGGCATGACAGCTAAGGCAGCAGTCACAGCAGTCTATTCGGCAAGGGTGCAGATTCGCTGGTTTGAGGAACTGTTGGAGAAAGCAGACCCCAAGTCCAGGGAAGCAGAACTATTAGAATGCACCTTAGACACAGCACAATTCCTGGGGGATATGGCTGTGGACACATTAAAACTAGAAGCCAGGTCTGCTGCATTGACAAACAGGGCCAGACGAGTGTTATGGCTTAAATTATGGGACTCAGACAATGAATCTAAGATGCTGCTAAAAAATTTGCCATTCAAAGGGAAAAACGTGTTCAGAGAAGGCTTGAAAGAGTTCCTAAAGCAAAAAGAAGAGGCCAAGGACCTCTCAAAGGACAAAAAAAGAACCACATACCTGCCCTCTGCAAGGCACAGGTTTCAGAGAAACAGATTCCAACACAACAGAAGGCAGAATTACTCCAATAATTCCTTTCAAGGCAGAGGCCTCGGAAACAATAACAATAGTTTCAGAGGCTCCTCACAAGGTTCATATTCAGCACCACGAGGTAGGCGATTTGGAGGCAGAGGCAGAGGAGGAAGGTCAAAGCAGTACTGACTATCCCACCAGGTTGCCACCATTACCAGTCCCACTACGGAACTACCCACTGATGGGTCAGAGGCTGATGGCTTTCCAACAATGGCAAAGGACCACATCAGACACAGGGGTCCTAGAAATCATTTCCCAAGGCTATGCGATCGAGTTCTCAAGCATGCCATCCAGGGACAGAGTGGTACTGTCCCCCATTTCAAAAAAACGGGCCACCACTCACCAAGTTCAGGAGGTTCTGTGGAACCTGTTACGGAACAATGCCATCCAACCAGTACCGGTGCACGAGGCTGGCACAGGGGTCTACTCTGTTTTCTTCATGGTTCCAAAGAAAAATGGAGACCTCAGACCCATCCTGGACTTAAAATTCCTGAACAGGTTCGTGTCCGCTCCAAAGTTCAAAATGGAGACCCTCTGATCTACCCTAAAAAAACGTACGAGTGGGGGATTTCCTCACATCCATAGACCTGAAGGATGCATACACCCACATCCCAATCAGGCCAAGTCACCAACGTTTCCTCCATTTTCACATACTGGGTCAACACCTACAGTATCAGGCCCTACCGTTCGGCCTCACATCGGCACCACAGGTGTTCACAAAGGTATCAGTGGTCCTAGCAGCCCGCCTACGGGAACAAGGGGTAGATATTCTTCCATACTTGGATGACTGGTTGATCAGGGCATGCGGCAGCGACTAAGCTCAAAGGAACACGGACCTGGTTCTGATGACTCTGTCTCAGCACAGTTGGGTAGTCACTCGTAAGAAGAGTTTGCTGCACCCAGCACAGTTTATAGAACTCTTGGGCACAGAAATAGACACGGCCGAAGGAATGACAAGACCCTCAATACAACGCATCAACTCAGTGATAGCAATGGTAAGGAGCCTAAGGTCCGTGGCCAAACCAACACTGGGACAAGCAGCCCAGGTCCTTGGAATAATGGCATCCTGTTTGGACCTGGTATCATGAGCGAGATGGAACATGCGCTCACTACAGTACTGCATGCTGCAGCAGGGCTCCCCATCGGAAGACAACCTCGACTAGATGATCCACCTACCAAGGATGGTGAGAGACTCACTGAGATGGTGGACACACCATCCAAACCTACAAAGAGGGTGCCCCCCTAGAACTGTCTTATGAGGTAACAATGGAGACCGATGCCAGTCTCATTGGTTGGGGAGCGTGCCTGAACCAGTCCACTGCACAAGGCAAGTGGACATCAGCAGAGGCTCAACTACCGAACAACGTTCTAGAGATGAGGGCAGTGTTCAATGCTCTGAGAGCATTCAAGAACAATATACAGGGAGAAACAGGCGATGGCAACAGACGCCCTATCTCAAGCCTGGGATCAGGAATGGTCGTACATATTCCCCCCAATTCCCCTGATTCCACAAGTACTGGTGAAGGTCAGGAAATCCCGGCTACAGATCATTTGAATCACGCCTTACTGGCCAAGGAGACCGTGGTTTGCAGCAGTAATACCCATGGCACTGGACAGGTGGATCCTTCCGTTCCAGAGGGACATGATACAGCAGGGCCCTCTACTTCATCCAGCACCCCAGTCCCTCAAACTGAAAGCCTGGCTGTTAAAAGGCAGAGACTGTTAATGACCGGATACCATGAGTCGGTCATCTCAACTATGCTACAGTCCAGAAAGCAGTCTACCACTTCCACATATAACAGACAGTGGAACATCTTCACAAAATCGTGCAAGTCATCACACATCGACTCCATGAGAGTAGATATGTCAGCAATCCTACTTTATTTACAGCATGGGTTAGACAAAGGACTGTCCGCCCCCTCTCTGCGAGTGCAACTTTCCGCCATAGGTGCGGCCATGGGAAGAGTCGGCCTCTTCCCACCTGGTGCACACCCTGATGCCATCAGGTTCCTTAGAGCCACACAACATATTTAACCACCCAGTCGATCACCCGTAGCTCCTTGGGATTTAACCATGGTGCTTGATGCTCTAGGAAAGGACCCCTTCAAGCCCACCCACAGTATACCTCTATACTGGTTAGATTTGAAAACCTGTTTCCTGGTGGTGGTCTACTCCACTCATAGGATTAGTGAGCTAGGAGCTCTATCATGCAAGGAGCCCTACACTATATTTACAGCACAAGGGGTCGTTATGAGGACAGTCCCTGCTTTTCTACCTAAAATTATGTCCACATTCCATAAGGAACAGTCACTAGAGTTGCTGACATTTCACACACAGGCAGGACAAGGGGAAACAGGTACTCATCACCTGCTAGATGTGGGTAGCACCGTAACATTATATATTACAAGGACAACAGCCATCCGTAGGTCCGAGAGACTCTTTGTTATCACGCAAGGCCTCAAGCAAGGGATGGCCGCTTCAAAGACCACCATCGCCAGCTGGATATAGAAGTCAATACAGGAGGCCTACAAGTCAAATGGTCTCACTCCCCCACAAGGGATGAAAGCCCACTCAACAAGAACAATGGCCACCTCCTGGGCAGAAAGAGCTAACGTATCAATGGAAGACATTTGCAGGGCCGCGACCTGGACTTCTGTACATACATTCACTAGACATTATAGACTTGAGTCCCTATATAAGCAGAGAACTGAGTTTGCAACAAGAGTTTTAGCTTCAGCGTGCCCCAAGGACATGTCTGCCTAATCGCCCTGGCCTACCCTGATGGTTTTTTACACTGCTTATTAGAAGTAACCCATGAGGTAATGTCTGGAGTGTCATGGATACAACATAACACAATGGGTGTTTACTCACCTGGTAAAGATGATTGTGTTAGTTGTATCCATGACGCTCCATGACCCACCCACCAAGGCGACTATGGCACAGATTCACGCTGAATGCATTTGGTGGCAACAATTGTTTCAAGACAGGATTTAATGGTATTATAATCTAAGGTTCTACATTTATTGATCGGAGCCCCTGCGGGCTGAGTCAGAACTGTAATGAATAGGAAATAAATATATAATTGTGATTAATCTGTATTCAGTAGTTTGATTACTCCCTTATATTAATGCAATGGGAGTCACAACTGTTAGGGTTTGTTGGCCTAAAGCATTTACCTTTCAGCTATGGAAGAATCGAAACTGGAGAATGGGGACTCCTGGGACCTGGCTATGCTCTGAAATTTGATATGGGTCACATGTGCATCACTAGCCTATCAGGTGGGTTGAGAACCCATGAGGTAATGTCTGGAGTGTCATGGATACAACTAACACAATCACCTTTACCAGGTGAGTAAACACCCATTATGAGTTACTAGACCTATGACTCTGTAACTGGGTGTTTAATATATTGAATGCATGTCCAAGCTGACTGTATAGACTGCTTGATAACTGCCATCTCATCACAGACCCCCATGAAAATGAGAGCTACATTTCCTGAACTATTCCACTAAGAAACAAACTCTGGCCAGAGCTGACACGACTGCAGCTGAGGTTGCAGAGGTTCTGTTTGAGCCTTTTGGTCACTGTTGTCCTTGTAAAGAGGATCAGGAGGAACAGCAACAAGGAACCGCTTGCAGCCGCACTGAGAATGTGCAAGCTGGCAGTCCATGCATGCGTTGTGGCATGCATCCATTTTCTTGCCATGATAGCAGGACATCAGGAGCTCCCCTGGTACTCCACAATCCTGAGATTACTTCATTGGGGTCTAGTAACACGAGGGCTGTGGCGGCAGAAGCCACAAAAGTATTTGTTTAAGGAGGGCCAAAGACCACCATTTGACTGAATTTATACATAATAATGGCCTGCTCATGAATATTCATGAACCCTGGCAGGTTCTACTTCACTGAGAGGGTGGAGGAGCCATGGAATGCACTGCCCAGGGGGCTGGTGGAGGCAGAGACAGTGGAGGGGTTCAAGAGGGGGTGGGATAGGTACAGGGCAAGGGTTCTGGAAGCAAAATCCAGTGCAGCGAGAATATCCGGAACTGGGAAGGGAGAAGCCAGAGAAGGACTAGAGGGGCAGCAAGGTCAGCTCCCGGGGTGGGGTCTGACCAAACGAGCAGACATGAAGGACTGTTAGGCCTATTCTGCTGGCATTTTAGTATGTTAGTATGTTAGGTCATTATTATGTATAAATTCGGTCCCATAGTGGTCATAGACACTCCTTAAATACTTTCACAGCTTCTGCACCATAGCCCTTGTTTCTCTGGACCCCAACTAAGTGATCTCGGGGTCTGGGAGCACTGGGAGAGCTCCTGATGTGCTGTTATCATGGCATGAAAATGGACACATGCCACTGCACATGCGCGGACTGCCAGCTTGCACATTCTTAGTGCAGCTGCAAGCAGTTCTGTGTCTCTGTTCCTCCAGCCCCTCCTTACAAGGACAAACATTATGTGGGGCCAGATGGAGACTCAGACAGCATGAGGGACTCAGATCAAAGTAGTGGTGTGCAAATGAGGCAAAAAGGACCTCCGCCATGCATGCACATGTGCGTGGAATGGATGGCAGAAAAAATAATGCAATGACAAGACTGCATTGAGACAGCAGAGTGCTTCACAGACCATGGAGGCTACTGTGATACAACTCCTAAATTGTTCTTCGTTCGGAGTGTGAGTCCTCTTTTGATCACAAGATGTCTGCAGTGCTCTGTCTACTGCAGCCATAAAAATTATACTACATAAATAAAAAATATGGGTAGTATTGCATTATCAATGAAAATACTGTTACTATATTTTACCTGCCTTCCTTGAATGCAGCAGTGTACTGTATACTGTACGTGCACTCACTTTCGGCTCATATAGTGGCTGGCCAAGGTGAGAGGAGGGGTGTGCCAGTCATCAGATTTTGATTCCACATTTCTGCTCACGTCCCTGGGCACCCTGGTAAGGGGGGCTGTTAGATGGATGGTGTTCTGGGAGCAGACAGGGAGAATGGGGGGACCACTGGCCAGCCACTGCCCATCAGTACCCATGGTGATGAGCATTCGGGTTGGGGGTACCACTACACACTAGGGCATGCTGTATCATTGTTCATGGGCACGTAGGGGGTGGGGTGCTACTTGACACCATGGAGATGTCTACCAATCACAGGACATGTGTTCAGAGGTTGGGAGTGCCACTAGCCATAAGGTAAATGCCTACCAATCATGGGACGGGTGTTCAAGGGGTGGTGGGTGTTACTAGTTAGCATGGAGATGTCTAAGGAACACAAGATGGGTGATCAGAGATAGGAGTGCCACTAAATAGCAGAGAGATGTCTACCAATCATGGGGCAGCTGATTAGGGGATGGGGAGTGTCACTAGATACCAGGGCGATATCTAACAATAGTGGGACAGGTGTTCGGGAGTTGGGGTGCCACTAGACATCAGGGAGATGTCTAAGGAACATGGGATGAGTGTCCAGGGGGTGGGGTTTGCCACTAGATACCAGAGATATGGTTCACTGACACAGAACAGTTGATTGGGGTGGGGATGCCACTAGACACCAGGGAGATGTCTAAGGAACATGGATGGGTGATCAGCGGTGGGGGTGCCACTAGACACCAGGGGATGACTAAGGAACAGGGGACAGGTAAGCGGGGAGGGGGTGCCACTAGACACCAGGGAGATATCTACTGATCATGGGACAGATGTTCGGGGGGGTGCCATTAGCCACCAGGGAGATGCCCAATGATCACAGGACAGGTGATCTGGGTGTGGGAGGTGCCACTAGACACCAGGAAGATGTCTATCAATCATGAGATGGATGATTGGGGAAGGGCATGCCACTAGACACCAGAGAGATGTCTAACAATTATGGGATGGGTGAGCAGTAGCTGGCACTAAGCACCAGGGAGATGTCTAAGGAACATAAGATGGGTGATCAGGGGAATGGGGTTGCCACTAGATATGAGAGAGACATCTACTAATTATGGGTGGGTGTTCAGTGGTGGAAGGTGCCACTAGACACCAGAGATATGGTTCACTGACACGGGACAGGTGATTGGAGGTGGGGGGTGCCACTAGACACCAGGGATGACATCAGGTGCACACAGGATGGGCACTAAAGGGCCATAACTCACCATGCAAATGAGTTCATAATGGGCCTGCAAATGGACCTTTAGCACCTCGCATGTCCAGTGGGTCTATTTGCATTCTGTGGCTGAATATAGCCCACATGGATCCCAGTGCTATCCAGTCTGGGAGTGCTATTCCCTGTGAGCAGGATACAGCTGAGGACCATGTTTTGGTGGCACAGTTTTACTTAGTGCTATGCCAACATGGGTCAATATTCAGTCAGATAGTGCCCGGTCCTCTGTCCTACTGAATATAGCAGCTGCTGGGTCAGGCAGTAGCACAAGCTCAGTGCAAATATTTGTGTTGCACTCATGCTCTTGTTTGAATATTGGGGCCCATATCTCAGCCCCAGGAGTGAAATACAATGAAAAAAAAATACATTTTTGTTTTTGCCAGAAATACATTAATACTAATTAAAAAATACAGAATAAAGTGAAATTTGTTTCCACTAACAAACATTGCACCTTTAAGCAATTGCTGGGGTACAGTATAATACAGCTTGGTCTTCGGCTCCACACTAAGTTGATGCTCCACTGCTGCAGGTTGGATAAAGGTACATTGATAAGGCAGTGATAAAGAGTCCCACACACTTACTGCTGTGCAGTCGATCAGTCTCCTTATAAATGGCAGTATAGAGCAGTGGTCTAAGGCTCTGAGCTGCAAATCTGGTGACATCCAGCAGACCAGACCTGGGTTTGAATCCCACAGCTTCAACTTGCACACTGTGTGACCCTGAGCAAATCACTTAACCTCCTTGTGCTCCCAGGTTGCTCCTGTAAAAAAGCTTTCAGCTTAGTATGCTATACCTGGTTAAACAACTAAATAAAAAAAATGTACTGCAGAAACCCACTGTCACAAATGCATTACAGATGTGTAATAAAAAAACTCCTAACTAGCAGGAATATGTGATGTGGTGTGTGTTATAATTTCTCCTACAGTACTGTGTTACAAATTCACTCACTTGGTGTTGGGCCTCCTAATTGCCTATTGATTTCACCATTTAGTGTCATTTATTCTCACTGACTGTCTTAATAACTCCATTTGAAAAACAGTTAAGTCCAGAAAGGGGTGCTAATATAATGGGTTAACCATTTTGGGTCTGCAACATCTTAGAGAATCTTATTTAAACAAGATAGAACAGTCACAAGTTAAGGCAGAAAAAAAATGCATGTATGATTCTTTAACATTTGTATATTTATTACAATTGATTACAAGCAGGAACGATCCACTAACAGTAGTAATTTCTTGTTTCCAGGAGTGTCCTGGGGAAGGGTTGACATACTGATTGATGTTGAAACAGAAGTTACATTATTAAAGTTACACACTGTAGAATATGAAACATTCTTCTTCTTCAAGACCTTTTTAGCAAGCAGAATCTGATACTGATACAAATATAAAAACAAAACTGGCCCACTTAGAAGGGCAATTAGGGTGCCTTGAAATGTATTGATAAACCGCAGTGTCAGTGGCTCAGTAGGTAGCACACTCGCCTCTGAGGCCAGGAGATCAGAGGGCTGTGGGTTTAGTTCCCACATCTGGCACTTGGGTTAATATCCCAGTACTGACACTGTAGTGCAGCATGAGAGGGGTGCTGTACTTCTGAGGTGCCATCTTTCAGATGAGACGTTAAACTGAGGTCCCATCTGCCTGGATTGGTGGTAGTTCAGGTGGATGTTAAAGATCCCATGGCACTTATCGAAAAGAGTAGGGAATTTCCTGGTGTCCTGGCCAAATTTCCCTCATTCACTAAAAATACCATCAACAGCTTAATCTGGTTCAAGGTCAGTTGGCATTCATCTGTATTCCCCCTCCCCTGGGTCGTGCCTGAAAATAGGCAGGATTTGTCTAGTGCACTTACCCGGTCAACAAAAGCTAAATAAATAAATAAACAATCTCACCAGATGCAGCCCTGAAATGGAAGCAAGCAGCAATATGTATTGCCTCTGGAATGAGGCTTCATAAGGGAATGGTATTTTTTCACTGATGGTCACATTTATATAAAATAATTAACATTTATATCAAATAATCAAAGTAATATAGCAATATTTTATATTAAACCACGTGCAAAATGTACATAATAGTACAAAGTGTTGCATTAAAAACAGAATCTTCAGGATAAAATTAGGATTTGAACTCTATCCCTCATTGCGAACAAAAGGTTCCAATTGGTTAGTTTGTTGCTGCCTATTATAAATATGCAAATGGTGTGGGCCATACATTAAATAACCTCAAGGGTTTTTTAACATTTATAATTCATTATTCATGTAACTATATTGTGGGCCTCTTCCAATATTGCATTGCATGGTGGTTAATGCAAATGACCCATGTGAATTGATATTCAAAACACTGGAACATTTCCCCCAAGTGGATAGAGGGGGTGATAGAACCCGATTACAGGAGACAAAATCGACTGCGTAACCTAATGCTGTACTACACTGACTCAGTGATGAAGCTGATTGTAGACCTTTCTGACAAAATTATCTTTAGACCAGTCCTTTATTCATTTTTGAAAACAGGGTATCAATATTGCACAATTTTTTAATTTAATTAAATAAAATTAAAGCATGATTTTTTAGTATTATCTTTAGAATTTAGTGATTTTACATATTTACCAGTACTTTTTTCAGAATTTACTGAACAAGACCATCCATGTTCTGTTTACTTTCAATAAGTTCAGTAAAATAACGAAAATGGTGCTTCAATTGAGTGAGGACAATAATGACCCCACACTTCTAACACATATAGCATTATTGAATTAAGTTTGACTTCAGCAGCCTATAAAGTGACAGTTGTCCTTCTATGTAAGTAGATAATTTCATAACCACTTGCATATTTTGTCTTTCTGTATTTGTATTTTTAGATGTTTTGACCATTTACTATTCAATGTAAATATAACCTCTACATATGTATATCCCCTAACTATTTCAATATTGAGATTATTAATACAAAAACATTTTAAGGCTTCTTTCTACCAAACATTGACATTTTTGTTTTGTCAATATTCAGAGATATTTAAGCTATAAATACAGCTTATTGAAAGTAAGCAGAACATGGATGGTCTGAGCAGCATATAAGAGCAGAATTAGGCAGAGTTCCACTTGAAACATTAATAAAATAAAGATTAGTGTATTATTGGGGCTGAATATTGAGTAACAAAGTAAATGTGTTGTCCAAACCCTGCTTATTAGAAAACACCAGTGGCTAGAATTCTCAGTTAAATCTTGGTGGCTAGATGTGTTACAGCATATCTAAAAATAATAAGTTATGGGGTCTGCAGATGGGCTCCTTTAAAAGGTATTATGTCACAGAAAAATAAACCATATACCACGCAAAGAATCTGATTTTTTCATTACACAGATAAGGAGATTTGTTGGGCATAACCTCTAGGTTGATACCACTGTATGCCACACTTATGTTCTGTCACGGCTGCAATCCTTATATAATTACTGGCTACCATTTTTTTCCATAGAGAAAGCTGCTTATAATTTGCCGTTATAACCAGCTGGGCTGGTTATAACAGCAAACATGCACCAGCTTTCTCTATCAGAAGCGCGAGACACAAACACCTGTAAAAGAAGTTGCTTTAGTCACTCACTCATGCTCTGTCAGCCACGTCTCTCCTGTCGGTTCCATCCCTCCTCTCAGCGGTTCAGCTCAAATGTGAAATAGTGAGGCAGTCTCCATAAAAATCTGTAACTATCCAGCAAGGAAGACACGAAAAAAAAACCTTCTTCTCGATCATTCACACGAAGACGACTAAATGTAACAAAAAAACTGCAGAAAATGTTAACATGATCCCTAATTCACACTATCCTAATCTCCTTCTCTCCTCACGCAATACAAGATCAAAGTCACACTACCTGGGAACACCATAGAAACCAGAGCACTCCCTAGCAAACCCCAAACCAGACCATCCGGAACCCTCCAGACTGAACTGAAAACTGGACTTTATACTTAAAACTTTTAAAAAGTATTGCTAAAAAAGTTAAACATTTTCTTAGGTAAACATTCATTTCATGTTTAACATTTCAGCAAAATCTTTCAGAACTGGGGAAAAAAACGACAACCGCCACAACCTTACTCCATAAATGACTGTAAGTTTCAATATATCCAGGCTTTAAATAAGACATCTACTGAAAGTGTTTCTTTAGAAAACAATTTTATTGTTTGAAACACAAAGTATTAAAACCACTTCACTGTCTCTTTACTGCAATAAAAACCTTAATAAATTACCATACTACAGTTCTCTTAATCACAGCTTTTACAATGGGGGGGGGCGGGCGGCAAAAAAATGGAAGCCAGTAATTATAAAAAATAAAGAATGAGTAAGTGGTTATTAACTTGAATTTTACACACACTCTCAGTGTGGGATGTCTTAATAAACCCCTTGGGCTTCGTCCTCTGGGTTTATGTGGCATCCCACACCTCGGGTGTGTGTAAAATTCTCGTTATAACCATCTACCCATACATTATTCTCTATTTAATGCTACCGTTGTTATCAAATGAAAGATGTATAATAACATAGTGTAGGTTTGAATCCATTTGATTAAATAGAGTGGAATTTAGGTACGCAAAAAAATCACAAGTCAGGAAACACCAAATGTTTCTGTAGAAATGGTCATGAGGAGAATGTGCCCTCTCTGTGGGAAATTGAGAATCCTGCATCTTAACAATGTTATTAGGCTATAATTACTCACTTCATGATTGCATGGAGATTTTACTAAACCCCATGAATGTACATGATGCAAGGAAATTGTCTAAGTTTGTTGATGCTGTTTTGAGACAATGAAAAAACCTGCTGCTGTTGCAAGTCCTTTATTTTAAAAAAGTGCTAATGCTTGTAATAAGGGAACGGAAGGGGAAATTGTTTAACCAGGAGAGGCACATTAAGCTGAAGCTTGTTTCTAGGTGCAGCCTGGGAGCACAAGGAAGTTAACTGACTTGCTCAGGATCACACAGTATGCAAGTGGGGCTGTGGGATTCAAACCCAGGTCTCTAGCTCAGAGCCTTAAACCACTGCTCTATACTGCCTTCTAACACTTAAAAATGTTAAATAAAACTTGAGTGCTACTCAGATATGTATGTACAAATGCATGTAAACATTTTTTATCTTAGTGTAAAACTCTTTTAAATTATAACTTGTAATGACCTATGGTTCAAAGAAGATAAAGAATTAAACTGGTAAACTTGATGAATTATACATAGGGTTCCCGGTTTTTGGTTATAAGTGATAATCACCGATAAAACAACACTGATGTGTTTTTTTGTGATTTTGGTTATAACTGATAACCACTGATTTCCCTGAGTGCAATAATGGGTGTGTTATATGCTAATGATGCAGACACATCAGGTACACATCACATGCCACCATGAGGAGCAAGAAGGGCAGATAAAAAGCCAGAATTCAAACACTCCGCGCTACTGCATCAGAGAAGACAGAGAGAACGAGTTGCTGGCATGCTACTGTTTTTCTTTATTCCTTTTACTGTCTCAAGCTTCTTTAGTTTTCTCAGTAGGCTGGAGTCTGCAGTTTGTTTTATGCACTCAAGTAGAGTGAACACACATTTCTGTTCTGGCAGGGAACTTTGGAGTGGCTTTCTACTTCAGAGTATAAAGTAAAGCTGCTCTGCTCCTGGGGGTACATTTTATTACAAGCACATGTGGCATACAAGCGAGCAAGACAAAGAGATAGTGAGGAGCTGGCATGCATAAATTCCCCTTGCTCGCTCTCTCTTCTTTAGTCAAACATGGGACAGTAATTTTCTTTACATATTCACGCTTTTAGAGTGAACTTGTAGCTTCGCCAGGTCAGGGAGCTGCGGAGTGGCTTTCTGATTCGATCTAGAAAGCAAAGCAGCTCTACTCACGGGTTTCTCTTTAACAAAGGCGAGTGGGAACTTTCTTTCACACAGAGAGGTCTAGTTATTAAAATAAAAACTGATAAATACTGAAAATGTGTGACTTTTTTTGTATTAACACCAGAAAACACAGATTTTTAAGACTCTGAAAAGGTGCGAGAAAAGGTATCAGATAAACACAGTTATTTTTAAATAAACACCTAAAACTGGAAACCCTAATTATACAATTTAAAATAAAAATTTGGTAAGTTAATTCATGGCCCTTCTCACCTGCTTATTGATGACAGGCAGCAACAAACTAACCAATTGGAAATTTCCATTCTTAATGAGAGATTGAACTAGATATAATTTTAAGAAAATCGAATTCATTAAGTTCAAATCCTGATTCTGTTCTTAAGATTGCACTTTTTGTATGTAACATTTTGCACTTTCATGGAATACTTAAGCAATAAGGCACAACAGAGTGTGCGTTATTGAGGGTTTACCCACGCCTTGTGTGGTGTGTGTCCTGAAGTGCAGCCGAGTGACTTACCCACACAAGAAGTGCGTAAATTCCCAATAACTCACACCCTGGAGTACCTTATTGTGATTATACAATAGACCCATGTGTAAAACAAATGTAAACTGTGTTTAATTATGGTTTTTAAAAATGCTGTTCCTCAGCCATGGGTAATGCAGGATTTACCCACGGTCATGTGACATGTTTTGACCAATGAGGTTAAAGAATTTTCACATACCATTGTATAATATGCATTTTTTCACCTGGTGCTAGGTTTGATATCAAATATGGGGTAGCACTTTAATTATTTGATATATAAGTGACCATCAATGAACAGGCACAATACCCTGATGAAGCCTTGTTCCAGGAGTGCTAGTAGGGGTGCTTGTTTCCATTTCAGTGTTGGTGTCAGGTGAGTTTATTTATCATTACATTTTCTAGACACCCTAATTGCTCTGGTGTGTGTGCAAGCTTTCTGTTTTAAAATTCATGGTGCCTGAACATGGTTGCCGGGCTTGTTGCTTGAGGCACTTTCGGGAGCAGGAGTGTGCACCTGTCTTTGTCCAGACAAACATGGTTTTACAGGAAACTGTACACAGGTTTATCAACAAGAGCATACCGAATGAGCATAATTTTCTTTTAAAAGGGGTTTTAAGTTGCTCATGGGCTTAAATAATTTAGTTGTAGCTGGGTTGGCATTCCAGATTTGAAGGAAGCTGAAGCTGTTCACTTTCTGCCATAAGATTTCTAGTATTTAGGAGGAACAAAGTGGTTAACATGATATCTTTTATTGGACCAACAAGAAATTTACAAAACATAGAGAATAATGGATGGGTAGGGGGTTATAACGAGGATTTTACACACCCACCCCGAAGGGGTGTGTAAAATCTGAGTTTTAAACCTCCTACCCATCCTTTATTTTGTATAATGCCTGAAGATAATTTTTTCACCCAGCAATTATTCAAAATAAATGGATTTGTTTCATGCTGTGGACCCTTGGGATTTCAGCACAGTCTGCAGCGGCTCATAAAATACTGTTTAGTTTTTTTAATTTCACCCTGACAATCTAGGTTTTTTGTGCCCAGTGATCTTTTTTTTTAAAAAAAAGAAAAGAACTTACTGCTGACTGCTTATGTCGGGGAACTGGAGCAGGTGCGGCACTGAGGAGCAAGGATGGCAGGAAACGGTGCAGAGAAGAGGAAGATCACGATTGCCACATGTGCAGAACTAGGGAAACTGGGTGCATGTTTGTTGTTATAACCAGCTGGTTATAATGATAAAACTACAATCTGGTTTCCCTATGGGAAAAATGAAAGCCAGCTATTATACAAGCTTTAGGCTACACAGAGCTCATAAGGTGTTGCAGCAGGTTCTAAAGAAAACAAACTTCTTTACTTTGGATAGAGCAATCTACTGATAAACCTTTACACATGATTATAACAGTTCTGTTGATAAGGTAGCATGCAGAGACAAAAAAACAGTATTTGAAATACTAGGTGGTTGTAAATCAGATTAAGGAGGCCGACTCGTCTCTCTCAAGAGTGAATGTGACAGTAGGAGGCCTATAAATTATTAGATATTTATATTCCAAGAGCCTCCATAAATACAGACTGTGTGTGTGAGAAAGAGAGGGGGGGGGGAGAGAGAGAGAGTACAAAGTAAATAAAACTGTGTTAATGTATGAGGCACGCTAAAAATACACATTAAATGTAAGACATAAAGGGCCAGATATTCAAAGGGATTGCACCTGGCACAACTGAGTTGCATCAACGCAACCCCAGAAATGCACCGTGGGCAACATTCAGAAGTGGGACGTCCAAAGCATGAAGTCCCAATGTGCTCAGGGTGCAAAGAAAATGTATTCGGCGCATCCCCAGGGGTCATGCCCATGCATATGCGGTGCATCCCGATATTCAGCCCAGGATGTGCAGCTCATATGCCTGCACAACCCTGGGATGTGTCGCATACCAATGCCCACAGCTGAGCCTGAAGAAAATGGCTCAAATGGTGGCCACCCACAGGCGAGCTGCCATACTGCATGGCACAACACAGCAGCTGCCAGCCATGGGTAGCTGCCCACCCACCCAGAACACCACCCACAAGCACCCATATGGTCCCTGGTAGTCTAGTAGCACCCCCTCCCTTCCTGTAGTGGTGATCACTAGGAATAAAAGGTTAAATGATCCCTGGTAGTCTAGTGGAACCCCCCTCCCTCCCGATGCACCGATTGCCCTCAAATAACACATAACACCCTCCCTGGTAGTCTAGTGGAACCTCCCTCCCTCCCAATGCTCTGATCACCTCAAATAACACCTTCTCTGGTAGTCTAGTGGAATCCCTCTCCCTCCTGATGCTCCGCTCACCCTCAAATAACACATAACACCCTCCCTGGTAGTCTATCGGTAACCCCCACCCCTCCCATATCCCCAATCACTGGTATGTGCATTGTAAATACTACCCTGGTGGTCCAGTGGCACCCCCCACCCACACAGGGCCCCTGGTCCACCCAGCTCCCCCTCCCTGTCAGAAGGGGGCAGCACCATACCCACCCGCATACCTCTGTGGCTGCCCACCAATTGATGGCTACAGGATGATTTGCAACTGTGGACCAATGGGTTTGCAGTGCATACTGCACTAGTCAGTCACATATATGTGAATGAAAACATTCATTCACATATTTGTGAATGACTAATCAATATGCACTGCAAACATATAGTCCACTGTGAACCAATGGGATTGCAGACTATACTGTAGCTGTTAGTTGGTAGGCAGCCACAGAGGTATGTGAGTGGGTATGGTGCTGCCCGCCGCTGACGGAGGGGGAGCTAGGAGGACCGGGTGTCCTATATGGGTAGGGGTGCCACTGGACCACCAGGATACTATTTACAGTGCACGTACTGGCGATCGGGGATACAGGCAGGATGGGGGTTACCGCTAGACTACCAGGGAATAGTACCTAGCAATGTACGGGGCATCGCAGCTATGGGTGGGGAGGAGGGTCCACTAGACTACCAGGGTGGGTGTTCAGTGTTATTTTAGTGCGCTCAGTGTATCGGGAGGGAGGGGGTTCCACTAAACTACCAGGGAGGGTGTTATGTGTTATTTGAGGGCAATTGGGGCATCGGGAGGGAGGGGAGTTCCACTAGACTACCAGGAAGGGTGTTATGTGTTATTTGAGGGCAGTCAGAGCATTGGGGGGGAGGAGGGGGTGCCATTAGATTACCAGTGATCATTTAACCTATTATTCTTGGTGATCACCACTATGGGGAGGGAGGGGTACCACTGGACTACCAGGGATAATTTCAACTGCTATTACTAGCAATCGCAGCTACAGGGAGGGTGGGGGGTACCGCTAGACCCCCACTGGCAGCACCACATGCTGTGCAGAGTACAATGCGCATGTCTCTGGCCAGCCCTGCACATCTCATGCAAATGGGGCCATAATGATATGCTAATGACCCAGTTTGTGCCATGCATACACAATGGCCCCATTTGCATACTGCCAGCTGAATATAAGGAATTTGCACACAGCGTAACTAAATTGTGCTGGCGCAGTTACCATTCCTGGTATTCAGCCCTGTCTGGGGGGGGGGGGATGCGCCAGTGCATGGTATTTGTACAGTGTGCATTACCTGTTATATTCAGAGGAGATGCGCCATTTGCTCATCTCTTTTGAATATCTCCCTGGGTTGCACCAGTGCATCACAGTTGCGCTGCACCCCCACTTTCACCGTTGCCGGGTGCAATTCTGAATATTGGGGCACAAGTATATAAATTAATGCACAGGAAATGCATATGTACCTGAACCAAAAAAAGGCATTTGTCAGTAAAAATTTAGTAATGGGTCATGAAACTGAGGTCTATATTCAGTCCAATATTTTTAGCATCAAGAAAGTGAATACGTTTGAGCTCATAAGCTTGCCTTTTTTATGTATTTTTGAAGTGTCCTTTGAGAACCAGGACAGAGGGGTCAGAGATGGAGTGATCAGATTGAGGCAAATGTTGTCCCACTAGTATGTCAGTATTTTTCTCCTTTATGTTGCAGTTGTGTGACTTCATTCGGGTTTGAAGGGGTTGCCCAGTTTCCCCCACATAGCCTGTATGTGGACACTTCTTGCATGGGATGAAATAGACAACGTTCTGGGATCCACATGTATAGCTCCCCTGTGTCACAAACCCACTCAGCAGGTCAGCCCTCTACTCCCAAAGTGCCAACCTCCGAGCGCAGTCTTCTGAACAGTTAACAGAAACAGGGTAACCCTCCTGTCTGTTTTGTGGGTTCAAATCAACCTTTGGTCTCAGTTCTGGAGGAATTCAAACTGTGAACCTCTTGCTAGCGTACCCAATGCACAGGCTCAGATAATTCTGTCTTCAGGGGCCAGATATCTTTGCCTATGGGCACCTAACCAGGTGTACAAAATGAACCCTTAAAAACTCTGATAAGGACCTCAGATTACTCTTACCTTTTTCCAGTTTGGTATCACCATTCAAGCTTATGCACAGTGTCTGCTTTAACCATATATACTTCACTTGTTAAAGAAAAGAAATTCAAAGACAGACCAAGTAGGCTCTAAAAATAGAATTTTACTAAAATAGATAAAAGTATGTAAAACATAAAATACAGAACCATATATCACAAGAACCATACAATATTTTAAAAGAACAAGGATTTAACAGTGCAATTCCTACTACAGTACTTAGAGTTTGTCTCTCTCTACCTGTATACTTGCTTAAAGTGCTCAAAGATGTTTCTTTGTCAGAGTGTAGATAGAAATGTCTCTGAAGGAAAACAGAATACTGTTTAAAAAAACTGTCTTTGCTAACCCCTTTGTGCGAGGTCACCTAGCTCCTCCTCCTCTGTTTATTAAAAATCCTACACCCATGATGTTTTCTCATTTTAGAAGGAAAGTTAATTAAGGTTACATCAGCAGAAACTCCTTTCCCCATGTGACTTCCCTAATCAAGTCTGTAAATTTCCTTTCATCTATGAGCAGTATCCCCTCTCACACAGACATCAAAGCATTTATGATTTCGCACCAGTGTGCCAAACCTGGTTTCTTCCTCGAAACATCATAAAATGGATACTGATTTCCCTTTTAGCAGTTAAAGCTATATTTAACTTAGATAAACAGGAGATTCTTGATTAAGGTCTGTCCTAGTCTGTAATTAGCTTATGGCCTTCTAGGTAACACCTTGTATCTAAAATCTGTGTGTGTGTGTGTGATCTCACATGCTGTCTCAGCATCTCTCATGAGAGACAGTCCATAACACATTTTTATATTGCAAAAAAAAATCATAGTGTACTCAGAACTGGCTGTCCACGTGTCACAATCCTCCCCACCTAGACCGAGTTTGGGGGCTCTATCCCCGGCATGGGATGAGCTTCCCAAATCAGTTCACTACTCATACACATGAGACAGACCATCTGAGTTCTGGTTTCTGGTTCCTGGCTCCAGCTCTATGTACGATTGTCAGATCATACCCTTGCAAAGCAAAACTCCATTTTAGCAATCTACCATTGTTCTTTCCCATCTGCATCAGCCAAACCAGGGGGCTGTGGTCAGTCTGCACCACAAAATGCTGCCCATATAAGTATGGCTCTAATTTCTTTAGGGCCCACACTATGGCAAGGCACTCTTTTTCCACAGTGGAGTATGCCTGCTCCCTGGGAAGTAACTTCCTACTCAGGTACACCACTGAGTGATCTGTCCCTTGGCTGGATGTCTGACTCAGTACTGCCCCAATACCCACATCTGAGGCATCAGTCTGAACTATAAAGGGTTTCCTATATTCAGGACTTGTCAAAACAGGAGCACTGCACCGTGCCTGCTTTAGTTTGGAAAAGGCTTCTCCAGAGGCTAGGCCCCAGGTAATTTTCTTGAGCATCCTTTTCTTTGTCAGGTCAGATAAGGGAGCAGCAAGGGCACTGTAATTGGGTACAAATTTTCTGTAGTACCCTGCTATCCCTAGAAAACTCCTGACCTGCTTCTGTGTTTCTGGTCTGAGCCATGCCTGGATTACCTCTATCTTTATTTGGTTAGGTCGGAGCTGTCCCCGGCCTACCACATGCCCGAGGTATGCCACTTCTCCCATGGCCACTTGGCACTTCTTGGCTTTGACAATGAGCCTGGCCCTCTGGATCCTGCCCAGCACTTCCCTAAGGTGTGACAGGTGTTCCTCCCAGCTGGCACTAATGATGGCAATGTTGTCCAGGTATGCCACTGCGTACTCCTCAGTGCCATTTAACACCTGATTCACCAATCTTTGGAAAGTGGTTGGGGCATTCTTTATTCCGAAAGGCATTACTTTAAATTCAAATAAGCCTATTGGAGTGATGAAGGCCGACCTCTCCCTAGCTCTGTCTGTCAACTCAACTTGCCAATACCCCCTTGGTCAGGTCAATCATTGTAAGGTAGGTCGCCCCTCCCAACTTGTCCAGGAGTTCATCCGTCTGGGGCATCAGGTGGGCATTGGACTTTGTGACTGCATTCATTCTGTGATAGTCCACACAGAAATGAGTAGAGCCATCTGGCTTAGGCACAAGGACTACGGGTGAGGCCAAGGGGCTGTGGGATCTCTGGATTACCCCTAAATCCAGCATCTCCTCTACTTCCCTCCTAATGTCCTTTTGGACAGCCTCTGACACCCGATATGCTGTCTGTCATATGGGCGTCTGTGTCCCTGTCTCCACATCATGAGTCACTAAGGGGGTTAGCCCAGACTTGGCGCTAAACAATGAGGCAAAGTCTGCTAAAACTTCCCTTACTTTCTGGATCTGGTTTGGGGCCAGCTGGGGAGACAATTTTACTGCCTCCACAGAGGACTCCTTCATCCATCCCTTCCCCAGGACTACACACTGCAAACATCATGTCAGCCCTATTTGCATATGGCTTCATCATGTTAACATGATACATCCTTTCTGTCTGTCTTCAGTCAGGTAACTCCACAATATAGTTCACGTCATTTACTTTCCTAACCACTTCGTACAGTCCTGCCCACTCAGTCTGCAGCTTGTCTTTCTAGACCAGAATAGGGACCATGACTTCCTGACCCACCATGTATGAGCGAGCTCTGGGTCTGCGGTCGTACCACACTTTTTGTTTCTGTTGAACAGCTGCCAGGTTGCTCTGGGCTGTCCCCATAAGCTCTGTCAGCCTTTCCCTAAACTTAAGGATGTAATCCACAATGGGAGTTCCCTGGGTGGTGTGCTTGCCTTCCCAGTCCTCCTGGATCAAGTCTAGGGCCCCACGTATCCGGCGTCCATATAAGAGTTAGAAGGGGGAAAATCCTGTCGACTCTTGGGGCACCTCCCTGTATGCAAACAACAGGTGGGGAAGGTATTTCTTCCAGTCCCTCCCATGCTGTTCAGCAAACACCCAGAGCATTGACTTTAGGGTACCATTGAATCTTTCCACAATCCCATTGGCTTGTGGGTGATATGGAGTTGTGCATCTCTGCACCACCCCACACTTTTCCCATAAACATTTCATCAGGTCTGACATGAAGGAATCCCCTCGATCAGTGATTACCTCCTGCAGAAACCCAACATGGGAGAAAATCCCAAGTAAGGCATCTGCCACCTTGTCTGTCCTCAGTGGGGATAGGGTGACTGCCTCTGGGTACTGGGTGGCATAATCCACAGTCAGGATGAATCTCTTCCCTGAGGAGCTGGGTGTATTTAAAGGCCCCACAATATCCATTCCCACCCTCTGGAATGGCTCCTCTACTATGGGCAATGGAATCAGGGTGGCTGGGGTTTTCTTGCCCGCCTTCCCTATTTCTTGGCACCGGTGACAAGACCTGCAATACTCCTTCACCTGCTGGGTGAAATTAGGCCAGTAGAAATTCTGGGCCAACCGCTGCATCGTGCGTGCAATTCCCAGGTGACCAGACAAGGGAATATCATGTGCAATCTTGAACAACTGCTTACGATACCCCTGGGGAATGACAAGCTGCCTGCCTAGCACCCCTCCCTCTGTCTGTACTGCCTGAGTATACGTAAGTCCATTTTCCCAATAAACCTTGTGTCTGCCATCACCTCCCTGTGCACTGTAAGAGTCTGCCCAAGTCCTCAGCTTCTCTAAACCAGGGTCACTTCTCTGAGCAGCTGAGAACCCCTCACACATTCCCAAGGTATGGGACAGATCCCCTTCAGTTGCTAAACTAGGGTCCCTAGCAGTAGTGTCAGGGCACTCAGGATCACTGTCAATCCCAACCCTCTGACAATGGGTCACATCTCCCTTTTGGAGTAACCCTCTGTAGCTGTTTGATTACTTGCTACTGGGGAAATTTCTACCCCCTTTTCATTAGTCTCCCCATCTGGAGACACAGGCTGGGGAACCAGCCTCTCAGTGGTTTTCACAATGGCTTCTGTGGGGTTCAGGGAACTGCACTTTTCCCTTGCTGCTTGGCTATGGGTAACTGCACATACCATCCCCTGTTTGAGATTGTTGCCCAGGATCACATCCACTACTAACATTTTAGCTACTACCACCTGTCGCACAGTTCCCCCTGTTTCATTCCAGTCTAGGAGAACACTAGCGAGGGGCAATGTTTTCGCCTCACCAGTAAAGTCCTGTACAGTGATATATTTATTGGGTATAAGCTGACCAGGCTCTACTAGATCCCCTTTTACCAATGTCAGGGATGCCCCTGTGTCCCTTAACCCTTGCATCTGTACACCATTCACCATGACTGGGTGCATGTGTTCCCTCATGTTCACAGGCATGCTTCCAGGGACACACAAACAACCCACTTCTTTTCTAGTACTATTCTGCATATTATTGCTCATTCTTTTGGGACACTGTCTGGCAATATGCCAAGTTTCTTTACATAACCAACATTCTCTTCTCTTTTCAGAGAAATCTTTACTCTGAAACCTGGAGCTAACTGGTTTTGGTGGAGGCAGTGAGGGTTTTAGCTGCCCTGAAGGCGTGCTTTTCCCTTTCTGCACTGCCACACCTGCCCCATTCACTCTCAGAGCAGGTCTGCTCTTAGCATAGTGGTCCGAGAGTTCAGCAGCCTCTTGCACTGTTTTGGGATCTTGGTCCTCCAGCCAAGTTTTTAGCTCTGCTGGGCATGCCTAATAAAACTGTTCTAACAAAATCACATTTTCAATTTTATCAATAGAGTTTGCCTCAATTCCTTCCCACCAATGTTTTAAAACTGATGTTGTTTCATGGCTAGCTCCTCGTAGCTCATATCAGGTCTTCTCCTGAGCTTATGGAATTTAGCTCTGTATGATTTAGCAGTTAATTCAAATTTCTTTAACAGTGCAGCTTTAAGTTTGCTGTAATCATCACTGTCCTCATTGTCCATTTGACCCAATGCATCCCGAGCTTTCCCAGTAAAGGGGATAGCTGGAAGTTCCAGGACTCTCTAGGAATTTTAGCCTGAATACAAACTTTTCAAAGAATTTAAAAAGGCATCCATATCCTCCCCCTCTTTAAATTCGGCTATCAATTTGGAGTTCAATTTGTAACCCAGTCCTGCAGTCCCAGTTAAACCCAAGCCACTTACCTGCTCTGGTGCAGCTGGTTGGAGTCGTAGCTTCTCCAGTTCGTGTTGCCTCTGGCTCTCCTGCTCCTCACGGTCAGCGTCTCTCTGTTCTCACTCTGCCTCTCGGTGTTCTCACTCTGCCTCACAGTCCGCCTCTCGTTGTTCATGGTCCACCTCTCATTTTTCATGGTCTGCCTCTCATTGTTCATGGTCCACCTTTCGCTTCTCTCCCTCCCTCTCCCTCTGGAACTCCAGCTCTGTTCTGCGCAACTCAGTTTGCAGCCTGAGTACTTCTGGATCCAGGATAGTGGTGACCTTCCCCTGCTGCTGTGTCCCTTCGCTGACAGTGGCACTGTTGCCCTCCTCATCGGATCTGGACACTGCACTGGCCGCTAGTCCTGCCACACTTGAGGTTTGGTCCTGTTCAGTCATGGTCTGTGACTCAGTGCTCCGGGTATCTGCTACCATCAGGGCATCCACTAGGTTCTGTTTGCTGGCTTTCATCTCAAACAGGACTCCTCTGTCCCCGCACAACTGCTTTAAGTAGTCTACAGTGTGCCTGCTGTAGTTGGAAGCCATCTTCCCTAACTACTGCTACTCTGACTTGCACTTTAGGAAAAAAAATAAAATGGGTAGGAACTTGACTGTACACCAAGTGATATAGTTCTGTATCCTTTTTTAAAAAAGTAAATCACTGCCTTTTTCTTTCTTTGCAATTGAGCTGACAGTCTCAAGCTGACACACAGAACAATAAAAGCTTGTAATACCAACATTTTTCACACCGCTGCCAACCAATCTGTCACAAACCCTCTCAGCAGGTCAGCCCTCTAGTCCCAAAGTGCCAACCTCTGAGCGCAGTCTTATGAACAGTTAACAGAAACAGGGTAACCCTCCTGTCTGTTTTGTGGGTTCGAGTCAACCTTTGGTCTCGGTTCTGGAGGGATTCAATCTGTGAACCTCTTGCTAGCATACACAATGCACAGGCTCAGATAATTCTGTCTTCAGGGGGCCAGATATCTTTGCCTATGGGCACCTAACCAGGTGTACAAAATGAACCCTTAAAAACTCTAATAAAGACCTCAGATTACTCTTACCTTTTTCCAGTTTGGTATCACCATTCAACCTTATGCACAGTGTCTGCTTTAACCACATATACTTCACTTGTTAAAGAAAATAAATTCAAAGACAGACCAAGAAGGCTCTAAAAATAGAGTTTTACTAAAATAGATAAAAGTATGTAAAACATAAAATACAGAACCATATATCACAAGAACCATACAATATTTTAAAAGAACAAGGATTTAACAGTGTAATTCCTACTACAGTACTTAGAGTTTGTCTCTCTCTACCTGTATACTTGCTTAAAGTGCCCAAAGATGTTTCTTTGTCAGAGTGTAGATAGAAGTGTCTCTGAAGGAAAACAGAATACTGTTTAAAAAAACTGTCTTTGCTAACCCCTTTGTGTGAGGTCACCTAACTGCTTCTCTGTTTATTAAAAATCATACACCCGTGATGTTTTATCATTTTAGAAGGAAAGTTAATTAAGGTTACATCAGCAGAAACTCCTTTCCCCATGTGACTTCCCCAATCAAGTCTGTAAATTTCCTTTCATCTATGAGCAGTATCCCTTCTCACACAGACATCAAAGCATTTATGATTTTGCACCAGTGCCAAACCTGGTTTCCTCCTTGAAACGTCATAAAATGGATACTGATTTCCCTCTTAGCAGTTAAAGCTATATTTAACTTAGATAAACAGGAGATCCTTGATTAAGGCCTGTTCTGGTCTGTAATTAGCTTCTGGCCTTCCAGGTAACACCTTGTATCTAAAACCTGTGTGTGTGTGTGTGTGTGTGTGTGTGTGTGTGTGATCTCACGTGCTGTCTCAACATCTCTCATGAGAGACAGTCCATAATACATTTTTATATTCCAAAAAAAAAATCATAGTGTAGTCAGAACTGGCTGTCCACGTGTCACACCCTGTATCTTGAACTGGTATTTAGGAGTAAGGAAGTTGTTGGACTTTGCAGATCTAGTGTAAGTAGACAGGATTGAGATCCTAGATGCCAAAAAAAGTGCTGGTGCCAACAACTTGAACCTCTTTTCCTCAAACTGGGCCATCCTTACCTTACAAAACCCATCACGCATCTTTTCAATTTGTCTCTTACACATGGGGTCCTTCCCTCATCTTGGAAAATAGCGCATATAACCCCCCTCTTTAAGTCAGGCAATCCCTGTGACCTTAATAATTATCAGCCCATATCACTTCTTCCAATACTATCTAAATTACTTGAAAAATTGGTTAATATGCAGCTAAGGCAGTACCTGGAATCCTCTAACCTCCTCAACCCTCTATGGTCTGGTTTTAGGCTATAACACAGTACTGTATCCGTCCTTGCAAAAGTTACCAATGATTCGCAATCCGCACCTGATATTAAACATCATGTCAGTGCAGTCTTCCTGGACCTGAACAAGGCCTTTGATTCCATGGACCACACAATACTTCTAAACAAGCTAAAGGACATCGGCCTAGATGCTACCGCCATGCAATGGTTCTCATGCTATCTTACAGATAGACAGCAACAAGTCCAGACAAAAGGTGAACTCTCCCTGCTCAAAACTCTGCCCAGAAGAGTACCCCAGGAGTTCATACTTGGGCCCTGACTGTTTGTAATTTATATAAATAACATTGACACTAATGTTAGGATGGCTAACATGCATCTATTTGCTGATGATACAGTACTATATGTCTCCAGGCCCTCTCTTGAGCTTGCCTGTGCAGAATTGCAACATAACTTCAACCAGCTACAGCACAACCTCCTTCAGATCAAATTGTTATTAAATGCAAAAAAAACAAAGGTTATGTTTCTTTCTCCCTGTGCCCATGCAGCAAATGCATCTACCCCCCCATGTGATGATTCTCCTAGGTGAATTGCTCAAGATAGTGGATAAGTTTAAATATCGAGGGTTCTGGCTAGACTGTCAGCTGTCATTCATAATACACATCAAGGAACTCTCAAAGAAACTAAAACAGAGGCTACGACTCTTTTTTTTCTGAATCAAGCACCTTCTTACTATGATGCAGAATGAAGGCTAGTCCAGTCTACTGTCCTTCCCCTCATCAATTACACAGATTTCATTTACAGTCACTGCTCTAAATCAGCCCTTATTGAATTGGATGTACTTTATCACAGAGCACTAAGGTTCATTACTAATGCCCCCTTCATAACCCACCATTGTGCTCTTTATGCTCAACTTGGCTGGCCCTCACTTCACAATAGAAGGCAAGGCAAATGTTATTTGTTAGGCGCCCAATCCCAGAGGCTCTGGGTGCTGTATAGTTAAAAGCTAAAAGGTTAATACAAATAAAAACAATGCATAAATATGTTAAGGGTACCTCCAGAGATCCTGAAGTAGAGTGCATTACAGCAGTCTAGCCTGGACATCATGAAGGCATGCACTAAGGTGTGGAGGTCCTCAGGTGGAACTAGGGCTTTGATCCTAGTGATATTCCTTAGATAGTAGAAGCTGGTCCAGACAACAGAAGACACCTGAGACTCAAATGTCAAACTGTCATCAAGGAAGATGCCTAGATCGCACATCCTAGAGGAAGCTTTCAGTGGCGTAGGCACCAGGAATAGAACTGTTGCCACAACAGAGGCTAACCTATCATGCCTTTGGTTCAACTCCACCACCAGTACCTCCATCTTATCATGGTTCAGTCACAGCCAGTTGGAGGACATCCAGTCATTGATCTCGGCAAGGCAGTTACATAACACTTTCGTGGCATCAGATGTCCCAGGGGCAAAGGAAAGATACAACTGGGTATCATCTGCATAACAGTGAAAACCCAAGTCATGTTTCCTGATGAGCTCACCCAAGGGCAACATATACACAGTGAACAACATCAGTGACAAGACCGAACCCTGGGGTACCACACAGGACAAGAGGCTTGGTGGAGGGGAGAAATTCCACATCACCACCTGTTGCCTCCTGTTCATGAGATAGGACTCAAACCAACAGATGTCAGTGCCGGCAAGTCCACAGTATTCCCTCAGGCCATCGAGAAGCACAAAGTGGTCCACTGTGTCAAATGCTGAGGAGGAATCGAGGAGAATGAGGATTGACCACTCTCTTCTGTCTCTCGCCCTGAGAAGGACATTATGCAACTGAACTAATGCCATTTCAGTACTATGCCTTGAATGAAATCCAGACTGGAATGGCTCATAGATATCGAAAGTCACAAGGTGCTCGTTAAGCTGCAGCACCACAATCTTCTCAACAACCTTGTCTGAAAAGGGAAGGCTGGAGATAGGTCAGTAATCGCCATGATGTCAGGGTCTAGAGATGTTTTTTTCAGAAGGGATCTCACCAGTGCCTCTTTCAAGGAATCTGGGAATACCTCCTCCAACAAAGAGCACCGGATAATCAAGGTGAATACCAGGCCAATGGAGTCAGCGCATCCCATCAAGAACTGCATTGGCACCGGGTCCAGTTCACAATATGTATGCTTCAGGTTGGAAGCAACTTCAATGACCTCTGCCACCTCCACAGATTTAAACTCACCCCAAATAGATGGAGTGCCCCTGCAGTGTCCTAGGTGACCACTATAGGCCATGCTCTGGCTCACTGGTGGGATTCCCTGCCAGATAGAGGACACCCTGTCAGAGAAGAACCAAGCAAACTCTTCACATAAAGTGTCAGAAAAGGCTTTTTTCGGCTGTAGACAGACTACTTGTAATACCCTTTCCACAGTCTGAAACAGCACTGCTGGTCAGTTCTTCCCTGCAGCAATATCCCTGGACAGGAACCCTGCCTTCTTACAGTTGACTGCTCCCTGGTACTCACCGCAGTGAGCACGCCGGGCCAGTTTGTCCTCCTCCAGCCACATTATGGTCTTACAGAGCTATCTTAAACTCCTTCTCTATATCACAGTGTTCTTTAAGTGTACACCCTGTACCTATTCATTGAGGAGATACTCTTATATACTACTAGATGTACCTAGGGTTGGCTCCAGATATGAGGAATCTGTGGTTAGCCATGCTCTCCCTGCCATGTGGAATACTTTCCAATGCTCCCTAAGACTTACTACCATTACCTGTCTCCAGACTTTCAAATCCCTATTGGACCACTTTGTACAGGAAAAATGCATTTACTATACATAACCTGTTTTTTTCCCTCTTGTTATAGTACAGTCCTCACGGCTCTCCTTTGGGATGCTTGTGTTGCGTAACTCCACCTGTATAGCACTTGTTTCTTTGTACCATTTTTGATTGCGGTACTTCTTGTATTTCTTTTCTCATCAAGTAGACATGTTGTATAGAATCTCCTATATTCACCTTCATTGTTAAGTATCCATTGCTGTCCTATTTAGAACCTTATCTGGGTGTATTGTGTAATGTCTGGCTCATTGTACCATTGTATCTACTGTAATGTTTTTCTGTTACTGTCCATCCAGGACCACCTTGAAAGTGAGCTTGCTTAATGGTGCTATTCCTAGTAAAATAAAAATGATTGATTGAGATAAGGAGAGAGGAAAATTGTTGCAGATGAACTCCCAAAGTCTGCTCCTGAAGAATTTGTGCATGTATATTACATCTAGAATAGCATAGAATATGGGGTGGTGTGTGTAATGAGAAGTTTACAACCCCTCCTGAGCTGTTAGATGCTACATAAATCCAGAGAGCGAAGCTTGAGGAGTTTGTGAAAAGTACCTAACACCAAGGCACACCCCATATTTTATTTTATATAATTGCTGGGTCTCCCTTTTTCGCCACAGCAATTATATAAAATATCAGAGGTTCCGGTGTGGCCCTGCTCCAGTTTTGTTTTCGGCTGGTTCCCACATTTGTCATGTCCCACAATTTTAAATGTTTTAAAATTGGGTTTTTAGCCACCTTGTGTTGGAAATGAGCTCATTTGTTTAAAAAAATGTCCACTAAGTTTCACTAGAGGTTGAATTTCGTGGCAGAAGGCAAGCAGCGAGCAGTCGGGAACTGAGGCGGGCACATGTGCAGAGTGAGGGAAACCATGCACGTTTGCCGTTATAAACACTCCTTTATAATGGCAAATTACACCATAGTTTCCCTATGGGAAAAAGGGGAACCCAGTTATTGTAACATTATAGTTCCTGAAGGACTCAAGGGAGGACCATTCAAGTTGGTGTAACATAAAAGGTGACATTTGTTTACTGTTTTACCTGAATACTCATAGTACTAATAAAGGAACATATGGAATCAATAATTATCAGTATTTTATCACTGGAGACCTGGTTTTATATCCAGCTGAGAGCAAAAGAAAATGGAGTTTAGTAGTTTCAGATCAGTGTCAAGTTGTAGTGAATTTATAGTAGTGCAGACATGCTATGTAGTCCTCCCCTGTCAATCTTGTTACTAGACAAAAGCTCCATGCCACTACAAAAAAGAAGATGCCTTGGTGAGTGAAAGTATTAAATTAGTGTACGTCTCAATAAACACACGCTCCTGAAAACTCCCCTTATGCCTTCCTGAAAACTTCCCATATGACTTTCCAATTCAGGCTAATACTGCAGCAGTGGGAAGCATTCCAGATCAGATTCACAAATAAATACTCAGTTCAGGAAAATTGGCAGAGGACTGTTTGCCTGAAAGGGAATGGTCCCGAACTACATGAGCATGGCTACTGATTGATCCCCTCACCCACGAGAGAAAAGACTTGTTTCTGTCAGATCTTGTTACAGGTTACCTTGAGAAAGTGATGTGGAGAAAGTCTACACTATGGTATGTACAGTATATAGTCTAGTGCTCCTATATCTTCATAGAAAATACAAATTTTGCAGGCAGAAAAAGACTGAGAGCTCATCCATTCTGCACTGATCTACCTAGACCCACTTCAGCCTATCGCTGTGTAGTCTTAGACTGAGCCTCCTGACGTGCACTCTGGATGCAGTTCTTCAATATTTTCAAATTATCCCATCCCACTGTAAACCCATGGAAAGACATTAATCTTTCTAATTCTCTTGGCAGTCTATTCTTGTTGTCCACCACCCTTTTCAGGAAGACATACTTTCTTACATCTCTCCGAAATGTACCCCTTGCCGGTTTGTACTCATGGTCCCTGGTGCATGATGCCTCATTTTGCTTCAACAGTGTTGATCATTTCACTCTATTGACACCATGAAGATACAGTATCTGCACGTTTCCATCATATAACCCCCCTCCCCCCACCGCCTCAATGCGAGTGCATGTTTGGACTGCCCAGCCGCTCCTTTTACTACTTTTTCTGCATATCCCACATAATTTTTGTAGTATTTCTTTCTAATGTTTCCAAGTGGTCACAATATTGTCTGAGGTGGGGCTACAAAACTGTGCACAGTTCTCCAGATGAGGACTCCCTAGAGATCTACACAGGGACAGGATCACCTCCCACTGGTGATGCCCCTAGCAATACTGCACACCATCCAGTTGGCCTTCTCATATGCCATGCTGCACTGGACTGATGACTTAAGGCTGTTACTAATGATTACCCAAAGGTCCCTTTCCTCTGCAGTCTGATTAATACTGAAACACCCCACTCAATACTCTGTTTTGGAGTTCTTATTCCCAATATGCAAGACTTTGCATTTGTTTGCATTGATTTAGCTACAGAAGTTACTGAACTTTATAGGAAAATACTGAAGAGCAGGTTACAAGAAAATGTTTACCCTAGACTTGTATGATTTCTACAGGAAAACACAGACATTCCAGTTCTATGGGAATAATAAGACATAAAGAGCTAGCAGAATCAAAAATAGCAGACAGGAAAATGTTACAAATTTCAAGACGTACTCACTTGCAACTTTTTTGTTTCTGAAGTAGTTTTCTTTTTCCTTTTACTCTTTAAAAAGTTTTCCAAGTGATAGTATTATGCTGAATGTGTGGAACATCACTCTGCCTGGCAGCAGACATATCTAGTTCTATTCCTCCCAATGCATCATCAGCACTATGACCTTACTGACTGTGACATCACAGGTGACTGGCTTGGCAACTACTGAGTGGTTCTTTCTATGATGTCACAGTCAGTGAGGTCACGATACTGATGATGTAATGGGAGGAATAGCATGAGATATGTCAGCTGCCTGGCAGAGTGCTGTTCCACACATAACACCTGCTAACATCAGGTAAAAAAAATATTTTATTTAACTAAAGGGAAATAAAAAAGTAGCTCAGATATAAAAAGTAACAGTTGACTGCTTTTAAAAACCAACGAGTTTCAGGCAGAATACTTGCTCTTTAAAAGAAAGTACAGGAAATCACCCTGGGATTACAGGGAAAATGTCAGACTGATCTGGTAGCCCCATGTACTGTACGTCCACTGTTTCTGGACAACAGGATAATGAAAGAATACTGGTAGTTGTAATCCTCCCTTTTTTGAGTACTAAACTCAAAGGTCACTGGCAACATAAAAAGTACTTTGTATTATTTTCACTTTTAAGCTATATTTGCAACATAATACTCTATATAATAACTGGGGAGCACATGGAAACCTGGTTATAATTCGCCGTTATAACTTTTGGGTTAGAACAGTGAACACATGCCAGGTTTCCCACTCTCTGAGTATGCGCTTGCTGCTTATGAGTGACAGTATCTCCCCACTGATCTCGCCAGTAGCACTACGACTTGTTTCAGGACAGCTCTTCCAACTTCTGAGGGTTGTACTTTATAATTTTAAAATGTGACAACCCCAGAAGCTACAGGCAGTGCTTCTCATGCTTCACGCTAGTGAAAAAAAAACAGCAAAGCTACATGCAGTGCTTCTCGTGCTTTATGCTGGTGAAACAAAAACTGTAAAAATGGCACTTCCCACCCCACCACCACACCTCAACATGACCACTACCAAGGCAAACAGAAGAAGAGAGGTGAGAGAGAGGGATCTGCAACATTCCTAAAAGAGCAGTGAATGGGGTTTGGGTATGGGGCCACCAATGACGTCTAAATGCCTTTGAATGGTAGCACCATCTACTGCTCATACTGAGTTCTGTAATTGCTGGGTAGTGTTTTGAAGGTGAAAAAATGCTACCCAGCAATTATATAAAACAATACATGGGGGGAATGCAAAACTCAAATTTAATGCACCCTCCTGGTGTGAGATGCTTTAATAAACCCGTCGGGCTTCACCCTCAAGGTTTAGGTAGCATCTCACATCTCAGGGATGCATTAAATTCTTGTTATGCACTCCCCCATATTTTATTCTATATATTGTGTTTTAAAACAGTAGAAGTGCAAACACTATGCCTTTGTCACTGCTTCCTCTGCCCAGAGTATTAAGAGTGACATTTTATCAGTAATATTGTAGCACTGCTTGCCATCATTAGAATATCTGATTTAATCAAGTGACACTCATCTTTCAAGTAAATCACAATTAATACATTATAAATCAAACTAAGCATAAGCAATCGGTAAAGCTATAGGTACAATCCCATTACTCTGAGGTTTATTGCATTGCCTGATCCTTGTGTCCAAAACTGTATTAATTTCCACAAGTCTGTGTTCCACTTTCATTTCACATAGCTGAAGGAATTAGCTCTGACTTTATTTCATTTTGTGTAACTTCTATGCTGCATAATTAATAATACATACATGTTTAATATGAGGAAGGACAAGTTTGCACAACGATGAACCCACAAATATGCTTCCTGAACATGTATAAGCTATTTATGCTGCCAATTGCCAAATAGCTCTATGGGGTGTTATGAATTATGCAGCTAGTTCTACGTAGCATGGGGATGGCTATTTCATAACACCCTGCAGGGCTCAGTAAACTGCCAACTGTACCTGAAGGAAGTCCCTTTTGTGAATACTGGGCATTCCCATCTTGATGTAGCCTAACCTATTACTGGTCTGGGGATTCTGAAATGTCATTAGAGTTTCATTTTCCCTCGGGGGAGGGATCTGCAGCACGTTCCAAATAACAAGTGCTGCTGCTATAAACAACCCATTAGTCTCCTGCTGTGTTACAAAATAACCAGTAAATAGGAAGCTTACACTTTGAAACAAATTTGCCATTTGTGTTAATTCCAAGTGTGATTACAGGCCCTGTCAAAGGGAGTGTTGTACTTTCTTGGAGAGACCATGCAATTTATTAAAAGATGACAGGAAGGTAAATTTATGGTTTGTCCAGCGCTGAGTATTCTTTTGTAAACTATGTGGCATAGCAGCAGATTAAAAGACTATCAGGTGTCACACATGTAAGCAGTAACCTAAGACAAGCCATGGGTGTATACTGAATTAATGCACACCATAGCTATGTTTTAAAGCATGAGGCCAATGGTCGAATGTCTTAAGCTGCCAGGGCATGCATTAACATAGAAACATAGAATTTGACGGCAGATAAGGACCGCTTGGCCCACCCAGTCTGCCCATTTCCCTACCTGATTGATAAGTTGCAGATCCTAGTTAACCAGCAGCCTACTTCTTCCTACCCCCACCCCCTAGAATTGCCTTATGACTGTCCCGTGCATGCTTGAATTCCACCACTGTTTCTGACTCCACAACCTCCTCTGGAAGGCCATTCCATACATCCACAACCTCTCTGTGAAAAAATACTTCTTAAATTACCTCTGAGCCGCCCCCTTCTATCTTCAAATTGTGCCCCTTGTTCTTGCAGTATACCACCTCTTTTTTTGAAAGATGCTACCCTCTTGGACTTGTTGATTCCTTGAGGTACTTGAAAGTTTCTATCATGTCCCCCTCTCCCTCCTTTCCTTGAGGCTATACATATTAAGCTCCTTAAGTCTCTCTTCATATGTCTCTGGTGCAGACTCTGCACCATTTTAGTTGCCCTTCTCTGGACAGCTTCCATCCTGTCTATGTCTTTCCGAGATTGGGTCTCCAGAACTGCACACAGTACTCCAGATGTGGTCTCACCAGCTGTCTGTACAGAGGATAATAACTTCTTGTTTTCTACTGGTGATGCTTCTCCTATGCATCCCAGTATTCCCCAGCCCTCCTTGCTGCCTCTCTCATTGCTTGCCCACCTTTAGGTAATCTGATATGACTACCCCAGGTCCCTTTCCATTTTCGTTGTTGTTAGTATCTCACCCTCATTGTGTACTCTTCCCCTGGGTTTTGTTTCCCAGGCATTACCTTGCACTTCTTAACATTGAATCTAAGCTGCCATACATTTGACCATTCCTCTAACCTTGCCAGTCCTTCTCATCCTTTCCACCCCACTGGCCATCAACTCTGGTGCGAATCTTTGTGTCATCTGCAAAGACATACTTTACTTCCAGTCCCTCTGCAATGTAAGCTTAAAGAAGACATTGAAGAGGACTGGTCTAATACTGAACCCCGGTACCCCACTACTAACCCCCCTTTTTTCAGAGTGGACTCCATTTACTATTACTCTCTGTGTCCTATTCTCCAGCCAATTCTTTACCCAGGCTGTCATCTTGGGACCCACTCCCAGGCTGGCTAACTTGTATATTAATCTTTTGTGTGGGACTGTGTCAAATGCCTTGCTAAAGTCTAGGCTAATTAATTTGACAATACACTTTCTGAGGTAGAATGAGGCTGATAAGTGTTAAAACAAACTTTTTGCAAAATGGAAATGTAGAGTGAATAAGTGGATGCATTTTAGTGCTGTAGTTGATTGATTTCTTTTGATGTAAAAAGGCTGTTACTATGTAAATTAGGGTGGGTTAATTATGTACTGTGCAGCTTCTAGGAAATTAATGGTCAGGTGATGTGTTTCAACCAATGAAGTTCTTATAGTTAGTAACTTTCTTAACCCTATGAATGTTGAATTTGTTTAGAACATATTGAGAACCTGGGTTTATATACCATATATGTCTGACACATTGTAAAGTCTTCTTAACCCATCATTTTATTAATGAGGGCATTATACGATGTACTCTATTCCTATAGCAAATATAGATATTACATCATCAAGCCACAGGGTTTTGAACTGGCAAAGTCCTTGGTTACATTAGCTGAGTGAAAGTAAAACTATCAAAAGGATGGAAAATACTCTAGTCAACTATGCTTACAGGAGGGCAGCCTGGAAGTGTGACAATAGATCATTGCAGTACCATACAGAAGACATGGTGCAACAGTATGCAGGACTGTCACATGTGGCAAATGCACTTTGCAAAACTACACTGTAGTACTGTATCTGAGGATCTCCCCTTCCTGTTTCCAGCATTTCTTAGCATTGAGTTGGCAATAGAACCATCCCGCAGATCCCAAGCATTCCTTGGTGTTTTTGTGACACTCATTTCTCACACCTAGTCATATTTGTTGCAATTCCTGTTGTCTCATGGCAACCCCATCAGCCAGTTCAGTCTCTTAATGATGCAGGTGCCCCCCCAATGAAGAATGATCCCACCCTCTCTCCACATCCCATTGTCAAATTTTCTGGTGTCCAGTGTTTTCCCTCCTCCTTCTCCAAAGTTCCATTTTTGCATCCAAGGTGATCAGTGGTTTCTACCTTCCTTTATCCATCCCTTGGCAGTATCATGTCCCCTGATTTGCACAGTTATTGGCACTCTCTTAGAATTACAGTGGCGTCACGTGTCAGATTTCTTCTTGTCTAGTCATGTCAAATAGGATCTTCAGTGATAGATATGTGGTTAAAGTCTGACCTATTATCTAAATTATGGCAGAGGGACAAGGCATGGTTTCATTACAGGACATCTTGTTCTCCTACTGACTTTAATTCCTACAGAGCTTTGAGAAATGCCTGTAAAAAGGAAATCAAACAAGCTAAAAGTTTATACTGCAGGGACCTTCTAACTGACACCCAGGGGGATCCAAAAAAACTTTGGTTCCATATCAAATTCTTCCTTGGATCTAGCCAGTCCACCACCCCAAATAATATGTCTCTCAATGGCATCCACTGCAATAATCCCCTCACAATTGCTAATTTCTTTAATAGGCAATTTGCTGACCTTACTCTTTACACCTCCACCTCCACTTCCCCATCAAATCCCATCTCTTCAGGAAATGCCACTGGACCCACTCTCCATTTGAAGTCTATCCAGAAAAGTGAGGTTCTCTGACTCCTTAGCAACATCTTGGAGCGTGCAGCAGTTGAGTCTAATGACTTGGAACCCAAGCTCTTAAGATTGGCTGCCCCTTACATAGTTGCTCCCCCGGCTAATATTTTTACCCTCTCTCTTTGTAACTGCACTGTCCCAGAGATATGGAAAACAGCTAGAATTACCCCAGTATTTAAAAAAGGAGACCTGCTTGACCTATCTAATTACAGACCCATTGCCATACAATCTGTTCTCAGTAAAATTCTTGAGAAACCTGTGGCCACCCAAACTACTGCCTATCTCCTCAAACATGACCTCCTAACAGACGCTTAACATGGTTTTCGCAAGGGACATAGTACCACAACTGCCCGACTCAAACTTTCATCTAACTTCCTAGTGGCTATGGATGCTGGTAAGCTCACTGGGGCCATTTTTATTGACATGACCAAAGCATTTGATCTAGTTGACCATTTCATTCTAGCTGCTACCCTAAACTCTTTAGGTTTCTCACCAAATATGGCAAAATGGTTTGACAGTTATCTGACAGATAGGTCCCAATACGTGAAATTTAACTCCATACTCTCTGACAAGGTCACCATAAACATTGGTGTACCCCAAGGGTCTATCTTAGGTCCTCTGCTTTTCTCCATTTTCATCAATAGTATTACCACTAATCTACTTAGTACTTCCTCCTTACTTTATGCAGATGACATTGTTCTATATTCAGGCTCAAATAGTATTGAGGATATAAACTCTAGACTCTCTCATGATTATCAACTTATCCAACAGTGGCTTACAAATCACAAACTTGTACTAAACAAAACAAAGACCCAAGCTATGCTATTTGGCTCCAGTCTCAAACTCAAACACTCCTAAGCTCAACTTAATGTCTCCTCCCTTGATGGAACATCTGTTGGGGTGGTAACCTCATTTAAATATCTAGGGGTCACCCTTGACCTATCCCTGAGTTTTGACCTCCATATTCAATCTACCTGTAAGCAGGTAAACTCCAAGTTTGCGATTGCCTACTGGACTAGTTATGCTCTCACTCCCTCAGCTAGACTTGCTATTGCCTGAGGTATATTACTTTCCTCTCTCACTTATGGGGTTGCTACATATGCGACAGCCTGCAGCTCTAGTCTTCAAAAGTGGGATGTTACTTATAATAACATCTGTCATTTAGCCTCCAGCTCCACAAGGCTGAAACATCACTGCCTTCTCTACTCAGATCTTGGATGGCTCCCACCTAAAGAACTGAGGTCTTTTGCTCTCAGGTCCATCACTGATGACATTATCAGATCTCATAGTCCCAAGCCTCTGGCCTGTCTTCTTCCCTACCAGAAAACCAATTATGCATTACACTCTGCAGAAAATGCACCTGTTCTTATCCCGAGACATCGTACAAAGAAAGGTAGTAGTGCCTTTGCCTATCATGTTCCCCAATTCTGGAATTCAGTCCCTCTAACACTTTGTCAATCTACTTCCCATATCTCCTTTAAGAGAGAACATAGACACCATCTCTTCTCATCCCACATATGCTCCTGTTTTAAACCACCCTAGTCCTTACTCTCTAAACCCACCTTCCTCGCTGCCATCACCGTGGTTGCTGGGGTCTAACCCACCTGGTGCACTTCTCTTTGCTTCACTTCCTATCTCTAATTTCTCATCCTCTATTTTCCCTGTCCCTCTCCAAGACAAACATTATTATCCCCCCTCTTTAAACTCTGTATCTCTCACTGCCTATACCACTGACACTGCTGCATCCCTACTCCTCTCGCCTCTCTCTCTAGCACCACCTCTTTCTATTTCTGCCACACCGGGATCACTCCTTAGCACTTTATACCACTTTTAAATCAGTTGACTGTGTGTTTTAATTTGCCTGATTTGTTGCCTTATGTAACCTTAATACTGTATTTTGTTGTTTGTTGGTATTTGCTACCTAAAATTCCTTGTCAAAATTACCATTGTTGTACTCTAATATCTACATGTAACTGGATTTTGTATTCATGATTGTTTCTCTTTGAAGTTTGTCTCTGTACTCTCCCGGGTCATGCCTGAAAATAGTCTTTCTGGCTAGTGTACTTACCCAGTTAACAAATACTAACTAAACAAATAAATATTTTATTGTTGACAAAATGTCATTACAATATAAACAAAATATAGACATAACAAGACAACATGATAAGAATACAATGTCATATAAAGACAAGTACATTAATACAACTGAAAATCCCAGCCCTCATGGGACTGGCTAATATTAGTAAAATGTTTACAGATTTTATAAATTTCAAGGCACTTTTATAGACCAGGCAGCAAGCTTTTTCTTCTTGTGTTGAGATTATTGTAATAGATACAATGACAGTTTCTCCAGAATACGGATTTCCTCTGAATTGAATAATAAGTCTAAAATATATCTAGTGGGTAATACCATGGAACCAATGTCTTCTCCAAGAAATGTTGTTCTTAAATCAGAATACCAAGAGCATTTAAATATTACATGATGTAAATTTTCAAGCTCTTTCATACCACAATGACAAAAAACTGAAATTTGTGGGTCATTAGAAAATCTAGCCATCAAAACATCTATATTGTGTAATAATTTTTCTGTAATCAGGATCATGTAAATTAGTTAGATAAAACATTTAGACTATGTTCTTTTGTATTATTAATAAGCCAGTTTGAAACCTTCAGATTGTTAATTAAACATAAATCATTTTCTTTAGCTCTATTGATTAATACATTTTTTATAACTTTAAGATAGGCCAAATTATCTATAATCCCCCTATCCATCCAGGCCCAGATATTCAAAGCAGTTGTGCATGGCACAACTGAGTTGCACTGGCGCAAGTGCAGACTTGCTCCAAGGAACCATATTCAGCGGGAGCCATTACGCAGTGCAAATTCCACTGCACCAATGTGCAACTATAATGAATTCAGGTGAAAGTGCTGGGGGCATTCCCATAAATATCCAGCACAGTGGTATATTCAACCATGAAACCATGGCACAAGTGTGGAGCAAATCGAAGATGCTCCGAGCAGACTTGTTCTTATAAATATATGGCCCAAGCCCACAGACAGCACTTGCATCAGGTGAGAGGGAGAAAGAAAGAAAGAAAGAAAGAAAGAAAGAAAGAAAGAAAGAAAGAAAGAAAGAAAGAAAGAAAGAAAGAAAGAAAGAAAGAAAGAAAGAAAGAAAGAAAGAAAGAAAGAAAGAAAGAAAGAAAGAGAGAGAGAGACAGACCAAGGCAAACACAGAGGGGGAGGGACATAGGTGGTATTGGAGAGGGAGAGAGGGGCAGAGAGAGTGAGAGAGACAGACAGACACACTGCTAGGCAGTGCACCAGGGTGGCAAACAGCCAGAAGCAGTCAACCAGTCAGGTGGATATTGGACTGCAAGGGCCATGGATAGTGCACCCTTCATGATGGAGGCCATAATGAGGGGTGTAAGGGGGCAGGAGGAACAGCAATGTTTCAGAGGAAGGGCCCGTCGGCGGTATGTTTGACACAGGTGGTACCGTGCCAGCATCACCTTCAAGAATTACAGTGACACAGAGATGATGGGCCAGTACCACCTGAACAGGGCCATTCTGAGGCAGCTCTGCAAACTGTGCATTGAGGAGATGCAGGCACCCACCAGATGGAGCCACACCATGTCTGTGGAGATGAAGGTGACAGCCGTCATGTGCCTGCTTGCCACGGGCACCTTCCAGAGACCAACAGGGGACACCACAGGCATAACCCAGTCAGCCACATCCTGCCTCCTCATACAGTTCCTCAACGCTTTGCTGCCACATGCGTCAGAATTCATCTATTTCCCCAGCACACAGGCAGAGCCTACAGCAACCAATTCAGAACTTCCACAGTGTTGCACGTATGCCTAGCATGATTAGGGCCATTGACTGCACCCACAGGAGCATCCAGATGCCACCTGGCCGCAAGGGTGTGGCATACATAAACAGGAAGGGGAGCCCGAGTGCCAACTGCCAGGTGGTGTGCGATGCCATGGCGTGCATTACCAATGTCTGCACCACACACCCTGAGAATGCACATGATGCATTCATCTGGCACAGCTCTGCACTGTGCCACAGGTTTGAACATGGGGACATCCCCTCAGGCCACCTTGTGGGTGAGTATGATATGGACAAGGGGCGATGGGCAGAGCAGACCTAGGGACGGAGGAGGGCATGGTGTGCATGTTGGTGTGGGTGTCAGGGACAGGCAAGGGGCACAGTAGAGAATAGCAGAGGGCTAACCATGCCTTTATCCACACAGGAGACAGTGCATATCCACTGAGGCCCTGGCTGCTCACCCCCTACCAGTGCCCATCATCCCCAGCAGAGGAATGCTAAAATGAGGCACACACTGGCATGCGCAACATCATTGAGCATGTCTTTGGCATGCTGAAAGCACAGTTCAGTTTCCTAGACAGGTCAGGTGGTGCCCTACAGTACAGTCCCTCAAAAGCCTGTGGCCTATTCTGGGCTTGCTACATACTGCGCAACGTGGCCATTGACTGTGGGATAGCTGTCAAGGCTGATGAGTGTGACAGTAGTGGGGACAATGGAGGCAATGGGCCAGAGGGTGGTGGACAGTCACCCCCTGGGTGGAGGGATCCCCGACTGCAACAGCAGGTGCGATGACACCGGGACACCATTGCACAGGAGCACTATGGTGCACACAGGTACATGGTGCGATACACATGCATGGGCCACACAAACAGGTACAGCACACATGCAAGGATGTGCATGGCAATGGGCATGCACACACAGAGGTGCGATACAGGGGCAGGGGAGTCAGTGGCACAAACCACACACAGCAACACACACACACACACACACACACACACACACACAGGTGGTGGTATGTGATGTAGATCAGATGCATTGCACCAGTGCACAGGCACAACCATTGCTGGACTGCCTTCATCATGCCCACACCACACAGTCCAGCAGCTGGGCAAGCATGCACACAGGCAGTGTGTGGCATGACACACAGGTGCCACACCAGTGATAGGCACACACACACTGCCCATGTGCACACAGACCAGCAGCTGCAGACTGCAGGCGGGGTGGCCCACACATCAGGTCTGCTGCACAGAACTATGGCCACCACAGCCACAGGGGCAGCTGTGCCTGGGCCGATTAGCAGCCACAGGCTGTGCATCAGCCATGGGGGGATGAGCAATAGCCCCCCAGGGGTTGAATCATGGGGCCATGACCGTGTCCACATGGAGGTGTGAAGGCACCCAAACAGGCCAGCCCTGGGTGTACCTGGGATGCCCTCATCAGAGCCTGGCATCGACTGTGTGGGGGCCACTTGACGCCGGGTTTGTGGGGTGGACAGCGCACTGTAGGGGGTCATCTGTGCCCAGACATGCCCTGTGGCAGCCAGCAGCACAAAGCCATCCATGATCGCAGTGGCAATGTGATCCAGGGATACAGTTGTGGCCTCCTGCATGTGCTGTATCCCTGCCAGGATCTGCGCATTGCCCCTCTCCAGCTGCTTGGCTAACTGGCACACCTCCGCATGCAGTGCCCGCACCCCAGTGGCAAGCAGCACCTGTTGCTGAATGGATGCCCACAGAAAACAGGTGTGTTCAGCCAGAGGGTTGGCATTCTGGGGCTCCGGGGTGGGACGCAGATCCTCATGTGGTGACCAGCCATGCTGCACAGCCCCCCTCTCTGGTGGATGCTGCACAGTGGGGTCTGCAGGGGGAATGGGCACAGCAGGCGCACTGGTGGCAGACCCTGTGTCTGGCTGCCCCATGGCACCTGTGACCTGCTGCTGTTGTCCGTCCAGCCACTGCATGCCACCCAGCACCTGCATCGCCACACCACCACCATCACCACCACCGCAGAGCACACCCTGGGCAGCGCATACTGCTGCACCCACAGTGGTGGCAGGCAGCTGTTCCACCACTGGCAGAGCACTAGGCATGCTGCCTGTGTCAGTGGCCAGCAGGATATCTCACCCACAACATTGCCCATGCTGTCCATGATAATTGTGATGTCATCAGTGTCAGACCTGCCCCGATCTGTGTCTCTGTGCGGAGGACACCAAGGCTGGCATCCAGCAGGAACACATCCAGAGCCTCATCTGACCCCAGGTCCAGGACACCCACCTGCACTGTGGTGGTAAGCTGCAGCCTGTTGGGCCTCTGGATGCCAATGGAGATGGATGACTGGTCCTCTGGGGCTGTTTCAGTGTCCATGGTTGCTGCCAGCACCCTATCATCCATACGGAGGCATGCTGGTGCTGCAAGTGAAAGAAAGGTGTGTCAGTGATGAATTGCCCACATGTGTTCCCCTACACTGCCACTGCATGTGTCCTGCAGCATGGCATGCACATGGGTGTGCACACATGCACTTGACATGCATGTTGGCTGCATGCATGCCAGCATGCCTGTGCACACACCCTCCATGCCACCAGCTGTAATGGGCTGCCACCTGTCTGGAAACCACCTCCAGGCACACCCTTCACCATGCTGCGGTACATGGTGGCTGCCACCAAATCCTCCTGCACTGTGAGTACCGGCACATCCGCAGGCCCCCCTCTGGTGGCATTCCATGATGCACAGATGGCTGCCACCTTCTCTTTAACTCATTCAAGCCTAGATGCACCTGTAGGTGGCATCTGAAAGCATAGCCACTCAGGCCAATAACGCCTATAGACGTACTCAGCTGACTTTCAGTCAGGCCAGGAAACATGAGGAAGTCAGCAGTTTTTACCTAAATATTAAACAAACCAAATTGATTAGAATTGATTGCATAGCACTGTTAGAAAGGTAATTTTGTGCTGAACAATTTTTCTGCTGATACTTTGTGTCTATCATGTATACTTTAGGAGTTATTCACATTTGGTTAGGGTATGGTGTGAATGGCTGACATTTGTCTATCAAGTCTCACCTAGGCACCTTGAATAAATCTGAAAAAAAAACAGTTGTTTGGTATTTCAGCTAATATAAAATAAAAACGAAATGGATTACAATTGACTGCATTAGAAAGGTAATTTTGTGCTGAACAATTTTGCCACTGATACTTTGTGTCTACCATGTATACTTTAGGAGTTATTCGCATTTGTTTAAGGTGTGGTGTGTATGGCTGCTATTTGTTTCTAGAGCCTCACTTAAGCACCTTGAAAAAATCTGAAAAAAAACACAGTTGTTTGTTATTTCAGCTAGTATACAATAAAAACTAAATATATTACAATTGATTGCATAGCACCATTAGAAAAGTAATGTTGTGCTGAACAACTTTGCCACTCGTACTTTGTGTGTAGCACTTACGGTTCAAGAGTTATTCACATTTGTTTGTGGCATGCTGATTATGGCTTGATTTTGCTTAGAAAGGCCCAGGATGCAGTGCTAACAGTATACAGGGCACAAGTGGTGGAAGTCTCAAAGAGCTCTTTTTGGTGTGAATGAGTTAATGCTCCTCTTGTCCACCTTCTTCTGGCAGTCCTGCGTCGACCGCTGGTGGCTGCAATGCTGGTTGACATATGCTGCCACCTCCTCCTAGGCCCCAGCCCTGGCCTGTGGTGTGCCCATGGCACCACTCAACATAGGCTCCCTGTCCAGTTATGCGTTGAACAGGGCCTCTGTCTCTACTTCAGTGAAGTTGGGCCTGAGTTTCTGAGCAGGCCTTCACTTCTCATCCTCCTCACGTTCAGACATCTCAGTTTCTGTGGACATGGAGAGCACAGTGTGTCAGTGGCAGCATCTCCCTGGTCCATCCCACCCTGCTGTTCTGTCTTCTCCCAGTGAGCTGCAGTGGCATGCGCCACTTACCTTGGAGGGATGCAATACCAGTCAATGGCCTGTGCTGTTCCGTGGTGCTTATAAGGTGCAACACACGCAAATGAGGTTTGGCGCAACAGTAATGGCATGCTAATGCACCCAGTGCACCATGCATTGGCTGATAAGCTTATTTGCATATGGTTTCTGAATGTCATGATTTACCTCTAAGTGCAATGAGATTGCACTGGAGCAAGTCACGGCACAATGTGCATGCATGTGTGGTGCACAGGCCTGCAGTGTGCATGTGCCTAACGGTATCATGGTGTCAATTGTGCACCATGGGCCAACAGCACAATGCAGTGGCATTGTGTATGTTATGCCAGGCCTGCTATCATGCATGTGCGCACTGCTCAGGTGATCCCTCACCCTGGGGAGACCTCCGACCCCTGGGTCACTTCCCTGACCTGATGACCCCACTTAGCCACACCCACACTGTGCATCTCCACCACTGCATGATGGGTGGACACTGCACATGTTCCCTTACAGCGTGCATCTGGCCCATGTCCTGGACACATGTGCCTCCTGACACCCTTTTGGTCCCTGAGATCACGGTGGGTGGCATGGTGCAGAGACGTGTCCATCGACACTGAACTGGTCACAGGTTGAGCTTGTCAACCTGGTGGCCTGTATCCAGCCCCAGGCCCCCCAACTATTTGGCCAGGTGCCCCTGCAGCAGGCAAGGGTCACAGTTTGGTAAGGGATTGCTGCCAGGCTGCAGCAGAGGACTGAGGTGGCCAAGACAGGGGAGCAATACCACCACCGGTATGGGGATATGATGCGGTGGATCCCAGAGTGCCTGAGGAGGCTTCAGGCATGTGTCAGGTGAGGGGGTTTTCCACACCTAGGTAGGTCGGCCCATATTGCATGTGTGCCCTGGTGTTGTACTGTGGTGTTTGCTAGGCTGCCTGGAATGCCCTGCAGAGGGGTACACTGTCATCATGTGCATTGCAGAGTGGCATTGCCAACCGCCGCTTGCATTGCAATGCTGCTGTGTGGGCTGTGTCAGGCAGGCGCTCACCCTGTGCACAGGGATGGGGGTGGTGGGCAGCTGCTGTGGATGATTCCTGATGTGTACTTGTCTTCTTTCCACTCCCAGGGCCTGAGGATCGATGCCTGGCACAGGCAATAGCAGCTGCACACCAGGCTGCGGCAGGCCACGGAGGACCGGGACCAGCACCAGCAGGGCTGCAGAGAGCAGGTAGGCACTGTAAGGGTCCTTCACACTTTACATGAGGGGTGGTGATGGAGTGGGTGTGGGCATGGCTGCCTGTACCATGTGCCATGGCAGTTGTGTGTGTCATACTGTGGTTGGTGCATGCCACTGTGGCGCATCCATTGCATACATGTGCCAGCTGTTGGTGGGGTGGCTGTGCACCCGGCTGCCACTGTTGTTGCTGTGGTGCCGCCAGTGCACTGTGCCATGTGATTGTCATTGCACAGTAGGGTTGCCATTGTGCAGCGGGGACCACCTCTGTGCAATTTCGTGGTGAGCCGAGTTTCTGGCAGGCGTTGATCCACCCCCCTGCAGGTGGCCGGTATGGGCCCTCCAAGGGTGTGTTTTCCCACTGCCCATTGTGCACTGTGGGTGGGCATGGTTCCTTGGGACATTGCACTGATCACCTGTCCTGTCTCTTGTCTAAGGTGTCCAGTGGAGGCATAGGAGGTCCATGTGCTGCAGGCTGCTCTGGCAGCTCATACTTATAACCTCAACCACCAGTTTTACAGGTTCAGTGCCTGCTGCTGGCAGACTGGAGGCAGCAAGGACACCAAGGGGTGGCAGGTCATAGCCACCATTGGTTTGGCTCCAGCTTTCCCATTTCCCCTGCTGTACCTCTCCCTACAGTCCACTGTTCCACTGTTTCCTGTCCCCTTCCCTTGCTTTCCTACCCTTTCCCACACCCTTGTTACTGTAAATAGTTTTCATTGTCATTGGCAGTGTCAGTGGCTCAGTAGGTAGCACACTCGCCTCTGAGGCCGGGAGATCAGAGGGCTGTGGGTTCAGTTCCCACATCTGGCACTTGGGTTAATATCCCAGTACTGACACTGTAATGCAGCATGAGAGGGGTGCTGCATTTCTGAGGTGCCGTCTTTCGGATGAGACGTTAAACCGAGGTCCCATCTGCCTGGATTGGTGGTAGTTCAGGTGGATGTTAAAGATCCCATGGCACTTATCGAAAAGAGCAGGGGAATTTCCCCGGTGTCCTGGCCAAATTTCCCTCATTCACTAAAAATACCACAAACAGCTTAATATGGTTCAAGGTCAGTTGGCATTCATCTGTATCCCCCTCCCCCGGGTCGTGCCTGAAAATAGGCAGGATTTGTCTAGTGCACTTACCCGGTCAACAAAAGCTAAATAAAAAAAAATAAATAAATTGTAAATATATACATTTTGACTTACCTGCCTGTGTCAGTGTCTGCTTTGCAGGTGACATGAGGAGCCACGCTGCAGTGGCCCAGTGTCTGTCTGTGTGGTGTGCATGTGTCGGGGCACATGTTGTGCTTCTGTGGTTCACTGCTGTGTGCTGTTGTGTGTCCCACTGTGGTGGTGTCCTTCCCCTTGGTCAGTGGCTTTGCCTTGGGGTGCCCATAGGGTGGCTGTCAGGGGTGTGTGGTGGGTGTGTGCATGGTGGTGGCACACTGCCATGGTTATTAGTTGGGTACTGGCCACACACTGTGTTGGGGCCCCTGCTTGGTGTTGTGCAGCCTGTCCCATGTGGACTGCCATGCTACCTGCCTCCTGGCATGTTCAGTGCCTCCTGTGTAAGCTATCTGTGTGTCTGTGTGGTGTGTGTGTGTGTGTGCTTGGCTACATGGCCCTGGGTGTGTCCTGCTCTGGTCTGGGAGGGTGGGGGGAGGCACAGCCAGCAGCCTGCAGGGGGGGCTCTCTTGGTGGCCCTCTGTTGCCCATTGGCACCTCCTGTTGCCTGCTATCTGTGCCACTGCTGTGTTCTGGGGAGGGGTATCTGGGTGCCTGTGTGCACCCTGCTGTGCCCTGCTGGTGGAGGCCTCCTGTGGCCTGTCACCGTGCTTCCCTGGCTCTGTCGCTGGGCCTCTTCTCTGTGCCATGCCCCCCTCTGTTGCTATGCTCCCACAGTTGTGCTGAAGCATCTCTTTCTGTGCCATGGTGCAACTGTGCCATTTTCATCTGGGTTTGCTGGCACAGTTCGGCCAGCGCAACCTCTGAATATGGCTCCTGTTGTGCCACAGCGCATCAGATTTGCACAGCGCCAGACTTGCACCAGCCTTTGGCGCATTTCTGAATATCTGGGACCCAGTGTTTTAAATACTTTAGATTATAATAATCCAATAACAGTTTTGTCTGTAAGAGCCACTTAGATTTTTTGTTCTCCAGCCATTTTTTTTCTATTAACACATTTTTCCGTAATACATGATCTGATAGCTGTAATTTTAACCAAAATGATAGAATACAAATATGACTCAGTTCTTTTACAGAAATATGTCCTAACTGTGATCTAACTAATGCATCTGAAGAGCTCAAAGGAAGACCCAGAGTTTGTTTGTAGGTCCTGTTTACAACTGCATCTAATTTTCGTGACTCTACATTATCCCAAGTTACAACAGAATAGAGCCCTTGAGGGATTAATTTAGAATGTATTGCTTTAATCATTGGTGCTACAGTATGTTCTCCATATCTAGCATTAAACCTTCTTAAGCCTGATGCTATTGTATTCATTGTATCCACTATAAGAGTAATGTGTTTATTCTACTTCATATGTGATGAGAATGGAACTCCAAGATGTCAATTCTGTGACAAAATCCAGTAGAAAACCATTCAATGAAAATCTTTTATATTTTTGTCATGATCCAAATATCATTACCTTAGTTTTCTGTGGGTTAGTCAGTAAATTAATTTTCTTACACAAAGAATTGAGTTTCTCTAAACTTCTCTGAAGTCCTAATCTAGTCAGTGAAAAGATAGCTAGATCGTCCACATAAGCCAATAGTGGAATCATTATTTGAGCTAATTAAGGAGAATGAAAGTCAACACTTGCCATATTAACAATTAATTCATCTATATAGATGTTAAATAAAGTAGGTGCCAATACACAACCTTGTCGGATGCCACAAACAGTAGGAATTTCTTTTGTTAACAAACCATTGTTAGAATACTGTTTTCTAGTCCAAGTATTGGAATAGAGATTCCTAATTAAGCAATAAGGCATGACAGGGTGTGTATCATGTAATAACGTCACACCTAGGGTGGGTTGAAGCACAAGGTGAAGCCGAGTGCTTCCACCCCAGGAGTGATGTTATTACATGATAACACACACCCTGGAGTGCTTTATTGCTATTATACAATGGCTCGTTTGGTAATTTAAAAAAAGAAAAGAAAAACAAACTTCTTTATCCATTGCTCATTTGATTTTTTGGGGGTGTAGGTGAATGTTTTAAAAAAAAAAGTCTGGAATAATATTTCTTCTACCAGAAGGTGGAGCTGTTGCCAGACTGATATTGGTTGCTGAATCCCAAAAGCTTTTTCTTCTTTTATGCAGTGCTGTGTGTTTTACCTTTCCACCTTGCCCTTCTCAGCCATGTACTAGTGGGAGGAAATTGAAGTGGAAAGTTTTTGATATTTTTTTATTTTGTGTGAGTTTTTAAATTGAGTCCATTTTTTTCTGTGTTTCCACTACTGTATGGCACAACTCTACAAAGTGGGCACGCGCTGACACAATCTTACCGGCAACCAGGAGAAGGAAGATCTGAGTCTGTTTTATTAGGTTTTAAAATGATTTTTTTATGTTGAACATGATTTTGGGGAAATGAGCGGCCAACTGCAAGCTCTTTGAAGTGGGATGTAAATGTGGACATGGGTGTCAACGACGGAGTCAAATGAAGCAGCAGTTACAGGTACAGCTTGTTGTTTTACACAGTTGCAGGCAGTCTCACTGTTGGGCATACATTTGAATTAAAAAAAGACAGGGTTTGTGTTTGGAGCCAGTGTGTGAGGTGTTGGATGGGAGGTTTTATGTTATAACGGGGTGCTTCAGTCCGGTTACAGTGGCAGTAACGTTTGAAGGGGAGACTGGATTTGAAATTCTGTTATACGGTCATGTGTGCACCTGAACTTCATACAGTGATGTTATTGTGTAATAACATCACTGTTCCAGGCACACACTGACCAATCAGATTAAAGGAAATTTCCTTGCCATTGTATAATTAGTATTATTAAATCTTGATCAATACCCAAGTAATAAATCTGAAACCATAGTGTATTTCTTCACAGTATTGTCCCTTATTCTATTGCCTGGCTCTGTGATGCTTGATGTTGCTTGTTCTGTAATATGACTTTATTATCACTGTGAGACTCTGTAATGCTCCTGAAATTGTACTTGATTCAATATTTTCCAAACACCCCTGCCCCCAGGATGTGCTGTGAGATGAGCAAATTGTTGTTCAGTGCACCTTTCCTGGTGAAACTTTTCAATAAATAAATAAATCTATTGAATCAAAAGCAGATTTAAAATCTACAAATGCACCAAAAAGTTTTTGTTTCTTTGTTACACAATATTTTTCTAATAAATGATGAAAAATAAATATCTGAGTTGTTGTACTGCAGCCCTTAGTAAAACCAGCCTGCAAAGATAGATAGCCCTGCATATTTTGTAATACATTCTAATAACCTATTTAGTAATATTTTTGAATAAATTTTAGCTAATGTATCAGTTAGACTGACTGGACGATAGTTTTCCAGTAAGACCCTATCACCTTTTTTAAAAGTTGGTAAAATATGACTGCCTGTCCGAATCACCAGTGTATATCCACACATTATAGATTTATTGAAAAAATCCGATAGTAAATTTGATCACCATTCTATATCTTCTAAATAGAAATCAACCACCACATTATCAGGACCAGCTGCGATATTCTTTTTACAGCTTTTTTATGTAATTACAATTTCCTGTGAAGTAATCCAGGAAAAATTATCATCTATTTCTGTTGGTATTGAATTTAAGACTGTAAGGGCCAGATATTCAAAACTTTCCACTAAGCGCAAACCATTTGCACAGGTTTAGTGCAGGATTAGCACGGATTTGCTATATTCAAAAGGCCAAATAGTGTGTGCAAACTGCATTAACGCTGGGCAAAATCATAATGTATGCAAGGGGCAAAGTGAGGGTGCGTGTACATGAATACAGGCGCAATGCTATATTCCGTGACTAGCACCACGCAAAGTGGTTTTGCTCGACTTAGCGTGACACTTAGAGTGGTGCACATTACTGCCCAGGAAAAGGTAGTCTTAACCCTGGGCAATCAGCTTTGCGCAACATTTTTGCTTTGCGCGGTGTTTGCGCGGCTTTTGTGTGGCTTTGCGAGACCCTGACAAATAAATATGACACATAGACAAAGCCAGACATAGAGGAAACATGCTGCTCACTGATGGCATCACAATGATGCCATCATCTGCCACCAGTCCCAGCCATGCCAGACAGTAAGTGGTGACCCTGCCAACAGTGGACAGCATGGCAGTGTGGCCATACAGCACACACCTGTGGACCACACTTCTGTGGACACCAACAGATGCCAGCACACACATGCAGCACTGTGGGCATGGAGGATGTTGAGAGGAGAGTGTACAGGTGGCCAGACTGTGCCACAGACCAGGTGTGGCCACAAGGCTAGGATACATCACGTAGTGCACATGGGCCAGTATTGGGAATACCCCAACACCAGTGTGCCTTTCTGATAATATATGCCCCCCCGGCCACATATCACACAGCTGTACAACTGCCACAGCATACAAAGCCAGACATGTATATGTCACTGTGAGCATCCCATACCAGAGGTAGAGCATCCGTAGGTCACACAACAGCATAACAGTAATGTCCACTGTCAGTAAACACATGCATGTTAGGCCTGTCACTGTGTATAGTGCAGTCATCAGCACTGCCCTACACACCATAGGTAGTGCTGTGTCCACACACTACTGGCCCCCTTGCTACTGTAGTGTCTGCTGTGTTCTGTAGCATGACCTACAGTGTGACAGTTGCACGCAGGACCACCACCATCTGTGCCTATGATGTGTTGTCCTCTGGGGTACAATATTCTATGCTATGCTGTATTGTTTACCTGTAGCCTACAGCTATCATCATGCACTGCCAGACTGACCTACAGGTGGAGCTGCGGTCAGACCAGGCCAGCTCCTGTACTTCCAGACTGACCTACAGATGGAGTTGTGGTACCCTGCAGTAATGCTGGGCAAACTGCATGCAAATCAGGGCATAATGAGATGCTAATCTGGATGTTTACCCAGAGACTACCTAAGTAGGCTCATTTGCATGTCACTTTTGAATATGGCAAAGTTTAGTGCTGGGCAAATGTGTTTGCACCGAGTTAACAGTTTAGCCCTGCGCTAAACCCTCACAAACGTGTTAGTGCTGCGCAAACAGTTTGGGGAATATTTTACAGTTTTGAACTCTGTACTTTCACATGTGCTGCTGCCTGCAGCTGTACTGGGTCCACACATTTGCTGGCACACACATTGACCCCATAGTTAGCCTTCAGGAAATATAAGGGAACGCAGCAGGATGAAGATAGGGAGGCATACCAAATTTCCCTAAGGGAAGCAGGGAAGGCAGTAAGGCAGGCAAAAGCCCAAATCGAGGAAACACTAGCACGAACAGTAAAAGAAGGTGACAAGACTTTCTATAGATACATTAGTGAAAGGAGAAAGTCCAGAGGGGGTATTGCTAAGATCAAAGGGGATAAGGGCACGTGAGGAGGAGGACCATATAAAAGCATCTATCCTAAATAGATACTTCTGCTCAGTATTTACTGAAGAGAAGGTAGGGCAGGGCCCACAGCTTTGCACCATGAACACAGGGGGGAGGGAGGTGTGCACTAGTCCCTTCACAAAAGAAAGGGTCCTACAAGAGCATGATAAGTTCAGGGTGGACAAGGCAATGGGACCTGATGGCAGACATCCCAGGGTACTAATGGAGCTAAGGGTGGAACTAGCAAAGCCATTATCAGAATGGTTTAGTGAGTCTCTAAGCACAGGAGAGGTCCCTGAACACTGGCTCATGTGATCCCGCTCCATGAGAATGATAGCAGGGAGGAGGCAGGGAACTACAGACCAGTCAGTCTTACCTCAGTAGTGGGCAAGATTAAGGAGACACTCCTTAAGGAAAAGATAGTGCAACACCTGGAATCCATAGGAGCACAGGATCCAAGACAGCATGGGTTTACAAAAGGAAGGTCCTGTCAAACTAATCTCATGGATTTCTTTGACTGGGTAACCAGAGTGGTGGACCAAGTGGGAGCAGTTGATGTTGCCTACCTTGACTTCAGCAAAGCTTTTGATACTGTTCCACATAGAAGATTGATTAATAAGCTGGATAGGCTTGGGGTTGGTCAGACATTGGTCAACTGGGTGGCAAATTGGTTGACAGGCAGAAAACAGAGAGTGGTGGTAAACGGTATACAGTCAGAAGAGATGCAAGTCACAAGTGGGGTACCTCAGGAATCAGTCCTGGGCCCAGTCCTCTTCAATATCTTCATCAGTGACATTGCAGATGAACTGGAGGGTAAGATTTGTCTGTTTGCAGATGACACCAAGATCTGCAACAGAGTAGATGATCTAGATGGTGTGGGCAGAATGAAAAGAGATCTGGATAAACTGGCAGATTGGTTGGAAGAGTGGCAACTGGGGTTTAATGCAAAGAAGTGCAAGATCATGCACATAGGGAAGAGAAACCCTGATGCCACCTAAAGGTTGGGAGGGGAGTTGCTGGCAGTCACAAGGGAAGAAACAGACTTGGGCGTCATCATCACCGATGACCTGAAATCATCCAAGCAGACCTCTAAAGCAGTAGGTAAGACTAACGGAATATTGGGGTATATTAGTAGGGGTATCACAAGTCAGAAGAGGGAGGTAATAATCCCTCTTTACAAGACATTGGATAGGCCCCTTCTGGAGTACTGCATGCAGTACTGGAGGCCACACCTTCACAAGAACATTAACCAAATTGAGGCAGTCCAGAGAAGGGCAACCAAAATGTTGCAGGGACTGCATCAGAAAACATATGAGGACAGATTAACTGAACTCAATATGTATACCCTAGAGCAAAGGAGGGAGAGAGGTGATATGATTGAAACATTCAAACACCTTAAGGGCATTAACAAGGTGAAAGAGTCTAACATGTTTTAATATAAGAAAAAAAGCAGGACAAGAGGACACAGCATGAGATTAGAGGGAGGCCGATTAAGGGGTAATGTGAGGAAGTTCTTTTTCACAGAAAGGGTGGTGGATGCATGGAACGGTCTACCTCAGGAAGTGGTGGATATGAATACAGTGCAGGGCTTCAACCAGGCGTGGGATAGGTATAAGGGAGCAATACAGATGAGTATAAATAGATAGGCCATTGACAGAGCAAAGGCCGATGGCACATTCATAAGGTAGAAAAAGAAATGGGTAGACTGGATGGGCCTTGCAGTCCTTATCTGCCGTCAGCTTCTACGTTTCTATAGTTCACCTCTACCTACATTCATGTCGCTGTGCACTGTGTTGCTGTTGTGGTTTGCACTTCCTGGTTGCTATATTCAGAGCTGTCTTATTCCAGGGCTAGGTTTGCCCTGCACTCCCAGCCCAGTTTGCCCGGCCTCATTCCCATGCTATATTCAGAAGCTGTTTGCCCCCAGGCTATTCATTTTGAATATAGCTTGCTTTGTGCTCCTGGCTAAGTTTGCCCACCAGGCAGTGTTAATTTAGCCCAGGGGCAAAGTTTTGAATATCTGGCCCTAATTTTTTTAAGAATCCTAGTAGGTGAAGAGTTTCTGTTAAATATATCAAAATAGTACCTAACAGTATTATTTTTTTACTTTTCCAAGTTCCACATACGGTATGTATCTTCTGGATTCAGAATTAACTTAACAGGATCACAGTTCACTAAAGAAGGGGAACTAGAGGAATTCTGATTTACTTTGGTAATAGCCAAGAGTTCTTCCTATCTTATAGCATTCCATACAACCGTACCCCTTAAGTCAGTAATCTCATTTTTGATCATTTCAAGTTGTTCCATAATAGCTACATTTGCAACATGGGGATTCTTTGAAACCTCAATTAGTTTCTCATCTACTGTATAAATGGGGAATAGGTAAGACGACAGACAACATTCTGTTCAATGATAGAAGATTGTCTTGCTAAATCTTTTAGTCCACTTATTGTCTCTTCAAGTTATTCCACTATTTCGCCAACTGCCTTGTTTTGCATTAAAAGTTTATCTTTATCAGAACACATGAATTTACTTTGAGATGTACTATCTGGAGGGCTGTTTTATGATAGTGAAACAACTGGGAAATCTTGTGTCAAAAGAGAGCTATTGCACTCCACAAAAGTGACTTTGTTAGATTTTGTATCTTTTAAAACTGGACATACAAACTCACTTAAACTGTCAGTTACTAAATTAGATCTATTATTTGAATCTGTATGGAAGTGTTTTCTTGTTTCTTATTTCCTTTTTTGACATGCTTCTCTATATCTATCCCCATAGACTGACATGGAGTAGAAGTAAGTCTAGTATCATTCAGTGCTGTTAAGGCCTCAACCTTTGTCAGGTGTGGAATTATCAATGACTGTGAGCCCTTTCCAGCATGCATTTTAGTATTTTGTTTTTTAGCTTTATCCACTTTATTTCCTGAGGGGGTTATATTATTTTCCCCTTTATTAGTAGTTTGTATTATTAGTATTCTTTCCTGTAACATTTTTTTGATTTTTCAGGTAAATGCTCAGCTTCAAAATGGGAATCAGTGATGGTAGTAACAGCACTTTGTGGGGCTGTTTTCCTAGTTCTCATTTTTACTGTTAGCTAAAAGCAATTTATTATAAAACTTTTACAGAATTGCTTAATAAATTGTGGCAAATATGTTAAAGAGCTGCCTATTTTAAAGTGCTTATCTATAACTAGAACACACAAATTTATTCTGCATAGAATGACCAAAAGCCCTACACATGTACGTACCTTATCACAAATATATTTGTCCTAGCAAAATAAGAAGAATGATCAACACTATAGCACTATAACAATGTAAAAATATATCAAATTTCCAATAAGTATCTATAAGTGCCTAGCATTAAACCAAATTAAGTATAACCAACTATAACCCTCAACTTAAATGTCTAGAGACATAGGAGTCCAGAGTCCAAACACACAAATAATCCAAAAGGATCACTTGTTTAGTTCTTCAGATAATAAAACTGATAAAGGTGCCTTTATACTCAATTCCTGCTTTCCTCTTGGTGGAATGACCTGTACCCTCCCATAAAGGTATAAAGTTGGTATAATAAAATGCCTGCAAAAGAAAAAACAAAATAAACACTAAATATCTTCCTTTTATTTCCCAATAACATTAATAAAGATCAAGCTTTACTACCTTGTATCAAAGAACTATATTATAACTGCAAAGCAGTATTTTTCCACATTAACTATCAAGTACTATAACCAAGTTATGATTACAGTACCTTGTATCAAGGAAATATAGAATATAAAATATATATAATAATAAAAAGGAATTATGTATTAGACTAAAACTTTTAATAAGAGTTAATAGTAAAACACCAGTATACCTTTATCCTAGAGAATGAGTTTTAACATTCAAATATATCCAACACCAAACCAAGGTCCCCAGTGCACCAGTTCAAATTTTTTATACTTGCTGTATTAATCAGAAAATATATCATTACCATTCAGCATTGCACCTTCCAGTCTGTTCAGCACAGTTTCTTGTAACCAAAAGAAGAAGAAAGAAAAACCCAATATAAAACACTATAGGCATAAACACTACCAAAAACTCTGTCTTATTTTAAAATGTACTCTAAAATGTACCCTACAAATCAATAAAAGTGAGAATCTGTAGCCTTTTGCCACAAGCTTCATTTCACTACTAATAATAAAAAGATTTAAGTGTTTAAAGTGTTTAAATGCTTAAATATTCTCTTTCAGTCACTACTCTTACTAAATCACAATAGGCACAATTGGCATTATAGAACACTAAATGCTATGCATGAGAAAAACTCTCCAAGCCATGAGTCACTGCAAGTACACTGCAAGCTTAAGACAGCACATGTTATCAAATGGCCAGAACAGAGTTCCAACTCTAGCAACACAGCACCTCTCCAAATCTCCAAATCTATCAGCACATCAGGTCCTCTTGGCTATTACAACATTTTGCTCCAGTCACCCCAACGTCAAGCATGTGCTTTATAGGTGTCTGAGAGATAATCAATTATACAACTACAGCGGAGTATTCTAATAATTATCTAATATCTGCCTAGCCACATGTACCTCTTAAATCTCATGCATACTGATAAGCCACAGGAGCCCTCAATTAAAGATGAGGAAATGAACAAGATCAATCAATCAATCAATCAATTAATCAATCAAGAGAAGGCTAGGTAAGCTAGGTAAATAAAAAGTAAATGAGGTAAATGAGATGCACAAGCAAGCAAGGAAACCAATTCACATCAATCAAAAGATGGGGAAAACCATGGACTGTGTGATTAGTATAATTAAAGCAGTTTGATAACAAAAATGTAAGGCACTCAAGCTTCCTAATACTTCCTGAATCACTTGGACTTACAATGCTAAAGTGCCTTTTCCCTCTGTTTTTAATTTTTTAAGAAAAAGATGACACTGCTAGTGCTTAGTTTCTGAATGAAGACACTATACTAATATACTCCTCAATCCTCAAAATTTCAAAAGCTACTCACACATACACTCACTTCATTTATATGGCTATGTTCAAAGTTTCAGAAGCACATTAATAAAGAAATACAGTATCTTTACAAATGCAGTCTTTACAAAAATCCTGCAGATAAAACCTCACTTGTCTTTGTAGGGATTCTTTGCAGGAGTCTTTTTGCTTTTTACAGAAAAAAGTAAACAAATATAATAAAAGATCACAAAAATAGAAGCTCACATAAATTCACAGAAGGCAAAAAATAAAAGAAAGATACAATTCTCTATCGTCCCATAGGTCATCTGAATTTTAGACCATTAACTATAGGTCTACAGGTCCCTTTAACCAAGATTCACAAATTGTACATTTCTCAAAATAGAGACTCACTATAACAAGAGAGTTCAGAGCTATTTCAGCTATTTTTGCTCCCCAAAAAAAAAAAACTTTGGTTATCCGCCAAGAATGTATGTGACTGAAAGCAAAGCAAGCAAGTGGGAGAATTCAAGAATGCATGGGACAGACATAAAGCAATTCTAGTGGTGGGTAGGAGGATGTAAGCTGTTGGTTAACTAGAATCTGCAGCTTATATATCAGGTAGAGAAATGGGCAGATTAGGTGGGCCAAGCGGTCCTTATCTGCTGTCAAATTCTATGTAAATCATGTTCAGTACTTCTTTACTTCTTTGCTTCAGCACTTCGGCACTTTAAGGCCCCAATCTTTGGCACTGCCCAGCCCCCGCATAACACCTTCCACAAGCTACCCAGCTCACCAGCAGGAATTGAACGGCTCTTCCACCAAAAGACTCTGCTCGTCACACAAGACCTGGGAAAGACAGAAGCACACAGGGCAGACTGGCAGACCAAGATAAGTACATGAGTAAGACCAGTAAGGCTGCTTACAGAATAGTACAGGCAATGGTGGTTTACCTGTTATAACTATCAAGAAGGCATTAAGCAGCTCCTGTTCCTATGACTACTCCACAGCCACATAGCATTCAGCAACCCTCTTGGAAAACCCTGGAGCAGCACTATAAACAATGTCTCCATAGTAAAAAATGGGCAAAATCATCTTAGTGAGGATGTTCCAGGCTCTTCAGTGAAGAAATGGCAAGAATAGACAAAGTGATCACTTGATAATTGCTTAGTTGCCTTCAGTTGCCTAGAATATCCCGTCATTATGACTAGTCATCACTAAGGACATTGAGGCCTATTCACTAAGGTGCGGAGTGCCTATGTGCCATGTATTTGTGGCATGTAGCCACCCCGCAACCAGGGTTGCATGACAGGGATGCACATTCTGTATGCCACCGGAATCTGGCCAATGGAAAATCATGTACACAAATGCTTGCAGTTTGGGAAACAAGATCCCAGACCTGCAGGCAATGATGACAGAGGCTAAACTGGACATAGTAGCCATTAGCAAGACATGGTTCACGATTAACCACACTTGGGAGACTTCAGAAAAGGAAAAAGCCTAAAAGACACCCTAGTACACTCAGTGAAACCAAGACAAGAACAGTGTAAGATGTGGTTACCTAAAAAACAGGATGGGTGCCATAGATGCGGTAACTGCAAGTTTTATCCAGTACTAAAGGAGAAAAAAAATTATGATAACCCAAAACCAAAAAAGACAACTAAAATAAGAGGTTTCATTACTTGTGCCACTGAAGGGGTAGTATACATGGCCACATGCTCCTGTGGTAGTTTCTATATTGGTAGAACTAAAAGAAAACTGAAAGAATGCATAGGGGAACACCAAAGAGCTATTAATATTAAAGATCCAAGAAATGCATTATCAAATCATATGGAAAGAGTTACTAACATAAAGGAACATAATTGATCATTTATGGGCATAGAAAAACCTATGAAAAGCCCAAGAGGTGGTGATTATGATAATGTCCTCTTAAAAAGGGAACAGTACTGGATTTTTGCTACATGAGCATCTGAAAAACCAGGGTTGAATGAAAGAATTGACCTAAAACCTTTCCTTAAGAAATAAGCTCCCCCCCCCCCGATACTTTGGCTAAAATACAGTGGTAATTTGTCATTTTTAATGTATTAAGATGAATTCTAATGAAACCTTATTATCATTGAAATTAAGGAAAATGACTAAATGCAATTGTATACCTTTTAGAAAACATTAGTAAAACTTTTTTTACTTTTTTTCTTTCTTTTAGATGTTCTGAGTCTGGGACCTGGCCCTATTTGATTGTGGACCCTCAAGGGAAACCATATGTAAAAATGAGGAAAACACAGATATGTGCTTAGTCCAGAACTGGTAAAAGTAATAAAACATAGGAAATGAAATGAAATAATTTACAATACAGTTATAATGGGTTAGTAATTATGTGTATTTAACTGTGTCCTTTTAAAATATACATGATAGATTTAACATCAGGTAACAGTGAATTAGTTATGTATAGTCATTTTCAGATGGACTTGTGAGATATATGTGATGTCTATCAAATCATTCAGATCGTTTTTAAAACTATTATCTTCACATTTAAAAGTACTGTCACTTTAAAGATTGTTCTATTTATTGTTGGTTGGTGTAAAAGATTGCTATCCTATAATTAAGTGCCAGGGGCCGTGAAATGCATAAGGAAGCTCCTTGAGTGAGGGGGACAACCTGCATGGAAGCTGTCTGAGTGCTGTGTTTGTGCACTTTAAAAATAAAAATAGCACTGCCTTTTCACCTCAAGTTTTTTGGCTTCTACTTTTGTCTATGAGCTGTTGGTACACACTTACCAAGAATCAAACTGCAGGAACTGTGAGTAGCCAGTGCAGGCAACATTTTTTCTCTAAACTACTCGCTGACTTAGTCGGGCACGGCAACCCAGGTGCAGGCCAACTAACATTTCTCCAACAATAACGACAGAGGCTAAACTGGACATAGTAGCCATTAGCAAGACACAGTTCACCAGTAACCACACTTAGGAGACTTCAGTACCCGGATATGTACTGTTCAGAAGAGACCGAGGTGAAAAGGGGGTGGCCTTTTATGTCAATGAAAATATCAAAGCTACAGAAATTCAGAATACATATAAGGAGCCAGAAGAACTGTGGGTCACCCTGGAAACAGAAAATGTCACAACCATACAAACTGGGGTTGTCTACAGTCCTCCAGACCAGGGGGAGGATATAGACGCATTACTGTTTGAAGATGTATAAAACATGACAGCTAAAGGGGAGGTTCTGATAATGGAAGACTTCAACATGCCAGATACAGATTGGTCAATACCAGCAGGAACATCTGCCAGAACTAGGCGCATAGTGATTCCCTGCAGGGGGAGGGCCTCAAACAACTGGTACAACAACCCACAAGAGACAGGGCTATCCTAGATCTAGTACTGACTAACAGGGAAAGGATCACAGATCTCCAAGTAGAAGGTCAGCTGGGGGCCAGTGACCATCACATGGTATGGTTCAATTTGGCCACTAGAACTAAATCATCCCATTCCAAGGCAAAAATATAGGACTTCAAAGGAGCTGACTTTGATGAGATGGCCAACAGAGTTAAGCTAGCCCTGGCAAGAAGAAATACAGGTGAGGGGGTACAGGCAAAGTGGGCAAGCATTAAGGATGCAATACTTGCAGCAATATCCCATTGTGTTAGAGAGAAAAGGAAGTGCAAAAGAAGAAGGAAACCACTTTGGTTCTCAAAAACAGTAACAGAAAAGCTCAGAGCCAAAAGGATGGCCTTCAGGAAATATAAGGGAACACAGCGGGATGAAGATAGGGAGGCATACCAAACTTCCCTAAGGGAAGCAGGGAAGGCAGTAAGGCAGGCAAAGGCCCAAACCGAGGAAACACTAGCACGAACAGTAAAAGAAGGTGACAAGACTTTCTATAGACATATTAGTGAAAGGAGGAAGCCCAGAGGGGGTATTGCTAAGATCAAAGGGGATAAGGGTGTGTGTGAGGAGGAGGGCCATGTAAAAGCATCTATCCTAAATAGATACTTCTGCTCAGTATTTACTGAAGAGAAGGTAGGGCAGGGCCACACCTTTGCACCATGGACACGGGGGGAGGGAGGTGTGCACTAGTCCCTTCACAAAAGAAAGGGTCCTACAAGAGCTCGATAAGCTCAGGGTGGACAAGGCAATGGGGCCTGATGGCATACATCCCAGGGTACTAAAGGAGCTAAGGGTGGAACTAGCAGAGCCATTATCAGAACTGTTTAGTGAGTCTCTGAGCACAGGAGAGGTCCCAGAAGACTAGAGAAGAGCTCATGTGATCCCGCTCCACAAGAGTGGTAGCAGGGAGCAGGCATGGAACTACAGATCAGTCAGTCTTACCTCAGTAGTGGGCAAGATTATGGAGGCACTCCTTAAGGAAAGGGTAGTACAACACCTGGAATCCATAGGAACACAGGATCCAAGACAGCATGGGTTTGCATCAGGAAGGTCCTGTCAGACTAATCTCATAGATTTCTTTGACTGGGTAACCAGAGTGGTGGACCAAGGGGGAGCAGTTGATGTTGCCTACTTTGTCTTCAGCAAAGCTTTCAATACTGTTACACATTGAAGATTGATTAATAAGCTGAGTAGGCTTGGGATAGGTTAGACATTGGTCAGCTGGGTGGCAAGCTGGTTGATGGGCAGAAAACAGAGAGTGGTAATAAACAGTATACAGTCAGAAGAGATGCTAGTCACAAGTGGGGTACCTCAGGAATCAGTCCTTGCGACAGTCCTCTTCAATATCTTCATCAGTGATATTGCAGATGGACTGGAGGGTAAGATTTGTCTCTTTGCAGATGACACCAAGATCTGCAACAGAGCAGATGATCCAGATGGGGTGGGCAGAATGAGAAGAGATCTAGATAAACTGGCAAAATGGTTGGAAGAGTAGCAACTGGGGTTTAATGCAAAGAAGTGCAAGATCATGCACATAGGGAAGAGAAACCCTGAAGCCACCTTTAGACTGAGAGGGGAGATGCTGGCAGTCACAAGGGAAGAAAGAGACTTGGGCATCATCATCACCGATGACCTGAAATCATCCAAGCAGACCACTAAAGCAGTAGGTAAGGCTAGGGGAATGTTGGGGTGTATTAGTAGGGGTATCACAAGTCGGAAGAGGGAGGTAATAATCCCTCTTTACAAGACACTGGTTAGACTCCATCTGGAGTACTGCATGCAGTACTGGAGGCCACACCTTCATAAGGACATTAACCAAATTGAGATGGTCCAGAGAAGGGCAACCAAAATGGTGCAGGGACTGCATCAGAAAACATATGAGGACAGATTAACGGAGTTCAATATGTATACCCTAGAGCAAAGGAGAGAGGGAGGTGATATGATCGAAATATTCAAACACCTTAATGGCATTAACAAGGTGAAAGAGTCTAATATGTTTCAATATAAGAAAAATAGCAGGACAAGAGGACACAGCATGAGATTAGAGGGAGGCCAATTAAGGGGTAATGTGAGGAAGTTTTTTTTCACAGAAAGGGTGGTGGATGTACGTAAGCACAGCCTACCTCAGGAAGTGGTGGATACGAATACAGTGCAGGGCTTCAAACAGGCATGGGATAGGCATAAGGGAGCAATACAGATGAGTATGAATAGATAGGCCATAGACAGAGCAAAGGCCGATGGCACATTCATAAGGTAGAAAAAGAAATGGGCAGATTGGATGGGCCTTGCATTCCTTATCTGCCATCAACTTCTATGTTTCTATGTTTCACATCCCACGTCCGTCTGCAAACATCCACATGGGGCCGGTCTGAGGGGCAGTGTGGGGGGCGTGGCCACACTCCTCGCCATTCATGAAGGTGTGGAGTGCTTTGCATGGGGGTATCCAGCAACACCAAATCCACCCCAGCTGTAAATGTTGTGCATCCCCCCCAGGATGCCACCGCTGGCTACAGCAGAGATGTTGGGGCACAATGGACCCCGTCAACACACACTCCAACCCTCAGGGATCACAAGGAGGGCTGGGGTAACTGACCGGGCACCTGCCTGCCATGGTGCTACAGACACACCGTAGCCACCTGTCGCATGTGGCACCCTGCAGGTCCAAGGGATCCAGTGGTGAATTGGGTCCAGCCATCCCATTGGATACCCACCCATGTTCACCAGACATCCCCATGTACCTGCACACCAGGGAGTGGGCCACAGAAGGGAGCCAAGTGGAAGCCAATGTACATGAAAATGGCCACAGTACATATTTCCCAGGGGTATGGAGCTGCGCAGATGGGATATGAGCCTTTGGTGTGTACTTCCCACCAGTTAGTGAACAGGCCCAATTGTGCTAGTAGTGTCACAAGATCTTAGGACATTTGGGAACCTGACACTGAGTACTATTGTACTGCTTGATTTTAACAGGTGGAAACTCTGAGACAGCATAGCAGCCTGGTATGAGGGGCAAAAATGTATTGTGAAAGTCTCTGCAGTACATTATCAGTGAGATCCCTGCTTCTTTTCCTGTGTACTCTCCATTGGCTTTGCAAGTGTTGGGGAAGCATTTATGACCTAGCTGAGCTTGGCTTGATGGGAATGTAAAGTAAGCATGGGTGCAATGTGGTTATTGTGATGACTTCACCCCCAACTTTGCAACTTTGAGCATAGGGCCAATCACATAATTTATTCTTGGAGAGCAGTGACACTTTGTGGTCAAACTCTGAAACACAGGAACATTTCCTCAGAAATGTTCCTAAGTTTTCTTCTGGTGTTCTGAACTTTTTTTCCCATATAGCTTTTTTGATGGCGGGAGGTTAGCCAGTGGCTTCAGCCCTCTGATTTGAGAGGGCTTGATTCAATCCCTTGAGCATGAGTCTCACTGATCCTGGCTCCAGCCTCAGACAGGTTTCCCCACAGATTGCCCCCTGTGGTGGGGCCAGGGAGAGGAGGGCCATCCTCCCACCCAGTGAATAATCCAGATTTTGCCTGAGGTGGAGCCATAAATTGGGAGCACAGCCAGGGTATCATGAAGCCTGCTAGCACTCCTTTTCCATTTTTTCCCTCTCCCTCTCCCCCTCCCCATTGCTAGGCCCCGCCCATCAGCACATGCACAAGGAGGTGCATGCACACTGCAGAGTCCTGCAACATCCTCCTGTCATTGTTGTCCCAGACCAGCACCACCTCTACCAGGCCTCCACATGGTAGCAGTCATTGGGCGGGAATGACAACCCACCTCCCCTGGGAAAGGAGAGCAGTCCTTTGTACATGCACTCCTCTCTCTCTCTCCCTGGCCAACACCTGACTACCTGTTCTGCCACTAAACACGGGTCGCTGGAGTGGCAGGAGGTGAGACACGCAGTGCCGTGGCCCTCCACACCACCGGGCCAGCTTAGTGAACTGAACTTTAAAGGGAAGGTATCCAGCCAAACTTTACAGGATATGCAACAAAATCTAGTACATTGGTGACTGACATCGCTTATGAGTGCATCCCCTATCAATGATTGTGGAGCCCTGCCACTTAGAGCATGTACTTTGCATTTTGCAATAGCGGCAATAGCATAAATACACAGGAGCTGCACTTTTCTATAAACAAAATTAATCCAGCAATTACATTTATGCAGCATGTGGCAAAAGCAGAAACATTTGCATGACAAAAGCATTTATCTTACTGGACTTCATGCATAAAATTATTTTCGTGTTGTCACCAGTCATAGGATAATTGAACAAGCAGGCCCTTCCACAGCAAGGAATGCAATCATTTCAGAATGAATGACTAGCTAAAAACAGGATTATCCATTTTAAATGAAGTTAGGGGTTTAGATCATGAAATGAACTAGAACTGGGTGACGTTTGCCATCTCTTTTGAGTAGATATGACTATATGAACATAACAACATTAGGAAAGAAATGTAACCATTGGTCCATCAAGGTCTCTCCTGCACCAACTCAGGGGACTAGAAAGTTAACTATCCCTCCAATGAAATGCATCAGAAATGCATCAGGACTACATCAGCCACCCTACCTGTCACAGACATAACTTATCCTGCAGCCAGAAATATGCCTAAATGGCACTACCAGCTGTGCCAGCTTGGTGACACACTGCACCTGCATCCTATCAGGTGTTCCTGAAATAGTACCTGGCAGGGGTTTGATTCTGGATCACCACAACTACATATTTTACAAGCATTGCCCAGGAGATCTAATATTACATCATGTGGTGATTAATGGGGGCATGGATTTAGAATAGTAAATACGAGTGAGGATGGATTTCCAGACAATCGGTGTGCTCATGTAGCTGTGATGCACTTTACTCCAAGCATGGGAATAGTAACTGTTTTTCCTTTTAGATACTTATCTAGTTTCATCATAAAGGTAGAAACAATGTGCCTGAAACCGAACTGTTCTTGAAATATGTTCCATGTGAATAAGAGTGCCATTTATTCTAACCCTTTGCTGCCTGTCCTGCAGCCAGTTTCTTATCCTTTGCTTTACATGTTTGGTTACAGAAAGATTCTCATTTTATGAACTAGTCTCATGTTTAGCTCAGTGTTGAAGGTTTTGCTGGAGTCCAGATACATAACAACCGCAGGTTTCCTCTCACCAAGCTCACTGATGACATTATCAACAAAAGCAATAAGACTGGCCTGGAATGAGTTCCCCTTACAGAATACACATTGCACACCTACTTTAAATTAATGTTCGGCAAGTTCAATTCTTATGACTGCCTCAGTCAGATTCCCTGGTATTGATATTAAGTGGCTTATGGTTCCTAGGCTCAGTCCTGAAGCCTTTTTAGAATACTAGTACAACAAAATCCACCCTCCAGTCATCAGTCACTGTGACCGGGCTATGTGGGTAGGGTAAATGAGTGAGACAAGACTTCCATATATGGTTTAACACACCTTTGCTAGGTGTGATGTTTATTGTCCATACGGACTATTTTTTTGTAAAAAGATACATTTTCATACAAAAAGAATAAATATAAACCATAAATAGCATAAGTCTAAACTTCAGACTAAAAAAGAAAAAGAAATCCAAATAAAAAAAGAAAAAGAAAACAGCTCTTCCTGAGCCCAGAGAACTACCCTTCCCTGGTAGTTCACCCACAGAGTAGATAACTTTTCAATAACAGTTTCTACAATTGTCTGTGCTTCGAGATAACCTCTCCTTACTCACTTTTAGGCTTATCTGCTACTTCTGGGCACCAGGGGAGCTTTTATACTATTCCCTGCTGCATCATCAGGTCAGCTGATCAGCCCCTTTTCTAAATAACAATCATCTCTTCTCTAATACAGACATTTTGGAGGATCAGCTTGACTTCTTAGACACATTAAAATTACAAGATAAGAACTAAACACATCTTTACTTTCTTACAATACGTCTAGCACAACATATACAGTATTACAAGTTGTCTGTCAGCCTTGAAACTCCGCCCCTATCTCACCTTGAGTGACATCTGTCACCAACTATAAAACAGCCTCATCATGGGGCTGCTGGCTCCTAAGGGCTCTTTTTATAGGACAGCTGTGCTCAGGTAGGAACAAGTTCATTTCAACAAAACAGAAACAGAGGTAACAGTCTTTAGCTGTTTTATGCAACATACTGTTCATTTAGCATTTTTCCCCTTTAAAAAAAAAACAAGAAGAGGGCATTCTGCATTCACAGAGCACTGTAATACTGAACGGCTGATTTTATAAGCCATCGGGGATTTGTTTCATTTGGGCCCCTTTTCTTACAGGACTCGAATCACCCCACAGTCACAATATTGGTCTACAATTCGCTCTACAACACTTCTTAACAGAGGTTTTATTTATTTATTAAATTCTTCCCTCTTGTCTCAAAGAGCTAGTGCTACTCTCAGTGTAGAATGGAAAAATGAAAGCTTTCACTTTCTAAACACAACCGGACATCGTGGTACTTTCTGAATACAAGCAGGCAGCTACAAGATAAGTATATCAAACATCTCGCCATGATAGCCTGCTTCTACTGATCCCCCTAGTATTTTAATGGTGCTCGCACTGGAACACTATTTATTTTATTTTCGGTATTGTCAGTACAAGCAGAGAGTCCTTGAAGGCGCGAGTCAGTGAAAGGAATCACTTTCACTTTCTCAACAGATATCGTGCCAGGAGGTTCTCCCGACTGTTGTACTTTTCTTTCATTTTGAGGAGCGCATACAGAGCGTTTACTTTTGGCAAGTCTAGCAGCCTTCCACTAAACAAACGGCTGCTCAATTTATTTCTTTTTTTCAGAAGCTGCAAGCAGCTTCTTTACAGGAGATACAAAACCAACATTTGGCTACCTATAAAACAAATGGCTGCTCAATTTATTGTTAATATCCCACAGGGTTTCCTATGGGACAATTGTTGTTTACTATATAATGTTGCAACATAGCAACACTAGGTTTATTTTTATGCTTGTTATTTTAGGGCAATTGCATGGGAGGAAAAAGGAAACTATAAGAGGGGCAGGCAAGAGAGCAAAGAGATACCATTATGGGTGGCCTTCCCATAATTGTAGAGTTAGATATAATTAGTTAGTTTAGAAAAAGAGAGTTTGCTACTGCAGTAGACTGTAGGAAAATAATAATATGCCAAAGCCTTTAATATGGGGCGGGGGGAGACAATCTTTCACAGTCACATATGCAGTTTCTAAAGAATCTTGAATATCATTGCCAATATGATACAGATAGTTCCTTAGCAAAGTTTTGCAACTTTTTTAGGGGTGCATTACATCAGACTCAGTTGCCTTGTTTATGTTTACCATCTTCAGCATTTTTTAAATCCCTTGATATTGTACACATGACCCATAACGTGTCCTGTTGTTCTCCTACGAGTAACATACAGTTATCCAACAGTATTCAATCTCCTCTGTAAATACTTACTAAAGCATTCCCTTATCTGTTGCTCCGTGGCTATTTTGTAACAATTCCCTTCAGTGGTCCAACAGTTGTCTTTGTTTCCTCTTCTCAGTTATGTATCTGAAGAATTGTTTTATTTTTTTATTTAAACGCTTTGGCAAGGAAGGTACATTGAGTCAATTATTAATTTCTAGGTGCATCTTGAAAAGTGGGAGTGGGTAACAGTAGGGGAGACATAATAGAACAATAATTTCACAGCATATATGACTCATAATGGGCTCTATTCGCAAAGCCTACACACCACACCACATATCTAAGGCATGTAGGCATCACTACACGTGAACGCCTACACAGCAGGAGCCCTGTGGCATTCTAACTATTGTTGCACCAGCCAGATGTACACCAGATCCCCCGGTGCATAGGCAGCTATGCACCATGTATGGCCCGGGGGGGTGTCAGGGGTGTGCCCACTCTCTGCATGATTCACAAAGGCATGGAATCACATGGAGTGCCACACACATGGGTGCAGGAGCAATGGCAGGAGGGACCCTGCTGTAACTGTGGTAGGCAGCCACCCACGCACACACAAGGCACCCAGTGCACAAAGCCTATGCACTGCGTATGTGCAGTGCACAGGCAACCTCCAGTGACAGGTCCTGGGACACACCATTTGGGCAGAGGAGAGTGGACAGCAGTTCACAGAGCTTTGTGGTGAGACGTGGGTGCTGCCAACATACCTGGCCACCTGTGCAGTACAATGCCCCCATGCAGCATGTCAGGACCAACCTGAAGGATTGGCGACTTAGGCAGCCACCACGGGTGACCAGCAATAGGGGTCACAAACACATGTGATGGTTATGTGATCATGTCCCACCCTGTCCCATACCTGCCCAGGCCCATGCTCATGAATAATGGTGCAGCATATCTATAAAGGACAACATGTCCATATTGGCTCTGCTGTCTGAATGGAACACTACATTTAGCGGTGGCCAATAGTCGTACCACCTAGTGCAGTTGGGTGTATTGGCAGACAGCATCCCACAGCCTCCCTCCCAAGAGGTGTCAGCACGATGTACTTGGCAGTGGTGTCAGTGGCAGCAAGGACTCTGGTTCAAATGACTGAGGGCAGCTCAGGGTGGATTAGTACTGTGATGCTGACAGTTGTCGGGTGGCTGTGGATGGGGCCCGTCCAACATCTGTACTGAACATATACATTCGGAAAATGCACTGTACTGTTCTGGGGAACAGGTCCATTGTGGGAAGTGCTGTTGGGCAGGAGCAAATGGACACAGGAACCTGAGGGATGGCCTAATAGTTCCTAAGTGCTGCCAGTTCAGTGCCACACCTCTAGTGGACAGAAGGGTACAGGTAGTTGACAGGAGGTATGTGCCATCCTCAGCTCTCTTGACTCAGTCACAGTAGTCGTATGGGCCCTGAGGGGTGTGAGTGGACAATCAGGCTGGACACAGAGGGGTCAGACTCAAAGAGTTGGGCTGGAGCAGGGTGATCCAGTGGTGTGGTCTTCCCATCAAGACATGCAGCAGCAGTTCACTGTGGTGGGTGCATGGGTACTGCTGTGCACTACAACACTGGAAGTGTTCTCTGTCTCACAACATGTACCCAGCAGCTGGTGCTTCATGTTGGGGGGGTTTGGTTTGGCATCAGTCTGTGCCCCCCCAAGCCACCACTGGTTCCAGTGTATGTGAGTGTGCCCAGACAAAGGCAAAAGTCATGCATGGAGGGATGTTGTCAGAGGATAACATTCCTGAGGGGTGCCATATGTACGGTCACCTAGGGGCCACTACCCTAATGCCGAGCTGCAGGTGCCCTTCACACCATCTGTTTGTGCTGCTATCGGGTGCTGCTGGTGTCCCTTTAAGTCCATGAGGGATCTGTGCCCATGTAGGGTCCCCCCCACATGCCCACGTAAGTGATCCACTCGGGATCCAGGGCAGACATTCGATTGGATGCCTGCCCAGGTCCTGCACCCCATCCCCTGTGCCGCCTCATTCCAGTTATGCACAGCTGTGTACTGGGGGCAGGGTGAGGCATGGACAGATGGCCAGCATTCATAAATACCACATGGTGTGCACCAGTCCGTGGGTGCAGAGTTGCTTGGGTGGGGTGTACACCTTTGGTGCATAGTTTACGCCCTTTTGTGAATAGGGCCCATTATGTATATACAAAATTACATATAGGACCATGAAAGGCCATACAAATAGCATTCAAGTACAGTGCAAGCATGTGAATTGGGCATGTACAAGAGATGTTATTGTCATTGTTTACTAGTATCTCTCCAGTTTTCATATCTCTGACTGAATAATCTTTACTTATCAGATCCAGTGTTGATTGTTCATTAGGGTTACCCTTGACACATTGGGCTCCGTTTTAAAACAGCTGCTAGACTGGCACATGTTGTGGTAAACTCTGGGTGTGCCAGGGACCCTGCACCATATTTTAGTAGAACAGGGGTCCTGCACCAAAGTCCCCCAAGTTGCTGCATGTGGAATATTGTGCCAAAGAGTTGGTGCACTGGAGGGGTTTGACAGAGGGTCCCATCAAGCCCCCCTACCTGGCATAGCACTGGCCCAGAACCACAGTATTGGTGGGGGGGTGTCTGTGAACTTGTGGGACACTGAAGTTGGACCTGGGAGGTGCCGTAGTGGTTGGAATGCGCATGGCAGGTGTGGCAGGGTACAGAGGTGGCACCAGGCAGATGTGCCTTGGACAATTGTAGAGACCCATAGACATGGTACTCCTTGGAATACATGCACAGACTGTGTCCTGGACCCCTCATGCCACCCGCCCTGGCAGTTTTTCTGGAGCTTACACAGTCTCCAACATGAGGTGTTAGTCCTTGGCTGCAGGGTACTACATGGAGTTGGTAGATGGGAACGTACCTGGGACAGCATGACATTCCCCCTACAGCACAGCCCACTGAGTGGTGGCATACTGCAGGGACCGGTGCTAGGGTAGCTACAGCATGGTGGAAGGGTAAGTCAATAGGCAGGTGCCAGAGAGGAGTGTGGCAGATGGCAGGACAAAGGATCGGCACCACATACACTGGCATGTGGAAGCTCTGTCCCTGCTACCATATCCTGCCATGGTGGCACATTACAGGCAGATCCATGCAGAAGCCATCATACACTATCAGAGACTATGTCCATCACATACATGGACGATGTACAGTGTGGCCCCACCTAGCCAACACGTCACTTTCATTCCATTTTCATTTTTTATTTTTTATACTTGTTAGCAAGATGAGCAAATTTCCCATTTTCACAAGCGACAAGTTTGTGAAAAATGGCCAATATTCCAACACGACAGGGTACAGTGGCAGGTATGGAGTTGCCCCATTCTGGTATATGCGATGCTGCTCCTTTGTCCTGCCATGTGCCAAACCCCTGTCTGGCACATGCCTATTGGGGTGCCCTTCCACTATGCCATAGCTACACTGGTACCTGTACCTGAAGTATGCCACCACTGAGTGGGCTGTGTCATAGGGGAATGTCACGCTGCCCTGGTATGTCCCCATCTACCTACTCCACGTAGTATGCTGAAGCTATGGAGTAACACCATGTGTCGAGGACTGTGTAAGCTCCAGGAAAGTTGTCAGGGCTGGTGGCACTAGGGGGTCCAGGACACAGTTCATGCATGCATTCCAGGGAGTACCATGTCCATAGATCTATATAACTGTCCAGGGTACATTTTCCCGGTGCCACCTCTGTACCCTGCCACACCCACCATGCCCATGCCACCCATGACAGCACCTTGCAGCTCCAGTTTCAGTGTGCCATTACCTTGCAGGCATCCCCCCACACACACACTCAGCACACTCCCGTCCTGTGGTGTAGGGCTGTTAGATCAGCTCATGGCTGGTCTAATCACAGCCCTGCCTTTCAGTCATGGTGGGGCTTTGAAAATCCCAAATAAGGTGATGCTGCAGCTCTGCCATTGCACAATCCTCCTTCCATCTTGGCGCACTACAACTTTCAGCACAAGGGTAGTGCAGGGCTGGTTTGGCACAAGGCCTCCTGTTTTCAATGCAGCTTGCATTTGATAATTGAGATTGCTGCAACTTTTGATGCAAGGTGCCACTTGTATCAATTCCCTTTGACGCAGGCACCTAGTGTCAAAAGCGGGGCTTTAAAAATTGAGTCCATTGTATCTGATAGCAGCCTTCAGTAACAGTCAACTATTTCCTACTTTACCTTATCTTAGAAATTCTATTCTCATAGTCCATGTCTGAGTAGTTGAAATGTTCTATGAGCAACATACATCCTTTGGCCATTGTCTTTCTGATCATCTTGTGATGGTTAAGGTCCTCACCTTCTGGTCTGGTGGCTTATAGCAAAGACCAAGTGTAACTGTGTCACTGCTTCCATTTGATGCTCTTAGCTAGACTGTCATGCATCTGATCTCATCTCTGTTTACCTGCAATTGTTTTTTGACTTACTGTATAGCGCTGTCCCTCCTCCTTCACTTCCTCCTTTCTTGATGATCAATTCTTCCTGTACAGTTTTGCATTGTCTACTTCCATTCCCCACAGGTCACTATCATCTCATCATATTTCTGCTTCTCCAATTATGTCTTCAGCAGTGATCATTGTCTCTTGTTCACCTAATATGTTGCACAGGCTTCATACATCAGTGTACATGCACTTCAAGTTGCAGTTTTTTGTTCCACTTCTCAGACTTTCATGTTGCTTCATTTGTCTTGCTCATCACCTCTAGTGCTCAGTAGTACTTCGTACATTTGTTTTCCTCTTCTGCTTCTTAATTGCTTTACTAGTTGCTGCCTAAATTCCTTTCCATCCCTTAATCCATTAAAGGTCTCTCTCTTTCATTGTAGCAATCTGGTTTCTAAAATACTTGCTCTTTTTTTTTGGTTCATGTATTATAATTCAATAATAACTAGTGCTCGTTTTTTCCCTAAGGCAAACCTGGTTATAATTTCCCCGTTATAACTCGTGGGTTATAACAGTGAAGACAGGCTGGGTTTCCTGTCTATTGCGAATGTGCCAGCTGCCGCTCTTCACTTCCTCTCTGCGGCAGGCCTTTCTCAATGCTGAACACTTGACCACCACTCAAAGTATGTGGTAAGCACATTTTAAAAATAAATAAAACTAACTGGGCTAAAAAAAATCATTTTTACTTTTAAACTGGACTTCCAAAAAAAAAAAATGAAATGTTTGTTTCACTACCTGCTTTGAGCATGGACTGCGTTGAAACACTACTGGTCTGTGGCTCCACAGTGATAGATGTTTATTTTTTATCTAATTACTGTGGTGAAAAAATGCAGTTATATAAAAATAAATTATATAAAATAAAGTCTGGGTAGATGTATAAAACTCAACTTTTACACACACCCTCTGTGTGGGATGCCTTTACAAACCCCTTGAGCTTCAGTCTCAGGGTTTATATGGCATCCCACACCTCAAGAGTGTGTATAAAATTATCATTATAACCACCTACCCAGCCATTATTCTACAGTATATGTACTTTCAAGTTTTATTAAGTTTAAAAAATGTGTATTACATAATGTGTGACACATCTTATAACATACAAGTAAAATCTACAAAAATCCTTGAACACGTTTTATAGATTTAAAATAGTTCTTACCTAAAATGTACAATAAAATCAACTATTTTGTAATGACATAGAAGTTATCTATTGTATAAAAATACATTATATACAAACTTTTTGATTCTTGAATAGTCTATGAACAGCAAATAGTATAAAATAGTCACATTGTCTGTATCTAGAAGAAATTTTAATTTCTCTTTCTCAGTTTTGTTCTCTTGTCTTTTCAGATACTGTAAGAACTAATTATCTTGAAAAGTGCTTAAATTTATATAATCTAATAAAATGTGTGGAGTATTCCATTTTCCTGAGCATTCTTTCTATATCTTTTTGTTTGGAAATATCTTGTATCCTATCCACTACACTAAGCACATATATATTCAAATCTCTAACACAATCTGTTCTACTGATAAAGGGGAGGTCTTTCAGGGCTCGTATCTCGAAAACAGTGCAAGATACGGACTTTTTCTCAAAAAAATGCTTAGCCCCCCAAATGGGAGCTAAGCACAAAACTAGCCAGGAAAGTAATAATTCATACAAAATTTTAATTTTTTCCTACATCGTACGGTTCCTGAGATGTATGCAGTTTAGTATTCCAAGTCGTTCTTTTCTGCTCCGAAGTCAATTATAATGCATACATTCTTTGTTTTCAATTTGTTTTTTCAATGCAGTTTTTGGCGGAAAAGAAGGGTGTGCCCTTTTGTTACTGTGTCAGTTAGCATTTCCAGTTGCACTTCTGTTACTGTTCGAATCACTGTTCCCGTCTACGCCACCATGTGTGTAACGGTTTGTGTTTTCGTATGCTCTTGCATTTCTGTTTCGTTTCACGTTATTGTTGCTGTTACCATTACAATTTGCATTTGCAGTTGTGGTACCACGCCCATGCGCATTACGGTTTGTGTTTTCATATGCACTTGCGTTTCTGTTGGTTTTATTGTTGCTGTTACTGTTAGCACTTACATTTACAATTGTGGTACCATGAGCTTGTGTTTAACAGTTTGCATTTCCATATGCGCTTGTGTTTCTGTTTCTGTTGGCTTTATTGTTGCTGTTATTGTAACAATTTGCCTACCATTGCCTCTTGTGTTTGCTTTGCAGTTCCTGTTACTATGTAACAAGTCATCACATGGCAGGAGAATGGGGCTCAAAGGGCCCCGCACTCCCACAACTGCATTCTAGTCACTATTTATCATCCTCATTCTCAAAAAGAAGGTAAATTAGAGGCAAAAACTCAGTTTAATGCATCAGTTAGGGTTGTTCTGGCAAAAGTGAGATTCCAGGATTAGGTTGAAAGCCCCCTGGACCTCTAGCCACTTCCCCACACACCAGCATCGGGGCGCTGCTGTCATCGGTCCCAACTCCTCACCCCATTCTCCTATGCTCTGCTTCTTTACACATGTGATGGGGTGAGTTAGAGCCGACGCATCCCTTGCACACCCCAATGCCGGTTGGTAGGGGTCAGCTGGGGGGTCCAAGAGGGGCTTTCAATCCTAACCCTGAATTTCCTTGCTTTTTTCGCTGTAGAACAACCCTAACTGATGCATTAAATGGAGTTTTTTTACCTCTAAATATATATATACTGTATATATGTAATATATGTATATTAATGTAAATACTCACTGTACAATACATGTAATTATCATTTTACCAACTGCTCTTCTATGTACACTGTATTACCATGTAACTTGCATTTTGTTTATCCTCTGTTGTTTTGTACCCCCTTCCAGGGTCACACCTGGAAATGAGCATCTGCTCATGGTGCCTTTCCCGGTTATCAAATTTTAAATAAATAAATAAATAGCCAAAAGAAGTTGTCTGCCCCTTTTTTATTTTCATCTACAGTATACGTTTTCCAAATATTTGTATTATGTATTGTAACCCCCAAATAACAATATTTATTTACCTCTTCTCTCTGTTTATTTTGTGACATTCTAGCTATATCTTAGACTTTTTGGTTTATTTATAATTAAAACATTTGATTTATCTATATTAACTTTTAACTGTAGTTCATTTAGAGCTAATGTTATGCATGTTAAGGCTCTTTGGAGTCTACTTACAGTTTTAGATATTATTATAGCATCATCTGCATATAACATACAATTAAATTTAGTACCAGCTATTTTTAGGGCATCCGTGTCATGTTTGTTTTATTTACAAACACTCTGATCAATATATATGTTAAATAATAAAGGTGCTAATAAGCACCATTGTTTAACTCCTTTATCTATTCTAAGTGGATCTGTCAATTTACCATCCATAGAATAATGAATTTGAATATTTGTATCCACGTATAATCTTTATATTAAAGATAGGAGTTTACTATCAATTTCCCATGCTCCTAAAATCTTCCACAATATATGCCTATTGATATTATCAAAAGCTGAGGAAATATCTATAAATGCAAAATATAAAACCTTTTTTATTTATCTTTGGTTTCCTATTAAGCTGGTCCATTATGGAAAGAGAGTCAATCGTTGAGTATTTCTCTCTGAATCCAAATTGATGGGTACTTAAAATGTTATTCTCTAATTTCCAGTTTTTAAACTCAAATAATAAGAGGCACATAAATATTTTTGTGGAAATATTTTGTAATGCAATGGGCCTATAATTAGAAGGATTTTATTTATTACCTTTGTGTATCGGTACTAGTTCCACAACCTGCCAGGTTTGGGTATATCAATAGTTTTAATTATATATAAAAATAATTTATGGAAGATATTTATCCACCAGATTGTGTTATAATGAAAAAATACTGCAGGAATACCATCTGTTCCTGATGCTTTGTTCTTTTTTGTGCAAGGATCGCTTTTTCTATCTGCTCTCTAGTTATGTTATTTCATATTAATGAATTATTCCTGATAAGTTCATTTGTCTCTACAATATATTAAACATTCTCCTTAAAATTATCTCTATATAAATCATTAGAATGTTTTATCCATTGTATAGCTGGTATATTAGCATCAATGTTTGCACTAAATCCTTTGTCTGCAGGTAAAATTAACTTCCAAAATTCCTGACTATTTTTATTTTTTATAGCCTCCTGTAAAAAAACACCATAAATCTTTATTATAACTGTCTTTTTTCTTTTTTGTCAAAAGTTCTATATTAATTTCTTGAGTGTACTAGACCTCAATTATAGTTAATATCTATGTTTTTTCTACACAGTTGGGCAACTTTATTTAAAAGCCTTTTTAGTGTAAAACACTGTCATACCATGGAGCTTGTCTTAGTAAGTCGTTTGTATGATAATGATATCTTGCACCAGTTTGTATTTCTTGTTTCATATAAATAATCAACTTATTATTTAATCAATAATATCCTCATCGGGACAAGATAACATTAGTTGCTTCAACCTCATTGCCCTTTGGCTCTTCTGAAGGCTAAACATTTTAGTTGGCATCAGCTGGTTCCATTTACCCCATTTTTTAGATACAATCAAATGATATTCTGCTTCCTTTTCATTTACCAAATTATCTATTAGTTTGAATCCGTTGTTTAAGATAAAACTAACTTCAATAGGAAAATGATCAGACATGTCTTCATGCAAAATTTCAAAGCTCCCAACATTGTTAAAAGGTGGAATATCCACAATTGCCAAATCAAGTAATGACCCACTATTTTTGGGGGGGAAATGTATTCCCCATTTCTGTCTTATATTACAATCATTCAATAAACATAAAGTATGATTAATAATAAAATTCAATAAAAATATGTTTTTTATTCATTTTTTTATCCTTAGAATTTCTAAATGGAATTTCCAGTCCCACATAAGTAATATATATTTATATTTTGCGTGAAAACATTGTTGAACTAAAAATGATGAGAGCTCCTCTAACTGATTTTCAAATTCTGTAACATTCAAGTATGGAGGAAAATATACATTTACCAGGATCAAGTTTTCATTCTTTTTTGTTATAATATCTACTGCTAATCAATTAATGTGAAATGATTAATAACAATTCCTTACAATCCATTTATTGTTTGTATCAAATAATATAATCAAACCTCCTTTGTTACATCTCTTTTGACTGATTCTTTCATCTGGCAAATCAAATTTGTAATACCCTTGAAGATCTATCTGTGATTTTTCATCTAATCAAGTTTCTTGTAATAGAATTATATCAAATGATTTTATAAAGGTCTATCAGGAGCCATCATTAATTTTACTATTTATACCTGCAATGTTCCAGGACAATATTTTTATAATATTTTCTAAAGGAGGTTTGATTGCACATATTAATTCTCAGTCTGACTCCATGGAAGACAAGCTAATTGTTGAAGTATCAGTTGTCGGACAAGAGAGCATTTTGTACTTATTGGGCTGGATATTCAAAAGGGTTGCGCCATGCGCAATAGGGTTGCACCTGCGCAAGTCTGAAATGCACCATTCTGCGATATTCAGCAGGAGGCAGTTGCGCCCCCCCAAGTCATGCTGAGCAACAGCACAATGCTAATGAAGGCATGCTCAACCGGAGGGGGAGGAACCATGCATAAACTGCACAGCCCGATATTCAGCTGGCTGTGCAGAGTTGTGCAGGCGCAACCCTCTACCTGTGCCTGCACAACTTTGAGCCAAAAAAGGAACAAGTCGAGGCCACCCACAGGTGGGCTGCCACATTGCAGGGTGCAACACAGCAGCTGCTACACTGTGGTGGCCCTCACTTGTTCCCTGTGCCCCTGCAGCCCAATCATGGGCATAATAGTAACCCCCATAACGATCGCCAGGCGCAGCGTAAATGAACCCCCGACTGGCCCGATCGCGGGCATAATGTAAAGAACCCCCAACTGGCCCGATCATGGGCATAATGTAAGAACCCCCGACTGGCCCAATAGCGGGCATACTGTAACTAGACCCCCGACTAGACGATCGCGGGCAGAATGGAGTTCACCCCAACTAGCCCGATCGCGGGCAGAATGGAGTTCAACCCCCAAAGACCAATATCCCTGGTGGTCCAGTGGATGGCGAGCCCGATCACCAACATAAGAGTCAAACCCACCCCCAAAGTCCGGTTCCCTGGTGATCAGTGTTTACCCACCACCCGGGCCCACCACCCTGCTCCCCATCAGCGGTGGGCAGCAGCACCCACCACCTGCCACCCACCACCCGCCAACTGACAGCTTGGTAGGGCTGCATGCCCATTGGTTCAGAGTAAGAGCCAATGGGTGTGCAGCCATACTACTCTAAGGCAGTCCAGATATGTGAATGAATTACATATCTGGACTGCCTCAATATGTAGAGTTGCACGCCCATTGGCCTCTTCTGAACCAATGGGCGTGCAGCCTACTGAGCTGTCAGTCGGTGGGCGGCGCAGGGCGGCAGACAGGGGGTGCTGCCACCCACGCTGATGGGGGAGGGAGGTGGCTCCATGGGTGGGTGGGTGGGGCCACTGAACCACCAGGAAATTGACTTTGGGGATTTGACTCTTATGCCCACGATCGGGCTTCATGGTCCACTGGACCACCAGGGAATTGGACTTGGGGTTGGTTTGACTCTTATGCCCGCGATCGGGCTTCACGTCCACTGGACCACCAGGGATATTGGTCTTTGGGGGTTAAACTCTGTTCTGCCCATGATCGGGCTAGTCAGGGGTGAACTCCATTCTGCCCTGTCGGGCTGGTCGAGGGGTTCAGTTACAGTATGCCCACGATCGGCCAGTGGGGGGTTCTTTACATTATGCTTGCGATCGGGCCGCCAGTCGGGGAGGGGTTCTTTACATTATGCCCACGATCGGGCCAGTCGGGGGGGATTTACATCATGCCCGCAATCGGACTGCGGAGGGCGTCGGTCCCCGACGGCTGCTGCCTGGCAGGGCGCCAGGTGCAAGTCGTTGGGGAATTGGTGCACCTGCATGCTAATGGCATGCAAATGGGACCGTAATTAGATGCAAATGGCCTCCCGTGCACCTTGCATAAATTATGTCCCCATTTGCATGTCACCTTTTGAATATCGGAAATTTGCGCATGGTGCAGTGGAACTTGTGCCACTGCATCTGAATGCTCCACTCTGACCACTTGCAGTGGCGCAAGTTCCACTGCGCCATGCACAGTGGCTGTGGCTAGGGGGAGATATTCAAAGGAGTTGCTCAATAGCACAACTCCGTTGAATATCGCCCTGGCTACACCCCTGCACAACTTTTTTGTGCAGCACAAGGGCTTGCGACACAGAATGGCGCAGTTTGAATATCCAGCCCAGTATGTAAGAGTAAATCATTCTTACAATAAGAGTTACATTTTTCCTCACTTGAAACTTGGTCCCATGATTCCTCTAAAATTACATCATTATTTATTCTCTTTCCACTGTGTTTCCTTCCTCTTATCATTTTTTTTCATATTGTGGGGATCCTTTTAATTCATACTCAATTACTGCTGTTTTTTTGTAGATATTTGATTATTGTTTGCTGTTGTTGTTCACCTTTACTTTTTATCTCCTATAGTTTTTTTTTCTAAAGCCCTAGAACCAGTGCTTCCTCCAAAATTTCTTATTGTAACATTAAGATCAATTACCATTTTGCCCATTTCATTTTTTATCTTAAAAAATTTCTTGTCAAATGGTATGATTTCTTTCCACCAGGCATGCATATCCTTTATCTGGTGATGCTTTATATCTACTGTATAAACTGACATCAATTCTTCCCAAGAGACTCAAGTTTTCATTAAGCTTTTAATAATATTATAAACTGCAATTTTCAATAAATACGGTGATTCCCTATTTGCTTTTGGTATGCCTTTATAAAAAAGGGTAGGTAGTTTCTGTTCTTGTTCATAGGGAGACTGTTTTTTTTTGTTGTTAAATTCTGAATTGGAATCAGTTTGCCTACTGGTAGTGCCATTCTTTGATCAAGCTATATTTTCTGGGATAGAGTCAAATCAACAGGACATAGTCCATATTCCTTTTTTCTTTTCTTTTGTTTACATTTATTTGTCACTTGTTTTGCCTTGTTTTTGATCTCCAACATTTCTTTGTGTTCTCTGTCTGCAACCTCTGATGTAATTTGTTGTGTAGTCTTTTGTTGTTCCCTTTCTTCCATGTGATTTTCCTTATTTTTATTATTAAGCAGTTGCAATTGTTTGTTCTGTTCTTCTGATTCTTTTAAGATCCTGCCCAGTGTTAAACTGATACAGACTAACGCCTTTTTTACTTCCAACAATTGTTTACTAATCAATATATTGGCATGCACAGTATCAATCATCCAAGATGTTCTGATTAAGCAGTTGAGTTAAATTTTCCTCCTGTAATTGTGTATTTAAAAACTCTCTATAGTTATCCTCTCTCATGTGCTATACATTTCGATCCATTGCTACATTTTTCTCTTTCTTTATAAAAGGTGCTAGAAAATGATCAAAATCAACAAGATAGTCTCCATTTTAATTTATGTTATCATTGTTTTCAGCTGTTCCCAGTATCTCCTCATTGTTCAAAATAACCTCTCTCCACTCATTATGCTATATTTCTTTCTGAGGTAAGGTTTGTGTTTCTAGAGCTTTAATTGTTTTAAGAAGGTAGTTTCCTAAATAACTGTCTCCGCTCCCAATTAAACAATATGGGGAGGAGGTTCTAGGAGATATCTCTTTCTTTGATTTTGTTTGCTCCACATAGTCGTTTTTTTTATTTCCTCCTTTAATCTTAGTTTTATGAACCATTTTGACAAATTATATGTTCCTTAGCTTCATTACTTCTTGTTGTGGAGATTTTTTCAATGCCATTTTATAATTATGTTCCCACATGCCAAACCTTGTCTAATTAAATATATGGATACAAAAACAAGCTTATCATAAGAGGTTAGAGTATTACTACAGAATTCTAGGGGCCTGGGTTCAAGTCCCAGTGAGAGTCACACTTTTTCTTTCACATTTCCATCATGATTTAAAATTGCCTTGCAGTGGCTTTACTGTACTGAGAAAGTTGTCTGCTGTCTCTGACATATGCCTAAATTGCTGGTTATGCAACATATAGAAAGGAATGTGTGTGCCTCAAGGGGAAGCCCAGAAGTCTGCTAATCACCAAGTCTCCCATATCTCAGAGGTTAGAGTACTAGCACAAAATGCTAGGGGACTGGATTCAAGTCCCAGTGGGAGTCACACTTTTCCTTTCACATTTCCATCACACTCTTATAGTGTAATGTTTCAATATAACATGCAAAAACTGTCATAAAATAACCTTCCTCATTCAAGAACGTGGATAAAAAAGCGTGAAATAATTAATTCAATAAGCAGTTGAAAACACGTGCTGAAGTCCAAATATAGTCCAGAATAGGTATAATAAGTTAAAAAGTGCAATTCTCTGAAGACATTTGATTATAGTAGTAATCAGGTCACAGTCATTGAATCTTCTTACCCAGCAGTTTCTTGCTGATCAAAAATTAAAATCTGGATCTTTCTAATTTTATAACTTCATACTTGTACTTATTTGAACAAATCAGCCCTCTCAAAATTCAGTTGGAGTCACAGAAGCACATTATATGATTATATTAGTTTCCCCCATCCAATGGAGAAATTCTGTCTGTTCACAGGAGGCCAGAATGTCCAGAAGGCTGTATAAATCAGAATCAAAATAGTATTTCTATTCTCTATTCTTTATTATCTAATTGAGGAAGAGAAATAGTAGCTTATTAGTTAAGATAAAACTGATACATATTAATAGAATGCTTTATCATGAAAGGTTACATAAATAAGTTCAAAAGTAGCAATATACTACTGTATATAAGAATATCCCCCTAACCCAAACCACTGTGAATCTGGCAAATAAAATGAGCAAAGAAAACTTGCATTTCAGTTTCCGTGAATAATCATATACAGTACAGCCCTATTTAAATATGAGATGAGGTGCAAAAATCCTGAAGTGTCTGTATTGTTATTTAGAGGTCAAGCAAATATCATACACAGCTCTCTCAGTGTACCTACTTAGCACCTTCACAAAAACTGAAAATCTGGTGAGGATTCAATACAAAAATGTGGTGCAGTGAAGTGGCATTCAGTCAGCTCAGTGCAGTCAGAATGACGGATCTGATAGCAGAATGCCAGCACATGCATTTTATGCTTCAAGACCAATAGTCATGTGACCGATATGGCGTGACATTTGAAAACCTATTTATAACTCACAAACAGATAGAGTAAATAAAACTTATATTAACTAATACAAACTTCTATCAGCAATTGTATATATTAATCACAAAAATAAGTGAGTGGACAGGTTAGATTTTTAGGTAGGAGAGACGAGGTGGCGCTCTAAGCGCTCTAAGTGCTATGAAGTCTCTGTCGCTGTCTGAAATCACTGTGCTGAAAATCAGGCTCTGTTCTACAGTCTTCAGTCTCCATTTGCCTCTCCTCACCAGTTCCTCTTTCCATGATGACCAGTTCTATGCAGAACTCCTTACTCACCTCTCACCTGCATTGGACTACTGGTGCCTGTGTAAAATAAAGCAGAGCAAGGAAAAGGGGAAACCACAAATCTACAGCACAAGAAGGTCAGGAAACATTTCAGACTTCACTCAGTCTAGCACTCCATACAAAGTGCAGGGTATCTACAAATGACCCATAAATTTCAGGCAACGGTGTTTTACCTGTAACAGAATGAAAAAAGGCTTATTGGAATCCCTGCTGTAACTGATCCCAGTAGCCGCTCCTCTCCTCTGCTCCTCTGAGTGCAAACTAGAAAGCTTCTGATGGCACAAACTGAGCAGAAAGCCTAAAAGCACGAAGGGAAGGTGGCAGACAATCAAAGGGAGACTGGGGGGCAGAACCTCTAGCTGCAGCAAAGAAACAATGCTTAATATTTAATATATGTATTCAAAATATCCTTTTTCCATCAAAAGTAGTCCATTTTCTAAGACAGGTGAACCCTTCCTCCTGACATAAACACCAGATCCAATCATTTATTATTTGAATCCAAGATTCACATCTTTCGTCTGCAAACTGAATCGGTATATATGAGATGACAGCTTTTTTTCTTCTCTTAAATCTTCTCTTTTTTGATTTTTGAAATCTCTAATGATCTGATCGTCCTTCTTGCCACTGGTGTCATTTGTTATGACAGGTACCACTAGCAGAGGATGTTATCCACAAGGCTTCAGTGGTTTGTCATTCCTTTTAGAAAAATGCCTAGTTCTGGCTCATGGGACACAACATAATGCACTGTTTTGTTGCCTTCTATTGCACACTTGTCAATCAGTATACTTGAGGACTGAGTTGCCCACAACCATTGTCTTTCTGTGTTTGGTCTTGATTGGCATTGCTGGGTTTACATTGTCTGCTACATCCTGTGCTTCTTCATTTCACTGGCCAGCCAGTAGGTCAGATCTGTTGTCAGTGGGTAGTGACAGGCTTTCGTTGGTATGGACTTCTCACTTCCAGGTTTGCTTCATTCTCTTGGTTGCTTCCTATTGGGATTCCCTCCCATAATTACCTGTTTGGTATTCTATTTGACTGTTATTTTCCTTCTTCACCACCTGGTGCATCCTGTTTGATGTTACTTCACTCACTGTTCATATCTCATTTATTTACTGTGGTTTCTGAAGGACTCTATAGTTAAGGGGTAAGATGGGGAAGGGGGGCCATGAAAAGCAGCATCTGGGTAGAGTGCATGCCTGGCATGACAGCAGGTAGGTTGCAGCAGCACATTGGTAGGTGTGTACAGAAGGTGGGGGGAATCATGCATCACTGTTCACCTGGGAACAAATGATCTGGAAGGAAGGCAGATAGAGGAGGTTCAGGACAGCTTCCGAGAAGTGGGGAAGCTATGCAGAGAGAAGGGAAGCACAGTGGCATTCTCAGAAGTTCTGTCAGTGCCAAGGGCAAGTACGGACATAAAAAGCAGAATCATGGACTTCAACAAGTGGCTGAGAGAATGGTGTGAATCCATGGGATATGGCTGGGTGGGAGAGTGGGGCAACACATGGGAGAACCCATATCTATATGCAGGAGACAGGCTACATCTAATTAAGGAGGGTTTGGGGGTGTTAAATCAGAGACTGAGGGACTTTATCACCACAAAGTATAATTTAAACTTGCTGTGGGGGGGGGCTGGGGAGGTGGAGTGAATCAGGAGAGGAGGTCCAGAGGACCTCCTCCCATAGCAGTGATAGATCCTACTTTGTCTAGGATAGAGGGGGAAGGGGAGAGTAAGAGGGCAGCTAGGAGAGAGTCAGGGTGGAGGGTGACATCACTAAATGCTAGGAGCCTTGGGAATAAGATGGCAGAGCTGCAGGCATTATTGGTAGAAGGAGAGGTGGACATAGCAGCCATCACTGAGACGTGGGCAACCCAAAACCATGACTGGGACTTGGCCATCCCAGGATTTAAATTATTCAGGAGGGACAGATAAAAAGGTAAGGGTGGGAGTAGCTGTTTACATAAGGGAAGGGATTGGATGCATCAGGAAGGAGGGGGAAGAAGGTAGGTCAGAAGTCATTTGGATACAACTTCATGCCCCAAAGGGGACTAGGGTCCAATTGGGGGTTGTTTATAGGCCCCCAACCCATAAAGAGGATGTGGATAGGAAGCTAGGGGAGCAGCTAAAGAGACTCTGTGGCAAAGGGAGCACTATGGTGGTGGAAGACTTCAATTCACCAGGGGTGGATTGGAGCACCCCAGCCACCACATGCGCCAGGGAGCAGATCCTCCTGGAAGCAATCCAGGATGGCTTTCTGACCCAAAGGGTGACAGTGTCAGCAAGGAAAGGAAATATTCTAGACCTGGTGCTGGAGGATGGAGAACAGGTCACAGATGTAAGGTGGAGGAACCACTGACTGGTAGTGATCACCACACAGTGTGGTTCTCTATAAGTTTGGGTAGAGAGATCCACAATACAAAAACAAAGGTCCTGGACTTCAGAAAGGCAGACTTTGGCAGGATGGGGCAATTAATGAGAACATGCATAAATGGCATCCACCCTGACATGGACACAGAGCAGAAACTGGCGATCATAAAACTAGGGCTGATTGAATCAGCTAACGCATGTGTCAAGAGTCAGCAAAAGAAATCAAGGACCAAGCATCCAAGCTGGATGACCAGAGAGGTAACGGAGAGGGTGAGGGATAAGAGAAGGGCCTTCTGAACCTACAAGAGAACCAACAGGGCAATGGATAGGGAGAACTATGTGAGGAAATCCAGGGAAGTGAGCAGAGCAGTCAGGACTGCAAAGGCAGCCAGGGAAAAGAAATTAGCACAGGGGATTAAGGAAGGGGAAAGGATTTCTTCAGGTATATCAGGGAAAAGAGGAAGTGCAAGGATCAAATAGTTAGGATCAGGAAAGGCAGTGGGTAGGTAGACAAGGGGTCTGAGAAGGCAGAAGTACTTAATGAGTACTTCTGTTCAGTGTTCACAAGGGAGAGGGGTGGACCCGTTCCTGCAGGGAAAGGGGGCGCAGGCATGGGGCGGGGTGAGACAACCACAGACATGGTCATCATGGTGGAAAGGGTGCTGGAGGGCCTTAGGTCCCTGAGGGTAGACAAGACACCTGGGCCAGATGGGGTACATCCCAGGGTGCTGAGGGAGCTGGCAGAGGTCCTAGCAGAGCCACTGGTGAATCTGTTCAACACCTCACTAAATACGGGATGTGTGCCCAGAGATTGGAGGGAGGCACATGTGGAACCTCTCCACAAAAGTGGACCCAAGGAAGAACCAGTGAACTACAGACTAGTGAGCCTGACCGCAATTGTGGGGAAACTGATGGAATCTATCCTCAAAGAAAGGCTGCTGCAGTTTCATGTGGATAATGATCTGCAAGATGACAGACAGCACGGGTTCATCTCTGGCAGATCCTATCAGACAAACTTGGTTGATTTTTTTTTTTTACTTTCTCTCTTTTTGTCTCCTTCCGTACTCTCAGAGCCCACTCATTCCTTCCTCTCATCCTCCATTCCACCTCCGGTGGAATCTGCCCCTAGAGTGCCTCCTTCTCCTTTTCCTGCACAGTGGGGTCTGTCCCTCTTTTTGGTGGTCCAGATGGTACCCGGGAGGCTATCATCTAGGGCTGCCGAGAGGGTTTTTCCATTTTTCTCCCCTGGTTTCCCCTGCCCTCTGAGACTTCGTGCGCTAGGACGTACGTCCCGAGTGGCGGCGTGCTGACGCACACCAAGCCCTCATGCACTGCCTATGTCTCCCCTCCCCAGCTCCAGCGAATGGAGCCGCCTCCATCCCCTCTTTGTCGGTGCTTCCACCGCGCGAGAGAGAGTAGAATGCGAAAGCTCTGGCTCCCACCCTGAGGGAGGAGAGCATCCGGGGATGCTCCGGATCCTCCCTCCCCTGTCGACCCCGCCACCCGAGTCCGCTCTCAACCCGGGTCGCTGGCATAGCGCGAGGTGTGGCATCCAGCGCCTCAACCCTCAGTGCTACCGGGCCTGCCTGGTTGATTTTTTTGACTGGGTCATGCGGGCACTGCATGAGGGCCATGGGGTAGATGTAGTCTACCTGGATTTCAGCAAGGCCTTCAATTCAGTGCCACACAGAAGATTGACCAGCAAGTTCAGGAGCCTTGATATAGGGTAGAAACTAGCCTGATGGGTAGAAAACTGGCTGATGGACAGGCAACAGAGGGTAGTTGTGGAGGGAGAAGCATCGGCGGACAGGGCAGTGACAAGTAGTATCCCACAGGGACCAGTCCTATTTAACATTTTCATCACAGGCATAACGGTTGGGATCAAGAATAAGATCAGCCTCTTCGCCAATGACACCAAGATCTGTGCTGAGATGGATGGGAAGGAGGGTGGAAAATTACTGCAGAAGGACTTGGCAAGACTCGAGGAGTGGTCGCACACCTGGAAGCTTGGGTTCAATGCCAAGAAGTGCAAGGTGATGCATTTCAGAGCCAAAAACCCAGGACACAGCTACTGGATGGATGGTATCAATTTGTCCACATCCAATGAGGAGAAGGATCTGGGGGTGCTAGTGACTAGGGAATTAAACCACTCTGCCCAGTGTAAGAAGGCAGTGGCTAAGGCTAACAGGATGCTAGGGTGCATAGCAAGAGGGATTACATCCAGATGTAGTGAAGTCATATTGCCCCTGTACAGGTCCCTGGTGAGGCCACATTTGGAGTACTGCATGCAGTTCTGGCACCCGTACTTGAAAAGGGAAATCAAACTATTGGAGGCAGTGCAGCAAAGAGCAACAAATACGATCCAGGGGTTGGGGATAGAACTTACGAGGAAAGACTAAAAGAGCTCAACAGGTATACCCTGGAGGACAGAAGAGAGAGAGGGGACATGAGTGAGACCTTCAAGTACCTAAAGGGGATGAACAGAGTAGGCTTCCAGGGTGGGGGGTTCACTCTCCAGAATGGAAGAGATACCAGAGGGCACTCCCTGAAGTTAAAGGGGGACAGATTCAAGAGAGAAAGGAGGAGGCACTACTTCACTGAAAGAGTGGTAACAGGGTGGAATGCACTGACTGAGCAACTCATATCAGTGCTGACTGTGGAGTGCTTCAAGAGGGGGTGAGACAAATTCAAGGGGAAAGTACATACTGGGGGGGGCAGTTGGGGGAGAGAAGAGTTAATGGGGGGGCAGCTGCAGTCTAATGGGCTGAAGTGCTGCACACTCGAGCAGACTAGATAGACCATATGGCCTGTATCTGCTGGCAATTTCGTATGTTCGTATGTTTCTTTTCTATTAGTATGGTCTTTCTTTTTCTTCTCACCTTGCCTATCAATAACCTTTACCTTGTCCTCCAGCTCAGTTAATCTGTTAATTAGTCCAATTATCCTGCTCTTATTACAGCTGAAATGTTTTCTCCCTGAGAGCTTGTGTACTATACCATCATTGTACAAGACATATTTTGGTCTAAGGGACTGAAATAAAATCATATGGTCCAGCTCAGCACCAAGTCAAGGTAACGCCAGCAAACAAGACTGTTATGTTGTAGCACCGTTCGCATAGCTTTTATATTCCTTTGACAGGTTTATTTTTTTATAACGGAAGAGGACTTTACTATCCATATAAGACATACCTAACTCCATGCAAACTAAAAGTGTTCATTTAGGCCTGGCCTTTTGTTGTGGGTTGAGCATGTCCCACTTCCATGCGGGCAACCTAAGTTTGCTGCACAAAGCAGTCTCACTGCTGCTGCGCAAAGCAGTCTCACTGCTGCTGAGCAAAGGAGTCTCACTGCTGCTGCGCAAAGCAGTCTCACTGCTGCTGAGCAAAGGAGTCTCACTGCTGCTACGCAAAGCAGTCTCACTGCTGCTGCACAAAGGAGTCTCATTGCTCTGGGTCAGTGGAGCCTAGGGAGTAATGCAGCAGTATCATTTCCAAAAACCGGGAAAGGATGCAGCACCCCTGGTGCAGCGGCAACACCTGTAGTAGAAGTGAGGCAGGATGGGACATCACAGGTCATCACATAACCATCCTGTCTCCCAGGCCATTGCTCAATGAGTGCCTGACAGCACAGCATATAGCAATGAGGGATTATACAGGTTTTAAACTGCTCTGATGGGAGCATGAAGTCATTCCAAGTTCCATATCACTTTTCTAGTATCTCTCTCTCTCTGGCTCTCACTCAGCTGGAGTAAGCCCAGGGTATTGCCAGGGGGGTGCTTTTTCTATGGAATGGTGTGGGATGGGGATGTCTGGCTGGAGCTTGGGGAACAAGTACTGTGTAGAAGATAAGGAGTGTTAGGGGGAAGTGGCTAAAGGAAGGAGTCCCAAGAGAAGACAATCAGGTGAAGGGATAAAAACAGAATCCCATCACCAAAACAATGTTAATTAACATGGTCTATTCTTTAAATAGGTATTTGCTAAAGTGGGCTGAACTGTACTTATAATGCAGTTTTAGCCTTCTGACAAGTAACACATCAACCAGTAGTTTATTCATTTGAGATCAATCTGGTGAATAGGAATGTTATTATCTACTGTAACCTCTGGTTTTAATTTTCAAAATCCTACAGTAGTAGCTGCCTGATAAAATAGCAGCTGCAAATGTTTGTTCATTCTTGTGCTGGTCAGGAAAAGTACCATGCAGTGGAACTCATTTTTCACCTTTTATAAAGAGTGACAGATGGAATTTAGGGCAGTGGTTGTTCATAAAACCAGATAAATTCATTTTTGTCCATTCTGAGATCAAATATCAGTTGCTACAGAACAGCACAAGTAAGGTCTGGCACTGACAGTGGGTACTGTGTGAGCCATTAAGGTATCCAGTGATATAAGAGGTGCTGTACAAGTAATAATATCAGAGAATGATATCTTACATATACTAAATATAGTGAAAATATAGTGAGGATAGCATAGGAAGCATGGGTTCAAGAGTGACCTAGGACATCTTGCTTCCCTTCCCAGAAGAGAGCTGAAACATCAGTTCAGTTTATTTTTATTACAGCTCTTGGCTTACGCCTTGGCCGGTTAGCAAACATACACAAAATATAACAATACTTAAAATCAACGTACAGCTGTTTAGAGAACATCACAGTAATTAAAGACTTTTATAAAAAGACAATTTTCAGTAATCATTTTATGTTGTTTCATAGATATAATCTATATTGCACATACCCACTCAAGATCCCTAAAATCTAACTTTTGAGAATATTGGACATTTTTAGCTTAATGGGCCTATGCACAAAAGTGCGGGTCACCTATGCACTGCAGATTCGTGGCACATAGGCAACTCTATATCCCTGAGATGCTCATTGGGGGTCCCACATATCCTCTACAGCATGGACAGAAGGGACATACATCCCTTCTGCACCCAGTCCCCCAGCTGATCAGACAGCTATGTGTGCGGCTGGTCGGGGGGAATGTGGAATGCTGAGTGGGGGGGTAGAGGACGTGGCAGTGGGGGCCCTGCCATGTGCTTTAGGGCCCCACAATGACACCCACTGGCTGCAGTGGGATAGGACATCTGTCTACTATGTACTCCTGACCACTTGGTTGACAGGGAGGGCTGGAAGCAGCCATTTGAGCACTCACACATACATGTAAAATCAACTAGTCCTGCAGCATCCCAGAATCCCCTACTCGTGCAGAACAGGGGATTCACTGTGGGACATAGGACAGACATCCCACTGGATGTCCACTTGTGTTCCTTCAGCCTCCCTTCCACAGCTGTGTTCTGGAAGGTGGGGCCACAGATAGGCACCCTGCAGATGCACACTATCATACATACTATGCACCCTGCGCCTGTGCCTGAGTGCGTAGCTACCTAGGCTACATATGTGTGAATCGTGGTTACCAAGCTGCACCTTTGTGCATAGGCCCCAAAATGTTGATTGATGAGAATTTCCACTGTACACTTTTCCAAATCCAGTGATAAATTGTAATATGTAGAGAGTCATAGCATGTAATAAAGATCCGTAGCATCCTAGGCAGTGGCAGCAAAGACATAAACCATTTTTTTGGAAGACATACAGTAGGTTACTTGTAAACCATTGAATACACAGTGAAATCTAATTTATTTAAATTGTTTTATTTGCTCAGCTTGGTAGACAAGTAATTTTTCCAGAATATTTTTGTCTGGTGTTGTTAAGAAATAAAATACTAGCTAAACTGTATCCATATACTGGTTTTCAATTACAGACTTAATAAAAATATTCCTTATACTGTCATAAAAGGGACAAATAAATAGGACATATTTTAATTTTTCAACTTTTTGTTTGTCATGTGGGTAAATTCTTTGTTCTACTGGTATTTGGGCATATCTACTTGCCTATATCAGAAGCCCTATGAAGAAAGACTGAGGGAATTAAATATGTACTCCCTAGAGGAAAGAAGGGAAAGAAGAGATATTATAGAAACATTTAAATATCTCACAGGTACAAACAAGGTACAGGAAGAGAGCATTTTTCAGAGAAAGAGACGCTCAAGGACAAGGGGTCATTCTATGATGCTGGAGGGTGGGAGGCTTAGGGGAAATGTGAGGAAGTTCTTCACTGAAAGAGTGGTGGATGTTTGGAACAGTCTACCAGTGGAAGTAGTAGAGGCTAAAATGGTCATGAGTTTCAAGAATGCATAGGACAGACACAAGGGGATCCTAGAAGTTAAGCAAGTGAGGGAGGGAACCAATGACCAAGCAGGGCCTGAGGTGGCTCAGTAGGAAGGTAAACTAGGGTAGACAAGGTGAGCCAGGAGGCCCTTATCTGCTAACAACTTATGTGTTCTTATGTTTCTATGTTTCTGAAGAGCTGATGTGATTTGTTCAAAACATAGTCTAGTAAAGGCTACTTTCAATTTTGAGTTGATTAATGCAATAAGGCTCCTATTTAAATATATTTTTATATAAATATATTTTTATATCTAGACTAAAACAAAACACACTAAATCCATGTACTTCTAAGACATCCTTCTGCATATCTATGTCATGTAAGTCTGCGCACATAACTTTCAACTAAAATTTCCTTTGGGATAATTTCTTGATTCTTCCAGTTTTGACTAAGACCCATTTTATAGTGTGAGTCTCTTATCTCTTTAACCCACTTGAAACTGAAATATTCATGTGTACAATTATTTAATGCTTCCATATAACACAATTTTGGCAATCTAAGATTATTCATCTCTAGTAATTTTCCTCAATATCCACTGGATATTATCCAGTAACCCTTTCTCTTGCTAGATTTTAATTTTTTTGTTCCTGTCTCAGCCCTAATAAATGCTAATGGTGTTGAGGTGTACACTGACAAAAATTCTCTTACAAACTTATTTTGCATTCTTTCCATTGGGGTTAAATTTTTACATCTCCACAGTTCAGCACCATATAACATCTGTGAATTCATTTTTGCCGTATATATAGTCATTGCACCACTCAGACAGTTTCTGCTATATTTCTTTGAGAACTGAATAATAATTTTACTTGCATTCGTCACGTTTGTTCTTTTTTGGATATTCTTATTACAAATCTTATTCTCAGATATAATTAAACCCAAATAGTTATATTCCTTTACCCCTTCCACTTTTTTCCTTTCCTACAGACCAACTAAAGTTCCCTGTTTTATTCCCAAATGACAACATTTTTGATTTTGAAACATTTACTTTCACCCCCCCATGAGATTGGTATTTCCACTACTTTGGTCAGTTTCCTTCGAAGACCTACTGATGTTAATGACATTAAAATAATGCCGTCTGCTTAAGAAAGCATAGATACTCTTGTTTGTTATATTGCTGGTGAATGACATTCATCTCTGCTCAGTTCAGATGATAGACTATTAAGGGACATATTAAATAAAACTGGGACAAGTATGCAATTCTGCCGTACTCCTGTATCAGAATTTTGTTTTTGTGTGTTACTCCCCCTTACTCCCAATCTTTACTCTTGCCCAGGTATTATTATGCTATTCTCTTTTAAAAGTCAGCGAATGCTCTTCTACTCCAGCTTGCATTATTTTTTCCCCAAAAATTACTCTAACTCTATCAAAAGCTGCAGAGAAGTCAATGAAGGCCAGGAATACAGTAATCTTACTTCTTTAATTCAGGTACTGTATATTTATCTAACAGATATGAAAGTGTAATAAAACCCTTATCTATGGTGTTATAACCCATCCTAAAGACTGCTTGTTCTTCTGACAAAAATTACTATTCTCTGTTCATAGTTCTATCTAGTCCAGTAGATACCATTCAAAGACTTTAGTGAGGATGTCTATTAAACTAATTGGCTGTAGTTAGTGGGATTTTTCTGATCTCATTTTTTGAATGTGGGGGCAATAATATTCCCATTCCAACCATTTGGGTAGTTACCAGTTTATTTTTGTTAATATTGGAGCCCCCCGATCAATATTTTGCTGGAAAAATTCCATTGGCTTACCATCTTCTCCTGGATTTTTAATTTTTTTGACTGCTGGGCCATGTTAAACTTTTTCTTCTACTTTTGTCCAGGGGGAAGGAGACTTATTGAGCACAGATGAATAGTCAGCCTGTGTTTCTGATTTATTCTAGATCAGAATATTCCATTATAATGTAAACACCATTGTTCAACTGCAATCTATGCCTCTTGTAATACTATCAGCACCTGTTGCAACCATTCTCCAGAAATCCTTACTATTTTTTTTCTGCTGCTCCTTTAGAAATATTTTTCTACCAACTACTTTTCCATGTCTCTTTCTTTGATTTCAATAAAATGTTATATTACTTCTTTTGTGTGCTATATAAAACTTATCTTCCTCTCTAAATCTACTCTCTTTAAGCAGGTCAAAACTTTTTATATATGTATTTTCTTAGCCTCTGAGAATTGTTTATCAAACCAGCTCATCTCCCGGGGGATAACTGAGCAAATGTTACAAAAAAAAATTGCAGCAGAGTCAAGCTTTCAAAACCTTCCTCTGAGTTTGCTATAGATACCAAATTATTCTATATAGCTTTTATATTTTCATTCTCATGGATCAGGATTGTAATCCTGTTTTGAGTTTGTGCAGTCCAGATTAACCTTTTCTTGCCTTTTACTTCCATGTGCTTGAATTCTCCTGGTATCTCTAATAGCTAGGTTGGTAAACATAACTACCTAACTTGAGTAGGGTTATATGGGCATATAATCACTTTCCTGCTGCTTACAAACTTTAAATTCCCTCAATAATAACCATGAATGAAACACAGACAATGGCAGAAAAAGACCCGTGGATGTTACATCAATCCAAGAATAATTTGTTACAGTTCCAGTGCCATTGTTGTCAGCATAATGAGTGCATACTCCCTGCTGATCCATGCAAATTCTTCCATTTAAGGTGAAAAAAAAACAATGATGTCATCATATCATATAATTTCTGACCACTCTGGTTTGTTATCTAATCCACAGAACTTCTGTTTGTTATGTCAAAAATAGCCATTTATTCTATTAAATATTCACTTTCCTGCAACATACCTAATCTCACATTCATACCCCCACCCAATATTATAGAAACCTCTGGGTAATCAAATTGTAACTTTACTATGGTTTTAAATATTATGCCCAGGGTTCCCCTTCATATAATGGAGAAGAACTTGGTGGAAGTTAGACATTCACTAGAATTATTAACATATTTTCAAGTTAAAGATCCTCAATCCTAGTGATTAGCCCTCAACCACCTTCACATTCAATTTGCTGGATTCTTAGCTTCAAATTTGCTCTAATCAGTATATCTATACCACCACTTTTTACTTTGAATTTACTTTGAATTTTATAGAGAGCAGAAGGCATAGCCAATATATGCTGTCCCATGCTAATAATAGTAATGCAGAAGCACTTCTTCTGCTAGGTATTTATCTAAATGTCCTTTAAAGATGTCAATATTCCTAATGTTCACTACCTCAGATAGTAAGCCATTGCAAACATTCACCACCCTTTGTGTAACATATTTCTTTCATTTCTCAGTTTTAAAGCTTCTAGATTGTATCTGTTTATTGTGTCTTCTTAAATTATGTTGGTTTCTATATTCAAAATTTAGACTGCCCATAGGTTCCATGTCATTGATGACTTTATACATCATCATTATTATATCCTCTCTGATTTGCCTGTTGTGTAGTGTATTCAGCTTAAGTGCCTTCAGTCGGTCCTCATGAGATTTGTCCCCCAGCCCTTTTATAGATTTTGTCACTTTACATTGTACTCATTCCAGCCTATGCCTATCTGTGATGTTCATTGCACCCCGTAACTGCGAGCCGTAGTTGAGATGTGGTCTCACATATATGTTATACAGTGGCAATCTCAGCTCCATGATATTACTTATAAAATGTCTGTTTATTAAGTTTACCAAATAATTAGCTCTTCTGTAGATTTCCGAGCATTGACTCTGCCATTTATGATTGTTGGTTATTAGAACCTCCAGATCCCTCTCTCTAGTTGTTTCTTTTAATGAATCATTTTCTAAATAGTATTTTTATTTAGGGTTTGATCTACCAAAAGGCATCACCTTGCACTTCTCATTATTAAAAGACATACCTCATCTCTGAGCCCAAGATACTAGGTGTTGTAAGTCTCCTTGTATGGCTTCATAGATACATAGACAGTGTCGGCAGATAAGGGCCTATGGTCCACCTAGTCTGCCCATTTGAGCTTGTAAGTTCAGTTTGTTTTCCTAGAAGTCTGTTTCCCCTTACCCCTGCCCTCTAGAATTCCTTTATGTCTATCCCATGCATTCTTAAATCCCGTGATTGTTTCAGCCCCCACCACTTCCTCTGGCAGGGTGTTCCACTTGTCCACCACCCGTTCTGTGAAGAAATTCTTTCTCATGTTTCTCTGAATTGTCCTCCTCCAACTTCATCCCATGCACTCTAGCCCTGAAACATCTTTTTTTCGCTTAAAATAGTGTTTTCCTGCACCCTGTTCCTCCCTGTAAGATACTTGTATGTCTCTATCATATCCCTCTCTCCCTCCTCTCCTCCAGGAGTACATGTTCAGTTCCTTCAACCTGTCTTCATAGGACTTGTGATGCAACCCATGCACCATCTTTGTTGCCCTCCTCTGAACCTTCTCTCCCTGTCTATGTCCTTACGTAGGTTGGTCTCCAGAACTGTACACTGTACTCCAGGTGGGGCCTCACTAGTGTCTTGTATAGCGGATTATGACCTCCCTTTTCCTGCTGGTGATGCCCTGCTTATACATCCCAGCATCCTATTTGCTTTACCTGATGCCTTGTCCTGTTTCCCTACCTTGAGGTCATCAGAGATGACAATCCAAGATCCCTTTCCTGCTTGGTGCATGCTATATCCTCACCCCCAACTGATATATTGTGCCAGGTTTTTGCCCATATGCATTATCTTGCACTTCTTTGCATTGAATTTCAACTGCCAAACCCTTGACCATTCTTTCAAGTTTCTGCAGGTCCTTCTCATTCTGTCACACCCTCTGGTGTGTCTACTCTGTTACAGAGCTTTGTGTCATCAGCGAACAGTGAAATTCTGCCTTCTAGATCCTGTGCAATGTCACTGATGAGATGTTGAATAGGACCCGGTTCCCAGCACTGCAGTCCCTGTGGTACCCACTGGTTACTCTTCCTCCTGTGGAGTGACAGCCATTTACCACCACCCTCTGTGTCCTGCCACCCAGCCAGTTACCTACCCACCACACTACTGTCCTGCCCACACCCATATTCCCCAGTTTGTGTAATAGTCTTCTATGTGGCACAGTGTCAAAGGCCTTGCTGAAGTTCAGATAGGCCATGTCAACTGCCTCCCTAATCCACCTCCCTAGTCACCAGTCAAAAAAATTCAATGAGGTTGGTCTGACATGGCCTCCCCTGGTGAAATCATGCTGCCTTGGGTCCTGTGGTCCATTGACAACCAGATGTTCCACCAATCTCTCCTTCTAGTAGTGCTTCCATGATCTTTTCCCACTACCGAGGAGGCTGACTGGTCTGTAGTTCCTCGCTTCCTCTTTGTTCCCACTTTTGTATAAGGGACTACATCTGCTGTCCTCCAGTCTTTGGGTACCTCCCTGTTTCCAGTGATTGGCTGAACAGGATAGCCAGAGGTTCAGCCACCACCTCTCTTAGTTCTTTAAGGACCCTAGGGTGCACCCATCTGGCCCTATTGCTTTATCAGCTCTTATTACTTCCAGTTCTTTCAGGACCCTTTCTGTAAAGGGACTTGTGTCCATTTCTGCACCATTCTCACCCTTGTACTCCCTTCAGACCCATTACCCCCTCTTCCTTAGTAAAGACTGAGCAGAAATACTTGTTCAATATGTCAGCTTTATTGTTGTCATCCTCCACACAGCTCCCATCCTCCCCCTTCAGTCTCACTATCCCTCCCTTTGTCTTTCTTTTTTCACTTATGTACCTGTAAAAGGTTTTGTCCCCTTTACCCACTGATTTTGCACTTTCATAGTCAGCTACGGTGCATATCCTGCCTCCTAATTTGGTGTCATCAACAAAGACACTGTACCACAGCTTTAGATTTCCTCCACTAGCCAATATGTATAGTTTGAATAATATAGAGCTTAATATTGACCCCTGTGGCACCCCACTGGTCACTCTGATTGGGGAGGACACACATCCATTTATTTTGACCCTTTGTTCCCTTTTGCTAAGCCAGGCCTCAATCCAAATCACAAAGTTCCTGTCGATCTTTAACTAATTTAGTTTGTCTGTTAATTTGCTATGTGACACTATGTCAAAAGCCTTTTTGAAGTCAAGATATACAACGTCTGTTGGTATTCCATTGTCTAGATTTTCGCTTATTTTCTCATAGACACTCAGTACGTTTGTTGTGCATGACCTGCCTCAAGTGAAGCCATGATGATGCCTGTCTTTTAAACTTAACTGCTCTACCTGAATATTCAACCTTTCTTTAATACAGCTTTCCATTAGTTTCCCCAAGGTGATTGTCAGACTAATGGGTCTATAGTTCTTTGCTTTATTCTTTAATCCCTTTTTATCAGTATTTGTATCAGGACTACAACTGCACTCCTCCAGTCCTCCTGTACCTCCCCCTCCCCATGGATAGATTGAATATATATGTCACTGGGTCTACTAGTTGATGTGCAATTTCTTTAATTATTTTTGGTCCCATGTCGTCTGATCCAGATGATTTAGTTTCTTCCAGTGTGAGCAGCTAGTTCAAACCCTCTTTTCTTTCTATTTGTATTAAGGTATTTACCCCTTCTACCTCTCTGTTCATGTTGTCTTTTATTTCTGAATTTTCAAAAATATTTCCAAAGTATTTGTTGAATATCTCTGCCATATCATTGTTGTCATTTATTTCCTTGCCATCATGCATTAGTGGCCCTACAGTATGTGTCCTTTTTGGGGGGAGTTTATGTATTTAGACAACAATTTTGGATTAGATTTGTTACTTGCTAGTTGTTCTTCTAATATTCTCTTGATTTTCATATCTCTCTCTTGAATATTCTTATTGCTTCCCTATATCTATTTACATTTGCCTCTGAAGAGTTTACTTTCATCATTTTACAGTGTCCTTTCTTCCCAGATATGATTTTCTTTATATTAGCTGTGTAAGCCACAGTGGCATCTTACCTTCCTATTATACAATACTTTCTTTGGAATGTATGCAACCCTTAGTGTGTGTATTTTTCTCTTTAGTATGTTCCATGTTTGGCTAAAGTTCTTTCCAGCCATTTCATCCATCCAGTCCCAATTCCACATACAGTTCTTTATTCCCTCATAGCCTGCTTTGTAATAAGTATACACTTTTATCACCCTGTTATTTGATATTATATGTCTATTCATTTTATATAATATCATATTATGGTCACTACTTGAAAGGGGTTCTAATATTTCATATGTGCATTCATCAGTAAACTTTGTGAAGACAAGATCTAATATACTCTCCCCTATAGTTGGTTCATTTATGTTCTGTGCCACATTACATTCATGAATAATATCCAAGAAGTGGCCTCCACTATTAGTAGTTGCTGAGTAGGTTTTCCAGTTTATCTCTGACATATTAAAATCCCCTACAACTAGAGTGTTGTTAGAGCTACTAACTACATTTAGTACTTTTTCATACAATTGTATGTTTTCAGCTGTTTTTATATCAGGAGGAATATGACAGTTCCTTATAACAAGTTGGCTGCCTTTTACATTATTTATTTTAATCCATATAGTTTCAGTTTTATCCTCATCATTTGGGTCATACTCAGTAGGGTCTAATGAATCTCTACAATAAATAGCAACACCCTCTCCCCTCTTATTTTTTCTCTGGTTACTGAACAGTTGATAGCCGGTAATATTTCAGTTCCAGTCATCTAATTGAGCCCACCATGTATCAATCACTGCTACTGTATCAGGTTTTAACTCTAGTACCTTAACCCTTTGCTCATCTATTTTGTTGCATAGGCTTTTTGCATTTAAGAGTAAAATAATAAGTTCCTTCAGTTTTTCAATTTTTAGCTCTTATCTTTTGCTTTGCAATTTCCTCTCTTGCACTATTTTGTTTCCCAACAGCCCTAGAGATCAGTTTAAAGGTCTATTCATTATTTGATTTAAATGCTCAACCAGTGTTTGAGAGTCTGTTTTGTTTAAGTGCAATCCATCCTTAGTGTAAAGATGCTACTTCCCCCAGAAACACTCCCAGTTTTTTTAGAAATAGAAAGTCTTCTTCGTATGTCCAGTCATCTAACCATTTGTTTAATTTGATTGCTTCCTTTTCCTTCCTCTTTGAGTTCTTTGCACTGGTAATATTTCTGAGATAACCACTTTACAGTTTAGTGATTTTAATTTGCATCCCAGCTCCATGAAATCTTTCTTAATGTCACTTAATGTTTTTTTCTGATGTCATTAGTACTAACATGTACTGCAATTGTTTTATTTTCCTCTGTTGTACTTTGCAGCACCCTGTCTAAATTGCTATTAATGTCTCTTATTTTTGTCCCCAGAAAGCAGGATACCAAATTTAGTTCCTTGTTGTCCTCACAGATTATTCTGTTTGTATATTTTAGTATGAAGTTTCCAAGCAGTATTTTCTGATTACTGTTGTTTGATTTCTGGGTGTGGGTAGGAGTATTATTAACTTCCTTTTCATACGTAGTATATTCTAAGGGAGTGTATCTGTTTGTCATTGCTAATTCAAATAGCGTCGGATCCTGTATAATAATGTTAGCCCTCCTGCCCTACTTTAACTTTCTCTGCTGTGCAATGGCCCATTCCATGTCCTTCTACCCTTCTGACTCTCCCTCTCATGTCCTTTTGCCTTTGTTTATAATTTTGTTTGACCTTTCCTTACTACTGCCTACATGTGTCACTTTTGATTCTCCACCATCTCTGTTCTCCCTTGGTGTAGCACATGGATTTATTTCCCTTAGCCTATTTTCCATAAATATTTATAAATCTATTAATTCCTTCATTTTATTTATCTCTGCTGTTAGTCTGTGCACTTCATTTCCCAACATCTCCAACTTACAGCAGTTGGGACATTCTACATTGTTTTGTGTTGTAGTGTGTGTTGTTACCTGTACTTCAAGATGGCTGCATTTAATACACAGTATCCCCACTTCCCAATTTTTAAACTCAACAGTTTCACTGTTACTAAGAATATCCACCATCTTATTAAGTGTTGGAACTTTTCTTTAGGCAATGATTTCACCAAACAGTGTTACAGTTAATCCTGTTAATTCCTTACACTTAGTACGCTGGTAGCTACCTCTCTGTTACAATATCCTACCTGGATGGAACCTTTTCACTGAGAAAACTTCTTTCTGTGTTGCTTCCTGACAACTAACTGCTGGCTAGAACCACAATATACACTGGGACTAATAAGCATTTCTTGCCTGCTGCCTTGTCGGTCCCTGCTGAAACTGCAGACATGCACAGATGTGCTTGTCTCTGCATGTGTCTCCATGTGCGCCCACCCATTTGTGCTCGTGCCACTCTTAGAGCGGCTTGAATTTAATGTGCTAAGTCCCAGAAGTCAAGTCCATGGATCCCATTGCCACATACTGCCCCTTCAATTAAAATCACAGTTATAACAATTACAATGTTTCTAAAATATATGGTGGCCTCCCCAATGTGAAAAAAAAGGCAGTAATGCATGCTTAAATCTAAAAAAATATAAAATCTTATGAATGAATGTGAGGTGACCTGTGTAGTTCCTTATGCTATCGGTGAACTACACTTCCCAGCCCTCTTGAGGTCATTGCTCAGTGACAGGCTACACTAATCCTCCAGTCAGTGAATACCTATTGCTCTTTCTGGAGTGTTACTGAATGCCTGCAAACATCTACTGCAGGAATTAGACTGGTTCTATATGTTTTCCAACACACTCTCTATGTCAGACAAGGAACTCAGTAAATATGCTGCACCCACTCTCACATCAGTGTTATTAGACAACTCCCCTGAAGAGTGACTTGAATTTAAAGTGCCAAGTCCCACAGGTCAAGTCAGTGGATCCTGTTACCACGTCCTGCGCCTTCAATTAAAATCACAGTTAAAAAAATTATGATGTTTCTAAAAGATATTGTGGCCTCCCCAATGTGAATATAAAGCAGTAATGCCTGCTTAAACCTAAAAAAATAAAATCTTATGAATGAGTACCAGGCATCCAGTGTACTTCCTTATGCTTTCAGTGAACTTCCAGTCCTCTTGAGGTCATTGCTCAGTGACAGGCTACACTAATTCTCCAGTCAGCAAATATATATTGTTGTTTCTGGAGTGCTACTGAATGCCTCCAAATATCTATTGTAGGAATTAGACTGGTTCTACTCATTTTCCAACACACTATCTATATCAGGCAAGGGACTCAGTATGTCTGCTGCACCCACTCTCACAGCAGCTACTGTATTTTTGAATGGCATGTTGCAGGCAGACTGAATCTTACATTATCATCACAATTACATTTGTCATCATCTAAACAGGTTTTCTGCCACAAAATATATTGATTTTAAAAGGGCACCACTTCTTTATTGATTAACTTAATTTGCAAATCTTGTATGTTCCAACTCATTAATGTGAGATTTCCCAGGGCACAGTCATCTAAAGTGTTTTTTTTTTTATTCCCATGCCTTTGCTCAGTTCCACTTATCATCTCCAGCAGTCATTTTGCCACAGTCTGAGGCAAAACTTGAAAATGGTCTTCTGTATCTAATTCAAAAGACATATCAAAAACTGCTCCATGTTCTTTCTATTATTAAATATGAACTCCTTAACATTATTTCAACTATTTTTGATAGTGTCTGCTGGATCATTTGAATAATGTTTTTTCTGGTTTTCCTTAAATGTAGGGGGTTATAGAGTACTGTTTCCAAAAGGGTTAGACCTTTCATTAATACAATACTTGCAAAGTTAGCTAATATTGTTTCATGCCTAGCCTCTGTGTGTTTCTCCCAGTCCTCTACAGCAATGCCCTCCAAGTTAGGTTCAAATGGCTGTCTGTTAATTTCACTGCAAATACCCATATTTAGCAATGTTGATTTGTCTGTTGCTAAAAGTAGCACACTTTTTAATTCAGGTACCTTTACTATAAAACAGACTCAGTTTCTTTTATGTGAAGCTTTGTACCTACACGCAGATTTTATCTCTCTCTCTGTCATGTACTGTATTTTTTCTAGTAACAATTGGAATAAATCACAAGCAATATCCTTTAAAGTTTTAGTAGTTTAATTTCTCTGTGGTAGGTTCTTGATATGCAAGGGTAATAATTTCCTTACTTTCTTATTTACTAGATATTTTTTTCCAAAAACAATAGTCCCATGTTTGGTCCTATTAACTTCATCCTGCCCAGAAGTATGCATTTCTAAATTCTGTAGTCCTTCTGTTGTGTTGTAGTTTTGCTCATTTTAGTAACCATTTGATCCTGTTGAGTTTTTGTAACTTCAGGTTGTTTATCTGCTTCAAGGATAAATGCTGTCCTAACTACTTTTAAATTCTGATTATTTGTTCCCTTCTGTTTTTATTACTTTCTACTAATTTGGCCACTTGAAATTGTAGTTCAGCCATTACTTCAATATTATTTAACACTGGATCTAACATAGTGTCTTTTAAAGGGGTAAATTATTTTCCCATTCCTAGAATTTCTGGTATCACTGTGTATACTACTTTAAGTAATTCTGTTAATTAATCTTGATTATTTGCACAATAAGTACAATTTCCATATTAATTATTATCATTCTTAAGGTATCCTCTAGTACTTGTGCTATTCCTTGTAGCTGTATCTACATTAATCTCACAATTATGTATATTTTCTTTCTGGCAATTTTCTCCATTTCCCCTTCTAGATGGAGGTTCAGTATATGCCTCAGAATCTGAATCTGAACTGTAAAGGATAACTTTGGAGTCTCTCACTTCAGTTTCAGACATATCATCTTGTATATCTCCATTACTAATGCTATTGATCTCAGAGCTAGATTCAGGTAATCCCAAGCATGCTAATGCCCAGTTGCTATTATTAATGTTTTCAGCAGTTTCATGTAACACCTTTTTCTCTCTTCTCAAATGTTCAAGAAACTTGTTGTAACTTATTTCAGTTGATATACCTTGGTCTTCTTCTACTTGTATCACACTTTTCACTACCGTATTTCCTGCCTCTCTCTCTCTAATGTAGTACAAGTTTCTACATGTTCTGCAATTTCAGGATGAGTGCTCTGTTGCCAAATACTGATCTTTCAAGCATTGGATATACAGTAGGGGTAGATGTCATCTGTGAACTTATAAAATTCTCCAGATTTTATTTTTTGTTTTTGTCCTCCCTTTAAAGTCACAGGGCTTGTAGTTAACTTCATTTTATATTGTCTGTGTCTTTTGTAGTCTGTCCTTTTCCTTCCCTATTCTTTTATCATATTTAACCTTTTCTCTCTTTTTATTAAAGTTTTCTCACATTTGTATTTTTTAATAACTTCATTTTTCTCTAAATGTTCCAGAGTCCCTGGTCCTTCCATTATATTGGGGTGGGGTGGGGGAGTTAAGGGGGTCCTTGAGCAACCAAGATAAGGGAACTTGCCTTTCCACATGGAAGGGCAGGAAGGATTGTTCCTGGCAGCACCCTTCCCCCATTAACATGTTGGTGCTACAGCAAGGGGGCCGGGGAGAGGGGAGGGTGGACAGGGTCAGGAGACAGACAGATAAGGAGAGTGGAGTACAAATGAGCTGGCAGGCAGGGATTGGGTGGCAAGGGAAAGAGAGAGAGGGGTGAGGGAGCAACAAAAAGAAGGCACCCAGCAGCAGCAAGCTCTTTCTGCTTGCTGACCAAAATGCTGCTGGGTACTCTTGTAGCATATGCTAGGGAGTCTCCAGGGTCAGCACGTGGCAGTTGGCTCTTTTGCGCTTAGTGCATTTTTTCATAGCAGCAAGCAAATCCACAGTTTTCTGCACCACCTCGTATGAAAGGGGTCTTTTGTTTTTAAAGCAAGAGGCATTGCAGTGTTTTTTATGAGTTTTTCAGTGGCAGAAGTGGCCAGTGAGGAGCAGGTGGTGAGCGCCATGACACAAGGTAAGGAAGGGTCCTCTGAGTCTGCGTTTTTGTTTAGCAAAGTCATGGTGTCTACATTGGTTGGCTGAGGACCACAAGAGGTCGGTAGAAGACCAAAGTTGGTTGCTGGGAGTAAAAACTCCTTTGTCCTGGATGCACGGTCTACCTGAATGTTGCTGAACTGGGGGGGCTGCTCAATCATTAGGGTCAAATTACATCAAGTGCTGTTTGTTGTCAAGCTTTGTTTCTGGCTGTTTCTTTAAAAACTATTGTTACCAGGTTATGTGGGTTGCGTAGTGCAGGAAGCAAAACACAGAGACCAGGGAAAGAGTTTGTTCATGGGGCCTTGTTTTTTCATTCAGTGGAGCAGAATTGCTTGTTTTACTAAGAAAACGTGGAATTTCGGCATTGGTGCCAAGAATGTGAATGCCATGGCAGTCGACAGAGGGGATTCTCTTGGCTGGGGGGGGTAGCTTCAGCCCAGGAGCCATGTGAGGCACCAAAGAGCAAGTTTAGTGTAAGACCTCGGAGCACTGGGAGCCTGTTGCAATCGGAAGGTGTAAGGCTGGAAGGGAGTGCGTCTCTGTCTAAGGGGACTGGCTTTTGTTTTGTTGGATGGAGAGAGAGTTTTGGCACAGTGGTGTCTTTTTGCCTTTCAGGCATCTGGGAAGCAACAAGGCCAAGTGGCAGCAGTCATCTTGTGCAGGGCCCTGGGTGTGGAAGAAGGCTTGGCACAATGGTGCTGGTGGGAGAATATGCACATGGGGGGCTCCTGGACAAGATGGAATTTTGTGGTAAATCCAGTGTTTTCTCACCGTTTTCGGCTGTTTTCAGGATGCCAGCAGGGCCACGTGGTGGTGGCCATCTTGAGGAGGGGGGGAAGAGGGGAACAATGTAAGTTTTGGGCCTACAACTGGGAATATGGTTGCTGTTTTGAGCAAAATTAGATCTGCCAGGAAGCATAAGAGCAGCCTTACTTGCCTGCAATGCTAGAACATTTGCTCAGAAGGCCATAAAAATACGAGGAGGATGGGGGGGAGGGTATGGCCCTAGAGTTTACAGTACTGAGCTGTGAATGCAGTTGGGATACATTCCAGCAGACATACTCGGATTTGATTCCTGCAGCCTCCACTTGCAGAATGTGTTACTTAACCTCCCCAGTGCCCATGGGTTGGCCCCTGAAAACAGATATCTGTGTCTAGTGGACCTTACCAAAAAAAAAAAAAAAGACAAATAACATTCTTTTGTCTGTTATTGCAACAGATCAGGAGGCAGGGCCCTTGGGAGGGGGGCTGGGCCTGGAAGGGCAATAATGTGGTACAGATGGAAGGACTATGTCATGATGGATTACACTAATGGTTTTACATGTTATTACAGCATTATATTTTGCAGATTATTCAGGATGGCCTCCAAGAGAAAGACAACCAGGGAAGAAGCCATACAACAGTGGGCCCAGATGATGGAGCAAGCCAAAAGACTCCTGGAAGCCATGGGGGATGGCCAGGGAGAATTGGCACCAGGTAGGTGGGAAAGAAAGTGGAAGGATGGGGGCACAGCGGGAAAAGGGAGGGGGTCATGAGGAGGGAAGTGGCCAGCCTGGGGGAACCCAGTTTCAGACATCCAGGATGAACCACGGCCTTCTCCTTCTCCAACCCCAGTTCCCCCACCACCTAAGCCCCTACCTGCCACTCCCCAACCTGGGACAGTGCCTGAGCCCCTGATCCCAGACCACCCTTTGGCACCAGGGGGAGGAGCAGGAGCACCACCTCAGCCTGCACCCCCTTTCAATCCAATCCTGCCAGCAAACCTGATGACCACCGGGTCTACAGGCACCCTGCAAGCAGATACGTCTGACAGAATGGTCAAAGGAACCATCAGGCAATATGTAGAGAAGATGTTGAAGGCTACGGAAGTTGGCGGGGTGGCACAGTTAGAAAAAGCCTTCCAAGAAATTAAAAAAGGAAAAGAGGGGAAGGAACAAGGGGACTCGGTGGTGTGACAACCTTCCGCACCAGTTACAATGGATGGGGGCACACCAGGGGTGCATTTGGGAAACCATGTACAGCTAGCCACCAAACAGAAAATTTGAAGAGGGGAATACATAGATATGTTTTTGCTAGCTCCCAAGGAGAGTGTGAAGAGGCAGGAAGAGAGGGAGACAGTGGGGGAAAAAGGAATGGAAGCTGTGGTCATGTTACTGGGTAAGAAGGAAGGGGATAAGCCAGAAAAGGGGAAGACATGGGATACATAGACAGTGGGTTTCACACATTTTAGTGCGATCATGCAGAAGAAGAGGCCCAAGCTGGTGAAGCCTCTCCTGGCCTATTTCCTGATCGTGCATAGTGCCTACAAGATGAGAGAGGGGAATAACTGGATCCAATATGAGATGTTCTGGACTCAGATGGCCACAGGTGGTGACGTCCGTTGGGACACCCGACATTCTGACATCTGGTTTGAGACCATGACAGTCTCAGGAGGTGCAGAAGGAGACTGGGGTAAAGCGACAAGTATGGGAAAAAAATGCCGTTTGGGTTTTAACAGAGCGTACTGCTCCTGGCCCAATTGTTGTTTTCATTATGCATGCTCGAAATGAAGGTGGAGCCACCCTGCATCAAAGTGCAGAACCCACCTAACCTATTCCAGGAGTCCAAACCACAGTCAGCAGCCCTTTCGGAGGGGGCTACTTCATGGGGGATGGGGCACTGGTGGCCAAGGACAGGACTTCACCAGGAACCAGATGGGGCACTCACTCAGGTGAACAATCAGAATATAGGGGGGAGGGCAGGGGAATGGGGGAGATATGGGTTACATTTAGCGGCCACATCAGTGAGGGTAGAAGTCCTGGAGGTGTGGCTGGCCGACTACCCTGATGAGTGTGCTGCAAGGATCTTAGGGGAAGGTTTCTGTAAGGGTTTTAACCTCTGTTACAGAAGGTGGTGGGTGGCAATGCAGGTGAAAAACCTACGCTCAGTAAAAGGGCATGAGGACCTGCTACACAGAAAAATTGAAAAGAAAGTGAGGGCAGGGAGAGTGGAGGGCCCCTTTATGGGGCCCCCATTTCCCACTTTTAGAGTCTCACCATTGGACTTGGTGCTCAAAAAACAGTCGGGTGAATTCAGGGTGATTCATCACCTGTTTTACCTGGCGGGGGTGTTGGTGAATGACTACATCAGTGAGGAAGATAGCAAGGTGTCATATGCTATATTGGACAAAGTGGTCAGACTGCTCAGACTGCTCAGGGTCATGGCTACACCATGGCTAGCAAAGACCAACATTGAGGTGGCCTTCCACTTGCTGCCAGTAAGACCCAAGGATTGGGATTTGCTAGGTTTTAGGATAGGGAGCGACTGCTATTTTGATAAGGCCATGCTGATGGGTTCTTCGATTGCATATGCAGCTTCCAAGACTTTCAGCACCTGGTTGCAATGGGTTTTCCAAAGGGAGGATGGCCCTGGGGCAGTGCTACACTACCTGGATGACTTCCTACTGGTAGGGGAGGGGCACGCTGGGGTGAAAGATATGTTGAATCGATCGAATGTGCTGTATCCTGGGGGTACCACTGGCACCAGATAAAACTGAAGGCCACAGCCGAGCCATTGAATTCTTAGGCTAGAGATAGATGCTGCAGCAGGGCTGTTTTGGGTACTGGAAGGGAAAATCCTTCACCTAAGGGAGCTGCTAAAGGTAGTCAGGGGTCGAAGAAGGGTTCCTCTGGTCCAGCAACTGATGGGCCATCTGAATTTTGCATGCCGGGCAATTGCGCCAGGGTGGGCATTTACACATAGTCTGGCACAGGCAACAAAGAGGGTTAGTAGGCCGCACCATGGGGTTGACATTAAGAAGGGCACGAGGGATGACCTGGGGTTGTGGGAACAATTTTTGAAACACTATAATGGCACTACTTTCTGGCAGGATGACTGGGTGTTCAACACTGACCTGGAATTGTATACAGATGCATCAGGGAGCCTCAGGATGGGGGCATACTTTAAAGTAAAATGGATCTCAGAACCTTGGCTGGAAAGGTGGGTTGCTCAGGGCCTGGGAAAAGATATCACCTTCCTGGAGATTTTCCCGAATTGGGTCGCTACCCTGATATGTAGTAGTAGTAAAATTTTTATTTATGCAGGATATGAAGACCGCTTCAAACACCATTAGGGTTACAATAACCCCCTTTACAAGGTGCACCTGTTTAGATGTCAATACAAAGTTACAATAAAAATAAACGAGCAATAAAAGCTGCGCATAAAACAGTACAATAAATTACATAGTACAGAACAACAATTTGTGTCATAGCGCTTAAAACATCATCAGGCAATACTGATCATCTGTTACACACACATCGAAAACATAATTCTTGCTTCATAGCAAAATTAAATTTAGCTATAGTCAAGTCTTGAGTTCTCAGCAGTAATGGAAGTTCATTCCAAGTAGTAGTTGATATGGGGGGGGGGCATTGAGTAACCAGAATATATTTGGACCTGTTACCTGGGTGTGCTAGAAAAATGGGTTCATATTTGACCCCAGGACTTGAGACTGGTAGTGGCTTGGACCCAAAACAGACAGGAGGGTGACCATGTTTGTCTCCTGTTCACATATTGCACTTCGAGGTTGGGCACTGTGGGAGCAGAGGGCCTGACCCCCGGAGTGCGTCTGTGACACTGCCCACCCCTACCAGCATATGCAACTGTGTAATGATGGTCCCCCTGGAATAGAAATATTAACCACTCCCCAACTCATACCAGTCTCCCCCCAAATGTCTGAGTTGGGAGCTCACACAGTCTGCCTGGTACCCAGTGGAGCAGTTGCAAGCCTGATATCGGTGCAGCTTGTTGGCCAGCGTTGATGCACTTCTGAAATACTTGGTGAACACAAACCACTAGAACTGATGCAAATGACCAAACAGTAACTTTGAAGGAACAATTTATAACACCCCCAGTTGCAGGCAGGCCCTGCATTTACTCACAGTTCTGTAGCACAGTTCTTGCAGGGTCTGGATAACAGTGATTTGTTCAGTCTGTAGAGCTGGGGCCTCAAACAATGTGCTCAGGGTTGCAACCTACTTGTCTGTAGTAGGACCTTTGCAGCTGGTCACATCCATAGAGTGGCAGACTCTTACAGCTTGTCATCTTCTCTTTGGCATTGTCGCAAGGGCTGGAACAGACCAGTACTGGGGACCAGGGCCACACACATCATCCCACATGTCCAGGCATCGAACCCTCGGAGGGGGGGACAATGGGTAATGCCAGACTGTGACACTATCTGGCTGATTCCCCAGACAGTCCTCAGCTGGCAGTGACTCTTATCCTGGTGCTTAAAGAACATGCAGTCTTTTCTTCCTTCCGCAGGCTAGCAGACGAGGGTACCTCCTGGAGCAGGTCGGGATCACCCCCCAGGGCTGAGGGTGGCAATCAGTCTCTCTGGTATTTTTCAAATGGAAGATTCAAACTGCAAAGCAGTTTTTCACTCTTCTCTGGTGTTCCAGAGTGTAGAATGCTTTATACAAGTATCCCAGGAGGCGACTGGAAGCCTTACGCCATCTTTCAGACTCTTTTACCAGACACAGCCTAGCCCTTCTCATTTGTGGAGAGCTTCAGGCAGAGTGCACCAAGATCACATTCCTTATCCCTTTCCCAGGAGACATTGCTCAGTCCTCTAGGGCTCCTCAAATTTTGATTGGCTGCTTGCCAGGTCAGGGGTAACAAATATGGCTGCTGAAGTCCTACATAAACAAAAGTTCCAAATTTAAAAGTCCTTTGTGGGGCGTATGTATTATTTTAACATTTAAATACCCTCAAGGTCTGTAGTTGCTCCTCTGCCCTGCTGTCCGGTGGCAGAATGGGGCATGGCAGAGACCCCCCTGCTGTCACTAGTGCTGTAGCACTGTGCCTCCAGGTGACAGGCAGAGCTATAATTATTCATGGCAGCTTCAGCTGCTCTTAAAGTTGTAGCACTTAAAAGCGCTTTTACAACATTCATTTCTTCTTCCCCTCTAAGTGTGCCTTCAGACCTCCACTTACATTGTTGATGTCCCTGGGAGGCCAGAGCACACAAAGGGGAACTGAAGAGAGTCACCAGAGTGGCTTTATCACTTAGCGCTGCAGGGCTTGCTGGCTGAGCATGTCAACCGCACCAGCTCACACGTTCGAGCAGGAAGCAGCTTGAATGTGCGCAGATTGAGTTGTGTGGCACTCGCCGAGCTGTTTTACCACCACACTGGCAGTTTTTACTTTTTACTCTTGCTCTTCTGGTCCCCCATTTTTTGTTTCTCAATAAAATTTTATTTGGTTTTAAAACAAAATATACATTATACATAATATTATGAAGGTAGAGGAAGTGCAAACATCTAATGCTGGCATAACATAGTCAGATTACTTCCTTGTATTACATATAGTAGAACAGAGAAATAAGGACATGTCTTAGTAATAATCTAAGTCGCATTTGTTGCTTCTAAATAAATTACTTATCATCCTAGTGAGGTAATACAAACACGCGGAGGCCAGCAGGAGCAACAAAGGGAGAAGACCAGGATTGGAACTGGCAGACAGGCAGCTGGGGGGGGGGCAAAATAAGGTAAACTCCACTCAAGGAGGGGTTACATTCAGGATGTCTGCTTTTTCCTGCTCCCCCTGCACCCAATAACCCCCTTTCCCTCTTAACCTTACAGCCCCTTCCCTGGTCTTCCTTTTTTCGCTTACATACCTGAAAAATGTTTTTGTCCCCTTTCATTACTGCCTGGGCTATTCTCTCCTCTGTTTTCACCTTTGTGCTCCTTACTGCGCTCCCTGCCTCCCTCTGTTTCTCCTGATACACAGCCCTATCCTCCACCCTCTGTGTCTTCTACTTCCTGAATGCTAACTCTGTTGACCTTACCTTCCCAACACCTCTTTTGGGGACTACAGCGGTCTATTTTTCCTCTTGCTTTTACTCACTTGTCTGATGCAGAGGTTTGTTGCCTTCACTATGCCCCCTTTTAATTTTGTCCACTGTTTCTCCACTCCACCCAATTCCTCTCTCCCCCACTGCCAGGGCATCCCTGAAACATTGTTTCATCTTTTTAAAATCTGCCCTCCTGAGGTCCAGGACCCTCGCCCATGTGTGGTGTAATTCTGACACTGTTCTTATATTAAACCACACTGTACAGTGATCTCTGGTCCCCAGGTTCCCTCCCACCATGAAGTCTACATCACTGTCCCTGTTAGTAAGTACAAGTTCCAGAAATGCCCCATCATTGTTGTCTGAGGAATGCCCCCTGTAGGGAATCCAGAATGTCCCTGCTTCTAGCTGCAGCTGGGAGGCTGTAATCTACATCCGGCAGATTGAAGTCCCCCACCAGCAGTACCCCCCCTTATTTGCCATCTTCTGGATGGCTTCCACCAGAATCTTATCAAATCCCCCACCCCATGCTCGAGGTTTGTAGATCACTCCAGTGTGAATGGTTGCTCCATTCCCTATCTCTAGGGTGACCCACAGTACCACTGCTAATCCCTGTATCCCCTGTATCTCTGTTGCTTTTATTCTTTCCCTCACATAAGACACCACTCTGTCCTTCCTAAACAGAGTATAGCCTGGTATGGCTATATTCCAGTCATGGTTCTCAGTGCACCATGACTCGATAATGGTGACAATATCTAAGTCAATTTCTGCTATAATGGCCTCTAGGTCCAGAATTTTATTTCCCAGACTTCGAGCATCTACACACATGGCCTTCCAGATTTTGCTACTATCCTGCTTGTCAACACCCCCATTTTCCCTTTTGCCCTCTTTCCTTACATCCACTGCTCTCAATCCCATCTCCCTTCATTACTACCATTTTGTAGGTACCCTTGGGGATTTCTCTCCTTTAGGGTTCTCCCTATGGACTATTTCAGCTTGTGGGGGACAGTTAATGCCTCCATGCTTCCTTCTGCCACCCCCCTCAGCTAGTTTAAATGTTCCCCAAAGTAACATTTAAACCATTCACTGAGGACTGCGGTTTCCCTACTGAATGGATACAGGCCATCTTCTCTATATAGGTCCTTATCCCTCCAGGTGGGACCCCAGTCCCCAATGTAGCTGAAACCCTCCTCTCTGCACCACTCCTTCAACCATGAGTTGAAACTCCTGGTATGTAGTACCCTATCCTTCCCTCTGTCATAGACAGGCAGCACCTCAGAAAAATGCACTGAGCATGCTACCTGCCTAAGACCCCTCCCCAACCCCCCCCAAACTCCTCCTGCACTATCCCAGCCTCAACCCTAGCCAGGTCATTTGTCCCCAGGTGGACAATGACATCAAGATCTCCCTCCCTCCCTTCCTGCTGCCCTAGTGATCCTCAGGATTGACTTTCCATCCCTCCAAGGCATGGCACCACTTGGGCACCTAACCTCCATCTCCCCCTCCCTTCCTGTTCCCAGTTCTATCCTCTCACAATTGATTCCCCCACCAGGAGTTGCTTCCTCTTCCTCTGGGGTCCTCTGCCACCCTCCTTGGGCTCTCCACTACAGAGGACTCCCCACATCCTCCCTGGTCACTACCACTGGTGCCTCTATGGGACAGTTCTGCCCTGTCAGAGTGGCATAGGAATTCTGTAGTGGAACTGGATGGGGAATGTGCCTCTGACCCACCACCCTCACCCTCTCAAAGCCCACCATGGTCAAGCGACTCATCCAGTGACTCACTCACTCATATATTTTCTTAGAAGTAGATCCAAAATGGCATTGAGCAAAAGTTTGCTTTCTGGAAAAATAATTTAAACAGGGGCTGGTGAAATTTTATTTTCACTTTCAAAAAGAATGTGCTTGTTTCCTTGAAGAAAATTGCATTTGGTCATTTTCATGCAAATGGGAAAATCAAGTGAAAACCATGTGCAAACCACAGTTGGTTCCTGAAACAAACTGTGCGAAGACACAATTTTCACAAACAAATGTCATATTTTTGTGAGAAAAGCATGATTTTCATGCAGTTGGTCCCACTGCAAATAATGTTTGTGGAATTTGTGATTTTCGTAGAAATAATTCTGTGAAAATGTGCAAGGCAACTTTGCCCAGTCCTAATTGGAACATATTGAAAATGATACTCAATATTACTTGACCATTGTCACTTGTTTGCATAGTTGTGTAGATACAAGAGTTTAAAACTGGAAGTAATGCATATAACTGAAATGCTGACTATGACAACTTGCCTGTCTTCCTTCAGGAAACAGCCTATGTTGCTTTAGATTAGCCATCCATACCTCTGTTAAAGCATGAGCACAATTCCCCTGCTTTGATATGTTAATCAGGTTGTTTCAACAGTATTACATACTGCACTGTTTAGAGGAATACTTCATGGTAGCCGAGTTGGCTAGGAAATTAGTTTACACAGCATCTCGGTGGCTGATGCCTCTGAAAATTACAAAGTCATTATGTTTTAAGGCAGAAGATATGAATTATTCTCCAAATTCTTTAGTGGGTGGCACTGTCAGCATCAGATATCTTGTTAGAAAAGCATCAGGATTGTATCTGCAAGAACAAAGATATACAGATGATTGACATGATGGTTGTGCGTAGCTATGGATATCTCTTTGTAGCTCAAAATCAAAGGCTAGAAAAATTACTCCTTGATGTTGAAATGCTCTCCTTGACTACTAAGTAGACTGATGCACCATTGGAAGGCTAAATATGACCACTTTCTCAGAAAGATATAACCCAGAATATTACTGCTGCTTATAAACCAGTTTATCTGTAAGGGCACTGTTCTCAAAACAGTTTTGACCATTTTGCAATTAGGGCAAAAAAAAAACTTTGAGAACAATTACAACTGCTTTCCTTCACAGGTGTTTAGACTGACCTGATTGATCAAGCTGTTTCTTAAGAATTATTTATGATTTGGAACTACCACCTCCCATCACCCCATGAAGCACATTACTGTATTTATCTGTTCTTGTTTCTCCTCTCTATATTCCCTTCCCCAGGTTGCCCAAGCTTCGACTCAGTGTGCCAGCGCAGTCACCAATTTTCAAATAAATTAATAAAATGAATTATAAAATTGCAGTTCTGTTTGTGGTATTGTAATGTGTGATTTTATAGCAGTCACTAAATCAGTTCAACAAGCATTGTGGAGGACATACTTACACTATGGGGGGAGGGGTTTGAGACCATCTGCCTATTAAGCACCTCCCCACAGTGGCCAATTTGGAGATGTGCAGTGTGGAAATATATGTCAAGTATCACAGCCAAGAAGAGGGTGGAGTATGGCAGTTTGCATAGTGGAGAAAGAGGACAGGAGGTTAACATGGCGGGAAATTGGTGCGTAGAAGGACAGGGAACAAAAAACATATACCGTCTATAAATATGGAGTCACTGGTAAGTGAAAACATTTAGGATTTAAACTTTTGTACACCAGGGCCGGGATATTCAGAGCAGTTGCTCCAAGCACAACAGGGATGCACCTGCTCAACCACTGAAATGCGCCAAAATGCGATATTCAGTGGCAGCAGATGCGCAGCACAAAATCCAATGAACAAGAGCGCAATGGAAATGAAAGCATGTGCAACTGCAGGGGGAGTAACCATGAAGATGTGGTGCAGTGCGATATTCAACAGCAGGTGACATGTGCAACAGAGGAGCAACCAGAAGTTGCGCAATAGCGGACTTGAGCCAAAATAAAAGGGAGCAACCGAGGGAAGGAAGCTTATGCATGAGAGGAGCCATAGCGGCAGGGAGATGGGACATAGCAGCAGGGAGTGAGGGCAACAGAAAGCAGCACAGGAGTAGCCCAGAGGTGGACACAGTCACAGGGAGTTTGTGTGTGTGTGTGTGTGTGTGCATGTGTGTGTGTGTGTCAGAGGGACTGTGCGTGGGTGCCACAGAGGAGGGACAGCAGAGGGGCCCAGGCAGGCCACACTGTGAGTAGCACAGGTGGCGCAGTGACAGGGGTGCACCCGGTGCTAGGGCAGGGCCACAGCCAGGGGGATAGGGTAGACAGCCACCCAGGGGGGAACAACAACAACCCTGGACATGGTCAGTGCAACCTTCCAGATGGAGGCGGTCATGAGGGGTGTAAGGTGGCAGGGTGCAGGGAGGCACAGCCATGGAAGGACCCATCGGCGGTATGCCCAGAACAGACTGTATAGCACCCGTGTTAGCTTTGAGCCTTACACTGACACTGAGATTGTGGGCCAGTACCACCTGAACCGGGCCATTATGAGGAGGCTCTGTGAGCTGTGCAGTGAGAAGATGCAGGCACCCACAAGACAGAGCCATGCCCTGTTGGTGGAGACAAAGGTCACGGGCCACCATGTGCCTGCTCACCACAGGTACCTTCCAGAGACCAACAGGGGACACAACAGGCATATCCTGGTTGGCCGTGTCATGCATCCTCACACAATTCCTCAGTGCACTGCTGCCACATGCTGCGGAGTACATCTGTTTCCCCAGCACACAGGCACAGCGTACAGCAAACATGCAGGAGTTCCACAGGGTAGCACAGTTGCCTGGCGTGTTCAGGGCCATCAAATGTACCCATGTTGGCATCTGCACACCACCTGGCCCAGAGGGGCCGGCATACATCAACCACAAGGTATACCTGAGCATCAACTGCCAGATGGTGTACAATGCCAGGGGGTGCATAATCAATGTCTGAGCCACGCACCCTGTGGGAGCATACGATGCCTTCATCTGGCACCAGTCTGCACTGTGCCACAGATTCAAGAGTGAGGACATCCCCACTGGCAATCTAGTAGGTGAGTATGCAGTGCACGCTGGATGATGGGGAAAACAGGGTGTGTGTGTGTGGTGCAAGAGCAGGAGTGCCATGGGATGCAGTCTGGGTGGCCGGGGGCACAGTGACACAGGTCCCCATACTAATGATACCTTTCAACACACAGGCGACAGTGGTACTCACTCCGGCCCTGGCTGCTCACACCATACCGGCGGCCCCTTGACCCCAGCACAGCAACAGTATAATGAGGCACATGCCATGACACGGAACATCATCGAGCGGGTGTTCGGGCAGCTGAAGACTTGGTTCCATTGCCTGGACAGGTCTGGTGGTGCCCAACAGTACAGCTCCTCAAAGGCCTGTGGGCTATTCCTGACCTGCTGTATCCTGCACAACATGGCCACTGACAGTGGGATAGCTATTGAGGTTGAAGAGGGGGACAGCAGTGGGGATGATGAGATGCCGGTCCAGCTTGAGGTGGGCAGCCACCACCTGGGTGAAGGGATCCCCGGCTGGCCCGGATGGAGCAGCAGCACTGGAACACCATTGCTGAGGAGCACTATGGACCACACAGGTAGGTGAACATGTCCACAAGCATGCCTCAGGTATCAAAGCACAGCCGACAGACAGGCGGAGGCAGACACCCAGCCTGGGTCAGTGGCACGGGTGTGTGAATGGGGGGGCCTCGGTCACCATGGCAGAACACAGCAGGGCTGCACACAGCACTCACACACATGCACACACCCTCATCCCCTGCCCACGTAGCCACATGCACACCCACCCGCATACGCCCCCCACACACACATCAGACCCAACAGAGCCACACCCAGAGACAGGCACTGGGTGTGTCTCAGACACTGAGCACCATTGCGCAGTGGCAGACAGAGCTATGCTGGCATCATCATCATGCACACACCACAGTGGCCAGCTGCTGGGTGGGTGTGCACAGGGCCCCTGTGTGTGCAGGACTGGGTACCATACCTATGCTTTGCATACAGAAGACCACAGTGCACACAGGGCAGCAGCAGACAGCGGTCATGGAGGGGGTAGGGTCAGTCACGCTGCACAGTAGCACTGCCACCACAGACACGTGGGTGACCCTGCCGAGGCCTGCCGGCCAGCACAAGTTGCTCAGTGGCCTCATGGGGATGCACAGATGGTCCCTCAGGGTGACGCTGCATGAACGTGACTGGGTTCACACAGGTGCGTGCAGGCTACTAAACATGCCCACACCAGGTGTGCTTGGTATGCCCACAGCTGAACCCAGCATCGACATGGCTGGGGTCACCAGGCCCGGGGGGGGGACACTGCACTCCAAGGGGCATGCAGCGGCTGGGCACACAACTGGTCTGTCAGTGTTGCCAGGACAGTCATCACTGCAGTGGTGTGCCTATCCATGGCTGCAGTCATGTCCACCCACTGCGGAGCTAACTCTGCCAGGAGCAGGGCATGGTCCCTGCTGTGCCACTCCTCTGCCTGGCGCAGCTCCACGCGGAGTGCTTCCTCCACTACCACGAGTTGGATCTGCTGATCCACAGAGGCCTGGAGCAGACAGCTGTGGTCATCCAAGGGGTCATCTGCATGGGCACCATGCCGACCCATGGGTGAGACCTGGCCCTGCAGCGCAGCACCCCGTGATGGTGGGCGCTGCATGGTGGTGCCATCCTGGGGTATTACCTCACACAGTGCACCATTTCCGCTCGCTGCCACCAGCTCCCCTTCAACACTGTCCAGCTGCTGCCACCACCCCTCCGGCTGCTGAGCACTGGGTCTCACCAGCGCGGCTGCACCGGCACCACCTACATCACTGTCGCATCTGCACCCCCAGTGCTGCCCCACTGGACGCCGTGGACACGACAGGCACAGTGGCCGGTGGGCGGGTAGCTGTGTCAACATCGCCCGCAGAGCAGCTCTGGTGGTCGCCTGTCGAGGGTGCCCCCTGTGACACACCAGGATCACTGTCCAGGATGTATGTCACGTCATCATCGATGCTGGAGTCAGCCCCAATCTGTGTCTCGGCACACAGAACACTGTCCCTGACATCCTGTAGGAACACAGCCAGGGCCTCGTCTGCACCCGCACCACAGGCATCCGCCTGGACAGTCATGCAGGGCTGTAGAATGTCAGACTTTCAGACACCGTTGGAGGTGGATGGGTGCTCCACCTGTTCCAGGAAAGCACCCTCGGTGGACACACCAACCCCCACTGCTCCATGCAGGCGCTCAGAAGCTGAAAGGGAACACAGTACCATTAGCGGTGCTGACCAACCCCTGGCCCCAACCTCCTGCCACCCTCACACCGCCACCACCGTTCCTACCATGCTGTGATGGGCTGCCACCCATCTGGAAGCCTCCGCCAGGCACACCTTCAATGGCACAGTGCTGCATGCTGCCAGCCACCTGCTCCTCCTGTGGCATCAGGCATGGTACGACCTGCTGTCCCCCACCTGTGGCGGAACGCACTGCCCAGATAGTGGACACCTTCTCCTTGATCCTCCTCCTGTCAGTGTCAACCTTCTTCTTGCATTCCTGCACAGCATGCTGGTGGCTGCCCTGCTGGTTGACTGCATGTGCCACCTCCTCCCATGCTGTCACCTGGGCCTGTGGTGTGCCCCTCTGTCCACTCAGGAGTGGCTCCCTGTCCAGGTAGGCCTCGAATTGGGCATCTGACTCTGCCCTGGTGAAGTTCAGCCTTCGCTTACGCACCCTCCCCTGCTCCTCATTCTCCTCACATTTGGACATGCCTGTACCTGTGTAGATGGACAGGTGTTAACATGGACTGTTCAGTGCCACACTGCCCTCACAGCCCACTGTCCTGATGGCCTCACAGCATGATGCTTACCTTCAAAGGCTGCAATACCGATCCATGGCCTGTGCAGTTCCATGGCGCTCTTGTAGTGCAACGCATGCAAATGAGGTCATGCGCAACTGTAATGGAATGCAAATGCAGCAGGTGCACCACAGAATGGCTCATGAGCCGATTTGCATATCATGGCTGAATATCACGTGGCTGCGCCTTGCCCAATGAGGTTGTGCATGCTCAGGTCAGGGCACAACACTGTGATGTGTGCAGTCAGCCCCACAGCATGCATGCGCATGCTGCCATCACGTATGCCAGTAGTGCAGCATACGCACATTGTGCAGGAGGCAGCACAGCACCTGGCCACTATTGTGCCTGTGGCGTGCATGTGCTGTATGACCTACGGGGCACACGCATTATAGTGCAGCTGGCACAGTGTCATCATGCCCTTACTGCACCACTGTGCCATGGTTCCCTCCGTGCCTCTGTGCAATAGGCCACTGCACAGCGTTAGTGACATGCCCCTACCACGCACCATGCGAGGGGACCCCATTAGTGCAGTGGTGCTCTGTGTGCGGTCTTACCCTTGACCCCACGGAAGACCTCTGCCCTCTAGGCACTGTACGGCCACATGGCTGCTGCCCTATTGCACTGCTCAGTGACTGCGCGATTGCAAATGGCAGTGCAGCACCGCACTAGCACCGCACGTGGTCCTCGTGTGCTACTGGCCACCATTTTGATGTTTGGTTAGCGAGGGACATGCTGCACACCAGGGAACATCATGCCCCTATATGGGGTGACCTTGAGCTCACCAACCTTGTGGCAGTTGTGCAGCTACACACTGGGGCCCTGTTTGGCCAGGTGCCCCTCCAGAGGCCATGGACTGACATGTGGCAGGTGGTTGCGGATGGCTTGGAGGAGGCAACTGGCAGCCAGTGCATGGTGAAGCAGTGTCACCACCGATATGGTGACCTGCAGTGGTGGGACCCAGACCAGCTGAGGTGCTTGCAGGCATAGGTACGGAAAGGTGCAGTACCATGGCCACGTAGGTGCACAGTGAACTTTACCAGTCTCATCCAACAGTCCTTAGGGCACAATGGTCACCATTCCCCATGTCCAGGGGGTGGGGGTGGGTCAGCACATGTTTTAGCAGCTGTGGGGGTGCACCATGACTGCCCTGCACCACTGCAACCCAGACACACTGTGAGTCACGTCACACAGATCGGGGTTGGGGGGCCTATGGTTCAGACAGGTACTGATGTGTGTCTCTCCATGTTTCCCTCCTAGACCCTGAAGACAGGTGGAGAGCCCGGCTGGCAGTGGCTGGCCAGGGCAGGACTATGCAGGGGGAGAGGGGCATCAGCAAGCCAACACAGGTGGTGCTGCGGGGCAGCAGTGCCAAGGTGACCAGGATGCAGGTGAGTACCACTTTCCCCTATACATGTGTGCATGATGGCTTGCAGGGGTAGGGGTGTGGCATGGCCCCTCTGCTCACGGCCCCTCCAGCTGTGCACCATCCATGGAGTCCTCTGCACTGTTCTGTGGCCTTGCACATGTGGGTGGGTGTCGTGTGTGGGCTGTGGGTGCACTCAGTGCCGGGCTGTGCCACTGCCATCACACTGAATTGCCATGATGCCAGATGGCCAGGTGCAGTGCATGGGCAGTGATGATGTGCAGCAGATTGCATGGCTGTGGCTACACGGGTTGGTGGCTTATGTGGGCACACCCACTGTGGGTGGTTGCAAGCCATCCCAGGGGCGCCGGACACGCTGCATACCGTGCACGTTGGGTGGACTGTGTTAACCTGGCCAGGCACTCATACTGTTTCCGCTCCCTTGTCCTAGGTGGCCAATGATGGGAATTGGTGGAGAGGACCCACCAGGAGCTCCTGCAGGTGATGAGGGCCACCCTAGAACTGCTGCAGTGACATGACCAGAGGTCCAGGAGGAGTCACCACAGGCACCGGAGGGCGGTGGCGGAGGACCGGGGCCACCATTAGGGCCTGATGGCCTGCATCATTGCCCCTCCTCACCTGGACTGTTCCCCACACTCCCTTGACCCCTACCGTTGCCTTTCCCCGCATCCTCTGCCCCTTTCCCCTACTCCCCTTGTAGCATCCTACCCATACCTCTCCCCGATGTACATCTCTGTATATAGTTGCTTTTCCCTTGTTGCTGTACTAATACATACATTTGTATTTACATCCGTGTCTGTCTCTGATTTGCAGGTGATGCATGGGGCCTTGCTGCAGTGGTTCATGGCTGCTGTGTGGTGGGGCTGGGGTGGGCGTGGGTGTGCCTGGTGGTGCTCCTCCACAGGTGTGGGTGGGGGCCATGGGCTATCTATACAGGGCATGTGTGGTGTGCCCTGTGCACTGTTCACCTATGTGATGCAGGCTGTGGTACGTGTGGCACTTCCCAGGCCCCCCGTTAGTGTGGCCATTGCCTGTGTGGCTGTAGCCATTGCAAGTGCACCACCTGCATGCACCACTGGGGTCCGTGAGGTCATGTGGCTACTGCTGCCACATGCTCACCTGCCAGCGTGCCTTCAGGGCAGGCCGAATCTGTCACCTTGCTGACACGGCGCCCTTGCAGCTGGCACTCTAAACCCATGCCTATCAGCCTGTCATCCCTGTTGCCAATGTAGGCAGTGCCACTGGATGCCCCCTTCATTCTGTCCATGTGGAATGGGGTGGTGCCTGTGGGCCGGTGGCTGTCACATGGGGACCCGCTGCATGCAGGTGGTGGACAGGTGGCTGTGGGTTGACCCAGGCCCATGTGCCTGCCGTCAGTGTGTGCAGGCTCATGGGGGGCCTGCTACATGGCAGACTCCACGGCCGCCTGGTGGCGGGTGGCCTGCGGGTTACACGGCACCATGGGATTCACACCGGCAGTGCCTATCACACAGCTTTGATAGGATGCCTGCTGGGGTGCCCATGGGAGTGGATCGGGGGCTTTGGGTGTGCCCTCCATTGCTTCCTGTTTGGCGCGTGCCTCCATGCCCCACGGGAGGGTGTTGTGTTGCCTGTCAGAATCGGTGCTGTGGCAGGGGTTGGTGCATGGGTGTGGGCCCTTGCTCCACTCCTGTGTTCAGGGTCCTTCCTACATGTGGTGCCATCCATGGCAGACCTGGTCACATGCGGGTTCCCTCGGGTACTGGTGCTGGGTCACCCACCTTGCTGTGTCTCCATTGGGGACATGGTGGAAGGCCTTGTGTGGGTTGTGGTTGTGTTGGTGGATGGTCCCACTGCCTGTGTTGGGTGGTCACAGTGGTGTTGTGGTGGGTGTGCAATACGCTCCGAGGTGACTAGATGCATAGGCATGGGGGTGGCAGACGGTCTTCACTGCCATGCACGTTTGGTTATGCATCTGGGCTAGATGTCTCAGACGCACTGTCCTGGGGGGGCACCATTGGGATGGGGACGTGGCATGGGTGGGGCTTGGCCATCATTGTGTCCTGGTCCCTGTTGGCCGGCGGATGGTCCAGAGGTGTCGCACCCAGTAGCTGGGGTCTACTGGTGCACATCTGCTGGTGGTTCGCCACTGTGGTTCGATGGTCAGTGGTCCCTTTTGCACCCGTCTGGCTGTGCTGCTCATGGGGTACTGGGTCCACCTCTAGGGGCTTTGCCCTGATCAGGTGTGGGGGGGCTGGGGCTGTCTGTATTGGTGCGTGCTCCTCTGCACCTTGCGCATCCCTGGTTGCTGCGCAGCTGATTCCTGGTTTTGTCCCTGCGCTTCCCTAGTTGCTCTATTGTGCATCATCTCTGCCCCATTGCGCATTCCTCATTGTGCTATGGTGCATTGGGGGTGATATTCAGCCGCACAGCATAGACGCACCTTGTCCTGCACATGGTTTGAATATTGCACCCATTGCACCATGGCGCACTGGACTTGCGCCTGCTCCTCTATTTCGCATCATTCTGGCGCAGTCTGAATATCTTGGCCCAATAGCCTATGTGCCTATATGTCTGTTTGGAACTGGCACTATCCATCTCTGCTTCCAGCCCAGCAGCATCCTAGTGGTACTTTTCTCCAGCTGTATCTGAATTTCCCCACCCCATCCTTATCTCAGTCCTCCCCCTCCTGAGAATCTCCACCCCTTCAACTCAGCATTCCCCTTGTTCCCCCTAAACTTGCACCACCACTTGCCTATTTGACCCTCTCAATACCCCACTGCTATTCCTCTTCCCTGCCCTGCAGTGACCCCCGATTCCCTATTCCCTATCCTCCTTCTCCACCTCCACCTTACTACTGCCTGGACAATGCCTTACCTCCAGGTTGCTTACCTTGACAAAGCCTGTCCTCCAGACTGCTCTCCCAATTTTTTCTTATTGTTGCCTCTTAATCTTATTGTACTATTGATGCATGCCATGCTGAACCTTGTATTCTGAATATCTGCAACTGTATTCGATTGTGTACATTTGACATGCTATACCTGTTTACATTGTCTGGTGTTTCCTGTTTTTTCCTCATTATGTAACTTTCAATTTAATGTTCTGTCTCGTTATCCTCTGACGTGGAACCTTTTCAAAAAGAGCACTTTGCTCAAAGATTTTTTTCTGAATCAAATAAAATTCAAATTCAATAGTATGGCCAAAGCTGTAAAACTGAAGAATTCAGTGAATCACCTTTATAGCAAAATGTCAGTGCTGTCCGGCTGGAGCTGCAGTATGTTTGATTTCAGCCCCTCCCGGGTGAGGAACAAGTCACTTTTCACTCCTCTTTTTGCCAAGACAAAACTGATGGGAGAAGCTTTACATGCCAAATCCAGTGGCTAGGGTGATTAACCACCCTGGGAGCATAATATTAGCTGAAATTTAGAATTTATTGTTCATATAAACCATCTAGAGCAAACACATTTTCAAAATGAGTAAAGAACTATTTTTTTTTTATTTGTAGTTTATGGTATTTTTGATCCCCCCCCCCCCCGGCCACTGTGTACAGGCGTGTGCATGCGGAGGTGCACACACATGCCAGGATCTGGTGGCCTCTTCTGCCCTCCCAGACTTGCGTCACGTTTCAACCACCTGTGCTGCCCACCGGACCTCCACCCGATGGGAGCGGGACTATGGCGGAGTGGGCATCCACCCCTTTGGAGGGGAGAGCCACAGCTCGATCCTGCTCCAACCCTTCCCCCAAGCCAGCTCCTTGGTGACCCAAGGTTATTCATGATCCCGGGTCACTGGCATAGCATGAGGTAAGGTACCAGTGCCTCAGCCCTCCGTGCCACTGGGCCAGCTCAGAACTATTTTTTTTAAAGTAAAGCAGAAGGAATCTACCTCCTGGCATTCTTTTCTATTTGCTTCCTTTGTTAGTTCTACTCCCCCAGTATTCTCATTTTTGGTCTTGTGAACTAATCTAGTAATCCATCTCTTATGTGAAGTCTTGTCCCCCCACTTCTGTTTTGCCTATCTTGATAAAAGAGATTGTAGCCCTCAGTATTTCTCCCTCATGTATTTTGCGCACTCCACCACATTTCTGTAATTGCTATTATGGCAAATTTTGTTTTCCTCTGTTAGCACTTGCAGTTCTTCCATCTTATTATGGAGAATTCTGTCATTTAGCAGAACACACTGTAGACTGTTTAGTTGCCTGTGAATTGTTCCCTTGATGTCTGGTACTTTGTTTGGCTTCTTGATTCTCATTGCTGATGGAATGTGTCCCCCTGCAGTTCTAGTTGAAACAGAAACTGTTCAGTGCCATGTTTATTCTGTTACTGAGTGTGTGAGCTCCCCATTGGACAAGGCTCCCTGTTTTCTGCAGTTCTGATTCACACAGCGATTGCTGCAGAAATTATGACCTGCTACAGAATTTGGGGCTGGCCGCAGAATTTAGGGTTAGCTATAGAAACTGCACAGAAATTACCCCAGTAAGTTAGACAGAGACTGACACTACTCCTTTCAAGCAATTCTTCTGCCTGCTTGTAGCTTTATAAGAATTAAAATCCACCCCAACCATCTCAGCCACTCAAACTATCCACACCCAGCCCTGAGAGCCCCCCCTCCCCGAGTCACCCTATTTTTTTGTATTGGCACCCCAGTTTTGGTCCAAGGCTGCATAATGATCCATTGTCTTTTCCTATCACTTCTAGCAGACCAAAATGCTTTTTCTTATCCCAGTAGTGCCCTGTAGGGCCCACACAAAGCCATACTGGGGCATGAATCCAGCATGTGGGCCCAGCAGTAACAGAAAGAGGCAAATGATTGCCCTACATTGTTGGACAAAAAAAAGGGTGCCAATATAGAAAAACAGAGTGGTTCAATGAGGAGCTAGATGGAATTACTTTTGGGACTTAGATATGTAGGGTTGTGGTTGGTATTTCTTGTTTTATGAGGGGGCAGAGGAATGCCTAAGATGAGACTTTACAATACTTTTGAGACAGAAGGAGGCAGAGGATCACTGTTCAGTGTTGGGTTTGGTGATGACATACATTTAAATCTACAAAACCACTCAATGACATTCTCAAGGCTTGTTAGGAAAGTGGTGAATTGAGATGGGCAGTGGTGGGTTTTACCTGTTCTAAAACCATGAGAGGATAAAGTTATGTTGGGCTGGGGGTGCAATTTGCTATCCTTATGGGGTTTCGAGCACAAGAGGTTGCTGTGGGTGGGACTGTGTGGTTGTCAACCTGCTGGGTCAACTCTGGTGCCTAGGAAAGAAAAAATGCAAGCAAAGGGACAGCTAAGCAAATAAAAAAAACTGTTGGGGTAGGAAAAGAATGAGAGAAAGCTGAATAGACTGAAGAAATTAAGATGAAACCAAGGTAAGAAAAGTGAAAAGCTAAAGATTATTTACATAAAATATGGAAACTAAATAAGGGTAGGGCAAAACAAATTGGGGAACTAGAGAAAGTCATAATGACATTGCAGATTAAACTTTTTTTATTTTTTAACATTTATATGTTGCTTCAGGACAATATGCAAGAGTGGGCAAGACAGATTTCAAGCTCACTGCATCACAATTAAAAATGCCACTGAGGGACAAGTAGATTTACTCAGAGCAGATGCCGCTTCTAAGTTTTTTTTTAAAGCACAAATAGCTTGACCGTTCAATACAGTAGTCAGTTTTTTTCGATTCTTTGGTAACCAGGTAAAGTTACCAAAGAATAAATCCAGTGTAACCCCAACCCCCAATTTGAATTAATCAAATTTTGGCTCTGTTTAACTGGCAGCTTTATTTCTTCTACTTCTGTAGTCTGACAGCCAGCCCCCAGTGTGCTAACATTCTGTGATGTATTTTATTTATTCATTTAAGTTTTGGAAATCACATCTTTGAGCCAGAGGCTCTTTTACAAAGGTTCCACATCATAAACAGGACAAGTAATAACAAAATAGGCAAGCAAATAATTACATAGGTAAAACTGATAAAGACAGTACATGGAAAGCTTATTATCGTATTATTTTACATTAGGTAACAGTAAGAGAGCTGCCAGTTAACAGTGCAAGAGCTGCCAGAGGCTTTGCCAATAATAAACAGGGGAGAAACAATACGGCTCGTATGGGAGAGGAGAAAGGATAAGGGTGAAATAAGGGGGAGGTCTAGGAGGTGAGGAGAAAAGAAAGAGGGTAGGATCTGGGGACAAGAGGGGGCAAAGGTTAGGAGATGGTGTAAAGAGAAAGAAAAGGAAAAAAGAAAGGGGAGGAAGGAGGAGGGAATGGGGGCCAGGAGGTAGAGGTGTGATGAGGGGGCCTAAGCAGTAGGTGGGAAGGACAGTGAGAAGAAACAGGATAATAGTGAGTCAGAGGGTGGGGGGGAGTGACTAATACAGGAGAGGCATGGGGGAGCTGAGAGGGAGGGAGGGAGAGAGAGAGAAAGAGAAAGAGAGAGAAAGAAGAAGGAAAAAAAAAGAAATATTATGAGGTGCACTCACAGCTAGCATTGGCCACCAAGTGCTGATGAAGAATGTGCTTAAATGTGTTTAGATTTGGGGTGTTAGCGATGTCCCTAGGAAGTGAATTGTACCACTTGAGGGCCCTTGTTTGAAAGAGCATTGCCCTTGAGAGGTCCAACATTGGGGGACAGAGAAGGCTAGGTTTTCAGAACTCCTGGTTAGTCGAGTGGGGCAGTGAGGGGACATTACAGACTGGACTCCAGGGGGCAAGAGGCCAAGGGATGCCTTCTTAGCAAGAATGCACATTTGATACTTTATTCTCCCTGACAGTGAGAGCCAGTTTGCCTGCTCGTACAAGTCACAGGTGTGTGTGAGTCATGGGGCTGAGGTGAGGAGCTGACAGGCTTTGTTCAGGGCAAGGGTTATGCGCCGGAGGGTGGTGTTGGTGGCGGAACCATAGATTACAAGTCCATAATCAATAAGGGAGATAACAGAGTACTGTATTGCAAGCTTTAATGCTTTGGTAGTTAAACTGTGCCTGTGTCTATAGAGCAGAGCAATGTGGGTATTAATGGTTTTGGTGATGTTATGTATATGCAGGGCATAGGAAAGTGTGTAGTCGAGAGTCACTCTCAGGTATATGAAGTGGTCAACCTGCTCCAGTGTGGTGCCAGCACTGTTTCTGATGACCAGGTGTTGGTGTTGTGTTGGCTATGGGTGCCATGAAATAGCAGTGTTTTGGTTTTTGAGTAGTTTATGACAAGTTTGTGGGACCTGAACCAGGTTTCAAACCCTGCAAAACTACACTGCAGTTGTTTCTGGAGGAGGGAGGTGTCCGAGTGGCTAGCAAGAATGAATGCATTATCAGCATATAAGAGTATTCTGTCACCGCATGAGGCAGGGAGCCCATTGACAAAGATGCTAAATAATAGGGGCCCAGGACAGATCCTCAGGGAACACCCGACCAGACAGGGCAGGAGGTTGAGATGGTATTTCTGATTCTGTCCTGCTGGAAGCAGTCACTAAGGTAGCTCTGTAACCAGTTAGTGGCATCAGGTGACAGACCTAGGGACGAGAGCTATTTAGTTAATAGAGTGTGGCTGACTGTATCAAATGCCTTTGTAAGGTCAATAAAGGTGGTGCCAACTGAGAGGTTTTGATCTAGCGCCTGATGAATGTAGGATGTGAAATCTAAGAGGGCAGTGGTGATACTGTGACCTATGCGAAAACCGTGTTGCTGGGGACTCTGTAGGTGGTATTTTTCCAGGTAGTCAGTAAGTTGGTCTGCAACTATCCTTTCCAGTGCCTTGGAGAGGGGGGACAAGATGGAGATTGGTCTGTAGTCACTAGGGAGAGATGGGTCACCACTTTTGTGGATAGGGTCACCATTGCGGACTTCCACTTACCCAGGAATTGCAAGAGCATAAGGGAATGGTTAAGAAGTTTGGTTGGGGTGGTAGGATCTCATCAATGGTGAGGGCAATAAGTTTTAGATCCAGAGAGTCACAACTGTGTCTGGACTTACCAAGTACCTTAAGTATGTGCTTTTTGGCTAACCCCTCTGAGATTGCCTTAAAATAAAAAGGGGGCCGTTTCATAGGACCAGATGGGCTATCCGAGCGGGTGGTTGGAACTGGGTCAAAAAAAGTTAGGTGGGAGTATGAGGCTGAGGTCTGAAAAGGTGGTGTTAAAGGCATCAGCAATGGTGATTTTATCAAGGGCGATAGCACCATTTATGTTGAGCATTTTGGGAGTAATTTTAGATCTTTTACTGGTAACCTCAGAGAGATTGTCCCAGAATTTCCTTCCATCTTTCCAGAAGCAAGCAGGGGTGTTCCTGTAGTAGGTGGCTTTTTCTTTGTGAATGGCTCTTGTGCAGGCATTCCATGCTGCTTTGTAGGCCTGGGTATCCGCTGGCATGTTGGTAGCCTTTGCTCGATACCATAGTAAGTCACAAGATTTCATCTGTTTTTGTAGGTTATGGGTCAACCATGGGTTAATTGTACCCTGGATCATACGTTTTTTGGGCAAGGCATGGACGTCACATATAGAGTTGAAGGTTGTGATAAAGTATTCAAGGGTTGAATCAATGTCCTGAGCAGTATCAATTGGGGACCAATCGAGAGTTCGCAGATGTGCTTTTAGAGGGCCTAGGTGACCAGGTAGTAGGACCCAGCTAACAGTGAATTTTAGGGGGTGGGGTTGAATTTGTTCAACCAGAGGGACAGGACAGGATAAAATTGTTTGGAAAGCATTGCCGATACCACCCTTTTCCTTCCTGAGTGGGTAGGGTTCCTGAGATGGGCAGAGGTGAGCTACACTAGTTTTTAAAAACTGGGATCAGGCAAGGCTTTTGAGGGGCAGGATAATGTTAGAGAGAGGAGAAAATATCTTGCCGCCATTAGGTCTAGGGTGGGGGGAGGTTGCAGAGAGCATTACTTCCATTACGGGGAAAGGGGAGGAAAGAGAGCATTGCTGAAATTCGATCTGGGGAAGAGAAGAGAGGAGAGATTATTGCTGCCATTAGGTAGGTGGGAGGTTGAGGAGGAGAAAGCTTTTCTTTGATTAATTTTTGGAGAGGGAAGAAGAGAGCAGAGAGCATTGTAGCATTTTGGTCTGGAGTGGAGGGGGGGGGAGCACTGCTGACATTTTTTCCTCCAGGGGAAGGGGAACTCTGCCTGACTTAGAAACATAGACAATGAGACTACAGGGGCAGATGGAAAAAAAAGGGAAAATACAGAAAACTAGCTGAGCCACCCTACTAGTTCAATAGTAATGCATCGAGGTTTCATGATGGCAACCAATGATTAGGTGCGATCCTGAGATTACCTGCTCTAGGACAGCCCATGGTCAGATGGCGTTGCAGACGCCAGGGCTTTCAGGGTAGGGGAGTGAGGTGCACATGAAAGAAAATAAAAAATGAAGCCAGTGTAAGAAAGATGGCAACCAAGCTAAAGATTAGTAATTCAAAATGTGACAACTAAACAAGGAAAGAGTGAAACAAAGAAAAATAAATAATCATGCTGAAACTGCTGATGTTTAATATTTTGTATTTGTAAAACACGGCAGTTTTCAGGGTGACAGTACGGGGAGTCTCTGTATGCACCAATAGCCTGCTACCCCCAACTATGACTGTGCATTTCTTTATTTCTTTATTAGTTGTTAATCGGGCAAGGCCCACTATGCACAAGTGCCTGTTTTTAAGGGTGACCCGGGAGCTTTGTCCTGGTTAAGTGACTTGCTTAGAGCCACACAGTATACAAGTGGAGATTGTGGGACTCAAACCCAGGTCAGCTGGATGCAACAAGATCATTCAGAGCTCATTACTCTAACCTCTAGACTATACTACCAAGCTCATTACTCTAATCTCTAGGCTATACTGCTTGGTTATACTGTGTATGGGGCCCCTAATAGGTGTTCACAGAGGATGGGAGTCTTGGGTGCTCCATGGCTAGACTACTTCAAGCTGTCCCTTGTAGAACAACTATTCAGCTATTTGCTTTGTTGCCAGTATGATGAGGGGGTGCTTGCCAGTACCCATTAATGTCGCATGACATAGCACTAAGCCCTAAATAGAGTTAGATAAATATGGAGAGCCAGAACAACTTCTGAAAAACAGAAGAATAAAAACGAAGGTTTAAGGGATATTATGTAACTAAAATTTATGTGGTCAAAGTCTGGGATCCTCCTCACAGGTCATCCTTGTTGGGGTCCCCCAAAACTGTAAAGCTGGCTCTGTATTATTTATATATAAATGTGCCACAGAACTTTAAACCTTGCCACAGAACTTCACCTAACAGTGCCTCAGAAGTTCAGAGTCCCTGCTGCAGAAGTTACATCAGTTTGCCACAGAGAACAGGGGGCTTGCTCCATATTTAGTTTATTGCAGGCTGTCGTTGCTGGAGTACAGTGTGTTGTTACTTGCAAAAACATTCCAGTGATCTATGAATTTAATATTTTTTATTGCACCAGTTTTGTATTCTAATGTTGATATGCTTGATGGTTTTGTTCCTGTCCTTATGTGCTCTCGGGACTGATAGTATTCCAGACATGGTTATATTGCAACTTTTTTTTTTTTTCCTCTCAGTTCTATAAGTTCATGGCAAACATATTTTTCATGACTTTTCTCCAGGTTTTAATACCAATATGCAGTAAGACAGGAGTGTTACTTTAGGTAATTAGTTGTGTCCATTCTTGCTACTACCTCATGTATTTCTGCACCTGGAAGACAAGTGACTGATTTGTGCAAGTTGTCATTTTTGCATATACTTGAGTTAATGAAACACATCATAGAATCACCAATGACCATTTTATTTCATCACATAGGAGGTGTTGTATTGCCCATATTATTCCCCACTGATTCTGGATCTGCCTTGACTAGTCTGTATCTATTTGAGGGGAGAATGCTATCTATAGAGTTTGATATTTCCCTTCTCTCCTTTTTTGTTTGTTTTGTATTTCTGACCAGGCACCAGTTCTCATCTTCTACATTCATTTCCTCTCTACCTGTTTTGGGGTGTCTTGCTGACAAACAGTGGTATTTGTTTCACTGCTATCATCTCTACATCTGTTTTCTTTTCTTTTTGAAACAGAAAATGGAGGAGATTTTCTGTGAGACGATTTGTACAAAGGTCTCTATGTTATGTATTTACTTGTGCTTTAAAAAGTTCACTTTTGACATGCTTTAGTTTAGCTTGTAGTGCTAGGTGTGCTAAACATTTCTTACAGGTAAAATGATTTCCTGAGGCTCAAGAGGATGTACAGATTTACATAAGACACTTTTTACATTTTAGGACCAAGACTTCAATGCCTAGTAATTCCAAAATATCTCTAGCTGGATCCATATTCATGTGGCAAGTACTCTGTTACCCAGAAAGGAAGGATTTGGTAAACGAGTGGGGTCATCATACTCATCTTTCTTCAGCTGATCCTGGCAGATGTGCTTGCCTCTGCTAGTGTGATGCCTTCTCTTGGCACTCATCAACATTCGCTAGGGTAGGACACTAAACAGTGCTGGACCGGAAGTGTATGGATGCTACTTCTGGTTCAGTGCTACAGACAGGGAGCATTTAAAAATGCTAAAACAGGGCTGCTGACAAGCCCAAACACAATGTATTACTCTAAAAAGTGTTTAAAATGGTCCAACCAGATTCAGACCAGCAATATGTGAGGGTCACAGTCCTCCCAGATCCCAGCAGTCTCTGCTACTATCTGGTCCTCCCAGCTAGGGATAGAGTGGCACTAGGGTACTAGACAATCCCCAGATACAAAACAGACAGAGAAATATTTTTGGAGCTATTTTCTTACTTGTGTTTTTTTTTCTTTCAGTTGCACACACAGGACAGAGAGATAAAGAAAGGTAGGAGTGTTTTTACTGAAGTTCTACAGGTCCTACTGAGGAGAATTTGGGCAGAGTTTTTCCCAGCAGCGTCTGCTTGCACTCACGGAGTAAAACTTCTTTTTAATTTATTAATTGTTTTCTATATGGCACATTGTTCTTTGAAATATGCTATTGTGTTGTTTACCAGCCTCCTATATAAGCTTATTTCAGATTGTGATGTTGGCATTACTTCATCAGTGAACGTTGCATGGGAACAGGATCTTAAGGTAATTATTTCTGGTCAGAACTGGGAATATATGTGGAAGAATGCTTACAGGTGCAGAAGGGAGGTTAATGGGAGGTTGACACAGTTTAAAGTCCTGCATAGGTATTACTACTCATCATTAGGGCTGAATAAAATCATTAAATCTCAAAAGCATATCTGTTGGAAGTGTGGTGCATAGAATGCATCTTTGGGGCATTTGTTTTGGTTCTGTCCTACAGCATTAACAAAAGGGGAAGAAATTCATCTTATGTGTCACAAAGTCCTGAAGGTACAAATTCCATTTTCTCCCCTCATCTTTATTCTGCTAGACACTGCATTACTTTCACATATTCCCAGACATTCTCAGTTATGGATCTTGTCAGGGGCCTTGGCCAACAAAAGATTATTACTGCGGAATTGAAAGGCTTATAGGTCCCCTGTGATAAGAGAATCGATGAATTCCCTAGGAAATACTGCCAATAATGAACGGATTAGTTATCTACTGCTTAACAAAGTGGACATTCTGAATGAAATAAGAGAACCTTTTTTTAATTTTATAAATGTTTAAACAATATTCCTGGCTTATCAGCCACTATGAAAAGTTGTATAAGAAACAATTTTTTGTACAGATGTACTTTTGTTGCATTGGAGTGTAAAAACAAGTGACATATGCTAGATGTTTAGATGTGTAAATTGATTTGTATAGGATAATTTTTTGCTTAAAAATCAATAACATTGAAAATGTAAAAACTATGGTGTTGTTTATGTGGGTAAATACAGTATTGTCTCACCAGTGGCCACTATAAAAGTTGACCAGTAGAGGGAAGGGCTCACATCCATTCTGAAGGGCCAGATAGTGCAGGTGCAAGATGTTAGGGGCTCCAGTGGGCTCACCATGTTGTATCTTTGCTCTTTTGCCTGTTTAAAATGCATTAAAAACATTTTGCAGCAGATTAACCAAGTCCAAGTGCTGAGCTCTTTTATCTTGAAAAACACAGTCAGGTAAAGATACAGTTAGCTACAGCAAGGTACAAATACAGTCAGGTAAAGATACAGTTAGCTACAGCAAGGTACAAATACAGTAAGGTAAAAGTAGAGTAAGACTGTATACTGTTGCTGCTGCTGCAACAGAGAAACAGTGAAGATCATCACAATGACAGAATTGGCTGTTCACTGTGATGGTCCATGGGTTTTCTTACACAGCTGTCTCCAGGGAGTTCACCCACTCCCTGAAACAATTCCAAGTTGGAGTTGGTAATCTATTTTGCATGGGGTGTGTGGGAGCCGAAGCCCCCCCACAAGAAAAACTTGTTTCCACTGATGGCACAATGCTGCCTGTTGGCATTGTGCAGTTGCTGTAATGCTGATCAACAGAATTCCTGTCAATGAGGCTTGCTGGAACTGAATAAGATACACTATGGAACAGGTACAGCAAGATACAGTAAAGCATAGGTACAGTAAGGCAGAGCTACAGTAAGATTCAGATGCAATAAGTTACAGACAGCAAGATACAGTAAGGTACATACACATATATTGTAAAGTACAAGAACAGCAAGGTAGAGGTAAAGTAAGGTACAGGTACAGTAAAACAGTAAGGTGCAGGTATGGTAAGGTACAGTAAGGTACATGTATAATAACAGAAACAAATACAGTAAGGTACAGTCACAGTGAGATATAGTAAGATAGAGGCACAGTAAGGTACAGGCATTGTAACATGGAGTAAGGTACAGTTAGAGTATGATCATGTACAGTAAGATACAGTAAGGTACATGAACAGTATGTTAAAGGGAAAGTAAGATACAGGGACAGAGAGATATTGTAAGGAAAGGTACAGTAAGGGACATGTACTGTAAGGTACAGGAAAAGTAAAATACAGTAAGATACAGGAGAAGTAAGATACAGTAAGGGATGGGTGCAGTAAGATCAAGCAAGGTATGGGTACATGAAATAGAGTAAGGTACAGGTACAGTTAGGTACAGTGAAATACAGCAACAGTTAGGTGGAGGTACAGCAAGATACATTAAGGCAGAGATGCAGCAAGGTACAGGAACAGTAAGATGCAGCAAGGTACCACTACATTAAGCTACAGTAAGGTGTAGGTACAGTAGGTACAGGCATACCATATAGAGTAAGCTACAGGTACAGTAAAGGTACAGGCACAGTGAGATACAAGAACAGTTAGGTGCATGCAGAGTAAGATACAGTAAGGTAAAGGAACAGTAAGATGCAGTAAGGTTCAGGTACAGTAATGTCCAGGTAAAGTCAGCTACAGTAAGGTACAGGAACAGTAAGATACAGTAAGGTACAGGCAAAGTAAGGTGCAGGTACTGTAAGATGCATTATGGTACAGGAACAGTAAGATACAGTAAATTACATGACAGTAAGCTGTAGCATGGTACATGAGCATGAGCTAACGTAAGGTGCAGTAAGGTAAAGGAGACATAATGTACAGAATAAAAAGACACAGTAAATGACAGATACAGTGAGATGCAGCAAACTACAGGTATGGTAAGGTAACAGCATAGTAAAATAAGATACAGTAATGTACAGGTACTGTAAGGTACAGTAAGCTACAGGTACAATAAGGTAACGGTTCAGTAACATATAATGACACAAAGATCTGAAACAGAGTTGCTACACAAGAGGGAGTGGAAAAGATGAGAAGGGACTTAGCAAGGTTGGAGGAATGGTCAGAATTATGGCAACTTAGATTCAATGCAAAGAAGTGTAAAGTAATGCACATGGGAAACAAAAACCTAGGGGAAAAGTACACAATGGGGGGTGGGGGAGTACTAACAACAACAAAAATGGAAAGATATCTGGGGGTAGTCATATCAGATGACTTAAAGGCAGACAAGCAATGTGAGAAGGAAGTAAAGAGGGCTGGGGAATACTGGGATGCATAGGGAGAGGCATCACCAGTAGAAAACAGGAAGTTGTCATCCCTCTGTACAGACAGTTGGTGAGACCCCATCTGGAATACTATGTGCAGTTCTGGAGACCTCATCTCCACAAGGGCATAGACAGGATGGAGACAGTCCAGAGGAGGGCAACTAAAATGCTGCAGAGTCTGCACCAGAAGCCATACGAAGAGAGAGAGAGACTAAAGGAGCTTAAGATGCATACACTGTCATGGAAAGCAGGGAGAGGGGAACATGATAGAAACATTTAAGTACCTCAATGGAATCAAAGTACAAGACAGTAGCATCTTTCAGAAAAAGAGATGTGCAAGAACAAGGGGGCACAATTTGAAGATGGCTCAAGGGCAATGTAAGGAAGTATTTTTTCACTGAGAGGGTAATGGATGCATGGAATGGCCTTCCTGAGAAGATTGCTGGGTCAAAAACAGTGGGGGAATTCAAGAATGCATGGAACAGACATACAGCAATTCTTGTGGGGGGGGTAGAAGAAAGTAGGCTGTTGGTTAACTAGGATCTGAAGCTTATTCAATAGGTAGGGAAATGGGCAGACTGGGTGGGCCAAGCGGTCCTTATCTGCCATCAAAGTCTATTTTTCTATACAGTAAGATACAGGCCCAGTAAGATACCACACGGTAAGGTTCAGTAAGGTACTGGTACAGCAAGATACAGTACGATAAAGGCACAGTATATAGAATAAGGTACAATAAGGTACAGACACAGTAATATAAAGTATGATAACGATACAGTAAGTACGTGTACAGTAATATGCAAGGTACAGTACCCTGTAATAAGGTTAGATACAATAAGGTACTTATACAGTAAAATACAGTAAGGTACAGGTACAGTAAGATACGGGAAATGTAAGATACAATAAGGTACAAGCACAGTTAGGTACAGGTACAGTAAGATACAATAAGACACGGGAGCAGTAATAGACTGTAAGGTACAGGTAAAGTAAGATACATTAAGGTTTGCATGCCATAATGTACAGAAACATATATAGTAAGGTAAAGGTACAGTAAGGCTCAGGAATAGTAAGATACATTAAGGTGCAGATCAGTTAGGTACAGGCACAGTAAGATATAGTAAGGTACAGGCACAGTAAGATATAGTAAGGTACAGGCATAGTAGGGTACATGTACAGTAAGGAACAGGTATAGTAAGATACAATAAGATACCTGTATAGTATTTTACAGGAACAGAGAGATACAGTAAGGTACAAATACAGTTAGGTACAGTATGGTACAGGTTCAGTAAGATACAGTAAGATACGGGCACAGTAAGATACTGGTAAATAAAGATACAGTAAAGGTAAAGGCACAGTAAGGTATATATGCAGTACAAGTATGGTACGATGCAAGCACAGTAGGGTACAGTAAGGTGGTGTAAAAAGTAAGGTATAGAAAGTTACAGGTACAGTAAGGCATAGGAACAGTAAGATACAGGAAAAGTAAAATGCAGAAAGATATAGGTACAGTGAGGTATAATTACAGTATGATAGAGTAAGGTATGGGTTTAGTAAGATACAGTATGGTGCAGGTACTATAAGGTGTCATACAGCAAGAGACAGCAAGGTACAGGAACAGTAAGGTACAGGTTCAGTGAAATGCAGCAAGGTACAGGCACCCTAAGATACCAGTAAAGTAAGGTGCAGTAAGATACAGGTACAGTAAGGTACAGGTTCAGTGAAATGCAGCAAGGTACAGGCACCCTAAGATACCAGTAAAGTAAGATGCAGTAAGATACAGGTACTGTAAGGTACAGGTACAGTAAGATAAGGTGCACTTCAGGTGCAGTAAGGTACAAGTACTGTAAGGTACAGTAAGGCACAGATACATAAAGATACAGTAATGTACACGCATATTGATGTTCAAGTACTGTAAGGTGCAGTAAGGTATGATACAAAAGTAAGGTACAGGCACAGTAAAGTGGAGTAAGTTACTGGTATGGCAAGATACAGGCATAGTAGGACACAATAAGGTGCAGGCATGGTAAGGTAGCAGTAAAGTAAGATACAGTAAGGTACAGGTACAGTAAGGTATAGATGTAGTAGAGGTACAGTAAGGTGCAGGTACAGTAAGGTACTGTAAAAAAAGTAAGGTACGGGCACAGTAAAGTATAGTAAGTTACAGGCATAGTAAGGTACAGGAACAGTAAGATACAGGAAGGTATATGCACAGAAAGGGACAGTTACAGTATGATACAGTAAGGTACAGGTAAAGTAAGATACAGTACGGTTCAGGTATTGCAAGGTGTCATACAGTAAGAGACAGTAAAGTACAGTAATGGTAAGGTACAGGTACAGAAATGTACAAGCACCATAAGATGGTGAAGTACAGGCCCAATGAGGGACAGGCACAGTATGGTACATGTACAGTAAGGTGTAGGCACAGTAAGACATTAAAGTACAGTTCCAGTAAGATGCAGTATGGTATTGGTACAGTAGGATACATGTACCGTATGATACAATAAGATACAGGTACAATAAGGTACAGGCACAGTATGCAACAGGTACAGTATACAGTAGGTACAGTAATGTACAAGCGTAACAAGAAACAGTAAGGAACAGGAGCAGTAAAGAACAACCTTTCCTCAAAACTGGAAAACAATTTTTGCTGTATAGATAGGTAGGTAGATGGACGAATGGATGACAGACAGACAGACAGACAGACAGACAGACAGACAGGAGAGACAGCTAGAAAAGGTATTTCTGCCCTTTTTTAAAAAACACACGAGGCTGATCATGATGGGATCAGCTGTTTGCTGGGCAGCGTCATGCAGATCAAAGCAAAAAACTGCCCCATGATTCGGGTGGCTCTTTCCTTTGAACTTCACAGAGTTTTCACCCAGCAAGCCCAGGAGAGTATCATAATTAGTCTACCCTATGATTGGTCTGACATGGTCAAGCCCATTGCAGACTGACCTACACTGGACCGACAGTGACACACCTCACAAAACCACCATCACAGCAACGTGTAAGTGCAAGGGTGAACACAAAAACAACATAGGCCTGAAAATGGTAGTGGTTACTTGATCAGGTCTAACTATTTGCATTTTCATGAAATCTGAGATATCTTTTATGTCCAGTACAGACAGAACAGAACTATACAAACTCTAAATGGAGCAATGCATCTCTCTCTCAAATGTATTTTCCGTTTTGTGTTTTACAAAAAAAATGAAGTTCAAATGTAAAATGGATGTCTACTCTGTTGGAAAGCTTTCAATCATTGGGTTAGTGTTTTGTTTTAACAGCAAAAATTGAAAGCTGTATATATGCAAATATTTGTTCAGAATGTTTAGTTCCCTTAAGGTATGTTCTGACAATAAAGAGAACCTCAGTATATATTATTTTGTTTCATTTTTACCCTTTTTCTCTTGACTCCGACTCAGATAATTCATGTGGGAAGATGGATTGCCTGTCTACAAGTGTGAGTGGATGTCAAAGAGGCCAGTAGCCGTGATATGCTACAGAAGGTTAGATCAATCTGTAAGACTAATTATATGAGCTGGTCATATTCTTCCTTCTTGGTGATACATGTTTGACCAGATCTGTCCCTTTATGCAGCAAAACAACCCCTTGATGTGTCACTGGAAGTAAGTCACGTGACTGAAGAGAAATCAAAATGGAATTCCCGGGAAACATTTAAACTGAGACAATGCCATGTGATATACAGTAAGAAATTTGTGCATTAAAAGCTAGGGTGAGTTGGTCAACTTTACAGACCCTACAAGATCAGGCTGAGATTGCGTAAACCCATGGCCTGAAGGACCAAGAACAGACCAAAGGCCAAGAATCTTGTTAACCTGGGTGGATTCACTGGGACTCATTTCAGACCTTGTCTTTTATGTTAATACTGGCTGCAGAGACCACTGTTTCGGCTGTAAAAGTGGTCTCACATGCATTAATAAAATATGAAAACTGAATTGAAGGTAAGTGGTTCTGATAACCCAAAGATGTAAGTGAGACCATTCTTACAACTGAGCATGCTCTCAGAGGTTGTGTTAATATATTATTGATTGCGATTAATCAATACATAGATACACAGATACATAGAAATTGTCGGCAGATAAGGACCACTAGGCCCATCTAGTCTGCCTGTAAGCCTTAAACTTATATGCGGTCACTGACCGTAAGTGATCAATGGCTTTTCATCACTCCCTCCCCATGCTGTTCCCTTGTGCCTGTCCCAGGCATGTTTAAACCCCTCCACTGTGCTTGCCCCCACCACTTCTTGTGGCAGACTGTTCCAAGCGTCCACCACCCACTCTGTGTAGAAAAACTTCCTCACGTTACCTCTTAATCTACCCCCCTCCAATTTCATATTTTGTCCCCTTGTTCTGATATCTTTTCTACATTGGAAAAGATCCCCCACCTGCACATTGTTTATACCCTTGAGGTACTTGAAAGTTTCTATCATGTCCATCCTTTCTCTCCTCTCCTCTAGTGAGTACATATTGAGGACTTTTACATAGAAACATAGAAACATAGACTTTGACGGCAGATAAGGACCGCTTGGCCCACCTAGTCTGCCCATTTCCCTAACTAGAGGATAAGCTGCAGATCCTATTTAACCAACAGCCTATTTCTTCCTACCTCCCACAAAAATTGCCTTATGTCTGTCCCATGCATTCTTGAATTCTCCCACAGTTTTAGACCCCACAACCTCCTCAGGAAGGCTGTTCCATGAGTCCACCACCCTCTCTGTGAAACAATATTTCCTCACATTGCCCCTGAGCCGCCCCCCCTCTATCTTCAAATTGTGTCCCCTTGTTCTTGCACATCTCTTTTTCTGAAAGATGATACTCTCTTGGACTTTGTTGATTCCACTGAGGTACTTAAACATTTCTATCATGTCCCCCCTCTCTCCCTTCTTTCCTCAAGGGTATACATATTAAGCTCCTTTAGCCTCTCCTCATATGGCTTCTCTTGCAGACCCTGCACCATTTTAATTGCCCTCCTCTGAACTGCCTCCATCCTGTCTATGTCCTTGCGAAGATGGGGTCTCCAGAACTGGATGCAGTACTCTAGATGGGGTCTCACCAACTGTCTGTACAGGGGGATAACAACTCCCTGTTTTCTGCTGGCGATGCCTCTCCCTATAAATCCCAGTATCCCCCCAGCCCTCCCTACCACCTTCTCACATTGCTTGCCAACCTTAAGGTCATCTGATATGATTACCCCCAGTTCCCTTTCCATTTTTGTTGTTGTTTCTACCTCCCCCATTGTGTAATCTTCCCCTGGGTTTTTGTTTGCCAGGTGCATTACTTTGCACTTCTTTGCATTGAATTGTTTTTGTTCCAAGTATTAAAAATAAGTAGTCTTTATCATCCTCCAAAGTTTGCCAATAGAATACCCCAGCTGCCGAGGGCGTGTACTAAAAGTAGCTGAATAACAGCATACACAAACCAGCTAAATGTGCTTTGCAGTCCTCTAATGAACATGACATTTTTAAAGATTTGTATGAAGTCTGATCCCTTTTATCACCCTAAAAGTCACTTCTGTTGATTTATAAATTAGTTATTTATGTTTCTAATTATTCATCCAGTCACATCTCTAAAAAAAAAATAACCAATCAGCTAAGTTTGGCCATCCCCCAAATAATTCAGAACCGTCCAGATAATTAATGTGCACACATTTATTGTGTTGACAATTAAAAAAAATCATTAATTAACTCAGCAGAAATAAGACACAGGCTGTCTATGCTAATGGAATAATTTAGGCTTCCCCCATAAAGAAAATAAACTGCATTTTTTTACCCATAAACCTAAAGCCCCCTTCCTCCCCTTGTTATCATGTGTTGACAGATACTGTGACCTCCAGTTCTAAAGAATCTGGAAAGGTAAATTAATGTTGACAGATAGATCAGGGCTTTCTGTCAATCCCAAATGACCTTCTATTTTTGTTTCTGCCTCTTCAATACAATCTGTGAGCCCATTAGTGGCTATGCCTATTTCAAAGAATGTAATAGCAAATTTTCTTTTAGATAAGACATGCGCTTCACGGGTATTCATATTCATCTGTTGTTAACATGGTAATCTAAACAGTGAGTTGTATCTTAGAGGCTTGCTGCAGGAAGATACTGCTGTCAGCTAGTCCAATAAAGCATACTTTTTAAAATACTGAAAAAACAGTCCTTTTAGCATATCAAGTTTGCAGGTCTGTTTTTAACTCACTACATTCAGTTTAAGTTGGACTGAACCTTTTAATGTGATGAATGCGTATTTGTTTTTCAGATATGTTATTAGTGGGGCTTAGCATCATGTACACATCCTACAAATGTGCTGTAATAATACAGATTCCATGATTAGAAAATGCATTATTTTTCCAGCCACTTATAAACTGAACTAACCCATGTTTGGCTCCTTTTCTCCAGCCCCAGCTTCACCCAGAAAGTATCATTAGAACCTCCTCTCTGTTTTCCTATCAGTATTTTATTTTCATGTCTCCCCAGGTCTGCCAGGTGGCATCCACCCAGACCCATCAATGACTTTCCTGCTGACTTTCCAGTTATCCGTCACTTGCACAGGACTCTGATTTGGTGGGTGGCCAGTCACATTGGTCATGCAAGAGCCTGCAGGTGGTGCTAGCAGGTAGCAGCCAGGCCATTGTCCACTTGTTTTTGCTCCCCGAGCTGGGATGCAAAGATATGTGCACCAGCACGTCACACTTCAGCTCTTCCCCTCTGCATGCTGTCTCATTGCACTGCTGTCTGGCCTCTGCCAGGTGGCAGTCTTTGCAGCAGGAACTGATGCCCCTTCTCCCCGAGTGAGGAGAGCTGACATCGGGCACTCATTCCTCCCTCACCCTGCTGACCCACCAAGTGATCCGGTCCATTCCTGAACCCAGATCACTGGCATGGGGGGAGAAAGCGCAATTACTCCTCCTCCACTGGGACAGCCAGAACTGCCTCTTGTCAGCACAGCACAGTACAATATGGACAATACAGTACATGACACTAATACAGTACATCGCTATCTAGTACATGACACCAATAGGTTATAACAGAGTACAGTACAGAAAAGCACAGACATACAGTACAGTACATGACAGCATCACAGTACAGTAATGTACAGTACAATACAGTACATAACAGCAGTGCAGTATAGTACATGATAGCAATACACTATCTATAGTACAACACAGTATAGCACAGTTCAGTACTTGTCAGCAATAACGTACGTACCTACAGTGGTGATTGTATAAAAGTTTGGAAGTGCTGAGGTATACTTCAAGGTATCACTGGCCCCCAGGTGGTCACCCACTGTGACGTTAGCAAGCCTGTCTCCATTTGTCAATACCAGGTCCAGTAATGCCCCCTCACAAGTGGTTTCCATAACTAGTTGACTGAGGAATCCTCCTAGCAAGGAGTCCAGGATATCCCTACTCCTGGCTGTTGGCACAGCGAGGAGGTTCCAATCTATGTGTTAGATTAAAATCTCCTACTATCAATACTTCTCCCTTGGTAAGCATCCTTTGGATTGTTTACATCAATTCTTTATCTACCTCTTCTCCCTGCACTGGAGGTTTGTAGATCACTTCTGTGTGAATAGTAGCCCCTTTGCTTGTCTCCAGGATGACCCACAATACCTCCCCTCCTCCTAGCGTCCCCTGTATTTATGGAGCTTTTATGTTGTCTCTTGCATAAAAAGTCACTCCCCCTCCTTTCCTACCCACCCTGTCCTTCCTGAACAGGGTATAACCTGGTATTGCCAATTCCCAGTCCTGGTTTTCCTTGCACCAGGTCTCTGTGATGGTCACGGTCAACTTCTGCATCTGCCATGGTAGTCTCTAAGTTAGCGTGTTGCTCAGACTTTGAGCATTTGTACACATGGCTCTCCAGGTTATGTTTCCACTCTCCCCTCCTTTCTCCCTTTTGCCCACCCTTCTTTTGTCCACTACATTTTTCAGTACTGAACCCTGCGGTACCCCACTAGTAACCCCTCTTTCTTCAGAGTGGACTCCATTTACAATTACCTTCTGTGTCCTGTTGTTTAGCCAATGTTTTACCCAGGCTACCACCCTGGGACCCACTCCAAGGCTGGTTAATTTGACTACTAATCTTTTGTGTGGGACTGTGTCAAATGCCTTGCTAAAGTCTAGGTAGGCCATGTCCACAGCCCCTCCCTGGTCTACTACTTTGGTCACCCAGTCAAAGAAATCAATTAGATTCATCTGACATGACCTTCCTGCTGTGAACCCATGCTGCCTTGGGTCATGTGCCCCACTGGCCTCTAGGTACTCAACAATTCTTTCCTTCGGAAGTGATTCCATCACTTTCCCTACCACAGAGGTCAAACTGACAGATCTGTAGTTTCCTGCCTCTGTCTTGCTCCCACTTTTGTAAAGGGGAATCACATCAGCCTTCTTCCAGTCCTCAGGTACCACACCATCCTCCCATGATTTATTATAAAGGGTAGTCAGTGGTGTCACTAGTTCTCTCTTAATTCTTTTAGAATTTGGGTGAATTCCATCTGGCCCCATTGCTTTGTCCACCTTCAGTTTTAGGAGTTCTTTGAGAACCCTTCTTCTGTGAAAGGACTGGGATCGACCTCTCCAGAGTGCTTCTGTTAATTGGATTAGGCACCTCCCCCACTTCCTCTTTTGTGAATACTGAACAAAAGTATTCATTCAGTATCCCTGCTTTTTCACTGTCACTCTCTGCCCACCCACCATCCATTCTATTCAGCCTCACTATCCCTCCTTTTGTCTTTCTACACTCTCTGATATACCTATAAAAGATGTTATCCCCCTTCTTAACTGAGTTGGCTATCTTTTCCTCAGTTTGTGCCTTTGCTATTCTGACTACCCTCCCTGCTTCCTTCTGCCTTAACTGGTAAGAGTTCTCTGTCCTGCTCCTTCTGTGTTTCCTTATATTTCCTAAATGCTATCTTTTTCTCCCTAACCTTCACTGCCACTTCTTTTGAGAACCATAGTGGCTTTTTCTTTCATTTTGATTTGTTTATTTGCTTCACACAAAGGCTTGTTGCTTCTGTGATGGCAGTTTTGATATTTCCCCATTGTTGCTCCACCCTCCTTCTAGCCTGTTTGCTAGTGCTTTTCTAAGGCACTCTCCCACCTTGCCAAAGTCAGCCCTCCTGAAGTCCAGAACCCTCACTTTTGTATGGCTTGACTCTCTAGCTGAGTTTATCGTGAACCACACTGTTTGATGGTCACTTGTTCCCAAATGGCTTCCCACTTCTAGATCTGAGATCCTCTCACTGTTCCCATTTGAGAATATGAGGTCTGAGATTGCTCCCTCATAAGTAGTTTCCAAAACTAGCTGTCTGAGGCATGCCAGCTGAAGGGCATCAAGAATTGCCCTGCTTTTGGATGTTGCTGCAGCAAAGGTGCTCCAGTTAACATCTGGCATATTAAGGTCCCCAATCAACAGTATCTCCCCTTTCTCTGCCATCCTAAGTATGCCTTCTATCATATCCTTGTCCATTCCCTCCCCCTGACATGGGGGTCTGTATACAACCCCTGTGCGGATTGTGGTGCCATTTCTAGTCTCTAAGGTGACCCACAGTGCCTCCTCTCCTCCCTGTTTACTCTTTTGTTCAGTTGCTTTTATCCCTTCCCTTACATAGAGAGCTACTCCCCCCCTCTTCTACCCTCCCTGTCTCTCCTGTAGGTTGTGTTTGCTGGTATGTTAACATCCCAGTCATGGTTCTCTGTGTATCATGTTTCTGTGACTGCTATGATATCCAGGCATCCCTCTTCCATCAAGGCCACCAGTTCAGGGAGCTTGTTGCCCAGACTATGGGCGTTGGTACTCATTACTCTCCATTTCTTGATGGCCTAACCCCTTTTTGCCCCATCCCTGTCCTTATTGCGTTTGTCACTTTCTCCATTTACCCCTGTGCTTCCCCCTATTGACATCTCTATGTTGGTGTCTACCTCACTTAGTACCCTGATTTTTGGGGGCTAGGATTTCTCTGCTCCTTTCCAGTGCCTCCCCCCCTTGGCTAATTTAAATGCTTACCAATGAAGTATTTAAACCTATCATCTAGGATCCTGGTTCCCCTCCTGGACAGATGCAGACCATCACGCCAGTATAGGCCTGCATCCACCCAGGTGGACCCCCAGTCCCCAATGAAGCCAAATCTCTGAGCTCTGCACCAGTTTTTCAACCACTGATTGAAACCCATGGTGTGGAGCACCCTAGCCTCATCCATGCCATAGACAAGCAGCACCTCCGAGAATGTTACCGTGTGTGCTATTTGTCTAAGGCCCCTCCCCATCTCCACAAACACTTCTTGCACAGCTCTGATCCTTTTCTTAGCCAGGTCATTTGTCCCTACGTGGACAATGATATCCAGCTCCCTCCCCTATGCAGCTGCTCCTGTGATCCTGAGGATTTGCTCCCTGTCCCTCCAAGCCATGGTGCCAGGCAGGCACCTTACCTCCCTCTCCTTATATGTTTTGTGATGCAAGCCATGCACCATCTTTGTCGCCCTTCTCTGAATAGCCTCCACCCTGTCTATGTCCTTAAGCATTTTTGGTCTCCAGTACTGCATGCAGTACTCCAGGTGAGGTATTACCCGTGTTTTATACAATGGCATCAATACCTCCTGTCTCCTGCTAGTAATGCCTCTGCCTATGCACCCCAGCATGCCTCTGGTCCTCCCTGTAGCCTTTGTGCACTGCTTTCATACCTTAAGATCATCAGATGTGATAACCCCTAGGTCCCTTTCCTCTTTGGTGACAGTCAGCACCTCCCCCCCATTCTGTAGCTCTCCCCAGGGTTCCCCCTACCCAAGTGCATTATTTTGCACTTTTTTTAATTGAACCTCAGTTGTCACACCTCTGACCATCTTTCAAGCTTTTCCAGGTCCCTCTTCATTTTCTGCACCCCTTCTGCAGTATCCACTCTGTTGTAGATCTTGGTGTCATCTGCAAATAGGCAGACTTTTCCTTCCAGCCCCTCTGCAATGTCACTAATGAAGACATTGAAAAGGACTGGTCCCAGTACTGATCCCTGTGGTACTCTGCTGGTCACCTCTCCCTCCCCCTAGCTTGTATCCCATTTACCACCACCATCTGTCTTCTGTCTGTCTGCCAGTTTCTAACCCAATGTATCACCTTATGCCACATGCCCAGACTACTCATCTTGTTAACCAGCCTTCTGTGTGGGATGGTATCAAAGGCTTTGCTGAAGTCTAGGTAGGCAATGTCTACCACCCTTCTCTGATTAATTTCCCTAGTCACCCAATCAAAAAAATCTATCAGATTTGCTTGACAAGACCTTCCTGCTGTGAATCCATGTTGTCTCAGATCCTGGGCACCACTGGATTCTAGGTGTGCCACTATCTTTTCTTTCAGCAGTGTCTCCATGATCTTCCCCACCATTGAAGTGAGGCTGACTGGCCTGTAGTTCCCCGCTTCCTCCCTACTGCCACTTTTGTGCAGTGTGACTACATGCGCCCTCCTCCAGTCCTCTGGAACCTTGCCTGTGTTGAGTGACTCTGTGAACAGGGTAGCCAGAGGCACTGCTAGTTCCCTTCTCAGCTCCCTTAGGTAGGTAGGTAAAAACGTATTTTTAAACAGGAAGAAAACATGTCATTTGGGCTGTAAGGCCCAGTTTGCAAGACAGTCCTGTACACTATTCTCTAAGTTTCACATGTAATAATATTAATAGCAATAAACAAATAACATACATCATACAATATAAAATGAGAACAGCGACAACATATGATAAGAGTGGAGTTGATGATAAAGTGCTAAGTGCAATTACAGGAGCAAACAAAGAAATCATTATTTGCTTTTGTAAAGGCATTGAATTTAGTTTCAGCACGTATTGATGGTAAAAGTTTATTCCAGTAGGCCGCAGCTCAAGAAGCAAGGGTTCAGTCTCCATATTTATTATAACATCTCCCTTGATAAATTTTATTTGGGTGTACAGATCTTGTTAGTTCTTTCCTGAAAGCAGTTACAGCAGGAAAAAGTATTTGTGCAATATTGTGCTCTGGATGATAAGTTTTATACTTAAAAAATAAATTTTGTCCAGGTTCTAGAAAACTCAATATTAAGGGGTTGCCATCCCAACTTCTCCAGCAATAAACAATGATGTGTCCTATAATTACATTGCAGGATATACCTCGCTGTACTATAGTATAATTTGTCTAACCTGTTTAACAAGCATTTATTTGCCACCCGATAAATGAATTCCCCATATCTCAAAGTAGGCAGAATAAGTTGCTCTGCTATTTTTCTCTGGTCCTGAATTTTTAGACTTCTGGTGGTTCTCCTTAAAGCTCCAAGCTTTTTTGTTGTTTTTAAAATAGTTGTTGAAATATGGTCATCAAAAGGTCAAGAATGAATCAATAAGTACCCCTAGATAACAATAACTGGATACCAGTTCAATTTGGATTTGATTACTAGTAAAAATCTATTTGTAGTTGTAATGAGTTTTTGTTTTTTGAGGCAAAATGCATCAGTTTAGTTTTCTTTGTATTAATAAAAAGCTGTGATCTGGTGAACCACTCCTGCACCCTGCTGAAATCGTCCTGGAGCTTTATCTAAAGGTCCAGTATATCTACCCCTGAAGTAATCAACACTGTATCATCAGCAAACAGTCTTATATCTGTACTCTGTACCACAGAGGGCAGTTCATTAATGAAAATTAAAAATAAAAGGGTTCCAAGGATGGATCCCTGGGGAACCCCTAACACATCACTGGGTTTTGATAGGTAATGTTGTATTTCAACCCTCTGGGTGCGTCCAGTTAGGTAAGAATTAAATCAATGTAGAGGGCCTTCAAAAAAGCCCAGGTGCTGTAATTTCTCAAGCAGGAGGGAGTGGTTCACCTGGTCAAAAGCCTTAGATAGATCAATAAAAATAGCTGATGTTTCACTTCCTGAATTCAAAGAAGTATAAATCAAATCATTAAATTCCACCAGGGCCATCACTGTAGAATAGCCCCTGCGAAATCCTGATTGATATGGTGTAAACAGCTTATGTTGGTCAATATATTCACATATCTGTCTGTTTACAAGCTTTTCTAAACATTTAGATAAGACAGACAAAATAGATATCGGATGGTAATTTCCTACTTCTGCTGTATCCCCACCCTTGTAATTTGGTACATTTTACTCCCCCTCCATAACATTGGAAAATATCCTTTCTGCAAGCTAGGGTTAAAAATATACATAACTGTTGGAGCTATAACATTTGCTGCTAGCTTTAGGAATCTACTGTCCAGATCATTCAACCCCGCTGTTTTATGGATATTTATTTTTGACAGTTCCTTTCTCACTTCTGGTACAGTTAGATTTCTAAATCTAAATAGTGGATATTGGCCTGAAAATATGTTCTTGTGGTTTTTTGGATTTTTAGAGCCCGTATTTGTTGGATTCCCAAAACCTGGGAGGTCAGTAAAAAAGGTGTTCAGAATATCTAAAGTCTCTTCAGGAAAATCTGTTAGTTATGTTTCCAACTTTGACAGTTGGAGCTTTTTGACTACTCCGGTTTGTTAAGTGCGTATAATAGCCCAGAATTTTTTAGGATCCAAATTCTGATCCACTTTATTTCTGCAGTACTTCATTTTTGCCCTTTTTGTTAATTTTCTACATTTATTTCTTTTAATTTTGAATAATTCCCAATCTGTGTCCAATTTTGATTTTAACACTTTTTTCCAGACTCTGTTTTTGATCCTAATTTGTTTTAGAAATGACACGGTTACCCATGGGAATCTAGGAAGTTTATTAATTTTTTTCACTTTAGAGGCGTGAGAATCACATATACTTTCAAAAGTATTAGTGAAGTAGTCGACAGTCGATTCAAGATCAGGAATTAATCTACAACGTTCCCATTTTTCTGCATTTACACTTTTCAGAAATTTAAGTTTTGAGAAATTTCTCCTATCCCTGAACCAGTTTTGTTTCAGGTGATTTTGAGGAGATGTTAATTGGGAGATAGTCAAAGTTAACCAGATGGGATTGTGATCTCTGAAATCAGGAGGCAAAATTCCAAAGGCTTCAACCTGTAAATGCAAAGAAATGAATAATCAGGTCCAAAATAGACCCTGATGCAGATGTTTCTGTAAAACGAGTAGGGGAATTAATTAACTGCTTTAATCCTAATACCATAGAAATGTCCATAAGTCATTTACCCCAAGATTTCAACCAATCACAATTTAATATCCTGGGGGGTGTGTGTGGTCTGGTCCCATGGATTTATCCACTTTCAGCTTTGTGAGTTCCTCCAGAACTCTCTCCACTGTGAATGGACTGGCGTCTACTTCTCCCCCCCATTGCCTCTTCTCCCCAACTGTGGTCCTTGAGCCTCTCCCTTCTTAGTGAATACTGAACAGAAGCATTTGTTCAGTAGTTCTTCGTTGTCTAGATCCCCCCTCCTTACACTATCCCTCCTCCCCTTTGAGCCTCACAATCACCCCTTGTTTTTTCTTCTATCACTCATGTATCTATAGAATGTCTTGTCCCCTTTTTTCACAGTCCATGCTAAACCCTCCTCTGTCTGTGCCTTGGCTCTCCTAACAGCCTTCTCTGCTTCCCTTAGACATTCAATGTACACCTCCCTGTCCTTCTCCCTTTGGTTCCCTTATACTTCCTGAAACTTGCTCTTTTAGCCCTTACTTTGTCTGCTGCCTCTTTAGAGAACCATAGTGGTTTCCTTCTTCTTTTCCCTTTGGCCACTATCCTAAGGCATTGGTTAGTTATCTCCACTATGACTCCTTTTAGTTTCCCCCACTGTCCCTCCATTACCTCTCCCTTCTCCAGGGCTGCTCTTAAACATCTACCCATTTCACTGAAATCTGCCCTTCTGAAATCTAATACTTTTGCTCTTGTGTGGCTTAATTGAGTCCCTGTCTCCATGCCAAACCATGCCATGTGGTGGTCGCTGGATCCCAGCTGCCCTTCCACCTGGACTCATTTGACTCTGTTTCCATTGGTCCATACCAGGTCCAGAATAGATTTGTCTCTGGTTGGCTCATGCACCAGCTGTCTGAGTCCAACCCCTGCAGGGATTCCAGGATGGCCATGTTTCTGGCTGAAGCAGCTGCCTGGGTGGTCCAGTCTGCATTCAGCATATTAAAATCCCCCATCAGCAGGATTTCACCTTTAGCTGCCATGTCATGGATTTCCTCCATTAGTACCCTGTCCACTTCCTTCCTCGGGGCCGGAGGTCTGTGGATCACCCCAGTACGTATTGCTGTGCCATTTCCTGGTTCAAAGGTGACCCACATTGCCTCAGTCCCCCTGTCTTCCCTGTACTTCTGTAGTCTTTATGCCTTCTCTGATGTACAGGGCTACCCCCTCCCTTTTTACCTCCCCTGTCCCTTCTGAACAGTGTATAGCCTGGTACATTGATGTCCCAGCTGTGATTAGCAGAGTACCATGTCTCTGTTATTGCTGCTATGTCAAGGTCTGCATCCGTCATCAAGGCTTCCAGGTCTGGAGCCTTAATTCCCAGACTGTAGGCATTTGTGAGCATGAACTTCCATGTTTTATACCCTGCCCTCTCTCTGTTCTTGTTCTCTCTCCCTTTTCTGTTTCCTCCACCCTGATTTTCTTGTTCATGTGCTACTGCCCCCATCCCCCCTTTACACGTTTCACCTGCCTGTACCTCCCTGCCTGCTTCAGTTGTTCCTGTTATCAACTTGTGTTTTTGCATACTGCCATGGGGGAGTGATCCTAAGCCACCTGTCCCTCCTGACTCTCCCCACTTGGCCAGTTTAAATGCTCTCTGCTGAAGCATTCCAACTTCTCACCAAGGAGTGAGGTCCCCTTCCTGGACAGATGCAGGCCATCCTCCTGATATAAACTCACATCTGCCCAGGTGGGGCCTCAGTCCCCTATGAAGCCAAATCCTTCCCTTTCCTTCCACACCAATCCTTCAACCAGGTGTTGAAGGCTTGGATGTGGAGTGCCCTATCCTCTCCTGTGCCTTGAACAGGTAGCACCTCCAAGAATGAGCCGGAATGTGCTACCTGTTTCAGTCCCCCCCAGCTTCCTGAAATCATCCTGGACTCTGGCCAACTCCACCCTTCTCCCTGCCAGGTCATTGGTCCCCAGGTGGACAATGACATCCAACACCTCCCTCCTGGCTATCACCCTAGTGATCCTGTGGATTCGCTTCCCATCCCTCCTTGCATCACTTCCTGGGATACACTTGACCTCCCTCTCCACCCCGCTAGGTGTCCCTAACTTCACACCCTGGACAATAAAGTCCACCACTAGGAAAAGCTCCCCCTTCCTCCAGGGTCCCTGTCCCCCTTCTCTGAGGCTCCAGCTTGGAGGTCCTGACCATCCTCCCAGGTCCCAGCTGCTGGTGCCTGTGTGGGGCATTCCCATTCTTCTAAAACAGTGTAGGAGTTATTCAACTGGACTGGTTGGGGAATGTGCTTCTGACTCCCCCCTCATCCTCCTGAGCCCACCATGGTCCAGTCAGACATCTTTCTGGGCATCCTATGAGGTTCATGTTGTGGACATGGTGGTCTCTAGGGTTGGGGTGGATGCCACCTGTAACCTGGCCAACTCTGTGCAGAGACAGGCAACCTCCTCCCTCAGCCCAGAGAGGTGCCTGCAGATAGGGCAGCATTGCAGCCTCCAGATTGTCTCCCTAAAGACTGCTGCTCCACAACCACTGCACTACACCACTCCCATCATGTTTGTTACCCTCCTCACTCTTCTGCCTGCTTATGCCTCCTAATTGCTATCTCCTAACACTCTTCCCTGTTCTGCATGCTAACCCTTTTTTCCTTCTCCTTCTCTCCCTGTCTCTCTTCTTCTGTAGTGACTTACAACTTCTCTCTATTCCTCTTGTATGTGCCCTTGTAGACCTAGTTGTTAGCTGCACCCTTTGTACTTCTGCCTATATACCAGCTAGGCTATTCCTTGTGCTGTGCTGCCTTACTGTTCCTGTATCTTTAAGTAGGTGTGGCTTGTCCTACCACTAAAATATTAGACCACCTGGGGGTGGTTGGGGAATGGGGTTGGGTGGGGGGTTGTTCCTTTGGTACTCTGTGTCTATAAAAAACAATCAGGTAAAAAAAAGACTTTCTTCTGTAAACTACAGAAGAATTACATAAAACCTGTTACAAAACACAGAAGTTACTTGGAATCTGTTACTAAACAGACACTTCCTGAAGTGTATCAGCAAAAGAGCTCCCCAAAAGCAGGCTATGGAAAACCACTTTAACAACTAAAGGCAGTGGAAAGAGCACACAGCTATATAAACTCAATTACATAAGTCTGTTACAAAACACAGATGTTACCTGGAATCTGTTACCAAACACAGACACTTCCTGAAGTGTATCAGCAAAAGAACTCCCCAAAAGCAGGCTGTGGAAAATCACTTTAACAACAATAATATATTAAAACTTTAAAAACCCTCCCCCAAACATGCCTGTTGCCAGGGCTGCTGCATGAGAGACACTCTTCTCAGAACAAGAGTGTCTCACACACAGGGGAAAGGAGTGCTCCCATTGCTTGGGAGCACCCCCTCAATATATAATAAAGTCACCAATAGTGGTAATTACTTTTCTAATCTTTTTGCTTGTTTTTTTATGCTCTTTCTCATTGGTCATTTCCCTTTGTCCCTACTGGCAGTCACCCAACCTCAAAACCTCCTCACCTGGGTTCATCTTTTACCATATGGCTTGCCCCATTCATAGCAGCATCATCTCCAGTGTTCCAGTCTAGTCAGATGTCCCTCAGGCCTTAATGCACTCTTGGGTCCCCCACCAAACACAGGCTGCTAATGATGCAGACTCCAGGGACCTGATTCTCAAAGCTCCCAGAATGTCACAAGGTGCTTGTGCCGCAAGAAATGGCGCAAGGTTCTGCTTGCCCTGAAAGGTACACCGGGAATGTTTCTCAAACACAGCCTGTGGCTGCATGTTCCAAAGGGTGCTTTTGCCATTTTTTCGGCACTCAGTGGGCTGTAGCATGATGCTAGGGGGCATGCGGCAGACATCAGCTGCCATATCCCTTAATTTAGGCTGCTTTAAGGGTACTTAGAAGTGTGTCTTCTGGGAGGGATAGATCACTTGCAACACCCTTCGAGCCCTCCCTGGTGAGAGGGAACATGTTCCCCTCCCTACCCCTGATCTGCCCATATTAAAATAAATAACACTGTCCCTGGACCATGTTTAGTGGACCCTCCTCCCTATCCCTGATCTGCCCATATTACTATAAATATCACTTGCCTGGGTGGTCTAGTGACACCCCCACCCCATCAGGCAGTGCCCCACCACCCCACTCCCCCATCCCATCCCAGAGCTGGCAACTGGCACAGCCCTTTGCTCTCCACCGTGGCCGGCTGCTGACTGAGCTGTCAGTGAGTGTGTACTGTATACAGTATGCACTCATTGATTAACAGCTCACTGACAATCAATGAGCATGTACTTTATACAGTACTTGCCCACTGATAGCTTGGTTGGCAGACGGCCACAGTGGAGAGTGAAGGGCTGTGCCAGTCACCAGCTCAGGGATAGTGGTGGGGCACTGACTGCTGGAGTAAGGGAGCACCGCTATACCACCAGGGAAAGTGATATTTATAGTAATATGGGCAGATAGGGAGGAGGGTCCACTACATGACCAGGGACAGTGTTATTTATTTTAATATGGGCAGATCAGGGATAGGGAGGGGGGTCCACTAGATCACCAGGGACAGTGTTATTCATTTTAACATGGGCAGATTGGGGATATGGGGGGGTCCGCTAGACCAGCAGGGATGTGATTAACTTTCATACATAGGGGATCGAGGCTGGGGGGAGTTCTGCTAGTCAGTCAGGGATGTGATTCATTGTAATACATAGTGGACCAGGCTGGGAGGTGGCTAGCCATCAGCAGTGTCCTAGAGTGGTGCACGGCCACCCTGCACCTTGCAGTACATCATCCAAATGCACTATTTGGCACACTACCACACTTGTCGCAAGCTGCAGGACTTTGCTGCTGGGACCCTCCCCAATAGAGAATCAGGCACAGGGTCCCCAGCACACCAATAATCAGTGAAAGCTGCAACTGGTGTGGCTTGTGCTGAGTTTTGAGAATCGAGCCCCAGGTGTGCACAAGCCAAATAACCTCCCTCAAACTGTGAGCTCTCATGTTCATCCAGCTGGGGGTAGTGCAGTTTGACCCCCACCATTCTCAGTGGGGGAGACATCCTCTGGGATGTGCAGTTTTCCCACCACTGACCCTCCAATTCCAGGTACCTGGCAACTTTCAGCACCATGAATGGCAACACTGCTGCTGTGCCGACTGTCCAGCAACTTGTTTGATTTTGAATATAAAATTAGATACTGTGTATACATTTCAGAGCTAAATAATTTGAGCAATTTGAGAAAATCACAGCAGGTTAAAAGTGGATTTTTAATTTTTTGCTAAATTAATTATGTTTTCCGAATCAAGTTTATTTTATTTACAAATCTTTGATTAGTAAATTTTACTATGAAATACATGTTGAAGATCATAAATAGAGTATTTCAAAAATGTTAATAAGCTACATGATAGACATTTTCTGGATGACTGGGTGTCATAAAGATGCCCCTTAGTTTGAAAAGAAAAAGAATGCATGGTTATTTCAGCTGAAACATTGTTTGGGTCTCAGATATTCAGGGTGAGGAGGTCATGATTTATCTTAATTTCTGACATGACCTTGTTTGTGCAGATTCCAACACAAAAAAGACATCCACAGAAATTGTTCTTACTTTCCAAAGAGCTAAAGGAAGGTCCTGTTTTTTTGAGTTACTCACTGACAGACTGACTCTAAGTACCGCACATCCACTTATGTGACCTTACCACGCATTTGCTTAAGTCAACACAGTCAGAAATAATGCTCTGAATTATGTTGGATGCACAACAGAGCAAATGCAGTCACACAGAAGCACTTTTTAATACCATGACAAAACCCTTCATTCATCCCACCATCAAACACATGATATGCCTCCAGTATTTTATGAACTGGGCATAAAACTACAGTAGTTTTCTGTATCTATGTGACTCAGTTAGTAGTACTTTGGGCTCTAGATCAGAACTTCATGTGTTCTAGCTGCACAGCAGGACATAGCCCAGTGCTGACATGGCACTGCAGCCTGGGGGGGTACTATAGAAGGTGCCTTTGGTCAGCCAAGGCTGTAGTCTTGTCTGGCTTCTGTCTCATTCTGGTACCTATTTTCCCAGGTGGAACATAAACATTCCAAACTGTTGTAGGAGTTAATGCATTCCTCGGAGTCACTCATAGTATAAGACTGGTTTCACAGCAGGCCCATCAGTGCAGCAGAACCTAACAGCCAGTCCTCACCCCACACTTTGTGGACCAGAGGGGGGATGCCTCCTAACCCTGAATTCCCCACAGTGGCAGGAGGTGTGCACTGTGGACCCCTTGGGTGAGAGCATAAGCACCAGAATGGCAAGGATGGGGCTGAGATGGCCAGTGAGTAGAAGGGGGCACCACCTGTGAGGGGATAGCAGGCAAAATCATCAATTATATTTTCCCCTTTTTCCTTTCAAAATATTAATTTGGAGAGGGGACACACTTCTGTATCATTGTTCAACCCCTTTAGGAGGAGAGTGGTATCAAAGTACTGGGGATATTGGTGCAAAACTACCACATTAATTGGAAATTTGGGGAAGGAATGTGGGACATCCTGAACTCCCATTCACAACTTCTTCAGTAAATTTTTGGGAAGAGCAATATTAGCATGGGGCACAGGACTGAACGCACAGTACTTTCTGATTTATGACTACCACTTGTATTCCCTGGTTGTACTCATGTTCATTAGCGGTAGATGTTTCTATTACCCTGCCCAATTTTTATTTTTATTTTCATGTTTCTCCTGTTTTCTTCCTCAAACTGCACATGTAATAACCATTGTAATAATATACTTCTTTACAAGATTCTCCCAAAATGTGGTCCATCATCCATGTTTCCTCTTCTTTCCCTTATGCTGTTCTTACACTGGATAGCATCTACAGGTACTTGTATGGCAAATCTGAAGTACCTTAAACCCCTAATTAGCAGCTGCAAGGGTGAAATTATCCCATGAGGTACCATCAGCGAATGAGGCCCGCGTTGCTTATTAACTGAATGACTGCCACATGAAAACAATCACATAAATAGTGAAGATACAAACCACAATTACTGCACGTCAGAATGATTGAAAATGCTGCTTCTGAAAACTGCATCAATTTTCAGACTAAATTATTTCTTTGCAACAGGGTATGGTGAACTTGATAAGAGGCAAAAATCATTTTCCGGAAAGAAAGAAAAAAAAAGGTTTTTCATTTAGACAAAAAATGAAAACACAAAACAAAAGTGATAGAATATCACAATATCAGTATTAGTAAATTACAGTTAAAAATATTTCCATGCTATAGTTAAAAAAAACATGGATGGTATGAGAAGAGACTGCCCTCTCCAAGGTACATGCATTTTTTATTCCCATTTTCATTCTGCAAATGAAGTAAGAGGCTATATTTTAATGGGCCCCTGTGTCCTCATTTAATAAAGATGACTTTCTGGTTCGCCTGTCATACTATACACAAGGCAAAGTGAGTGGAAGATGGGGGCCTGGATTCTAAGCCAGAATGGAGATGGTGGACTGGAACAGGTAGGGTAGGGAGGAAGGTAGCAAGGACTGTGATCTCCAGTGAGAGAGTTAGGGGATGGATCCAAATGAACAAGAGAGTAGAGGGCATGTTAATAAGGCTGCACCATCATCAATGGACACCAGCAGCAGGTATCAGCATCTGGTTGGCTAGGCAGAGAGCAGTCAACATGTGACTGGGGCTGGTGGGGGAAGTTCAGGCAGCAGGACACCCGACTTGCTGGGCAAGTGGGAGGAAAAGGCTTGGCGGAGTGACAAGAGGGTAATAGTCATTGGTGACACCATACTTAGGGCAGCGGGTGAGGTAGAAGGGCCATCACTAGACCAGGATGGTATATCAGGAGAGATGATTTCCCTGCCTGGAGTGCAGGGACAATGAATGCTATCCTGGACCTAGCAACCCAGCTTGGGAGTAGCAGAGAGCCACCATCCTTGTTGGCATGAACAATGTAGGTAGCACAAGTCCCAAGGACATAAGGAGGTCATTCATGGAATTGGGGATGTTCCTAGCTGGAAAGTTATCCAGGGTGATCTCTTCTGAGATCCTTCCAGTTCTAGGGGCTAGAGAGAAGCAGTAGTAGTGGACCGCTAGGCAGGCAAATGTTTTTTTAAGGGTCTGGTGCAAGTGAGAGGGCTTTCTTTTTGTGGCTAACTGGAGGGTGGCTGTGCCACTTTTCACCACTTGATTCCCAGGAATTGAGGTGATCTTTACAGATGTTGAGATGTTGTCTGAAATAATCAACTGAAATGCATGAGCCAATTTTGTACAGCCCTTGTGCACCTGTACAGATTTATAGGGATCCCCACCCACAACCAACTACCCAGGGTACCCTGTGATTTCCTTAGTAAGCAGAAATATATTCAGGCTTACCTTGAAGGCCTCTACTGTCTTTATGCCTCCACAGTAAACTTCCTCTAAACTAAGAGAAAAAAATATCTCAGGTGTCCCTATGTAAAAAAAAAAATACTGTGCCATATATTGTATACTGTGTTCCTTGGTCAGCTCGCTCTATCAGTGTCTCTCAGTCATGGTTCATTGAAAGCTAAATACAATAAATTCCTGGCGTGAGAGAGGCTGCTGAATCGAGGATCTGGGTTTATTTGGCAAGTCAGAATTTGAGCTGTATCCAGGATCCTGGACTTGAGAGATGCTGATTAACATTGCTATTCACTACATGCTGTTAGCAAGTTGGAGCTGCTGTAAGCAGAATTGTGGCTCTGGCTGAGTCAACTGACAACTTTAAAGTTAAAAAAAGAAAACTTAAAAGCACTTTTCCCTTTGTTGTTGGGTTGCTGTTGCCTGTTTAGAAAAGAAACTGGAGTATGCAGTTCAGTTTTGCACCGGTGCATTAAGTCTGAAGTTTAAGCTACAGTACCTTAAACTACTGGTAAAGACATTCAGTTCTGTTTACCTTTGTTGGTTATGAACTTCCTACGACAGTTATTATAAAAAAATAAAACATAAGCCATTGTGTACTTATGAAGTATTTTTACACATCCTTGATGTGTGATGTCCACATAAACATCTCGAGCTTCACTCTTGAGGTTTATGGGACATTACACACCTCGGGTTTGTAAAAATACTTTGTAACACACAGTCACCTATGCATTATTCTCTGTTTGTTACATTTTGATATTAATGCTGTGTTATTTGTAGATGGCAACATTTTTCATATATTATATATATTCATCGCAAAAAACTTTGTTAATGCACCAGTTAGGGTTAAAGCAACAAAAGTAGGGAAATGTTGTGTTAGGGTTCCCAACTCTAACACCCCATCCCAACCTGCAGGCAGCAACAGGAAAAACCATTATGGTTTCACCTCTCCTGTGTCTTTGCAATCAAGTGTGGGGTGTACCTTGGGACTGTCAACCCTAATGCTTACCCCATTCTATTAGTAAATAAGCTGAGATGTGTAGCATATATGAGGATGGGTGAGCGTTAGGGTTAACAATCTCAAGGTACATCCCATGCTTGATTTGCAAAGACACAGGAGAGCTGAAACCATAATGGGTTTTCCTGTTGCTACCTGCAGGTTGGGGTTGGGGTGTTAGGGTTGGGTACCTAACACCACATTTTCCTACTTTCATCACTTTAACCCTAACTGGTGCATTACATTTTTTGCAATGAATTTCCTTACTTTTTGAGATAGTATAATCGTATCCTCATTTGCCTGTGGAAGCAGAGGGCCCATCCCTCCATAAGTGCTGCCAAAACAGCAACCAGATTGTCAGCATAGCCTTCTTATTGCCCCACCTCATGAACCCAGTAGTGAAAATGTTCAACCCCCCACTGAAACATCATTCCACAGCATTGAAACATCATTCTGCACCACAGGTGCAAAAACACATTTTGGGCAGGATTTGAAAAATGACAGCTGTCACATTCATGATGTGGTATGAAAAATGGCTATGTTGAAAATATGGGGTCAAAATATTTAAAATTAAGAAAGTTACAAGCAAGCGTAGTAAAATCTCAACGCTTGTGCGTAACTTTGCCATTTTTACATATTTTTACCCCAAATGTTCAACATAGCCTTTTTAAGACTCCACCTCACGAACAAGGGCAGTGAAAATTTATAAAAATCCTGCCTGAAAGGTGTGTGGAGAGGCTTCTGGATGTGATATGGCTTCTGACACCAAATGTAGCTAATCCGGATACCTCTGACACTAACTGTAATGGAGGCCTAGCTCCGGAAACATGAGCAGTCCAGGAGAAATTGTAAAAAAATCCACAAGTAGTGGTTTATTATTCCAAATAACAAGAAAAGAAAAGAAAACAACAGAAAATGTACAGACTGGTTTTCAGCATAGGCAGTCCAAAAACAAAATCCAATTTCTGAGTTCAGAGCTAAAATATACAGGCCATCAGCTCTCTGTAACATCTGGTCTGGAAAGACACTGAAAACACCTGCCAGACTCTAACTTCCACCAGAGCACTGTGACCCACAGTTTCAGAATCTTGTCTTTACAGAAAACCCACTGATAGACAATGCTACTTGCATAATTCCAGCTTCCACCCAAATCAGACAAACAAATCTGCAATCTACAGTCAGACAATCCGATACCATTAAATGTGCTCTGATGAGAGAACATGAGACAGACAGCTCTCCTCACTTTGGAATTCCCTAATCCAGCAGTGCCACTCTCCAAGACAAGTTGACAGAGAATTTGAACGGGCCATACAAATACCACAAGACAATCTGCTGGAATACAGGCAAAAACATCAAACTGACCACACACCTCTAGTCGTCCCTTATAGCTCCATGCTAAAACAGCATCAGCAAATTATTAAAGAACTGCAACCCATGCTGAGAGAAGATGAAACACTGAAGGACATCTTCCCTGAACCACCCATCATTGCCTATAAGCAGCCCCCCAGCCTCTCGAACATAATAATTCATAACCGACTCCCAGCAGATCATAATAACCGAGAAACAAGAGGGACAACACCATGCAACATGGCAAGATGTAAGACCTGTACCCACAAAGGCCACCATCAAGACAAGCCAGAACAACATAAAAACAAGCATTTGTCAATGTCGAATATTTGCTTGCTGATATTGGCATTGGCAGTGCAGGAGTTAGAGAGATGTATAATAGGAATGGGGGTGACGTATTGAAGTAACACCAACCCCCACCCCCACCCTGCAGAGACTGACAGGCGTTGGGGGTGTGCCTTTGGGTCATCAGCCATAACACTCACAGCATTCCACCTCACCCCACCCTGCAGACACTGACAGGTGTCGCAGTGTGCCTTGAGGTCTTCGGCCCTTACGCTCACCCCATTCCAAAAGGAAATAAGCTGAGATGGGTGCAGTATAAGAGAATGGGGTGAATGTTAGGGCCAAACACCCCAAGGCATACCTTGATGCCTGTCAGTGGCTGCATGGTGGGGCTGGGGGTGGAATGGATTGAGCATTACGGCCGACGACCCCAAGTCACCCCCCGATGCCTATCAGTCTGTACAGGGGGGCATTATGGTTGGAAATCCTAATGCCCCGGGCATTTTTTGGTATTTTTGCTCCAAATTTTCAGCATGGGCTTTTTGGGAGCCCACCTTATGAACAGTGGCAGTATCATTTTGTTATTCAGTGCCAAAAGGTGATTTCGCACAGTGAGTGTGCCATTCAACACCACAGGTGCGAAAACACATTTTGGGCAGGATGTAAGAAATGACAGGTGTACTGTTAATTAGGAGGTGTGAAGAAATGGCAATGTTGAAAATCTGGAGTGAAAATATGAAAAAGTGGCAAAGTTACAAGTGTGCGTAGAAACTGTGCAATGCACACTCATAACACAGTCATTTTTTGAAATGTTTTCACCCAGTCACACATCACTAGACATGCCACCACAATAGCAGCCACACCATCACAAACAGTTGTCAGACTAACAGACTGGCTTATGGTTACAATATTGCATTGTGACAAGCATCTGTTCTACATCAAGGTAGCCAGTCCCACAGAGGTCCATTCACACACCACCAGCCATGCCACCACACCACTAGCCACACCAACAGTTGTCAGATTAACACACTGGCTTTTGGTTACAATATTGCATTGTGACAAGCCTCTGTACCACATCAAGGTAGCCAGTCCCACAGAGGTCCATTCACACACCACTAGCCATGCCCCCACACCACTAGCCATACCACCAACAGTTGTCAGACTAAAATAACTATTTTGGATTCTAAATTCCTCCAAATGACGAACTTAGGAGCCTGTGGCAGGCTGACAGCATGAGCAGAACATGGCTTTGTGAACCCACATACACTTACAAGAAATCTAATTCTGGTTTCATATTAAAAAAATTAACCAGTCCAAGAGCCACAAGTTTGAGCACTGAATTCAAGACTTGGCAACAACAAGGAGATCACACAGTTCTCAGGTTCAGACTCGGCAGTTTAGACCTTGAACTGAAGGGTTTAACTGTGTGACTTCTTCATTGTTGTCAAGTCTCGAATTCAGTGCAGACTTGTAATATGTTATATTCAGATCAGCAAGAAATACACACTCAGATGCCTAGAGAGTTTAACTTGCTCTTTAAGTGTTTTGCCCAAGGTAAGGTCACATTCACAATTTGACATACAGTAGGAATATGTAGTAGCTTTCTGAACTTCAGAGAGCTAATACATATTCCTACCCTATGTAAAATTGTCAATGTGACCTTACCTTGGGCAAAACACTTAAAGAGCAAGTTAAAATCTTTAGGCATCCAAGTGCATATTTCTTGCAGATCTGACTCCGAACATAACATGATACACACACTGCCTGATCATAACAGAAGCAAAATAAAACTGGTTTCAGAGATTTCATGCAAAGTAAATAATGAAAATAAATGCAAAACTGAAAAATAACCCAAAATACCCAACTTGGTGAGTAGCATTTTAGCAAAGGCTAATCTCTAGGATCCATCCATCTAGCAACATTCTCAGACAGTAAACTTTTATCAGAATTATGACAGGCAGAGAAACCATTAGGCAGAGATAAACCATTATACTGTTCCTATTTTCCCTTCTCCGTTTCCCCTCCCCTTTTTGCCAGCACCCCCACAATGCCTCTATTCCCTTTTGTCCCTATGCAGAACTGGATGACGACTTCAAATGCCTCCAAATGATGAACTTAGGAGCCTATGGCAGGCTGGCAGCATGAGCAGAACATGGCTTTGTGAACCCACATACACTTACAATAAATCTAATTCTGGTTTCATATTAAAAAAAATGAACCAGTCCGAGAGCCACAAGTTTGAGCACTGAATTCATGACTTGGCAACAAGAGGGAGATCAGAGAGTTCTCAGGTTCGGACCCTGTAGTTCAGACCTTGAACTGAAGGGTCTGAACCCGAGAACTGTGTCTGATCTACTCATTGTTGCCAAGTCTTGAATTCAGTGCTCAAACTTGTAATCTGTTATATTCAGATCAACAAGAAGTACACACTTGGATGCCTAAAGAGTTTAACTTGCTCTTTAAGTGTTTTGCCCAAGGTAACATCACATCCACAATTTGACATACAGTAGGAATATGTAGTAGCTCTCTGAACTTCAGAGATAGCTACTACATATACCTGCCTACCCTATGTCAAATTGTGAATGTGACCTTACTTTGGTCAAAATACTTAAAGAGCAAGTTAAAATCTCTAGGCATCTGAGTGTGTATTTCTTGCAGATCTGAATATAGCATAATACACACACTGTACACTTCTATCAGAATCAAGATTCTAAAAATGGAGAATCTCAAAATACCAAAACAGTACAAATGTTCACATACCTGGCTGAGTAACCAGTGAGCCTTCCCCTCTGCTGCTAGGTTGCACTTGTTGCTCCTTGTCACACAGTCACAGTCTTTAATAGTCCAAAAATCACTCCGTCCACTCCCAACTAGATTCAGATTCAAGCCCAATTTAAGACAGGGCAGGCACTATGATAATCGAGAGACAGTCCAGGACTCCAGACCAATGACTAGAGTAGACCCCGGCCGGGTGCCACCAAGAACCGCCACTCCAAAGAAAACCGCAAGTGTAAAACAAAAATGCAAACACGCCTCCAGCCACTGTGGGTCATAGAAGTTCTTGTCCTCCACAGGGTGCAGGAAGGGTTGCGGCTCTCTTCTACTGGGCTGGCTACTGTATGCTCGGACCTCGCAGTGAGTCGGCCCAGCTCAGGCTCGCTCCAAGTTCACTACCAAGGCTCTTGCTGATCGATGTTTCTAGTGATGCTCCTCTGACTGTTGTGGATCTTGTGGTGTACTCCTGGGACTGGAGGACTCAGGTCGGGTTCTCCTCTCGGACTTGCTCTTCTGTTCAGTTCTTCAGGCGGCAGTGATGGTGAGAGGCTCGAGAGTCAAATCAGACAAAACTTAACAGATGTGGTCAAGGTTCACGATGATAAGAGGACACTGATTCCTTGGCTTCCATGGACCATGGCAGATGGCATGCACGGGCAGGGCAGCGAGCAGTCCGATGAGCAAGCCGCACAGAAATCTTCCCTTTTTCAGTCTTCACTCCATCTATTCTTTCCGTTGCCCTCTCAAGTTCTCTGAGCTCCTGTTTTCTTCACCAGCAGACTAAAAGAAATGTATTGCACAGTACTGGGGCATTTAAATGCGGCACCCCATACTATCCACACCTCCTACCTGACACCATAGCCAATCACTAAAGTGTGGCACCGGTGGCAGACCTAATTGAGAAATTCAGGTAACTTGCATACCTGAATTTCTCAATCACATCCCAGCTGCCTCCTGCCACACCCTTCCCCCCACACTGCAAAGGAACAAAGTTATGTCAAGAGTGGAAAACCCACGGGGGAAGAAAAACACAAAAAAAAACAAAGGAGGACAGGCGTGCATGCCAGCTGGCTGTTTTGGTACCCCTACTGTTTCAGTAAGCATGCCATGGCATGCTCGGCGTATCAGTGCCTACACCCTTGGACTGCTGTGCAGGCAACAAGGTGTTGGCTGGTAGTCGGCAAAGCTCTCAGGTGACTGGCGCTCTGCTCAAGAGCAGGCTTCCCTTGGCCACTGCTAGATAGTGGTGCCAGAGCTCAGCAAAGCACTACAGTCTCTCCTCTGTCCTGACTGAGTTGACTCCAATGATCTATCCCCCAGCTGGTCTTGGGCTGGTGGGCCTGGCAGTAAAGCTACCTGTCTGTCGGCTCCTCCTTGACTTACTCCTCCAGGCAGTCCGTAACTGGTAGTGACTAGTGCTTTAGTTTATTCTGTGTGCCACGGCTCAACTGGATCATGGAGATCGAAACTGATGATCCAATTCCCAGAGTGGTAGCGGCTATGGCTTCCTTCCCTGGCATCCACCACCCAGTAGCTTTCGACCAGTCCACCCCTTGCCAGCCACGCCTCTTTTCCTCACAAGTGGATCTGATTGAGAATACAGTCTCAATCAGTTCCGCAATGCTGCAGGCGTGCATGTCACTGGTGAGACCCCCCAGAAACTTTAGAAAGTTTTATGGTCCTGAGACAGCATGCAAAAAAAAAAAAACAGAACAAAGGTAATTTACGCACATGCTACCTGGCTCCTGCTACCCCCCCCTGGTCTGCTGCATGCCATGGCAAGCCAGGCATATTGGTGGCTACACCCTGCAGTGACGGGGCGCTCCCTGATTGTGTCGGCAAATTGCTTTCAAGTTGGTGGCATGATTCAAAACTGATGTCATAGACAGCGTGCTCATTCATTGGTGCCAAAAAGACGAGCCCAAAAAAGAAGTGGCAGCATTATCCACAACACTGCCACACCTCTGAAACCTGCTACTACCACAGGATGAAACAAAATGTTTCTTGTGCATGTGCGCAACCAAACATAAAAGTCAATGGATCCCACACATGTCAGTCCAGCAATATGGTTTACCTTATTCAGTGCAAGAAATGCACTAATGGATGCTATATTGGGGAAACTAGGAAGCCACTGAAAACCAGGATGAATCACCACCAACACACAATAGTAATCCAGGTTAGCACACCAATAGGAAACCGTTTTTCACAAACAGAGCACTCGCTCTTGGATTTATGTGTCATGATACTAAAAGGCAACTTCAAAAACACACAAGACAGAAGGACATGGGAACTGAAATATATAAAACAATTTAAATCTAACATTTGTGGACTGAATCGGGACATTGGATTTATGACACACTATGGTAAATTGTAATTCTCTTGTTATTGTTTTTCTCTGAGTTCCTGTCTGCTCTTTTTTTTACCTGTGACTTACTTTCTCCCTGCCTCTCCTATAAACTCTTCAGCTCAGCCCTGATTGTTTTCACACCTCACTGTTTATATTACCTCACATTCTATTTATCTGGGCCTTTGTTATTTTGTTTCTTCTAATTTCTTAGCTTCCTTGCATCTCTTAGGCATCTCCTGTCTATGCTACCCTTTTAGCATGTTTCTATTGTTTTAATCTCAGATCTTTCTTATCTGTGTTCCTGTCTGGTCCGTTTTTATCATTTCTAGCCTCCTTTTATCTCCTACTGACCTGTTCCTATTTAGTACCCCCCCATTTCTTCTCACACACATTTTTACTTTGCTACTTATATAAACTTTTATTTCTAGTCCCCTTTTATTACTTTCTTACTTCCCTTCCTGCTATTTTTTTATAAATTGTTCCACAGTGGATATAACTACTGCTTATATTGCTCAGTTTTGCTATTCGCCTGAAGAAGGGACCTGTGAGGCCATGAAAGCTTGTGTATAATTCCATCTTTGTACAAGACACTTGGTCCAATAAAAGGCATCAAACCTTCCAGAATCTTGTCACTGTGACCCTGCGTTTCAGAACCTTCTCAGTTTCTAGCTTCCAGAGCATTTGTGACCAGAGGCATGTGCAGAAACCATGAACAAGGGGGACCCAAAATCCTAACAAAGCTAGGGGAGTCTGGGGGCATGCCATACATCCCAGGGTACTTAAGGAGCTAAGGGTGGAACTAGCAGAGCCATTAGCAGAACTGTCTAGTGAGTCTCTGAGCACAGGAGAGGTTCCAGAAGACTGGAAAATGGCTCATGTGATCACAATCCACAAGAATGGTAGCAGAGAGAAGGCAGGGAACTACAGACCAGTCAGTCTTACTTCAGTAGTGGGCAAGATTATGGAGGCACTCCTTAAGGAAAGGATAATGCAACACCTGGAATCCATAGGGGCACAGAATCCAAGACAGCATAGGTTTACAAAAGGAAGGTCCTGTCAAACTAATTTCATAGATCTCTTTGACTGGGTAACCAGAGTGGTGGACCAAGAGGGAGCAGTTGATGTTGCCTACCTTGACTTCAGCAAAGCTTGCAATACTGTTCCACATAGAAGATTGATAAATAAGCTGGGTAGGTTCAGGGTGGGTCAGAAGTTGGTCAACTGGGTGGAAAACTGGTTGACGGGCAGAAAACAGATAGTGGTGATAAATGGTATACAGTCAGAAGAGATGCAAGTCACAAGTGGGGTACCTCAGGGATCAGTCCTGGGGCCAGTCCTCTTCAATATCTTCATTACTGACATTGCAGATGGACTAGAGGGTAAGGTTTGTCTGTTTGCAGATGACACCAAGATCTGCAACAGAGTAGATGATCCAGATGGGGTCAGCAGATTGAGAAGAGATCTGGATAAACTAGCAAAATGTTCAGAAGAGTGGCAACTGGGATTTAATGCAAAGAAGTGCAAGATCATGCACATAGGGAAGAGAAACCCTGAAGCCACCTATAGGTTGGGAGCGGAGTTACTGACAGTCACAAAGGAAGAAAGAGGCTTGGGCATCATCATCACCGATGACCTGAAATCATCCAAGCAGACTTCTAAAGCAGTAGGTAAGGCTAGGGGGATGTTAGGGTGTATTAGTAGGGGTATCACAAGTCGTAAGAGGGAGGCAATAATCCCTCTTTACAAGACACTGGCTAGGCTCCCATCTGGAGTACTGCATGCAGTACTGGAGGCCACACCTTCACAAGGACATTAACCAAATTGAGGCAGTCCAGATAAGGGCAACCAAAATGGTGCAGAGACTGCATCAGAAGACATATGAGGACAGATTCACGGAGCTCAATATGTATACCCTTGAGCAAAGGAGGGAGAGAGGTGATATGATCATAACATTCAAACACCTTAAGGGCATTAACAAGGTGAAAGAGTCTAACATGTTTAAATATAAGAAAAATAGCAGGACAAGAGGATACAGCATGAGATTAGAGGAGGCCGATTAAGGGAATGGGAATTCTTTTTCACAGAAAGGGTGGTAGATGCATGGAATGGCTTACCACAAGAAGTAGTGGCTATGAATACAGTGCAGGGCTTCAAACAGGCATGGGATAGGTATAAGGGAGCAATACAAATGACTATGAATAGATAGGCCACTGACAGAGCAAAGGCCGATGGCACATTTATAAGGTAGAAAAAGAAATGGGCAGACTGGATGGGCCTTGCTGTCCTTATCTGCTGTCAACTTCTATGTTTCTATGAAAGTTTTGAAAAAAATCATTGTAAATGGTGTCTTTTCCTGCATTTTACAGTTAGGCAAGATACAGTACAGCCCAAAGCATGAACAGGTGTGCACAGTTGAAATGGAGTCTGGTGCTCTGTGGGGGGGTAGTAGCTATTCCTTGTAAATCCGAGAGAAAAAGTTCAGGGTAGCAGAGCCCTTGCCAATCTTCCACAATGAGAAATGCAGGCATTAGTAAATATGTTAAAAAAATTCTCCACTTTTATTGCAGGTAATTAACAGATGCACGCGGTGTGGGCTCACCACCACACCAAAACTTCAGCGTTTCAACAAAAGTCTTCCTGAGGGTCAGTTTTATTGTGGCACAATAATCCCTTTTATTCAGTTTCCTGAACCAATGGGAGGCAGTATAGCACAGTGGTTTAAGGCTCTGAGCTGCATATCTGGAGACCTGGGTTTGAATCCCACGGCCTCCACTTGCATACAGTGTGACCCTAAGCAAGTCATTAACTTCCCAGTGCTCCCAGGTCACATCTGTAAACAAGCTTTCAGCTTAGCGTGCCACTCCTGGTTAAATAATTGCAAAAAAAAAAAAAATTGCCTAATGCTCAGTTTCCTGAACCAACATGCTGTCTACCACCTGCTGTTTTAATACATATAGACATGTTAATTCATTATTTAGATTCAAGTGGATGTGGTGGGATTTGAACAATAATAGACAAAATGCAACACAATGGAGCATAAGAAATAAAAAAACAAATGAATATAGAAAAAATATATGCATCAGGTAGAATTGCACTAGGGAAGATGACTTTGAAAAACAATCTCAGGAACTGTACAATAGATTCATACAAAAGGGCTACAAATGCTAGGCTGACATTTGACAATGCTCTTGAAAGGGCTAAAAACATGGAAAGGGACTCCTTGTTAGAAACAAAGAATCAGGAACAGGGTGAGAACAGATCTGTCTGTTTTATCACAAAATACATTAGGGCAGCAGGGGGCATAGGGGACATCATTAGAAAATACTAGCCCATACTTCTTAATGATTCTATTTTATCAAGAGAATTAACAGAGAGCCCTACAATTTAGAATTACATTTTCAAGAGCAGATACTCTTACAGACAGGCTAGTACTGCACATGGCCATTATGTTGAAACCAAACCTAAAACAACCTATAGACAATGGTTACCCCCCCCCCCTCGGATGTTTGGATGTGGGTAATGTAACATCTGTGAACTATGCTGCCAGAGTAAGAAATTCCAGCTTGAAGGTTATGAAAACACTTAAGATTAGAAGCTTTCTTAATTGCAGCAGCTCAGGCCTCTGAGGTCAGGCAAGGTCAGGCAAGGCAAACAGAACAGAAAAAATATTAAAGGGAATCTTTTTAGTATCTTAACAGGGTGGGCCAGGGTCCCCCCCACCCCATGCACACCTCTGATTGTGACCCAGATACAAGCTGGCCTCTTTGCTAATCTCTGTTATCATTTCAACAGTAATTACTATATCCACAGTAGTCTACAAATCAGGGATCCTAGTTTCATACATATGTTTTACAACTATATATAAGTAAGGTAGAGACAGTAAAAAAGATCAGCATGGAAAGTAAAGAGATGACTGTGCAGTCCAATAGAAAAGGCAGAAATGACAGAGATTGTAGGCAGAATCCTTGCTTCAGGCTCTCACAACACAAATGGGAGAGGGCCTACCCAACCCTATCAAAAGGTGATTTAGCCAAGTGACTGCGAAATCACCTTTTGGGCTGAATTTGTGTAATTCCACCGCCATTGTTCTTGAGGTGGGGTCCCAAAAAGGACATGTTGAAAATCTGAGCTCAAAATATGCAAAAAATGGCACAGTTATGCAGCAAAATTGAAAACCCCGTTGAAATACCTTGAACCACACTTACATTACTTTCTCATATTCCAGTCGGCGGTTCCAGCAGCAAGATGTGTCTTTGATCAGAGAGTGGATCTTCACCCAGTGACCTGTTCAGGTGAGTGAGGGTGTGCGGAGGTGTACTGGGGTGTGTAGGGTGGTGGGTGCTGAGTGGGATGTGGGGTTGGGGGGCTCAGATCGGTGAGTGATCATTTTCTTTTTTGGAGGAATACAACATCGATAGTCCATTTTCTTTCTTTCAGTGCAGGACCATGATTGGAGGGTGGGGGGTGCCACTAGACACCAAGGAAAGACAGAACCATAATGGGGAGGGTGATCGGAGGGTGAAGGTGCCACTAGGCACCAAGAAAAGACAAAAACATAAGGTGAACAGCAATTGGAGGGTGGGGGTGCCACTAGACAGCAGAAAAAGACAGAACCATAATGGGGACAGCGATCAGATGGTGGTGGGTGCCACCAGACACCAGGGAAAACACAAACATAAGAGTAACGGTGATCGGAATGTGGAGGGTGCCACTAGACACCAGGGAAAGAAAACAATATTATGGGGACAGCAATAGGAAGGTGGGGGGTGCCAATAGACACCAGGGCAACATTACACACATCGAGGGATGGCAATCGGAGGGTGCCACTAGATACCAGGGAAATGGCAGCTCACTGCTTTCAATCTAGCCTGCAGCATGTGTTTCAACTGTGGCTGAAGAAGTCAAGAAAGTCCTGCTGTTCTCATACAGAGAAAAGGGGTAAAAGGATCCTCTCACTAAGTTGGGCACACTGGGTTTTGGGTGCCAAGAAAAGGTATTTCTGGCCACTGTAATAAATAACAAACACCAGAATCTAGCTAAATGGTTCCTGTTTAGTTAGATTCAGGTGTTTGTTTTAAAAAAAATACATAATTAGCATGAATTTGTACTGGGAAAAGACAGCAGCCGTCATTAACCAAAAAATAAAAACAAAACTGGTCCATGAGACCCATTTTGTGTTTGGGATACAGCAAATTTCCAAGTCAAACAATACTCTCCTGAACCAGAAATTTCTGGTTTGTATGGGGCATCTAATTTTTAAATCCTTATAACTCAGGAACCATTTAATATTTTTTTAACAAAGCTTCAAAAGACACTACCTCAGCACAGAGCACATTTGGAATGCTTGACCTGTAGTTCAATGGACAAGCAGCCAGCCACTCCCACTTTCCTGAGCTATATAAGCTGTTCCTCTCAGCCTCCTTCTGAAGCACTTTTTTCTTTGCTGGCCAGAGGCCCTGTCTCTCTGTCCTCTGCAGCCCCTTCTCCACATTTCACATTCTAGGCACTCCTAAATAATGTATTTAGCTATCCCCTTTGCCCTTACGAAGCTGTTGCCCTTCTGGAGACAGACCTCCAAGTAGGTAGTAGCTGCAGTTGCTATCGAACCCCCAGCTACTTCCCTACCTTACCTGCCCTCCTTTGAGCTGTGTGGCCTGCAGTCCTCTCTATGGATGGCCTACCGACACCCCTGGATGCCACTTAGGTAGTGATGTTTTTGTCAGAAATACATTATTAAACAAAATGAAACAATGAGTAACACATCCTGCTGCATTAACAAGAACTATATCGACCCTTTCTAGTAGTTCATAGAGGCAGCCCTGCACTCCCCCTCCCTCCCCAGCAGCCTGTGGACTTCTTTGTGCGCAACAGCCAGCCAGGGACCTGATCTCCTGCCCTCCATTTCTGACCAGAGAATAGCTGTGTTAGTTTTCCCTGCAGTTACTGTACTCCCATAGCTGCAACTTTGAATTTTCTGTCTATTGTCCATGTCACCTCCCAGTTATTTGTGGGGCAAGGCATTAGTCTGCTTAGAAATGGTAAAGGGCTAAGAAAATTCTGTTTTTTTTTCTTCAGATTGTGTACATGCAGCCTTGCAGAGAAATGAGGGCATGTATGCTCTGCTGGCAAATGTTTGCCCCTGTAACTAGTACTTGTGAGACTTTGGGGGCCCCAGGTGTAAAACCACCTTTAGCTGTGTAAAGCTTACTTCATTTGCTTCCATTATTACAGTAAAAACACAAATTTGAAATGCTCAGAAAGACACAGGGGAAACAGAAAGGTAGGGATGCGTGAACCTATTCTGGGACAGGTTGTGATTTTATCAGCAGGCTTCCTTCAGTTAGAAAAACCCTGCTGGTGCCCCACAGTGTTGCGAGATGTGGAAAAATGCTGTTAGGCTGCTGTATGTGAAAGCTTCTGCAGAACTGGGGTTAGGCCATGGTATAGGTGGTCTCTTATATACAGAATGTAGCATATACAGCACACTGTAACACTACATGTCACATCTACTGTACATAAATAACTAATAGATAACCGGAGATACCAAGAATTTTCTACCCCAGTGGCCTTACATTTAGTAGTAACTAACGTTAAAAAGTCATAAGCATTTAATACCATTAGGATTGCTCAGCTAATTTAGGTTTCCTTTGTATTTTTTTTTTTAATGATATGACAGATTTTGTGAACGTGGTTGTATTCCACAGTTTGGGTATAACTGAGGATCAAATCTGAACAAACATCCTTTGCTACGTTAGGACAATTTATTAGAGTAGCCCATGGTGTTTTTCTAGAAACCCTGTTATGTAATTTTATAGGTAGAGGCTGCGGAAGTGTATTTTTTATGGAGAAAAGTCCATAAACTGTTAGAAAGGTTCTACTATAACATAACCATACTGGCCTTTAGACAGCCGACACAGTATTCATTGTGCATATCTGTGTATGTTCCTAAGGTTTTACAAAAATCATATTTGTTTTGAGATTATTTTGGATTACATAAACTATATGGCTCAAGAAGTCTGCTTTTATTGCAGGGATGAGTCACTGTGAGACAAAGGACTAAGTCACAGTAGGAGGTTTCCTTTCAAAAGCCGAAACTCTACTTCTATATAGATTTATTGATTGGGCAGAAGGAATTTCATGCACTTTCTATTTTGTAGTAAACAGGCTTTTGGATGAACATAGCTTCTTGAGTTTTGAAATAATCTTGTTGCCCTTCTGATAATGTTGTTAAGATAAAGACCACATTGTCTGCCTACATAATTCAAATACTATTGTCCTGACTGTCTAGATAGGTCCAGTTCTGCAGTTCATGGAAGAAAAGAAGTATGTCTTTCCACCTTTCATCACCAAAATGTGGCTTTTCCCAAAAGGGACAAAATTGTGTTAAAGCAAGAGTATTTGTTTGACTCCATGCAGTTTTTTCAGCAATAATGTTTTGCTGGCAAGAACATTAATATACCCATTTTTCTTCTTGTCATCTTTCATTCTTGTACTAAGATCCAGGATTTGAAGTTGTTCAGCATTTCTGCTCCTGTGCCATATCTTGCTACTGTCTGTGCTGTTTGCCATCTGAAACATGTGGTAACAACATTCTAATACATCAACAGTGTGACTGTAGTATGCACATTCAACAGGAAACCTCAGTGGAATAGATTTTTTTTAAATTGCTAGTGGCAGCCATCTTTAATGACTTGAGTCATTAGTTACAAAATTAGCTATAAAAGCTGCTTTACAATATCCAAGCAAACTGAAAATACACTGAAGATTGATCTAAGGATGTTGGAAATACATTTTTACTAAAACAAAAAACTACATGATGAAATTTTGTGGTAAAAAAAATATTGCTGCTTTAAATGTTAGTGGTAGAAGCTCAAACTACAATAGGAATTTGTGTTTTTCATGTTCAGAAAGTTTGCTGTCTTTTGAGCAGCCTACAGTAGATAAGGTATGGAAAGAAGTATGTGTTCGTACATTTGGAGACTGAGAGCTGGACAGACACGGAGTTGTGTTGCTAGTAGCAGGCTGGATTGTGACAGCTATTGAACTGTTTTCAAAAAACATTGAAAATACTGACAAACACCTGGGGATAGTTGTCTTTAAATTAATGTGCATCTATTTCATATCTAAAAAATGCTAAAGGAGACTAAAAACAAAGAAAATGGGCATTTTTTAAGACTACTGAGAAAAGCAATCTAAAATAGAATATAATAGTATAAGTACACCATTTTCACAGTAACACGCAATGCTGCTTTAATTAAAAATAAAGCAGAAAAAGCTGAGAGGTACATACTTTCACCCCTACCTCTCAATTGTCTCTCCCTGCTTTTGAACCCCAAATTCTCTCTGTCCCTACTTGATCAAATGGTATCCCTCACAACTGAGGGGAAACTTAAAGCTTATAGTAATGCAAAATATTAATGCTGCAGTTAAATATTATATTAAAATTAATTTCAGTCTATGATACTTATGATAATGCCTTAGAAAAAAGATTTAAAAACACATGGACTCATATCCACAAGGTTTAAGCCCTACCTGCAAACAAAAACTATAAGTTTTGCTCCTGCAAATGGAACACATTTTCACTTCCGATATCTGGAAGTGACTGCACAAGCTCACATACAGGTAGTGTGTTCTAGTGGTTAGAACACCAGCTTGGGAACCAAGAAATCCCAGGTACAATCTCTGCTAGAGTCAAATACTCACTGTGTGACCTTGGGCACGTCATTTAACCTATTAGTGCTCCATTCCACCCAGCTACAGAAATGAGTGCAACCAAGACCCATAGAAACACAGAAGCACAGATCTTGCAGGTTGGTAAGGACAGCTCAGCCCACCCAGTCTGCTCATTTTTTCCCTGCCTATACTGTCACGCAAACCCTACCTTATCACCACCTACCCCCCACCCGCTTTCCTACAAAGATTCCATTGTGCCTATTGCATGCACGCTTGAAGTCCACTACTGTTTTTGCCCCCACCACCTTTGCTGGAAGATTGTTCCATGCATCCACCACTCTTACAATAAAGAAGTAATTCCCCACCCCTCTTCCAGCTTCATTGCATGCCCCTTGTTCTTGAGCACCTTCTCATCTGAAAAATACTCCCCTCCTGTATCTTATTCACTCCTGTTAGGTATTTATAGGACTTTATCATCCTCTACGCCCCCCCCAGTTCCCAGGGTGTACACATTAAGATCCCTTCATCTCTCCTCATAGAGCTTATAATGCAGCTCCTGCATCATTTTAGTTTCTCTTCTCTGGACAGCCTCTGCCATGTCCTTGTCATTTCTGAGATGTGGTATCCAGAACCGGACACAGTACTCCAGGTGGGGTCTCACCAACTTTATTTCACCATTTGCACATAGTTTTCTTAATGTTTCTCAAACAGAAAAGATTAATAGGGCACATGCTCTGAGGCTACAAGGTATATGCAAGGGCTGTTGGAGGGTAAACTGACCCTTACCCACCCCCTAACCAGTGGAGAGATCACATTCACTAGGTAACTGAAGCTCTTCATTCTGGAACTTTTCCTGGTGGAAGAGTATATAAGAGCCAACCCCTATTTCATGCGTGTCACTACTGTTGTGGGGTGTACAACCCATCATTTTTTGACTTGGTGTCTACAGGCATCTAGTGTCTCTGTGACAATGGTATAACATGATCAATGCCTGATTTTTGTTGTAAATGTTATCAATAATTGTCCTATATTGTACTGTATGTTTTGTATTTTGTTATCTTGTTGCATTGGACCATGTGGCCCAGTGTGCTTACCTGGTTAGCAAAATTAAAATAAATAAAAATAAAATACAAATGATTATAATGTTGGATGTTGTTGTTACCTGAAATATAAACTGAATAAAATCTTTGAGCTACAATGCCATGTTTTTACAACTATCGATTATTTTTTTCTGATGGATAAATTATGACCCCAAGACAGTCCCGTGGTGCAATATTGCCTTTGTGACTGTTTTCAGATTGTATAACTGATTTCTACGGTTGCCTGCTTTGCCATAGCATACGGAAGAGTGTCCTCAATGACAGATTGTATATCGACTATACTGTCTCTTCACTGGTGCTTATTGTATGTTTTCTACACACTTTAAAAAATATAAAGTAGAAAAAAAGAAAGTCAATTCAGACATCTTGTTAGACTGCCTTCTGACAAACCATACAACTGTCAACCTTTGGAGATTAATATTTTTTATGCTGTAAGCTTCTGAAGTTTTTATTTGTGACCAACTATTTTTTCAAAACTGAAAAAAACTATCCATGCATAAGGAGTCTTTAAAACCTAAATAACTTAAAAAGAAATAAAATTTTGCTTTATGACCCCCTCAAAGGCACGTCTTTGGATCAAACTCTGATGAATCTCTGGGATCAAGCAATCTGTGTGAGCTTTCAGTTTATTATATGGCAGTATCCTGCTAGATATCACAGCAAAAACTATGGTAAGAATGCTTGAGCCTGGTGAATGGTAATGTAACATTTCTTGTGTAATAAAAAAAACAGTAATAATAAAAAAGGAGGGGAGATAGAAAACCTCATTTTTACACACCCTTGATTTGTGATAACCAGATATACTATTCTGACTTTGCTGTTGTAGTTTATGAGGTCAGTACAAACCTTGGGTGAGTAACAAAAATCCTTATAAAATGTATAGGGAGTGTCTTGCATATGATCAATTGAAAATGTTTTAAAGTTACGTGTTTATGGAGCAACAAGAAATGATTCTGAACTTCAGTTAGGAACCAGGGCAGAGCACACTGACATATGAATGATGCACAGAACAATTCCTGATTGCAATCAGAAACATGTCCACCACCTTTACACTGAAAATAAAATGCAGCTAGGCCCTAAAAAACTCCTTTAAAAATAATTCAGTGTTCCTTCCCTCTATAAACCCCACCTTATGTATATAAATTTCAAAAAAATGAAGTATTACTCAATTTTATTTTACGGTACTCCTTTGAAGACCATGAAAAATCCGCTTCATATCCTTACCTGATTAAACAATGAAGCACCCAAATCAAGGCCATATAGCATTTATTTAGGGGTTGAGTACTGCTGTTCAGTAACAATATACAGATTATGTAATGTGTAATTACCTCTGCTGACTTCTACTACCTGTTTTACTGCTTGTGTACTGTTATGTTCTTGTTATATGACATGGAACCTTTGTAAATGAGCATTTAGCTCAAAGGTTGTTTCCAAAGAATAAACAAATACAATACAATAAATAAATATAATACAATAAATACAATACATACAATACATACAATCCAATACGTACAATACATACAATGCATACAGTACAATACAATACATACAATATGTACAGTACAATACAATGTAATATAATATATATAATAAATATATATAATATATAGTATAGTATATATAATATATATATATAATATGTAATAGTATAATATAATGTAATATAATATATATAATATAATATATATAAAATATATAATATAATATATATAATATATATAGTATAATATAATATATAGTACTATATATATATACATATATAATATAATATAATATATATAATATATATAGTACTATAATATATATAATATATGTAATATATATAATAAAATATATGCAATATATATAGTATAGTATAATATAATATATATAATATATACAGTACAGTACAATACAGTACAATACAATACAATACATACAGTGCAATACAATACAATACACACAATACAATACAATACAATACATACAATACAATACAATACAATACATACAATACAATATACTCATACCCTTTATTGAACTGAAGTACTACTGTGCTCCGAGTAAAAATTCATTCAGCAGTTGGCTATAAATTACCTACATATGGTGGCATATAATAAAGGAATAATGCACTCCAGGGTGTGTGTTTTGCTGGGATAATGCCACGCCTGGGGTGGTTGGGCACGAGGACGCAGGCCGAGTGCATCCAATGCCCCAGGCGTGGCGTTATCCCAAACGACACACACCCTGGAGTGCATTATTCCTATTATACAATGGCTCATTGTTATACAGAATAAAACAAATCATTTTATAGATGTTTTTGTGTGGAAAAATATTTTTGGTTTTTAAGAAAAGATGAAACAATCAATCAAAGGCTCCATAAAATGCTCATCTGCAGGGGTTCACAGTGAGGCTGAGACTAGACCTGTGGCATTGTGCTGGGATAATGCCATGGGTCCAGCCCCAAACTGACCAATCACAGTCCAAGATTATTTCTTGCCATTGTATAATGCTAAATAAGACACATCTCATGTTTCTCATTTTCTTTCCTTTTTTTTTACCTTACTGCTTCTCCCCCGTGGTCCCGGTCAGCTCCTGCTTCCAGACATCCCTTTTTATCTCTGGCCACCATCTGTCCGCACCTGTCTCCCAATCGGGCCACCACTTTGCTACCCCCATGGCGAGGTGGCAGGAAGCCCCCAACTCCCCACCAGGACCGGATCCAGTACAGGTGGTGCCCTCGGAGATGGTACGTTAGGCAGACAGCGATCAAGCCACTCAGTCTGGCTGCCATTTTCCTTTTTTTGGTGGCAGAGCATGCAATGCTGACAATGGGTATGCCATGTGTGCATCCACATGTAGCGTGCCTGCTGGCTGCTCTGCCTCCATGCCCCACTGCATTGGTAAGGTGTGCCAACACCTAGCCTCCGCTCAGTGTCAAGCAAATGCTGGCCCCTGTTCCCCACCCTTCCCGGGAGAGGAGAGCAGTCTTCTGAACACTTGATCCTCTCCCACCCCGGCCAGCCCCCGATGATCCACTTGCCCTGTGAACACGGGTTGCCAGCATGGCAGGAGGTGAGGTATCGCTGCCTCAGCCCTCCATCAGGCCAGCCTTACGTTTTGCAGTTCAACTGTCGTGCTTCCTCACTGAGGAAGCATGGCAGTTCTGTGTCTTATTGAGCCTCTCTGCGCTCCCTGCATTGCTACCTAGTTTTATCTCCTTGCCATTATGCCGCCCACTAACAGGTACCTGTTATATCCACATCACCTTGTCCTAGTGATGTTTATGAGTATCCTTCCTGGTTCATCAGTCCCGCCTGTATCCCCAGCTATATTCCCTGTGTCCTAACCTGATACCACCACCATTAGCTACGCTGGCACACTCCCTTACACCCTGACCATGGACCACTCAAACTACCCACATTATCTGTCGAAATTGTGTGCCTCTCTGACTGACCTGCATGATCTAGTGGTCACGCTGCTTGTAATCTCCTCATTAGCCCCCCAATGTGTGCAACTGCCTGGACACTTCACTAGGTACTACTCTGTAACCATGAATACCATAAAGCTAGATTCCTCGCTTTACTGCTCCTCCTACTGCTTGCTGGCGATGTCCACCCTAACCCTGGTCCACCATACATGTACTCCCCTACCTCCCAGAACACCCCCTCTAATCCCCCAGCCCTCCCAAGCGGCCTAAAAATTATCCACCTAAATGCCCGCAGCCTAACCTGCAAACTTCCTATGCTGCAATTAATGGTCCATGAATACAAACCTGACATAATTATTATCTCAGAAACATGGCTCTCTGAGCATATCTCGGACCAAGAAATTTCTATCCCTGGGTTCATTATAACTAGGATGGATAGACTCGAATGAGGACGCGGAGTGGCGATCTATGTCTCTACTTTTCTCCAGCACTCAATTGTGCTGAAAGTCACTTCTCCCTCCTCTCACGAGGCTATCCTTCTCAACATGAAGGTACCTTACTCCACTCCACTTTTTATTGCAGGGGTTTATTGCCATCCTGGACAACCCCCTTCCCAAGTCACAGAGCTACTAAAGTAATTGACGGTCCTTGCCCACTCAGGTGAGCGGTGCATTCTGGGTGATCCTAACATCAACTGGCTCTCAAATAAACTAACCACAACTCTCTCCTACATTGAATCACTAAATCTAACACAGCTAATACAGGAACCTACTCGAATAAATAACAAAAACAAAAACCACTCCCTTCTAGACCTTGTCCTCATGACACATCCCCACAGGGTCAAGGCCGCTGGCCTTCTGCCTGATGCACTTAGTGACCACCATCCTGTTTACATGGTGTGCAAAATACACAGCAAAAATACCACACAAAATCCTCCTAACCCATGCCTACCCCTCTCTTGACACACGACCTCTTCATAGTGATCTTGCTAACTCTGACTGGTGCCCTCTCGCAGCTTGCTCCTCGATTGATGCTGCTCTCCAGATGTTCAGTAACAAATTCCTTCAAGTTTGGAATCTACATGCCCCCCTGCGTAAAACCAGAGTCCGTGGAAACCACCTACCGTGGGTATCACCTGAGCTCCTATCCTGTCAAAGAGCCCGTGACACTACATGGTGTAAACACAAGGCAACCAACTGTCCCAGAGACCTGCAGCATTACAGGGAGCTACGTAATAAGTACACCAAAGCTATTTGTCTGGCCAAAGCAGAACACTATCAGGCTACCTTCCAAGCAAACACAAACAATCCTTCTAAGTTTTGGAAAGTTGTTCAGTCCTTCTTTTCCCCTTTCACCAAATCCACCACTCCTGCCCTTAAGCTAAATCACTCAGTCATCTCGGAACTCATGGCAGTCGCTGAATGTTTTAATACTCATTTTACATCCTATGCCTCTGTGCTCCAAGCTGCCCCTCTACTGCCCCTACAGATTTCTGGCTTCCCCCCACTCCTTGGTGGCCACCTGTCCTCTTGCTCCCTCCCTCTCTCTCCCTACAGCCCCCCCCCTCATCTACCCCCTTTTTCTTCATTCACATCTCCCCTGCTTCTGCTTTAAAAGCCCTCTTGTCCATCGACCCTGCCAAAGAATCTTCGCTGGATGGCCTGGACCCCAAGCTCCTCTCTCTGTCTGCTCCTGCTATTGCCTACCCTCTCTCCCTCTTATTAAACCTCTCCTTTGCCTCATCCTCTGTCCCTGAAGCTTGGAAACATCCTACAGTTCTACCTTTCCCTAAGGGAGGTGATCCCTCCTCCACTAGCAACTACTGCCCTATCTCTCTCCTTCCCTCCCTGGCCAAACTCCAGGAACACATAGTACTTGAACAACTCTCCTCCTATCTTACAGACTCCACCTTTCTCACTCCATTCCAATCCGGTTTTAGAAGCACCACTCCACCGCCACATCCTTGCTATGGCTGACTGACGCTATCTCTACAGGCATGGACAATGGCTCATAACCTCTGCTATTTTTATAGACCTAGCCAAGGCCTTTGATACGGTCTCACACCCTTTACTCCTGTCCTGTCTCAGATCAGCTGGTCTTTCCCCAAAAGCCACAGATTGGTTTAAGTCTTATCTGTCAGGCAGATTTCAATCTGTCCATATGGCTGATGCCATCTCCCCACCACTTCCCATTACTACAAGAGTCCCTCAGGGCTCTGTACTCGGGCCCCTCCTTTTTTCAATCTTCCTTAATGATCTCCCTCTGGCTTTCACAACAACAAACATACACATGTATGCAGATGACAAAGTACTGTACACAACAGGCAAATTAGTCCCTGATGTCACTTCCAGGCTCCAAATGGATTTCAACAATACACAATACTGGTTTAAAAAGCACCACCTTGTCCTAAATTCAAAGAAAACAGTCTCTATGACATTCAGAACTTGGCAGAGGCTAGTCAGGCTCTCCTCCTTACCCACCTTCCACACCTTAGATGGGACTATACTAGAGGACACTTCCTCCTTCCGATACCTCGGATTTTGGCTGGACAGAAACCTAAATTTCTTGGTACACATCAATGCCATTCAGAAGAAACTCTGGCCTAAGCTAGGGGCCCTATACCAAAACAGTAAATGTATCCCTCTTCCAGCAAGATGCAAATTGGTAAATAAAATGATTATGCCAATTTTTGACTACTGTGACTTAGTATATGGAGCTGCCCCCCAATCCTCCTTATCAAAGCTGGACCCTCTTTTTAACTCCTTCTGTCAGTTTGCCTTAGATGCTCCTGCCCTGACCCACCACTGCACACTCTGTCGCTCTCTGAACTTTCCTACCCTTGCTGACAGGAGAACCATGCATGCGGCTAAATTCACCTCAAAATTCTGGCTAGGAACGATCCCTGCCTACCTCTCTACCTCCCTAGCTGCTCCACTCCCTTCCAAATACACCCTCAGATCTGATGACTCACGTTCCCTGAATATACCCTTTAGAAGCACTACGTCAGGCCAAATGGCTTTCTCACATCGAGTACCTAAACTTTGGAATCAACTACCATCCCAAATCCGACACTCCTCCTCAGCCAATTCTCTCTCCACATGCTTAACAAACTATCTAGTGACAAACTGCAATTGCACCTAGTCCCTCTGGACTGGTCTCTGCTGAGGGTCTATTTCTCCCCAACCCACCAGTAGAACCAACTGTCTCCACTTTCCTAAAACCTCCTGCATCCTAACGTATTACCCCTCCTGCTCCACTCCTCTTGCTGATTTGTAAATATTCCACAGCCTGTGATCTCATTTTAATTGACTGTGTACAGTGAAGCTATGTTTTTCCTGTGTGTTGTATACTGATGTACTATGTAAATGCTCCTTCTGCCCTTCTCCTAGGACGTACCGTGAGACGAGCATCTTGTTGCTCGATGTAATTCTCCTGGTGAAACTTTTCAATAAATTAATAAATACATGCCACCATATGGGTGGTTTATAGCCAAATTTTTACTCGAAGCACAGTAGCACTTCGATTCAATAAAGGGTATGAGTATCTATGTCATTGATTTGGGTCCTTCATTTTTCTCTGCACTGTGTCTTTTTTGCAGCACCAAACCCTATCCCAGTGCAGCAGTTTTTTGTGGTTTGTTTCCTTACCTGATTACCAGGAAATCTTTGCTGCTTACCCTGCCACATATAAAACTGAGCCCTTAGCTCCATATGAGGCACTCTGTTGTATATGTTTGAATGTGTATGTGTATGTGTAGGTTTTATGTGATAACGGTGATCACTGATGGGCGATCGCTGTTTGGGTGAAGTCACATCACCAAAAGTTTTTTTACAGAGATGGACTCCCCGGCACACAGCAAGACGGTGCTGGACTCTTGAATTTTTATTGTTTATGCCCCAAGATCCCCCTATGTAAAGATTCTCAACTCCAGGGAGGTGCATGTTGGAGGGGTGCAACTCGGAGTAAAAAAAACTTGGGCCTGGCATAACAAAAGGCACCCACACCCGAATCTACCACGATACCTGCCGCAGCCATGGACCAACCCCAAGTGCCATGATGCAGCTCAGCAGCTCACTGCAGTGCCACACCCTACAGCTCCTCTGTCCCCTCCCATCCCACACTCGGCATGCTCGCTTTCCCCCCCTGCATGTGTAGACATACAGCAACATCTGGTTGCTATTTTGCCCACCCCAACCATCCAGTCACCCAGCTTCCCCAATCACCCCATCCACAGGCACCGTGACTGAGTCGCCCTTTTGGCAGGCAGCCAATCATGGTCACCATCATTACGGGATACCGTATGGGTATGGTGGGTGAACATTCTGAAGTTGGAATTCTGCAGAATATTGAATGCCTGTATTCCATGACAAACATTCCATCTACTGCATCTGTGTGTAAAGACAAATTACTGACAAGTGGGGGAGAGACTAATTTGTAGCACTTACTTTTAACAAAATAAAAAAATACCAGTTTTAAAACAAAAATGTAATTTTTTTTTAATTGTTTTTCAGTTTATCCATTTCAAAAGTGCAATAAAGCACTAAGGGTATGAACTGTTATGTGATAATTACACTTGCAGGTGTTGAGGGCATTAGGCATAAATACTTTGTTCCTCACAATGCCCCTGGGCATGTGGTTATCATATGACAACCCACACCCTATCGTGTCTTATAGCCTACTTACTGTACCTGTAGGGAATTTCCTTTGCCATGATTGGTAAAAAGGATTCTGAAGTCCTGTGTTTGCAGAATAACAACCAAAGGTTATAGACTTCTTTCTGCAATCAGGCCACAGCACACTGACAAATCAACGCCTCCCTGAAAACGTTTTCACTCATCTCTGATTACCATTGCATCACCTTAATTCACTAAAAACCTTCAAATGCATTAGGCCCTAAAATAAAACTCTCACAAGTTAAATAAACAAAATGATTTAAATGTTCTTTGCTATCCTAACCCCCTCTTTATACAATTTAAAAAAAACAAAGTACTGCTTACAAGAAAATAATAAATGGTGTTCTGCCATCCAAGACACATTACTGAAAAAAATCAAGGTGCCAAATCGATAGAATTTTGTTTTCAAATAGTAGCCATTGTTTTGTATTTTTATCATTCTACTATTCAAAAAAATAACAGCTACACCAGTAAATGCCCTGCTTCACTCAGAAAAACACTTGGGTTTTCCATTTTCATATCCCCTTGCTTTCGATACTTTTGTTCAATGCAGGTTTCACCTTATTTTCTATTTTAACTCCCCTTCACTGTTAGCCTTCCCCCTCAGTAAATCTACAGTTTAGCACCACACCACACCTTTAAAAAAAGCAACTCTGTTCTCTGCTGAGCAAAGACACAAGCTGTGCATTATCTCACTGGTATGAGCACATGCACCAGAGCTCAACTGCTAGATTTAAACCAGCCACCACTTTTCTTGCAAGCAACGCTCTGCTCTATCATACAGATGGTACTGGGCCACAACTCTGTGCTGCTCCAACACACAAGTGGCAACAGAAACTTACTGAAATGCTAAACCAGTGTCAGTAAATTACTTGCCCTATTTTCCATTTAAAAAAATGTGAACATGGATATTAAAATTTGTGCAAAATTTGCTCTGCTTACCTTATTACTTCTAAATGCAACTGGCCACTACATAAACAGACCCTATGCTAGCCCTTCATACAGCAGACCATACTAGCAGCCTCACTGGTACCCCCTAATGACAACCCATCTGCAGTGGAACTACATTGTAAGTAAAACATTGCACTGTTTTTATTTAAGAAATTATTATTCATTAAATGTTGCCTTCAAAACCCATTTTATAAATGCAATTAAACATGCCAGGCTGTTGGCTGAGCTGCAATAACCACACTGCCAGGATCTGAAGGTACCCTCCTGTTGCTTACTTATACGCTGTTCCCTAGACATACATTCTATGTGTTGTTTTCTTTTTACTTTTGAGATATATTGTGTATAGTATTTGTAACAAAATACTCTTTCATTAGAAATAATGTTGAAAGGGAACCAGTGAATGGTGTTTCACCACTGATGACTCTCCCTGGTTTTCTGTGTGTCAGCCTTCTAAGGGAAGCAGAATTATGTAATGTTAGTACCAACAGTTTTCCTCCCACTAAAATGAAGCAAACTGATCCTCCTGATATAATATGGTTCATGCTATTACAGTCATATGTCTTTAATATCTGTACACATTACTTAGTATCATGATTTTATGCCCATTTTGTGTATCCATTGCTTCTATATATATTATATGCTCTGCTTTCATGATGGTGTTCTGTATGTATTGTTCTCACATGCTATTATGTACCATGGTTTTATGCCTGTGCCATGCTGCCGTTGCTTTGCATCTTTGTCCATTATTTCCTGTACATGTTATTTTGTAGGCATACTGTACATTCCTGACTGTCCTAACCAGGACCTCCTTGTAAATCATTATTACTCAGTGAAGCCTTTTCCTGATAAAACAAATAACTACGCAAAAAATACACAGAAAACACAATTATGTCACAATTACTTTATATCTATTTTTTTAAATAACATTTTTAGAAAAGTCAGGGAGTGGAAACAATTTGACTAGTGATTATAAGAACATCATTAGAATGTTGTGGATTGATTTTATTATCTGCACCTCAGCACTCCAAACCTCTGTATCGATAATGCCATCAATTATAACTAAATGCCATTTTTAAGGATGGATAATTAGTTAAACACCATAGTGTTGTAAATTTTTTCACTATGGCCACTTTCCTGATCTCTCTGAATCATAGCATTTCAAATGGTGACATTTCAGTCACTAGGCTATTAATAGTTCCAATATTTTATGAAATATTATTTGAAAAAACTAAATAATCTTGAGAAATAAACTTATACTGACAGAAACAATTTTCTTACACTAAAGGGTGCAATCTTTTCAGCAAAAGGAAATTGCTTTTTTACTCAAAGAACAGTATTCTTCTGCCCACGGACTGTTGTGGTTGTATAAACATAGGGAAAAGGCAGAAGTGACAAAAATAAAAGTACTACATTTCAACATTTTGTTAAATCATTTATGCAAAAGGTACATTTAATGTTGCCATTGATCATTATACTTGTCATTTTCTTTCTACCCCGGAGGCTGCTAAAGTTATATTTAACCCAATCGCATACAGTAGTGTAAGCAATGCCAGTTATACTGTCACAAAATACTTTGTTTCTTCATGTACCATTTCCTTTTCTGCTTAATTTAATGATCTATAAGATTTTAGTTTGATGCTGAGTTGTTTATCTTTGTATTTGATCTGTTTGTACTTTTTTCGTAAAAGTCAATGGCAACATAATATAGTATGTATGTATATCTATGTATTAGATAGACAGACAGACATATATATTTATAACATGTAAGAATGATAGACAGACAGACATGTATAACATATGTAAGAAAAATCAAGACTTCTGACTGATCAAAACACCAGTACATCTCTATAATTATCTGCACATAATTACATGCTGGGGTGGCAGCCTTTGTACTTGTAGAAAAGCATTGAAATATCACTACACATTAACAGCAAACATGTTTGCTCTACCGAGTGCAGATGCCACAGCAACCCTCAACAGTCATACTGTTTCTCTTGCTCAAGATCACCACTTAACAAGCATTAGTCAATGCCAAATGTTGATTGCTTATATGTGCTGTTTAGGTATTTGGAAGTGAAAGTACCATGCCTAAGAACTGTCATGTGCCCCCCCAAGACATCCACTGTGTCTTTCTATTCAGTATTCACAGAGGAGGGGGAGGAGCAAGGGCCACAGCAGTACAGCAGTTGCAAAGGTTATATGCTGGTCAGCCTCACTTCAGTAATGGGGAAGATCATGGAGGCATTGGTTAAAGAAAGGATAGTGGGGCATGTAGAAGCCATCGGAGCCCAGGACCATAGGCAACATGGATTCACAGTGGGGAGGTCATGTTAGACAAATCTGGTTGATCTCTTTGACTGGGTAACAAAGGAAGTAAATCAGGGTGGGGCAGTGGACAATGCTTACCTTGATGTAAGCAAAGGCTTTGACACTGTCCGACATAGAAAGGTGATAAACTAGCTGAGTAGGTTGGGCATGGGGGAAAGGGTGGTAAACTGGGTTAGAAACTGGGTAACAGACAGGAGGCAGAGAGTGGTGGTAAATTGGGCACAGTCTGAGGAGAGGGGGAGACCAGTGGGGTGCCACAGGGATTGGTCCTGGGACCAGTATTGTTCAGTGTCTTCATTAGTGACATTGCAGAAGGGCTGAAGGGAAAGGTCTGCCGGTTTGCAGAAGACACCAAGATCTGTAAGACAGTGGATACCCCAGAGGGGTTGGAGAAAATGAGGAGGGACCTGGGAAAGGTTGAGAAATGGTCTGAAGACTGGCAGCTAAAGTTTAATTCAAAAAAGTGCAAAATTATGCACGTGGGACACAGAAACCCTGGGGAAAGGTACAGGATGGGGGGGGCTTGCTGACAGTCACAAAGAAGCAAAGGGACCTGGGGGGTTGTTATTTCAGATGACCTAAAAATGTCAAAGTGGTAAGGCAGTTGGGAGGGCCAGTGACATGCTGAGGTGCATAGGCAGGGGTATCACCAGTATAAGGAGGAAGGTAGTGATGCCATTATATAAAACCATGGTCAGGCTTCACATGGAGTACTGTGTGCAGTTTTGGAAGTCGCACCTTCGTTAGGATGTTAACAGGCTGGAGATGGTCCAGAGAAGGGTGAATGAGATGGTACAGAGTTTGCAACACAAGACTTATGAGGAGAAATTAAGGGACCTCAATATGTACTGAGTGGAAGAGAGGAGGGAAAGAGGGGATTGGGTAGAAATATTCAAGTACCTCAAAGGTATAAATATAACTACTGAGAAGCAGGAGACAGCTGCTATAGGCATATGTGCCAGTTTCTGTGTGATATTCTTTTGTTCTTCTAAATTTGTAATCTCCAGTATTTCAGTAACCACATGACCATACTGCCTTCTGTAGGCAATTTTATGCTGGTTGATGCCTGGTGTCAGATGGCAGACAGAGGGCTCACCACATTGTGTTGCCATTTGAACAACTTCATAGAGTGTTCTTTTACTGGTTAGCATTTTGGAAAGCTGGTGAAGGTCTCACAGTTTTTATTATGACTGTATCTTCTTATATCTGTCCCCTTTGGTTCCCTCATCCTCACACCCCGACAGTCATCAGTGGCCACAGCTGCAGCCTTCTTCTTGCCAAGATGGTGGGTGAGAAACATAGAATTTGACAACAGATAAGGACCGCTTGGCCCACCTAGTCTACCCATTTCCCTACCTGATGGATAAGTTACAGATTCTAGTTAAACAGCTTACTTCCTCCTACCCCCCAGTAGAACTGCCTTATGTCTGTCCATGAGCAGCTGCCTTCAGAGTCTGTGAAGTCTGACGTCTTTCAGTGCCACTTATTGGTCATCTTCCAACACAGGTGAGGCACTGCCAGCTGAAAAGTAACTCAGGACAAGCAGGTTTCAAAGTGGGGAAGAAATGGAGTGAGCAAGAATGAAGTACTCATTCAGATGGGGCATCAATTTTAAGATCAGCATTCTGGTGTGGACACTGCAAATAGAACCCCAGCTCTTTAAGCAGCCTTATGAAGAGTAAAGGTTTCTCGAAGCACTGGGGTTGTGTTTATTGTACTGTAAGTGGGCTGCATCTAATTCGGCAATTTACTGTACCTTACATCTGGATGTATGGTAGTGCCAACTTTAAATAAACACTGCACCTGAATTAACACATGATGCCACAGAAACAGAATTTGTCAGTAGAAAAGGACCACTCAGCCCATCCATCTGCCCAAGTGTTCTCTACCTACTCATAACTCCTGCCTGTATATGTTACTGCATGTCTTATTCTGCCTGCGACCATCAGGACCTCCTTGTGAATGAGCTTGCTTAATGGATTTTTCCTGCAGTGAACTTGAACCTACTCCACTTCCATAGCCATATTGATCTCCGTTGACCCCCTCCATCCCCTTTTTCTAATATACCCCTATGTTTATCCCATGCATGCTTCATGCACCCTACCATTTTAGGTTTCACCACTTCTTCTGGCAGTCTGTTTAAGGTGTCTACCACCCTTTCAGTAAAGAAATATTTCTTCACATCTATCCTGAATGCCCCCCCCCCCCAGCTTCATTGTATGTCCCTTGGTTTGGGTGCTCATCCTCATTTGAAAAAAACTCCCCAACTGTACCCTCCTTACCCCTGTGAAGTATTTTGTAGGTCTTGATCATGTCACCTCTCGCCCCCCTCTCTTCCAGAGTGTACATGTTGAGATTCTTCAGCCTTTCCTTGTAGGGATTCCTGTGAAAATTCTGAACCATTTTAGTTGCCCTCCTCTGGAAAACCTCCACCTTATGTCCTTTCTGAAGTGTGGACTCTAAAACTGGACACAGTACTGCAGCTGGGAGTATACCACAGAGTGAGACAATGGCAGCACAACATCCCTCCTCCTCCTACTGGAAATGCCACTCCTTATGCACCCCAGAATCCAATTTGCCCTGCTCATAGCCTTGTGACACTGTACTGCCATCTTGAAGTCCTCTGATATAATACCCTCAAGGACCCTTTCATGTCTAGTGAGTATCAGTACCTCCCCCCATCCTATACCCAGCATCGGGGTTCCTATGTCCTAGTACATGATTTTACACTTGTTGGCACTGAACCCCAAATACGTAAGAAAATGGAATTGATTTGAATGAATTGCAGGCTTTTAAGCAGCTTTTCGGGGGGGGTGTATGTGTGTGTGTGGGGGCTCTGCTACTATAAGTATTTGCTTTTGATTTGGTATAACGTGCAAACAGACTAACCCTGCTCCCCACTCCATGTGCTGTATCGGAGATAAAGAGGCCAAATAGCATTGGGCCAAGCATTGACCCCTGCAGCACCCCACTTGTCACTGCTCTGGGGGCCGACAGCAACCCCACCACCACCACCCTCTGCACCTTCCCCTGTAACCAGTTCTCTATCCATTTAGTCAAACCACCTTCCACCCGTACCCCTCCTTCTCCTCACTCTTCTCCTCCTTGGCCTGTGTCCCTCCCCCCGGTAGTCCGTACCCTTTCTCCTCCTTATTCTTACCAGGTGGTGGTGCCTTCTGTATTACACTCAGACCACTCTGCCTGCCCCCTCCCAGGGTTACTACACCTCCACCTTTACCTATGTCTAGGGCAGTGAGCTCATCAGGATCCCCTGTCCAGACCTCTCTAACAACCTCAGTCTGTTGAGCATCCCCCCATTTGTTTAAATCCACCTTAGTAGAGATATACCCCTCTAATCCTGGCTTTTTTTTTTGTACATATTTTCTCACCGGGCTATGTTCGGCTTGGTCATCCCGACCAACCCCCCTAGCCCTGCCCCCAACATCAGGCAGACCTGCTCACCTCCACGGAGTACCCCCCTGCTGGGGTGGTGAGGAGCTTCCCAGGTCGACCCACTGGAGCAGGATCCGATTAAGGAGGCACCATTCGGGGCGGAAGGGGGGGGTCGGAAGCTCATGCTACCTGACCATAGCCCATTTTCCACTTTTCTCCCCTTTGCAGAGTGCAGGCATGCAATGACGCTTAGGCACAGCGTGCCAACATCCGCCACACTCTGCCACCCTTTACTACACCACTGTAGTAGCATCCGCGGTCATCACCAGTGGCCGCTACAGAGCGGTGGGTCCCTGGATCCTGCCCCGGCATAGGAGAGCAGTCCTCCGGACACTCAATCCTATCCCTCCTTCCCTCCTTGTCAACCCCAGTGGCCTGGGCTTGCATCCGAACCCGGGTTGTCAGCATGGCGCGAGGTGTGGCATCCAGCGCCTCAACCCTCAGTGCCAGTGGCCCAGCAATGCTGCCTTTAATACTCCCTTCCCCTTCCAGCTCCAGTGTACCCTGTCCCCCATGTACAAGTCACTATTCCCCCCAGACCCTACCCCAGTTAGTCACTAACCCATAATGTTTTGTGTGGCACCAGTCCCTTAGCCACTCAAACTCCTCAAGCTTACCCTTCCTCCCCATGCTTGCATATGGTACCAGCAGTACCTCCAAGAATACCACCAACTTCCCAACCCCCTCACACTGCCTGCTCAAGTACTCAAACTTCCCCCTCACTACTTCCACAGTGTCCTCCGCCAAGTCATTTGTACCCACATGCAACAGTAAATGAGGTTTCTTCCTCCCCTTTGCTGCATGCTTGAGCAGTGCCTGCCCTGCCCCTCCTGCAGTCAACCTGGGAACAGCTTCAACCCAAATATGGCTGTGCCTTTCCCCCTTTCCACCCCGTCTCACCCATTTCAGTATAGAATCCCCCAGGATGAGTACCCCCTGTCCCTTACCCCTTTCCTTCAGATGCCCCTTCCACCACCCCAATATTCATTCTTCCCTGTCCCTTACCCTGCCAACTGCACCCTCTGTGACTTCTGTATCTGTACCCCCTACTTCTGCCTCACCCCTTTTCCCTGCCTTATTCCTCCCATCCTCCTTGAACCCCTTCCCAGCCTGACTACTTCCTACTGGGCTTCCCATGTCGACCTCTCTTCCTCCCCTGCTGATTTCCAACCCCTCTCCTATCCCCACTGTTGTCGATTCAGAGCCCCCATTCCCGTCTACCCCGATAGTGATGCCCCTCCCATCCTACCCCCTTCCTGTAGCCTCCTCTCCTTCAGTCACCATCCCCTCCTTCCTTACTAGCTCCCTTCTACCCTTTTGTCCTTGCTATCTCTTCCCCTACCTGGTGCCATCCCTCTCATGCCCCGCTTGTCCTCCCCCCTTCAGTATGTTCCTGCTCCCCCTCTCTGTCCGATAGCAGAGTTTTGAATCTATTCCTAGTTGATACCTGTCCAATATCTCTTCCCCCTATCAGTTTCCCCCTCCTAGTTGTTCCCCTCCATGCCACCCCGGTCCTTCCCTACCTGCAGCCATCTGTTCTCTCCCCTGGTACTCCTCATGGTCTCTTCCTCCCCCATCACGAGGCCCCCGCCCTCGCCTCAGGCACACCCTTCCTTCCTTCTCCTCTCTTTTCTGCTAGTGCCTCTGATCCTGGGGTCAGTTTCAGTTCCTAGTTATTCTTCCTCCATCCCCCTTTGCCATCCCCTATTCCCCCCTCAGAATGCCTACCATACTCATCTACCCTGCCACTTAGACTCCTCCCTAACCTCCACAGTTCCTCCCTCAAACTAGCCAGTCATCTACAGACCATACACCCCCCCAGTCCTCCAAGCCCAATCCAGGATCATGGCAGACCCACACCCAGTACACACCTCCACCCTTCCAAAGATGCCCACCCTATTGACATGTGGCACCTGCCCCATTTTGGCCATCTTATGGTATGGGCTCTTAAGCCCAGGTTCTGTATCCTACTACAACTGTTAGGCCCCTATTTACTCAAATTCCTGCCCTCCCACAGTAGTCCCCCTATTGACCCCTTGCCGACAGGGGTAATTCAGTCTCAAATCTCATCCGTTAGATACTGTATTACTGTAGCAAATCCTAAAGCCTCCTTGTCCATTTTTCACCCCTCAGCTACTATACTTTTTGTTCTCAGCTCTCATATAGTTTCACTTAGCCCAGTTAGAAATCCTATTGCACTCCAAGTATTACTCAGCTCAGTTAGAGAAATAAACAGAACAAATAAATATGTATTATTACAGCAGTCATAACAGTATAGCTCAGTACATAGGTCAGTTGGAGAAAGAAACAGAACAACTAAATCTGTATTATTACAACAATCCTAAAGTACCCAATCATTGCTTTGTCTCCACTCCAGAGACCCTGCTGTAATACAGGAGCACAGAGGACAATGGGTAGGAGGGTGGGCAACTGTAAAGTCCCGGCAGAGCTCCATTGAGCTCGCTCACTCCCCCTCTCTCACTCGCTCGTTCTATTTCTCCCAACATTGCAGGCTGCCCTTTTGTATTGGGGTCCTGTTTGCGTTGGTGCCTTTTTCTGCCCTCAAAGAAATCCGCAGCAGTCCCAACACAGCTCCGTTGAGCTGGCTCACTCCCCCTCTCTCACTCACTCATTCTGTTTCTCCCGGTGCTGCAGGCTGCTCTTTTGTACTGGGCTCCTGCCTGCGTTGGCACGTTTTTCTGCCCACAAAGAAATCTGTAGCAGTCCAGACAGAGCTCCATTGAGCTTGCTCACTCCCCCTCTCTCACTAGCTCATTCCATTTCTTCCGATGCTGCAGGCTGCCCTTTTGTACTGGGCTCCTGCCTGCGTTGGTGCCTTTTTCTGCCCACAAAGAAATCCACAGCAGTCACGATACAGCTCCGTTGAGCTCACTCACTCCCCGTCTCTCACTCGCTCATTCTGTTTCTCCCACCACTGCAGGCTGCCCTTTTGTACTGGGCCCCTGCCTGCATTGCTGCCTTTTTCGCCCACAAAGAAATCTGCAGCAGTCCCAACAGAGCTGCTGAGCTCACTCACTCCCTCCCTCCCTCCCTCACTCACTCATTCTGTTTCTCCCGTGCAGGCTGCCCTTTTTACTGGGTTCCTGCCTGCATTGACACCTTTTCTGCCCACAAAGAAATCCACAGCAGTCCTGACAGAGCTCAGTTGAGCTTGGTCCTCCCCTCTCTCACTCCTCGATCCTAATCTGTCCCAAACACTGACTTCCAAAGCAACTCGCTATTCTGCGCTGAAGCCCGAAAACACATTTCAGCCAGGATGTGAAATATGACAACTGTACTGTTCATAAGGAGGAGTGAAAAATGGCAGTGTTGAAAATCTGGCGTGAAAATATTACTAATTTGCAAAGTTACAAGGTGCGTGGAAACTGCACAATGCACACTCATAACACAGTAATTTTACGAGTTTCATCACAAAATTTTCAACATAGGCATTTTAGGACCTCTGCTCATGAATGGTGTCACTGATTTTCTTAATGTATCGAACACTGATTTCCCACAGCGATCCGCTATTCTGTGCGGAGGTGCAAAACACATTTCAGCCAGGATGTGAAAATGACAGCTATACTATTCATAAGGAGGTGTGGAAAAATGGCAATGTTGAAAATCTGGAGTGAAAATATTGCAGAATTAATTTGAATTCTACAGTGTCACCTTGTAACTATAGCAACACACTCAATAAAACAGTCATTTTTAGTTTTACCACCAAATTTGCAACATAGACTTTTTGAGAGCCCACCTCGTGAACACTGGCACTGTCATTTCATTAATCAGTCCTGAAAGGTGATTCCACGCAGTGACTGCAAAATCACCTCTCAGGACTGATTAATGCCATGACAGTGGTTGAATCCATGAGGAGGGGGTCCAATAACCCCATGTTGAAAATTTGGTGCCAAAATTTCAAAAAATGCCTGAGACATGCAAAAAAGTTGAAAAAACCCTATTTATGCTATTATACAGCTTACCGGCATTTCCTCAGTTCGCGGTCGGCTTTGAAGAGTGCAGACGTGTTCCCGGTCCACTGAAGATAGTTGCACCGAATTCTGGAGGTAAGTATGGGGTGAGAGGGGTGTGGGGAGGCAGGGTGCATGGTGGTGGGCGCGGGTTGTGGGAGGGGGCAGGGAGACAGCAAGGGATTGTTTTCTTTTTTACAGGTTTAAAAAAAATGCGGGATGTTTTTTTCTTTACAGGGGCATTGGGCATGCTGAGGTGGGCTCCCAGTGTACCACCTGAATGTTTGGGAGGGCTGTAGCTGATGGGAGATTGGGAACCCCCGTCTGAACATATGGAGTGCTGGAGGGGACAAGAGCCGAGGGGGATTGGGCACCCCCTCAGCAGTCAGTGTCAGTGGCTCAGTAGATAGCACACTCACCTCTGAGGCTGGAGATCAGAGGGCTGTGGGTTCAGTTCCAACATCTGGCACTTGGGTTAATATCCCAGTACTGACACTGTAGTGCAGCATGAGAGGGCTGCTGCACTTCTGAGGTGCCGTCTTTCAGATGAGATGTTAAACCGAGGTCTCATCTGCCTGGATTGGTGGTAGTTCAGGTGGATGTTAAAGATCCCATGACACTTATCAAAAAGAGTAGGGAAATTTCCCCGGTGTCTTGGCCAAATTTCCCTCATTCACTAAAAAAAATACCACCAACAGCTTAATCTGGTTCAAGGTCAGTTGGCATTCATCTGTATCCCCCTCCCCCATGTTGTGCCTGAAAATAGTCAGGATTTATCTATTGCACTTACCCAGTCAACAAAAACTAAATAAATAAATAAAATATACTGAATGTTTTGGTGGGGGGGAACCATTATGCTGACGGGGAGTGGGCTCCCCCGTCAGCAACCTGGACTCACGCGGGGACTGAAGCCGATGGGGATTGGGGCCCCATCGGCAACAACTACTGTTGTGGGGGGGCACATGCTGTCAAGGGGGATTGGGAACCCCCTCAGCACTGGGAGCTCAGTCATATTGTTTGTGAACACGGCAGCAAGCCATCGCCATGTTCACAAGCAATATTAGAGTACCAACGTTTCACCCAGCAATGACAGGTCACTCCCTCATTGCAGCGGAATGGCTGATGCTGCAATGATGAGGTGGCCCTTGAGTGTAGCGGCTGAAACATTTCAAGGTTGTGGCACACTGGCTGAACTAGTGTCAGCAGCAGCATGCCACCTCATTGGGGAAAGTGGGCCAAGCCTCAAAAGGCAGTGGGGGCATTGGCCACAACAGTGCCATACCTCCACAACCTGCTTCTGCAGCAAGCTGCCGCAATATGTTTCTTGCGCATGCGTGCAAACAACATAAAAAAGCAAGTAAATTAAAACTCCCACTCACTCTCTTGCCTCAGATAGCAAGGGCCCATTGCACAGATTGCACCACTGACATCACTCATGATCCTTCTGGACTTGTAAGCAAAAAAAACACAATTTTAAACTGAAAGTTCCCAGTTGCACACAGTCCCTGCCACATTTCTGTCTTAAGAAAAGTAAAATGAATGCTCTGATTCATGCACAGTCCCTGAAAAGTTCATGTGTAGAAAACTGCACTCTCAGCTTCATTCTCACCATCCCCGACAGTAATTATTTTTTATTCAACACAGATTCACACTGGAAAGTCAACATATATTTTTAAGTATATAGTTTTAATTATATAATTTTAGGAAGATTTTTCTTACACATTACATGTGTGATAAGGCACTTCATGGATGTATGATTATGGTCAAAAATCATACTTCTTTCTTGTGTGTTTAGAGGCACTCGTGTGCCTTTTGCCTAACAACACACTTGAGAAGCATTTAATTATTGATCCATAATCATACACCCTGTTGTACCTTTTTGTATATATATATGTATGCATATTTATGCAATAGGTGTCGGCACAAAAACAGTTAAATAAATTCATTTATTTTCACTGGTGTTAAATCCTGGAACTACCATTTATTTAACACCCCAACATCAATAAAACACCATTTATTTAACACCCCAACGTCAATAAAACACTGTTTAACACCCCAACATCAATAAAACACCATTTATTTAACACCCCAACATCAATAAAACACCATTTATTTAACACCCCAACGTCAATCATACTATCCAGTTCCCTAATTAGCACAAAAGTTACCAAAACTGTGCTGTACTTAAATCACCTGCCTCTTGCCATAACTGAACACCGGGCACTGCGCTGACTCTTGCTGCCAACCTGCACGAGCCACAGCTCACTGATCTCTTCAGCTCAAAGTCACCAGACAACATGCCGATGCTCAAATAAAGCCATCAACCAACTAGGAAGCAGTATAGCGCAGTGGTCTAAAGCTCTGAGCTGCAAATTTGGTGACATCCAGCAGACCAGACCTGGGTTTGAATCCCACAGCTTCCACTTGCATACTGTGTGACCCTGAGCAAGTCACTTAACCTCCTTGTGCTCCCAGGTCGCTCCTGTAAAAAAGCTTTCAGCTTAGTGTGCTATACCTGGTTAAACAACTAAATAAAAATAAACTACGAACATACCTGCTCAACACATTTAACATAACCCAACCAAAGAAATACCACCTTAGCAAATGGACAGAATTCTAGCATAATATTTTATGACAGTGGAAAAAAAGGTGAAGCTACCTCTGGCTGGAAGCTGCAATACTGAACATAGGATTTACAAGAAAGCGAGTTGTGCTCACAACAGAGGGAGGTGAACCTTACAATTGTCTTTGGTTTGTAGCAGATATTCTGCAGTTGGAGGCTACTTCTAACTGAAAGGTGAAATAAGGAATTTAGAATTATCAGGAAAAGACAGTCTTTCAAGCAACAGAGGGAGGTGGATCTAGCTTTACGTTTGTTACAATTCTTAAGATTTTAAGTGCAGGAAGAGTTTAAAGCACAGCTGACTTATTTTGGGGCTGACTGCTTTCAGAGCACAAACCACCAGGCTGTTTTGGGGCTGGGGAGGTTTACCTGTGTCTGACTTGGATGTCTGGATTTTTCTCTGTTTGATTAGCAGGGTATTTTCTCTGTCAAATTGTTATGTAGGGCATCTTGCTGACAGGAAGGCACTCATCGCAAGCGTGGGTCTGAGCTTTAGCTGATTGTTTCATGAGGGCACAGTTTAGGCCCAACCCTGCCCACCCTCACCCCACCCACCCTGGAAATAGTTCCTTTATACCTGGGGTTCTGACATCATTTCTCAAGAGTGCAAGGTGCATATCACTGTCATATCCTCTCTAGCACACTGCACTGACAATATAAGCATACACATTGTATAATATATATATTTCTATATAGCAAACCAATCACACACACACAAAAAAAGTAGATAAACATGTGGGAGTAGTGCAATGTAATGGCTGTGGGGCAGCAGTCTTCAGAGGTCTTTCTGGAGGCTGAGATGCTGCCCTATTTGCAGACAACCCTCTGCCCTGAGGGAGGAAGTTGCCCGTCTTCAGGCCACACTGGACAGTAGTAAGGGAACCTTCCCCCAGGCCACATTGGACAGTAGAAAGGGAACCTCCCCATCCAGGGAGCACCATAGCCACCACCACTACCTCAGAGGTTGCGAAGAAAGCACAGCAGTTGGACCACAGTGGGCTCAGGGAGGGTGAGGATGGTGGAAGTGAGGCACACCCAGTCAGTTGTTCCACTCCACAATCCATACACCATTCTGGGGGAGCATAGCTCCCCTATGGATGCACTCACAGAGGAGACCAAGGAGGCTGAGGACAACTGTCACAAGGGAGGCCCACAGGAAGAAGGCAGAGGGCACCACAGGGAAAGGAAGCAGCTCCTGGTGGAGGACTCAATTATTAGGGGGATAGAACTGGGGGGAGCAGGGAAAACTGAAGTAAGGTGCCTGCCCAGTGCCATGGCTTGGAGGGACAGGAAGTGCATCCTCAGGATCATGAGAACAGCTGCACGGAAGTCTGAGCTGGACGCCATTGTCCACCTAGAGATAAATGACTTGGCTCATCATGAGATTAGAGCAGTGCAGGAGGACTTTGTAGAGTTGGGAAGGGGCCTAAGACAAGTAGCACACACAGTATCCTTCTCAGAGGTGCTGCCTGTCAATGGCATGGGTGAGGCGAGGGTACTTTGCACCATGCAGTTTAATGAATGGTTGAAAAAATGGTGTGGAGCACAGGAGTTTGGCTTCATTGGGGACTGCGGTTCCACCTGGAGGGACACCAGCCTATACTGGCAGGATGGTCTGCATCTGTCCAGGAAGGGAACAAGTCTTTTGAGCAATCAGTTTAAATGCTTCAGTGGCAAGCTTTTGAACTAGTCAAGGGGGGAGGCACTGATAAGCAGCAGGAAAATCCCAGCCTCTCCCTACAAAACAGGGTACTAAATGAGAAAAAGACCGAGGTAGAAAGGTCAGTGGAGGATGCTGCAACAGAAGGTAAAGCCATCAAAAAATGGACAGCAATGAGTACCAATGCCCGTAGTCTGAGTAACAAGCTTCCTGAATTAGTGGCCTTGATGGAGGAGGAATATCTGGATATCGTGGCAGTCACAGAAACATGGTACACACAAAACCATGACTGGGACATAAACATACCAGGATACACTATCTGCAGGAGGGACAGGGAGGGTAAAGAGGAGGAGGAGGAGTAGCTCTTTACATAAGGGAAGGAATCAAAGCAACAGAACAAAAGGGTAAACAGGGAGGAGAAGAAGCACTGTGGGTAAATTTGGAGACAGGCAATGGCACCACAATCCGCACAGGGGTTGTATACAGACCCCCTTCTCAGGGGGAGGAAATGGACAAGGAGATGATAGAAAGTATACTTAGAATGGCAGAAAAAGGGGAGATATTGCTGATGGGTGATCTGAATATGCCAGATGTTAACTGGAGTGCAGTTGCCGCAGACACTTCGAAGAGTGGGGTTATTGTTGATGCCCTACAGGGGGCATGCCTTAGACAACTAGTACTGGAGCCCACTCGAGAGGGAGCAATCTTAGACCTGGTTCTCTCAAATGGAGATGGAGAGAGGATCACAGATGTGGAAGTGGGTAGCCATCTGGGAACAAGCGACCATCGAACAGTATGGTTCACAATAAACACAGCAATAGAGTCAAGCCATACAAAGGCAAAAGTACTGGACTTTAGGAGGGCTGACTTTGCCAAAATGGGTGAGTGCCTAAGGAATGCACTAGCAAATGGGCAGGAAGGAGGGGTGGATGAACAATGGAGAATAATAAAAACTGCCATCACAGAGGTAACAAGTCTTTGTGTGAAGCAAATAAACAAAACAAAACGATGTAAGAAACCACTATGGTTCTCAAAGGAAGTGGCAGTGAAGGTTCAAGAGAAAAAGAAAGCATTCAGGAAGTACAAGGAATCACAGAAGGAGCAGGACAGAGAACTGTATCAGTTAAAGCAAAAGGAAGCTGGGAAGGCAGTCAGAACAGCAAAGGCCCAAACCAAGGAAAAGATAGCCAACTCAGTTAAGAAGGGATAAAACCTTTTATAGGTACATCAGGAGCAAGGAAGACTAAGGGAGGGATAGTGAGGCTTAATAAAGGGAGGAAGGTGGGCAGAAGGTGACTGTGAAAAGGCAGAGATACTAAACAAATATTTTTGCTCAGTATTTACAAATGAAGGGGGTACCTAAAACAAACAGTAGAAACACTCTGGATACAGAAGTTGATACCAGCCCATTTACAGAAGAAAGGGTTCTGAAAGAACTCTTAAAACTGAAGGTGAACAAAGCAATGGGGCCTGATGAGATTCATCCCAGAATTCTAAAAGAACTAAGGGTAGAACTAGTGACACCACTGACTACCCTCTTTAACAAATCATGGGAGGATGGGGTGGTACCCGAGGACTGGAGGAGGGCAGATGTGATTCCCCTTCACAAAAGTGGGAGCAAGGCAGAAGCAGGAAACTACAGACCTGTTAGTTTAACCTCAGTGTCAGGGAAAATGATGGAATCACTTCTGAAGGAAAGAATTGTCAGGTATCTAGAGGCCAGAGGGGCACAGGACCCAAGGCAGCATGGATTCACAGCAGGAAGGTCATGCCAGACGAATCTGATAGATTTCTTTGACTGGGTGACCAAAGTAGTAGATCAGGGAGGGGCTGTGGACATGGCCTACCTAGACTTTAGCAAGGCATTTGACACAGTCCCACACAAAAGATTAATATACAAGTTAGCCAGCCTGGAAGTGGGTCCCAAGATGACAGCCTGGGTAAAGAATTGGCTGGAGAATAGGATACAGAGAGTAATAGTAAATGGAGTCCACTCTGAAGAAAGGGGGGTTACTAGTGGGGTACCACAGGGTTCAGTATTAGGACTGGTCCTCTTCAATGTCTTTATAAGCGACATTGCAGAGGGACTGGAAGGAAAAGTATGTCTCTTTGCAGATGACACAAAGATCTGCAACAGAGTTGATGCACAAGGTGGGGTGGAAAGGATGAGAGGGGACTTGGCAAGGTTAGAGGAATGGTCAAATGTATGGCAGCTTAGATTCAATGCTAAGAAGTGCAAGGTAATGCACCTGGGAAACAAAAACCCAGGGGAAGAGTACACAATGGGGGGTGAGATACTAACAACAACAAAAATGGAAAGGGACCTGGGGGTAGTCATATCAGATCTCCTAAAGGTGGGCAAGCAATGTGAGAGGGCAGCAAGGAGGGCTGGGATGCATAGGGAGAGGCATCACCAGTAGAAAACAGGAAGTTATTATCCCTCTGTACAGACAGCTGGTCAGACCCCATCTGGAGTATTGCGCGCAGTTCTGGAGACCCAATCTCCTCAAAGACATAGACAGGATGGAAGCTGTCCAGAGGAGGGCAACTAAAATGGTGTAGGGTCTGCACTGGAAGACATATGAAGAGAGACTTAAAGAGCTTAATATGTATAGCCTCTAGGAAAGGGGGGACATGATAGAAGCTTTAAGTACTCAGTGGAATCAACAAAGTCCAAGCGGTAGCATCTTTCAAAAAAGAGGTGTGCAAGAACAAGGGGCACAATTTGAAGATAGAGAGGGCCAGCTCAGAGGTAATTTAAGGAAGTATTTTTTCACAGAGAGGGTTGTGGATGCATGGAACAGCCTTCTGGAGGAGGTTGTGGAGTCAAAAACAGTGGTCGAATTCAAGCATGCATGGGACAGTCATAAGGCAATTCTAGGGGGTGGGAGTAGGAAGGAGTAGGCTGCTGGTTAACTAGGATCTGCAGCTTATCCATTAGGTAGGGAAATGGGCAGACTGGGTGGGCCAAGCGGTCCTTATCTGCTGTCACATTCTATGTTTCTATGATCTCCTGATGTTTCGGTCAACATTTCAGAGCATAGAATGGTACCTAAAAGACCACCAATACCCAGCATCATTATCAACATCTCCTTTCTTTGAGGAAACATGACAGGTCCTGACATTAAAACAAAAATAGCTGAAATGCCAAGGCAAAGGATGTCACCCAAAAGTCACAGACGAACTAACAGACACCGTTATAGACCAGCTATATGAGAAAAAACAACTAAGGCCACAACAATCGGCACTCTCTCATAAACACAATGTGGCTAACCATAAGTCTACATTTCGGTGTCACAGAGGGAACACTGAAATGAGAGGGACATGCTGAGGAGACATAGAATTAAAAAAAGATGAACACAACAGTCGTTACCTGCAATGTGATCATGAACGTCAAACTAAAACAAGAAGTCAAGCAAATCCAAAAGAATACAGAAAACTGAAGCCACGAGCATATGAAATCACTGAAAATCCTGAAAGGTGCCCAGTAAGAAACTATGAAATCAACAAATCAAAAATACCTAGTAAAACACTGCATTCAGAGGCATCATTCTTTTTGGCCATAAATTCCTCCCAACAACAACAGACACTAGGAAGCAAAAGGCATTAAGAAATAGATAATCTGGTGAAAAACATTATCTCAGCAGCACAGGTAGAAACACATAATATATAGGATAGTGTATGACCTGCGTTGCACAACCGGGCTATTCTCTAACTGAGCAGTTACTACGCTGACTGATAACCTCGAGAGCGCAGCTTGAGAGGTCACACAGTCAGCATAGTAACTGTGAGGTTGGAGATTAGCCCAGTTATGCTTCGCAGATCATACACCTTTCTATATAGTGTATGGAAAAACGTTGTTACCACTGGAAGATCAAAAAATAAACACATGACAATAAGTAAAAGATTAAGCCACAGCATGCAGTGCTCACTGAATTTAAAACACGTAAGAACATGACATTCTGGAGACCAATCCTCAGTACAGTGGTGTAATAGGAAGAAAAAACTAATGGGTAGCCTACTGTACTCCTAAACTTCACCTTAAACCTGACACCTGTGGAGACACAAATTAGAGATAAGGGAAGGGGGACAATTAGAACATTGAATCAGATGGTCAATCACTTACTTTCTTTATGGCTGCTTCTATTCATCTGATTCAACTGAGGTGAAACGTTTAGTGCTCTCAGCCCCCCTCCCCCAGGAGCCACACTCCAGTTGGGTTTAAAACTATTTTAACAGTTAATGGGAAGTTGTTGAACATCCAACCATTGCCAAATACTAAATCTGTGTGCACTGTGAGGGGTTTCTACTTTGGAAAACATTTGGTTGGTCGTGAGGAGACACAGACTGACTCGAGACACATGGTTAAGCTAGTACATTGTGATACAGCTCGCGGGCATTACTGTGTGATGTACGAAGTGCAGCAGAATGAAAAGTCGTTCTGCTGCACTACGGACGTCACTACTGCCACAGAACAACATTTAAGTTAACACTGAAATTAAGCGGTAATGACATTCTTCCATACACTATAGACTCACTAACCATTCGGCTACAAAACACCTCATACAAAACCTCACCAATGGTTGAATAGCATCCACAGACACAGAGCCTGAATAACTACTCCAAAATAAATGAGGAAAAGCAGCTCCAAATATCCAGACTACTGAGTGGAACAGACGTGAAGACTTCTGAGGAACCACAGGAAAAAAAAGCAAAATCAAGCACCATGCAACACAGTTATGATGAGCTACTAGGAGCCTGTTTTCATAAACCCATAATCACTGCAAAACACATAACATTTTGTATAGTACCAGGTAAGTAAATATTGTCAATGTAATGCTACCTAAGAAATTGAAGCAACCTAGCAACACACTTTCTCACCTAAACTCATACCACCAAACATCCTTTCTTTACACCCAAACTCATCTCCCCATACCCACCCCCTTCCAGCACTACACATAATTTTGCAACCATTCCCTACACAATCCACCCTACCCCTTACCCCTCCAGCCCCCAAAATAAAGAAAAAAGAGATTGACGTAATACTTATAAAATCTATACATTTTTTCTAAACAGGTGACAACTACGAGAAATACAGACAACGATGACCACAAGTTATAGACTCAGATACTGATTCTGATTAAAAGGTAAAAAAAAAACTGTCAACTCATCCTACAAACAATGAAGATAACACCAACAATATGTGTCTTAGCATAACAAAACAGCTACATACAGTACATGAAAGCAATAAGCAAACATACTTCTTGTCATCAATGGACAGAAAACAAAGAAAAACAAATGCTACATAATAATGATTCTATGACACTCTTGAATGGAAAAAAGGGTATGTCCTATGTACGCCGACACCAACACAGCGAACTACAACCCTGTTGGCAAAATCAATACTTTGCTGACAGGTCGCTGTGTTGGTGTGCCCAAGACAGAGGCACACTGTCTACTGGTCCTGCACCCCCACCCCAAATCAACTCCAACTGGAGTTGAGAATCCTATAGAAAGTGGGGGTTCAGGGGAAAAGCCCCTGATAGAAAAAAATGGACCGGGATACACACTGGAATCATGTAAACTGCAACTTGTGGTCGACATGATTCTAGTCGTCGAGATGCCGGTCGACAAAAGGGTTGTCGAACTGGCGTCGTGAAGCCGAAAAAAAGAATAGATGAAAATGAACTGTCAACAGAAAAATAACAAATGTTCAAAAAAATGGAGAGCTGCACAAGAGGTCTACAGATTGCTAGTCTTTTAAATGCCTTGATTTACAGACCTCAGTCTGTTTCTGAACTTCTAAAACTGTTACAATGTTTATCAATTACGTTCATGTTTCCATGCCAAAAGTTCTGTTTCTCATGTTGAAATGGGGGTGGGCATTGAAGAGAAGCAAAAGTTAATAACAGCACTTCAAGTAGTTGCCACACCAATAAAGCAAAACAACAGTGAGTACAAAATCCTGAAAATCTAAATAAAAACAACAAACAGACTTCTTCTCAAACATTACATTCAGATACTATAGCTGTAAACAAAGCCTAGCAAGAGCCAATATGACTGCAAAATATTGGTATTGTGGGCAGTGAGAATGTGTAAACTAGCAATTTTTGCACTAACCACTGAACCACCTAACTGCACTTTTTAATTGTTTTGATACACACACTGACTAATACATATACACATATATGCATATATATTCCAGTGTAACATAGCAGTGCACTGTCTATACACATTTTTAAAAATAAAAAAAAGACATAGAGTGACCATTTTCTTCTTTTCAGGCTCTGAGGGGTATCAGAGGGTGAGGTGTTGCCACTAGACACCTCATTTAAATCAGCAATGACATGCATAAGACTGAAACTGATCTAGACAGAGGGGGAATGTGGACTAGCAATTTTTGCACTAACCACTGAGCCACCTATCTGTACTTTCTGATTGTTGTGATATACACACACTGCCTAATACATATATACATATATATGCATATATATTCCAGTACAGAATAGCAGTTCACTGTCTACACACACAGAGCATTGCCACACACAGTAACACACATGCACTGCTTCATATGGCATTTATTTACTTATACATCTAACCCTAACTGTTACTATATTTAGGATAAACACTGTGTTTTGCAGTAACTCATTGTATCAATCTATGGCATGATTGGGTAACTAAGGTAGAGGACCAGAGAGGTGCAGTGGATGTGTCCTATCTGGACTTCAGAAAGGTTTTTGACACCGTCCCCCTTAGAAGGCTGATTAACAAACTACACAGCCTAGGGGTGGATCCTAGAATAGTTCTGTGGGTGGAGAACTAGTGGAATGCAGGAGTCAGAGGGTTGTGGTAAACAGGAAGTACTCTGGAGAGGGAGAGGTGACAGGCAGGGTGCTACAGAGGTCAGTGTGGGGGCTGGTCCTCTTCATTGTCTTTATTGGGGACATTGCAGAGGGAGTGGAGGGGAAGGTATGCCTCTTTGCAGACAATACAAAGGTATGCAACAGGGTGGGCATGCCAGAAGATGTTGAAAGAATGAGGGAAGACTTTAAAAAAACTGGAGAAATGGTCTGAAGAATGGCAGCTGAGATTCAATGCAAAGAAGTGCAGAATCATGCACAAAGGGTACAAGAACCCAGGGACAAAGTACGAACTAGGTGGGGAGGTACTGACAGTCACAAAGCAGGAAAGGGACCTGGGAGTCATCATCCTGGAGGACCTAAGAGAAACTAGGCAGTGTGATAAGGAGGCTGGAAAGGCTAGTCAGATGCTTGGATGCATAGGGAGGGGTATCACGAGTAGAAAGTGGGAGGTCATCTTGGCCCTGTATAAGACACTTGTGAGGGACTGCACCTGGAATACTGTGTCCAGTTCTAGAGGCCTCATCTGAGAAAGAATATAGACAGGGTAGAGGTGGTGCAGTTGAGGGCAACTAAAATGGTGCAGGGCCTGCAGGATAAGACCTATGAGGGAAGACTAAAGGAATTAAATATGTATTCCCTGGAGAAAAGGGGAGGGGGGGACATGATTGAGACATGCAAATACATGAACAGAGTACAGGAAGGAAGCATCTTACAAAGTAAGAGATGCTCCAAGTCAAGGGGCACAAAATGAAGTTGGGGGGAAGGCTCAGGGGAAACATGAAAACATATTTTTTGCACAGAGAGGGTGGTGGACGCTTGGAATAGCCTACCAGAGGGGATGGTAGGGGCTAAAATGGTCATAGAATTTAAAGAAGGAGTGGGATAGACACAAGGGTATCCTGGAGGCAAAAGGGGGGCTACAGAGTTCAGTTTGGGCATGGGGTCTCACACTAGATAGGGATTAATAGGGCAGACTGGGTGGTGATGCATCTCCCACCCCCCCATCCCAACCTCTCACTGAGCACCCCACCCCCAGACCCCCACCCTCACTCCACCTGAACAGGTCCCAATGTGAAGATCAGCTCTCCCATCAAATACATGTCTTGTTGTTGGAACTAGCAACTGCTATATGAAAAATAAGGTAAGTGCAGTGCAATGTATTTCAGTGGGTTTTCAACAGCACTTACCTTATTTCTCATATAGCAGTTGTCAGTTCCAGCAGAAAGATGTCTTCCATGGGACAGTGGATCTTTACCCTGGGATCTGCTCAGGCGAGTGATGTGTGTGTGTGTGTGTGTGTGTCTGTGGGGTGCTGGGTAGTGGATGCTCAGTAGGAGGTTGGGCTGGGGTGCTGGGTTGCATCAGTGATCAACCTTTTTTTTACAGATTAAAAAAAGACATCAAGGGACTGCGTTCTTTATTTCAGGCTCCAAGGGACATCGGAGGGTGGGGTTGGGGGGTTGCCACTAGACACTTCATTTAAATTAGCAATGACATGCATGGCTGAAACTGATCTATATAGCAGGGGAATGTAGACCAGTAATTTTTGTACTAACCACTAAGCCACCTAACTGCACTTTCTAATTGTTGTGATATACACACACACACTGACTAATACATATACACATATATGATATATATATATATATATATATATATATATATATATATTCCAGTATAACATAGCAGTACACTGTCTACACACATTTTTACAGATTAAAAAAAAGGACACCGAGGGACCATTTTCTTCTTTTCAGGCTCCGCGGAACATCGGAAGGTGGGGGGTTGTCATGAGATACCTCATTTAAATCAGCAATGACATGCACAGGGCTGAAACTGATCTAGATAGCGGAGGAATGTAGACTAGCAATTTGTGCACTAACCACTGAGCCACCTATCTACACTTTCTAATTGTTGTGATACACACACACACTGACTAATACATATACACATGTATGCATATATATTCCAGTATAACATAGCAGCATGCTGTCTACACACCTACACACACACACACAGCATTGCCACACACACACACTAACACACATACTCTGCCTTATATGTAATTTATTTACTTATACAATACAGCTAACCCTAACGTTTATTGTATTTAGGAGAAGCACTGTGTTTTGCTCTAACTCATTGTACTAATCTATGGCATGACTGGATAACTAAGGTAGAGGACCAGGGAGGTGCGGTGGATGTGTCCCATCTGGACTTCAGAAAGGCCTTTGACACCCTCTCCCATAGAAGGCTGATTAACAAACTGTGCAGCCTAGGGGTGGATCCTAAAATAGTTCTGTGGGTGGAGAACTGGCTGAATGGCAGGAGTCAGAGGGTTGTGGTAAACAGGGAGTACTCTGGAGAGGAAGAGGTGATGAGCAGGGTGCCACAGAGGTTGGTGTTGGGGCCAGTCCTCTTTAATGTCTTTATTAGGGACATTGCAGAGGGAGTGGAGGGGAAGGTATGCCTCTTCGCAGATGATACAATGGTATGCAATAGGGTGGACATACCAGGGGTGTTAAAAGAATGAGGGAAGACCTTAAAAAAATGGAGAAATGGTTTGAAGAATGGCAGCTGGGATTTAATGCAAACACATGCAGGATCATGTGCATAGGGTATAAGAACCCAGGGGCAAAGTACAAACTAGGTGGGGATGTACTGAGAGTCACGAAGTAGGAAAGGGACCTGGGAGTTATCATCTTGGAGGACCTAAGAGAAACTAGGCAGTGCAATAAGGCAGCTGGAAAGGCAGGCCAGATGCTTGGATGTATAGGGGAGGGGTATCACCCGTAGAAAGAGGGAGGTCATCTTGCCCCAGTATAAGGCACTCATGAGACCACACCTGGAATACTACATCCAGTTCTGGAGGCCCCATCTGAGAAAGAACATGAACATAGACTGAGTGGAGGTGGTGCAGTGGAGGGCAACTAAAATGGTGTAGGGCCTGCAGGAGAAGTCCTATGAGGAAAGACTAGCCAAGCCAATATTTAAAATATTTATTTCATTTGGGTCAAGCCTTTAACCCAATTTACATTTTGAATTTTTTACAGGATATGCCATTTGAGATTCGATATGTCATTTACAGTGGGGTCATGCTTTTACCCATTATTTCTAATATATTTGCACAATGCAGATCTGCTGAGAGGCAGTTTCATTGTGGTCTTCCTTTCACACATGTTTACTGTGAATGGCAGCTTACAATATACAGTACAATCCCATTGGCAATGGGACTGCAATGTATACTGTAAGCTGTCATTCACTGTTCAGTCGGCGGGCAGCCGAGGAGGTGTGAGGAGGGCTGTGCTGCTCGCCAACTGTCAGCCATGCTGGGGCCGGGGAGCGGAGTGGTCTGTGTTTACCGAAGTGGGTGGGGGGCTGGGGGAACCACTACACTATGGATAGCTATGAATTTTCATATCAGGTGGGCAATCGGGGACTGGGGTGGGACCCTGCACTACAGAAAATAATTTCTATTAATAACAGGTGCGTAATCAGGTGATCGGGGACCAGGGTGGGGCACTACACTATGGAAAATACATTATTTTATTATTGGGTGGGTAATCAGGCGATTGGTGACCAGGGTGGGACACTTCACTACACTATGGAAAATAAATTATTTTATTATTGGGTGGATAACTGGGTGATCAGGGTGGGACACTATATTATGGAAAATAAATTATTTTATTATTGGGTGGATAACTGGGCGATTGGGGTGGGATCACTATACTATGGAAAATAAATTCTTTTATTATTGGGTGGATAATTGGGTCATTGGGGCGGGACCACTACACTATGGAAAATAAATTATTTTATTATTGGGTGGATAATTGGGTCATCGGGGCGGGACCACTACACTATGGAAAATAAATTATTTTATTATTGGGTGGATAATTGGGTGATTGGGGTGGGATCACTATACTATGGAAAATAAATTCTTTTATTATTGGGTGGATAACTGGGCGATCGGGGTGGGATCACTACACTATGGAAAATAAATTCTTTTATTATTGGGTGGATAACTGGGCGATCGGGGTGGGATCACTATACTATGGCATAATTTTTTTTCCTACCGTTGGGTCTGCAATCAGGGTGGGGAAGGGCAACACTGGACTATGGTGGAATGTGACTGTGTGGGGCTTGGGCTGGTGGGGGGCGCACACGGCCACACTGATGGCATGCAAATGAGCCCATAATGGGCATGATAATGGCCACTAGCACCTTGCATGCCCAATGGGCTTATGTGCATGGCTCCGTTGGTGGATGGCACTTTAACGCTGGAGCACTATTGGCTGCATGGCCATTTTCCTGGCTGGTTGTGGGGGCAGTGCTACTAGGTATTCCACTGCTTTTCCTGGGTTAGCACTGCCCCCGCCAGCCCCTATTCACAGTTGGATAGCCCACTGGGCTATCTGACTGTGAGTAGCTCCATTGCTCACCAGCACAGCTGGGAAGTGCAGCACAAGCGTTTGCACCCACTGTGTGCTCCCTTTGTGAATCCTGGCCCTGATCTATTATACACCAGATTTATTGAATACATTTAATTACAATGTTTCAAATATGTGCAATAGGTGTAAAATGATATAGGTTCCCTTTCTCATCTTTTAGTCAAGTGCTCACTTATAAAGATATTTTGGCTAAAATGTTTGGATTCAATTTATAATATCTTGAGAACAAACCGCAAGAAACAATTTTATGCCTATTTGACATTTCTCAATATCAAACTCTCCTGAAGGGTAATATATTAATGGTTTTGCTCAGTGCAATTAACAACATAAAATGATGTATTACAAGGCTTTGGAAAGATCCTAATCCCCCAACACTGAATATGTGGGAAAGCTTGCTTAATGGAACATGAGATTGGAAATAAAATATTTCTTTTCATTAAAACATATGGTTCAATTTTGGGAAATTTGAGGTTCCCTAAACAGATTGATTGAAGAGAACTCCATTTGAGAGTCTGAACAATAATGTATGCAAATATGTTATGAATTTTGAGACAAGGAAGGTTAAACAGCAAGTATTTCAGTGCTGCCCCCAGAAGCAGGACAAACTCTTACCTGGCTCTGACTCCTATGGTGCATGTATTTCATTTTATATGTGCCCCATTTTAGGAAAGGAAGGGATCATATTTTGCTCCGTGGAACTGAGTCATGTTGATCCTTTCCACTTCTTGGTACCTTCTGTGAGAGTGATCCGCGCCGATCCACCCCCATGCTACATTGTTTTGTGATGTCACTATATGGCTAGCATGGGGGCACGATCCATACACATGAATGGGGATGTTTTTCAAAGTAAAATTTGTGTAGCTTAGATGGCCATTGCAAACAAATCATAGCCACCACTTAACTGACAAGGTCCTTGTTAGTTAAGCAGTGACCTTGATTTGTTCCAAACGGCCATCTAAACTACCAAAATTTTACTTTGAAACACAGCCCCATTCATGTGTATGAAGCACGCCCCCACACTGACCCTATAATACCATCACAAAATATAATAGCACAGGGGGTGGACCATGGACTGAAGTTGTTCTAGGAAGTGGAAGTGATCTGCTCAGTGCAGCTCCACGGAGCCAAAATACGATCCTTCCCATATAAAATTGGGACCACTAAAAGAAGAAATATTAGAAGCATTCAACTTTGGGGCAGGTAAGGTTCACTCATGCTTCTTGGAAGGAGTTTTGGAAATGATGTATATAGTTGCTCTTTAATGTATGTGCCTATATGGAACAAGTTAAACATGTGTAGTTATTTGGCACAGTTGATTGTAATTTATTATGTATCTGCATTTCCTGACTGTATCTTTCTTCCACCAATAAAAATTAATTAAAAAATACTTATTATACATAAAATAAAGTTATTTCTGCACTGCACATTTTTTTCTCAACCACTCTTGCATATAGTATAAAAAAATACTAGGAAAGTACTGTGTACCCATAACAGAATACCATCTTAGTGGATGCTAATATAGTCATAATGCTACTTGCATTCAGCCTCATTAGCCCCTTAAAGAGCTAGTGCACTGCCTAGAATTAAATATAGAATAATGCATTTGTAGGAGGTTGATATGAGGTTTTTTTACACACCCAAGGTTTCTCTATAATCACACACCGAGGGAGTGTAAAAAAACTGAATGGCAACCACCTACATATGTTTATTTTTTATAATAACTGGTGCAAATAGATGGCGGTCGGGTAAAGTAAATCACGATCTTAGGAATGAAGTAAAAAAAATAAAACTTAAAAAAAAAAATGTTTTCTAGTTTTTATATTGTTTACCCAAGTCCTTTAGCTTCAGTGTGAGTTGTTTCTCATTTGGATGGGTCAGGTCATTACAGTCGCTGTGGAACAGAGGTGAAAGTTCATGCCACCTGTGGAAACAATAAGGGTAGTCCTGAAAGTACGCTTTTAGTTGAGAGACTTCCTGCAGGGTAAATACTACATTTCTGAATAACTGAATAAATGATTACACTTTGTTACTTGGCTCTATATGTTGCTGTTAAAACGGAGGTTGTGCTGTGTGACAATCTGTGGACAGAGAATTGTCTGTTGTTGCCATAGTCTGTTTGTGTGGACCGCTGCTGGCTTCTCGGCGCGAGACTGTATTAACCTTCGGGTTGATACAACTTTTTACAGCACTTGAAAACGGGTTGATAACGGGGGTCACCAGTTATTATTAGTAATTTTCAGATGTAGTCAGCTATCACTTCTTATAACTGAAGTATTTTTTTTCTTTTCTGTTTGCTAATTAGAAGATTTTCCACCTGCCAGTATTGGGGTGAAGTGTGGAGCAGCACTTTGTCGGCAGGCTAAAAAATAGTCTGTTCTGTTCCTCCCACTACATCATCAGCACTGAGACCACACTGACTGATATCACTAGTAACCAAAGAGAACCATTTCACTGCCAAATTATTCTGTCACATGAATCAGCAGGGACTGGTTCTTCTTGGTTACTAATGATGTCACAATTTCCTGCATTTTGGCTGGTAACTTGTGAAAGTCACTGCTTGGGCTGCAAGGGTTGTGGTGCCTCAATGTGTTTGGTCACGTTTCTTATGATGTAGTGGGAGGAGTAGAATTGACTTTTTTAGCCTCCCAACAGAGTGCTGCTGAACACATACAGCCTAGTACTGCCAAGTGGAACATCTTCTAATTAGTAAACAGAAAAGAAAAAAATACTTCAGATATAAGAAGTGACAGCTGTCTGCAGCTGAAAATTACTATTAATTTCAGGCAGTACACCAGCTATTCAATGGTTCTAGTTCCATGTACACCACACTTTCCTAACATTTATTCTATGTACATATTAGGGGCACTAAGCATTAGTAATAAATTAATGTATTTCATTAAAAACCAAATACAAATACATTAACTTCTTATCATTTAGGATACAGCAGACACTAAAGTGTTTGTCCCCACCCAGGCATAGTGGCCCCCATGGCTCAGTATTGAAAAATTCAATAGAAAAAATGTGTTTGTCACTGGACCAGTTTCATATTTTTTGCTTGTTCAAAAGACGTAATTACTTATATCTTCTGAAATAGACAGTAATGACAGGAGAAAGGGAACATGCAAGAGAATGCTAAAGCAAACTTTTATTGGAAAGTGTTCTGTCAGAAGTTATGGAACATAAAATTGCTTTGTGCCTCCCATAACATGGTTACGAGGGAAGAGGCAAGGAAAATCAGATCAGTATTTTTTATTTACAGATAATCAAACCTGTACTACCTAGGAATATTGAGAGAGCTAATGAGAGAGAGAGATAGAGAGAAAGAGAGAGAAGAGATAAACAAGTTTTACAAGTTAGCAGGAATTCATTACGGGCTTTGACCTTCTAAGTTTCATTCATTTATCACTCCTTCCTTCAATGCACTATGCTGACAGAATTGACAGTTTGAGTTTAATCGAATAGCTCAGGTAGTGCATCTCATATTCATTGTGTATTATTTTTAACATGCCTTGCAAGAAATGAGGATAGTTTTTCTTTGATGTTCAGTGATTTGTGAAAACAATAGTTACTCTTTTACTAATATGCTCCGAGTCATGTAATGAAAACAAAACAAAAAAACTATACTAAGATCACAAATAAAATGATTATAAAAAGTTACATCTTTATTCAATTCTCTTTTTGTATCATGACAGTAACTTCAGAAGTCTATACCTGTACCAGTAATCATAAGGTATAAACCAAACATAATTGCTTCTTTCCAATGTATTTACCCAGGATGGTCCAGCTGATTTTTTGGGCTCCCATTCAGGTACATACTGTGCACATACATTAATCTGGACCTGCCAAGGAAGCCATGTTGAAAGCAGGAATCAGGAATTTAAATGAGAAAAAAAGCAGTTTTTAGAGTGTTAGGAATCAAATACAAGCGCACTGGCATGCCTCTCAGCATTAAAATGTATAGTACTGTCTTTTAAACTGCCAAGAAAATGACCAGAATAGTGCCATATTAGTTAAAAGAATAATAAATGTAAGAATAAGGGGCACCACAAGTGTTACGGACTGCTACAATCAAGTTAAAGTTTAAATAGTTTCTATGTCCAGAATAGCTCCAACATTTTGAGGAGCATCCAGAAATCTTTGCAGAGCAAGGGTGTTCTTGGCCCTCTGTTCTCTTTGTCTTCTAGTACCATTCCCTGCCTACTCATTCCTTTTGTCTTTATTATATATCCGTTTACGATTGGTTTGGAATTCAGAAACTGGAATAGACTGGCTTTGATTCCCGACATAGATAGTGCTTGGTCATATTTTTGTTGTGAATTCATGTCTGCCTGTGATAATTCTGTACCAGTTCAAAGTAGGAAAGTGAAAAAAAAAACAATTCCCCTTGGTTCACTGTGAAGTTAAGAGTTTACCGCAAGAAAACGGATGTAGCCTGGAGGTTAGCAAGAAAAGAAATGAGAGAGGGATTTGGGAAAAATATCAAGCTGCACGTAATCTATATATTACACAAATAAGGAAAGCAAAATCAAATTTCTATTTGACTAGTTTGGGAACTGAACAGTCTAAAAGACCTAGGGATTTTTGGAATATGGTTAAAAGATTACAAGGTAGTATGATTTCAGAGTTACCTAATGCTTTCCTGGTTAATACTGATTCCATGAAGCTATCAGATGAGTTAGCTGCCATATTGAATGAGCTGTTTATTGACATGGGGTCTCCTCAGATTAGTACATCTTCCCTCCCTGGTATGGTATGGCAAAAGGGGGATCAAGATAAAAAGGCAGAAGAGGGATTAGTTTTTAATTATGAAGATATTAGATCCAATCAGGTTTTCAGGGAATTAATGGGTTTGAACATAAATAAGGCTCAAGGCCCAGATGGCATTCCATCTTTTTTGCTTAAAATTGCTGTACCATTGGTAGCTCCAATATTAGCTGACCTTTTTAATTTTTCTTTAAGAACTGGTTCTTATCCACTGGCATGGACGCAGGCGGATGTAATTCCAGTGTATAAGGGAGGCCAGAAAAATGATATGCGGAACTATAGGCCAATATCATTGCTCTCAGCTACTTCAAAAATGTTTGAAAAAATTGTGGTTTTTCAACTAAAAGGATATCTTGAAAGTAACAACAATTACAATAAATACCAATTGGGTTTCAGGGCAAAACACAGCACTACCACAGCACTTGTTAAGGTTGTGTCAGACATTCAGGTGGCCATGGACAAGGGCCTCCTGGTTGGGGCCATATTTATAGACTTATTGAGAGTGTTTGACACTTTAGACCATTTGGTCTTGATCGATAATTTACGATCTATAGGCCTCAGCCGGGGGGCCCTGGATTGGTTCCATGGCTACCTAACTAGAAGACAGCAGAGGGTTAAATTGGGGAATAACTTTGTATCCAGCTATCTAGATGTTAAAACTGGTGTACCACAGGGGTCAGTGCTGGGTCCTGTCCTGTTTAAATATATATATATATATATATATATATATATATATATATATATATATATGTACAAATGGTGTCAACATCTGTTAGATGATGTCCTACACCATTTGTGTGCTGATGATACTATATTGTATTTTGAGGGTAAATCTGTAGGGTATATACAGGAAAAATACAAAAATCTTTTATTTTATTGCAGACTTACTTTTGGGAATATGGGCTGGTTCTAAACCCTTTAAAGTCACAGGTTATGTTATTTTTGAACAAAAAACTATCTTTGAATTTAGATATAAAAACACTGGACGGGTGCAGCTTGGCCCTTGTGGACTGTTATAAATATCTGGGAGTTTGGATGGACTCCCACTGTAATTGGGAGGTCCATGTTGATAGCTTGACACAAAGACTAAATAAGAAGCTGGGGGTATTGTATAAGCACAGAAAATGTTTTTCACCTGAAACCAGACTAAAAATTGTGAACTCAATGATAATCTCACACTCTGACTATGGTGATGTTGTGTATAACGGGGTGGCTAAGGGTACATTGGGTAAGCTAGATGTTGTCTTTAATAGATTTGCACGTTTTGTCTTAGATGCGCCCTGGAATACACACCATTGTATTTTTTATAAAACCTTAAACTGGTTACCTCTAATGGATCGTCGTAAAATTCATGTGCAGGGTTTGATCCATTGCTGTTACCTTAAAAAGGCTTCAGAATATTTGATAGAGCTTCTCGAGGAGTGGAATGTTAAGGAGGGATTACGATCTGCTGGGGAAATTAGTTTTAGGGTGCCATTTATGAGAACAGTGAGGGGCCAACACTGCTATGTGTATGAAGGCCCAAAATTATGGAATTAATTGCCAGGTTACTTGAGGTTACATACTTATAAAACATCTTGGAATGTATTGAGATCATGGCTTGAAAAAGTTGCATTGTCACCAAGAAGCTGCTGTATTTAAAACCTTGATCTGTTGCTTAAATTGCTGATCTGTATGTATGATTTATATATATATATATATATATATATATATATATATATATATATGTATGTTATATTATTTGTAATTGTCTTTTATAATGAAACTGATATTTTTTGTACAGTAGGACCCCATTGTAAATTAGCTTTTGCTAAATCGGGTTATCCTGTTTCTGATCTCAGAAATAAACTTTTTACTACTACTACTACTGCTTTGTCCTCCTTCACTATCCTCTGCTGACCCATCCTTTGTGCCCTCTCCCCAGTACCACTCCCATCCCATTCATTCTATGTGCCACCCTGGCACTATTCCTGGCCCACTCTTTTAGTGTCCCCTCTGCAAGTACTGGACCCAGCCTTCTTGTTCTCTGCATCTCTTCCCCAGTACCACTACAGCACAGTTGGGCTGTATCCCTCCTCAGTACCACTTCAAGGGTACTTCTTTTCTCTAAGTCCCCCTCTATCGTCCCCATTTTACTCATTCTATGCCCAGCATGTCTTCCCCTTTGTGTTCCCTCCCCTAAATTACCAATCTCAGCCCAATGGATCCGTGTGCTCCCCCTCAGTGCTACTTCCACCTCCACACAAATGCCACACAGAAATACTGTCTTGCTCAGTTGCTCTTTCTCTATACTCATTGAATACTGCCTTGGGACCAGTTGCTCATTCTCTGTCCCAAATTGCTGCCCCATGCCTTCTACTCTCTTATCTACCCACCCTGGAATACCGTTCCATGTCTACTCAATTTTTCTCTACCACTGCCTCCTCCTCACAAACTCACACACATATCGCAATTTCCAACCTCTTACCACTTCTCAGACATTAGGACCAGCTCATTTTTCCTGAGTGATTGAAATAATGGCAAGGGTTTGGTGGTTACCTAGGCCAACAGATACTTTAGGCTTTTAGAAACTCTGGTACATTTTAAGACTTACAATATGTTGAAGATAAAATACAACATTCTAGCTTGTAAGCAGTTACAGTACTATCAATCAATGTCCTAATAATAATAATAATTTGATTTTTAAAGCGCCTTTCAAGAATATCAAGGCGCTTTACATCAAACACAATATACAATATCAATTTAAAACATATAAAAATACATTAAAACAACATTTAGTTAGAACAAGCCATACAATCATCCATACAATAGCAGGTATTTATAAATAATTTCCATTAATCGTCCAGATAAGCCAAATCCCATAAGTAGGTTTTTAAATCTTTCTTAAATACCTCCACGGAGGTGCACTCCCTTAACCGGCATGGTAGAGAATTCCAAAGAGTGGATGCGACATAAGAAAATGCTCTGCTACCCGAAGATTTTAAATTCACTCTTGGAATCTCTAACAACCCCTTGTCGGCTGAGCGGAGCGATCGGCCGGGGCAGTAAGGCAGTAATCCTAAGCTCTGAAGTCTGAATTCTGTCTACTTGCCAAAAAGGCACTACTGGGTCTTATATGAAGCTGCTTCAAACATGTTAACAATCAATATGGCACTAGAAGCATGACAAGATCTGCCCTAGAATTTTCTCACCAGAGGACCACTCTAGGAACCACTTCTTTACTGTGTGGGGAGCAATCTGGATAAATGAACTACATGAATCCATTCTTAGCCTACCAAACAGTATCAAATGTTAAAAAGCTTTGTGTGCAGCCCTCTCCCCCAGCTCCAACTGCACTTGTCACCAATAATCCAAATTCATGCCTTAAAAGGTCCTAAAACTCCACACAGTAGCATAACTGCTGGCTTAAATGTACCCTACTCACCCTATAACATGTTGTGGTTGCACTGACTATATTCCATTGGAATTTCTGTAATTGTTTTTTGTTCTGTTTGTAACTATGCTTTGAAATGGAACCTTTGTAAATGAGCATGCGTGCTCAAAGGTAGTCTCCAAAGAGTAAAATAAAATAAATCCCCCTTCTGATATGTTCTGCTTTTTTCTTAACATGGATTAGCAGATCCTAGTAAAAAAACCCACAATGCCACTGTTCCCATCAATTCCACTAAACTCTGAATTCTCTTTCTATGAGGTTCTGCTTACCCCCAGCAGTTTTATTTCCTTCCTGTCTATGGATACCCTCAAATCCTTTTAAATTATCACAATACCCCCCTACCTGCAGACAAACCCAGAGCTTAGTAAAACATCTCTGCATTTTCCAACCTGCAGACATCTCCATATCCCAGGAAAACATCCCTGCTTTCTCCCTGCATACAGAGACACCCAGGCATCCTTATACACACATCCCTACACACCTCCCATTTGCACCCCCTCAGTACCACTTCTGGCACACAGTCTTTATCCTCCCTAAGCTGCTTCCACCTCTAGATCCTCCCTAAGTACTGCTTCTGACCTGCCCTTTTATCTCTGAGGACAATGTGTACTTTCAACCTACTCCTTATCCTCTGTCCTTTCCAATATCACGTTCTGTCCCTACTGTTACTGTTAACTCACCTCCAGTCACTTTTATGGCACATCTCTCCTCTCACTCTTGAGTCTGCTTGACACCATCTTTCTGTATACCCCCTAGGGACATGTAAGAGCCTATGAGGAGGACTTTGGTAGAGAATGGGTCTGAAGAAAGGATGAGAACAAAGGCCTGGTCACAGGACAGGACAAAGGCACAGACAGAGCCAGGACAGAAGACTTTTATAGGGTAGGGAAGAGAAATGTAGCATGGAAGGGGGTCATGGAAAATATGGGTATACACAGGAGTAAGGATGAAGATAGCATGAAAAAAACTGGGAAGAAGACAGGGTAAATGTTGTACATGAGAAAAACAAGGCTAAGCAAAGAAATGCCATATAGTGGTGGAAGCTGTGAATAACACTCAACAGCAGTACTGAACAATTGTAATGGCACATTGAGACCTCTAGTGGTTTTCTGTGGAATTATAAGCATATAGTCAAAGGTTCACTCTAATCTCCCAGTTAGGGAGAATTTCCCTTTAGCAGAATTGTTAAATTTGTTCCTTTGGGACTCAGGGCCCAGTTTGATTCCCAGCAGGAAGAGACATAACAAAGAGCAGGGGTCAGGGGAGAAGTTGAGACAGGTATGGGGAGAATAAAAGTATAAAAGATGCTGGGGAGAATATGGGAGGCAAAGGTGCCAGGGGGAAGATGAGAACAGAAGGGGCAAGAGAGAAGATGAGCATGGAAGGGGCTGGGGATAAGGTGGACACAGAAGATGCCAGGTGAAAATGGGAACAGATGGGGCTGGGGACAAGATGAGCACAGATGTGGCTGGGAAGGGGATGCCCCCATGACAGTGACTCCAACACAGTGATCTACCAACCCATTGACAAAATTGTCAGGTTGCCGACAGGTCACTGTGTTGGTGCACCTGACACAGGGGCACACTATCTCCTGGTTCTCCACCCCCTCCCCGAATCAACTCCAACTGGAGTTGATAATCCTATGTAGGGGGAGTGCAGAGGGCAGAGCCTCCCACATGTGGGGTTTGGGGGGCAAAGTCCCCCAATGAAAAAATGGACTGAGAAAACGGGATTTATGTCAACCACAACTTGCAGTCGACATAACTGAACATGCGATGCCAGTCGACAAAAGTGTTGTCGAACTAGCATCGTAGAGCCACTGGGGAGAATATGATTACAGAAGGGACCAAGGAGATAGAAACATAGAAATTGATGGCAGATAAGGACCGCTAGACCCACCTAGTCTTCCCATTTTCCCTACCTGTTGCAAAACCCATAGATCCTACTTGATCTCCAACAGGGCAGAAGGGGCTTGGGAGAAGATGAGCATACAAGTGGCTGGGGAAAATGTGGACAAAGAAGGGTCAGAGGAGAAGGTGGGTACAGAAGGGGCCAGGGAGAAATGAGCATGAAAGGAGATGGGGAGAAGGTGGACACAGAAAGGTCTGAGGAGAAGATGAACAGAGACATGACCAGAGAGAAAATGAGTAGAGAAGGGACGGGAAGAAGATGGGTATAGGAGGGACTGGGGAGAAGATGAGGACAAAAGTGATTGGAGAGAAGATGAGCAGAAGGGGCCATGGAGAAGATGAGTTCAAGGAAAAATTAGGACAGAAGGTGCCAGGGAGATGATGAGCACAGACGGGACCAGGAGAGAAGATGACCATGGAAGGGTCGAGTAGAAAATGGGCAAAGAGGAGACAAGAGGAGAAGTTGAGCACAGAGGGTATAGGGAGAAAATGAGTATAAAAGAGGCTGGGGAGAAGCTGTGCACCAAAGGGTTCAAGTGGAAGATGAGGACAGAAGGGCCAATAGAGAAGGCGAGTATGGAAGGGGCTGAGGAGAAGGGAGGCACATAAAAGGCCAGGGGGAAGATGGGCATTGATAGAACTAGGGACTAGATGAGCACAGATGAGGCTGGGGAGAATATGAGTACAGAAGGGACCAAGGAAAGCAAGGCAGAAGGGGTCTGGGAGAACATGATCATGCCAGGCGCTAGGGAGAAGGTGGATTCAGAAGGGGCCAGGGAGAAGATGGGAACAGCAGAATGTGAAGAGAAGATGGGCAGGGAAGGTGCAGGGGAGAAGATGAGTACAGAAAAAACTGGGGAGAAGATGGGTATTGAAGAGGCTGGGGAGAAGATGACCATGGAAGGGTCCAAGGAGAAAATGAAGGTAGAAGGGGCCAGGGAGACGATAAGCATGGAAGGGTCTGGAAAGAAAAATAAACTTGTTGGTAGGTATTAGTATTGGCTACTCAAACTGAGAACAATCCAAATGAACACATCCTGGAGAAACAGGAAAACATGGGAGGCTGGTGTTACAAACCTGTGCTACACTCATGGGATACTGTACCAAACCGACCCATGAAGCCATATGCTGTAGAAGACACTATTCAGTTACTTTCATTCGGGGTTTTCAGCAGTTTCCATTTCTGGAAAACATTGTATTTTCAAATGTTATATGTATAATGAGAAATTTGTTTCCTGGTGGAACAGCATCCTTAAGCAACTGTGAGGAACATAATATTGATCTCAATGTTTATATAGTAATCTGGTTCTGAGTCATTCTGCTTGTCAGTTTCTAGGCACCTACAATGGTGTAACTGAAAAATAAGTGAATGATTTTGTTCTGCTAGACTACAGACAAGCTCAAAGAAGTTTGTGTGTGTGTGTTGGGAGGGGGGGTTGTCACGCAGAAAAAAGGGAAATAAAATATCCTTGGTGGTTGTAGTTAGTTTTTTTCTACAGAATTTTAAACAATAACCAGTCACATTATGCTGTATCATTAGCATTTGATTTCTTCTGATTAAAGTTTTGAAACATTTATGAATTATTGTTTTACTTGGAAATGTAACAGTGATATTTGCATTGAGAAGTGAAGTGATTACAATGAAAAATGACACAGGAGAAACCATGCTGAGAATTGTTTTATGCTGTATGAATTTCTGCAGGCTGGTGCCATGAAAGGTCTCTGATCATTCTGTTAACTGCAATTCTAATTGAAGAATGAATCATGCTCCCATTTCAGATTTACATACCACAATAGGTCTGAGAGCCACAGCGGGGGGGATTTGATAGGGGTGCATTTAATTTTGAATTTGTTGGTGGAAAAGGTGGGATAGAGGGAGAGGAAATGAAAGAAAATGGCAATAGACACTTTATTACTATTACAAAAATCCTGTTATACATTGGTACATCACAACCATGTATAACAGGATTTGTGATGTCATCCCCATGTATAACAATAATCTAAATATACTAAAAACTGGTTAGAATCAAATCTAAGCACTTATAGTATATGGTTAGGGCTTATTGTGTATGGAATTCAGTGGCTCTCAATAAGTTGTTGTGCATGTTCTGAAAGTTGTTGTGCACATTCTGTCATCGAGTGCACCTATGTCCCTGCTTGCGCTGACTCTCGCCTAACACCCACTTTCACTTTCAGTTACTGAGACCTCTGTAGGCCATAGCCTACCTTCGTGACTGCACTAGCAGTTTGGGATGCCCACCCTCAGAGTGTCTCAGCCTGGGATTCCTCTGAGCGCAGTAGCACTTAGCAGGCACAGCCACTCCTCATCGCCTAACTCTCTCTCTGTACCAGCGCAACTGCTGAACTGCTGCAAGAAAGTGAGAAACTGATTTTATCCTCTTTTTAATACATGCTGTAAATTGTTTATTTATTTACATTGGAATTACAAACCTTTCAGTCAGGGACTCATTTCCAAAGGCTCCTCGTCATATAACAAACAGGACTGAGTACATAGTACAGACAGCGGTTGAATTACATCTACTGGTAGCCTTTACTCAGCACAGCAACTCCTCAGCTCTCACTCTCTCTCACCCCTCGCTACTTACCTTTACAGAACCATATACTATAAAAATTGAAATATGGGTGACCATACACAACTCGCCTCGTGTTTCCATATTGGGGTTGAGATAACAGCATGGACCTCTCGAGCTTCATTCTCAAGGTCCATATGTTGTTATCTCAACCCCTTGATGGAAACACAGGCTTGTCTATTATCACCCATATATTATTCCTTATATTATACACTTTTTATTAAACTTGACATATAAAAAAGCTATAGTATTTGCCCACTGCAGCTAGTGAAGATACTGAAGCCAGAGATGCTATGATGCTGTAGACGCCAGAATCTTTATTCTATTACAAAAAAAGTAGTCAAACTATGCAAAAAGTACAGGAGCAAGGTGTGAGTGGTGCCTCCAAACCCCGAAGATTTGAGCCTATGCTTGGCGCCTTTTCAACAGGGATCCCCTTTGATATGTTTTCTGCTTATTGTACCTCCAAATAACCTCGTAGCAGCACAGCCGCTCTTCCATACCTTTTCCTAACCAGAGATAAAAACTGCCCACTTACATAATGCCCTTGTATGTGTCAGCAAATATCAAGGCTGAAATGTTGAACACATACTTTGTTTCAGTCTTCACCAAGGGGCCAGTGATGAAGGAAGGGGGCTCACTTGGAGGACCTTTGGCTTCCAAGGTAGGCATGCAGCTGAAGGACGTCACACCTGCTCTGAAAGCTGACCACTGTACCTGGCAATGTGCAAGCCTGGTATGGCCAAGGGGTAGCCGGAATGCACACCACATCATTGTGGAACTAAGAGAGGAACTGGCAGGGCTGCCTACTGAAATCTTTCAGGAGTCTATCTGGACAGGCTTGGTGCCAGAATACTGGAAAGCAGCCAGTGTGTCCTCCCTCTTCAAGAAGGAGGGCAAGGTGAGAACCGTCAAACTACAGGTCCGCCAGCCTGACATCAATACTGGGCACGGTCCTGTAAGCTATTATCAAGGACAGAATAATGGGCACTTGGTTGAGGTCAAGTTTCTTGCCCCCCTCTCAGCATGAATTTATGTGAGGTAGAGCAAGCCAAACCAGGTAGTCCATGAATTTAGTCTATCTGGACTTCAGCAAGGCCTCTGATACCATGGTACATGACAAGCCTCTGGGCAAGGTACACAACTATGGTATTCATGAGACATACTTGCGGTGGGTTACAAAGTGGCCTGGGGCCAGAAAGTAGAGGGTGGTGGTGCATGGGCACTATTTCAGATACAGAAATGTATTCTGTGGTGTCCCTCAGGGATTGATGCTGGGTCCTCTACTGTATAACATTTTTATTAATAATCTGAAAGTTGGAATCTCCAGCAGGCTGCTTAATTTGCTGATGACACTAAGGTAGCCTGAGTGGTGAACTGCGGTGAGGATGGGGACAAACAAGCTGGGCGTGTGGTCAGTCTCCTGGGGCTTCTGATCCGATGTAGCTGGACGCAAGGTGCTACACAGAGAGGGGAAAGCAGTGGCAGGACCTTCAACTTGTGCAGGGCTCCTCTTGCTGCGGTGAAAGAGGAAAAGGACCTGGGAGTCATAACTAACAAGGGGCTAAAACATGACAAGCAGTGTGGTGCTGCTGACAAGAAGGCCAGCAGAATGCAGGAATGCACCAAAAGGGGCATGAGAAAGAGCAGGAGAAATAATCCCACCACTTTACGTGGCCATAGTCAGGCCCCACCTGGAATACTCCATGCAGTTCTGGACACGATACTATAAACAGAACACTGAAGCAGTTGAGACGGTGCAATGCCAGGCCACCAAACTGATAAGTAGTTGGTGGGGGGGGGGTGGACAAAAGATATGAGCAGAGGATAGAAGCCCATAACACGTTCACCCTGAAGAAAAGGTAGCTTAGAAGGGACATGCTGTCAATCTTCAGCATATTGAAGTGCATCAGTGACAAGACTGAACATAAAGAGATGTTTGAAGTGTCCTTCAGCAGGCCACAGGAACAGACCCTGAAGCTCAGAGGTGGTAAATTAAGGGTTAACATTAGTTAACCTTTTTTCTTCCAGAGGGTAGTGAACCAGTAGACCAGCTTATCAGTGGATACTCAAACAATACCATCCATTAAGGTAAGCCTGGACACATGGCTTTTCAAGGGAATTAACGTGTACCCTTCATACTAGAATGGATAGGGAATCCCTATCAATCATTACACGTTTGCACAGAATACTTTTGTTCATCCCTGCTTATGAAGCAAGGGGGATGGACACAATGTCTGTAGTTTCCTTTCTGACCTTAAATTACTATGTTACTGTGATACCATAACCAGCATTAGGATTCAAACACTAACTTACAGGTGAGTTGATATACTGCAAAATGCAATGACATCATCATGTGGAAGTGGTTAGACACGTAACATATCTAGTCATTGATCGCAATATAAAAAATAACCTTCCCCAAAGTATTTATATTAACACCCAGTGGATTCCAGTAACAAAATCAAACAATCCAAGTAAACGGAACTATTATTTCCATGCTGGTTGTACAAGTGCCTTCAACTGTTGCAAGTATTTTTGGTAGATTTCATTATAACCATCTTTAAAAATGATTACCATTGCTGGAAACGTGACTCATACAGTAAATAACTCATATAAAAAGCATGTGTGAGTGGTTGGCCTACAGACTGAACATTTTTCTTCAAGAACTCCTTTTTCTTAATTCAGTTTTTTTTTTAATTTCCAAACCATTTCAATAACAAGACAAAACAGACAACAGAAGAATGTACATTGTACAGATGCAGAAAGTGACACCCTAGAATCTACAATGGAGTAACGGCAAAAGCAATTAATCTTAGCTGTTGCGGTGACCCTGTCAGGAACTATAATTTGAGACATATCCAGTTTGTGAATGGTTACATGCAAATGTTTATAAGTACCTAGAGCATTTCTTTTTGTGATTCAATGTAGGATGGACTTAAAAGTATCTCTTTAATTCCTAAAATGAAGAGCCAGCTTGCCCCTCTCAACCCCTGTAATAAGTTCATTTTAAAGGCATTGCAGCTTTTTCCTTGAAGTGCATACTAATTTCTTCATGGTCATTATTTTTCTGGAATATTTTAGTTGTTCTTACAAACTTTATATTAAAAAAATACACAAGAATAACACTGTGTCACCTGTTGCCACACTGGTGATCCAGGTTTGAGAATGACCTTGGGTTGCTGCACCGTGTCACATGTTGCCACACTGGTGACCTGGGTTCGGGAATGACCTCGGGTTGCTGCACTGTGTCACCTGGTACCACACTGGTGACCTGGGTTCGGGAATGACTTCAGGTTCCTGGGGTCGACCTGGGGGGAGAGGACTGAGCATTCCCGGAATTGCTCTCCTCTACTGGGGAGGGGTGGCTAAGCCATCTTGGCCTTTGACTGCTACCGGGTAGAGGCTCAGAGGGTGGTGCAGGCTACAAGAGACTTCAATGGGTGGGCTGCAGTTCCACAGCATGGGTTTGCCTTCATGTATAAGCACTCACATACCACCACAGCTTAGAGGACTGGAGAGAAAATGGAAAATGGAGCCAGGGAGGATTAAGGAAACACCACTCGCTCGCTCTCTCTCAGCCTGCACCACAACTCAGTGCCCCCCCCACCCGGCTACTTCTGGATAATGCACCGGGGCAGCCTTCTTCTTCTGGCCCCTGCCTGGGGGGGGGTCCATGGAGGTAGTGAAGGAGGTGATAGCCAGTTGTGGGAAGTGGGGATGGGACAAAGCAGCCACCTGCCTGACTCTGGGAGAGACAGCCATATGCTGATAAAACAAGAATAAAATTCTGTTTATTTGTCCATAGAAACATAGAATTTGATGGCAGATAAGGACCGCTTGGCCCACCTAGTCTGCCCATTTTCCTACCTAACAGATAAGCTGCAGATCCTAGTTAACCAACAGCTTACTTCCTCCTACCCCCCACTAGGACTGCCTTATGCCTGTCCCATGCATTCTTGAAGTCCCCCACTGTTCTTGACCCCACGACCTCCTCAGGGAGGCTGTTCCATGCATCCACAACCCTCTCAGTGAAAAAATACTTCCTCACATTACCTCTGAGCCGTCCCCCTTCTATTTTCAAATTGTGCCCCCTTGTTCTTGCATATCTCTTTTTCTGGAAGATACTACCCTCTTGGACTTTGTTAATTCCCTTGAGGTACTTGAAAGTTTCTATCATGTCCCTCTCTCCTTCTTTCCTCAAGGGTATACATATCAAGCTCCTTTAGCCTTTCTTCGTATGTTTTCTGGTGCAGACCCTGCACCATTTTGGTTGCCCTCCTCTGGACAGCCTCTACTCTGTCTATGTCTTTGCGGAGATGGGGTCTCCAGAACTGCACACAGTACTCCAGATGGGGTCTCACCAACTGTCTGTACAGAGGGATAACAACTTCCTGTTTTCTACTATTGATGCCTCTTCCTATGTTAAAGGTCCAGTGTTAAAGCAAAATGTAAAAAGCAGTAAATATGTTTTATTTTGATAACATAAAAACATCAGTGTTGTCTATTCCTGGTACATTCCTTTGCTGCAAAAACATTGGCAGTAAGAAACCTCAGAATACGTTTGGGAAAAAGAGTTTTTCTATGATGGATTTTTTTGTTCTTGTCTCCAAAAATGTTCAGGAAGGAACCAAGCTTGCATACATTCCTACATTCACAGTAGGAAACTGCAGGTTGTCCTCTCATTAGAAGCAAACACAATGGAAGCAATGCAGGGAAAGAAAGGACCCATGTGCAGACAAGAGGTGGTCAGCCTGAGCATAGAAACATAGAAACATAGAAACACAGAAACATAGAAACATAGAAACACAGAAACATAGAAACACAGAAACACAGAAACACAGAAACATAGAAACATAGAAACACAGAAACATAGAAACACAGAAACAAAGAAACATAGAAGTTGACGGCAGATAAGAACCGCAAGGCCCATCCAGTCTGCCCATTTCTTTTCCTACCTTATAAATGTGCCATCGGCCTTTGCTCTGTCAATGACCTATCTATTCATACTCATTTGTATTGCTCCCTTATGCCTATCCCATGCCTGTTTGAAGCCCTGCACTGTATTCATAGCCATCACTTCTTGAGGTAGGCCGTTCCATGCATCCACCACCCTTTCTGTGAAAATGAACTTCCTCACATTACCCCTTAATCAGCCTCCCTCTATTCTCATGCTGTGTCCTCTTGTCCTGCTATTTTTCTTGTATTGAAACATGTTAGACTCTTTCTCCTTGTTAATGCCCTTAAGGTGTTTGAATGTTTCGATCATATCACCTCTCTCCCTCCTTTGCTCCAGGGTATACATATTGAGCTCCGTTAATCTGTCCTCATATGTTTTCTGATGCAGTCCCTGCATCATTTTGGTTGCCCTTCGCTGAACTGCCTCAATTTGGTTAATGTCCTTATGAAGGTGTGGCCTCCAGTACTGCACACAGTACTCCAGAGAGGCCTAACCAGTGTCTTGTAAAGAGGAATTATTACCTCCCTCTTTTGATTTGTGATACCCCTACTAATACACCCCAACATCCTCCTAGCCTTACCTACTGCTTTAGTGGTCTGCTTGGATGATTTCAAGTCATCGGTGATGATTATGATGCCCAAGTCTCTTTCTTCCCTTGTGACTGCCAGCAACTCCCCTCCCAGCCTTCAGGTGATTTCAGGGTTTCTCTTCCCTTTGTGCATGATCTTGCACTTCTTTGCATTAAACCCCAATTGCCACTCTTCCGACCATTTTGCTAGTTTATCCAGATCTCTTCTCATTCTGCCCACCCCATCTGGATCATCTACTCTGTTACAGATCTTGGTGTCATCTGCAAACAGACAAGCCTTACCCTCTAGTCCATCTGCAATGTCACTAATGAGGATATTGAAGAGGACTGGCCCCAGGACTGATCCCTGAGGTACCCCACTTGTGACTTGCATCTCTTCTGGCTGTATACCGTTTACCATCACTCTCTGTTTTCTGTCCATCAACCAGTTTGCCAACCAGTTATCCAACTTCTGACCCACCCCGAGCCTACCCAGTTTATTAATCAATCTTCTGTGTGGAACAGTATCAAAAGCTTTGCTGAAGTCAAGGTAGACGACATCAACTTCTCCCCCTTGGTCCACCACTCTGGTTACCCAGTCAAAGAAATCTATGAGATTAGTTTGACAGGACCTTCCTTTTGTAAACCCATGCTGTCTTGGATCCTGTGGTCCTATGTATTACAGGTGATGCACTATCCTTTCCTTAAGGAGTGCCTCCATAATCTTGCCCACTACTGAGGTAAGACTGACTGGTCTGTAGTTTCCTGCCTCCTCCCTGCTATCACTCTTGTGGAGTGGGAATCACATGAGCCCTTCTCCAGTCTTCTGAGACCTTTCCTGCACTCAGAGACCCCCGAAACAGTTCAGATAATGGCTCTGCTAGTTCCATCCTTATCTCCTTTAGTACCCTGGGATGTATGCCATCAGGTCCCATTGCCTTGTCCACCCTGAGCTTATTGAGCTCTTGTAGGACCCTTTCTTTTGTGAAGGGACTAGTGCACACCTCCCCCGTGTCCATAGTGCTGAGCTGTGGGCGCTGCCCTACCTTCTCTTCAGTAAATACTGAACAGAAGTATCTATTTACGACAGATGCTTTCACATGGTCCTCTCCTCACATGCCCCCTTATCTCCTTTGATCTTAGCAATACCCCCTCTAGGCCTTCTCCTTTCACTAATGTATCTATAAAAAGTCTTGTCACCTACTTTTACTGTTTGTGCTAGTGTTTCCTTGGTTTGGGCCTTTGGCTGCCTTACTGCCTTCCCTGCTTCCCTTAGGGAAGTTTGGTATGCCTCCCTGTCTTCATCCCACTGTGTTCCCTTATATTTCCTGCAGGTCAGCATTTTGGCTCTGACCTTTTCTGCTACTGTTTTTGAGAACCAAAGTGGTTTCCTTCTTCTTTTGCACTTCCTTTTCTCTTTAACACAATGGGATGTTGCTTCAAGTATTGCATCCTTAATGTTTTCCCACTTTGCCTTTACCCCCTCACCTCTATTTCTTTTTGCCAGGGCTAGCTTACCTCTGCTGGCCATCTTATCAAAGTCAGCTCCTCTGAAGTCCCATATTGTTGCCTTGGAATGGGATGATTTAGTTCTAGTGGCCAAACTGAACTACACCATGTGATGTTCACTGGCCTCCAGGCGACCTTCTACTTGGAGATCTGTGATCCTTTCCATGTTAATCAGTACTAGATCTAGGATAGCCCTGTCTCTCGTGGGTCGTTGTACCAATTGTTTGAGGCCCTCCCCCTGCAGGGAATCCACCATGTGTCTAGTTCTGGCAGATGTTCCTGCTGGTATTGACCAGTCTGTATCTAGCATGTTGAAGTCTCCCATTATCAGAACCTCCCTTTTAGCTGTCATGTTTTGTATGTCTTCTAACAGTAATGTGTCTATGTTCTCCCCCTGGTCTGGGGGCCTGTAGACAACTCCAGTTCATATGTCTGTCCCAGTTCCTGTTTCCAGGGTGACCCACAGTTCTTCTGGCTCCTTATGTGTAATCTGAATTTCTGTAGCTTTGATATTTTCATTGACATACAGGGCCACTCCACTCCCCTCCCCCCCCCCTTTTTGCACCTCTGTGTCTTCTGAACAGTACATAGCCAGGTACTGAAGTCTCTCAAGTGTTGTTAATGGTAAACCATGTCTCGTTAATTGCTACTATGTCCAGCTTAGCCTCTGTCATTATTGCCTGCAGGTCTGGGATCTTGTTTCCCACACTGAGAGCATTTGTGTACATGATTTTCCATTGGCCAGATTTCGGTGTGTTAATTGTTGGGTGAGGTCTGGCATTTCCCATATGCATCGTATGGGGAGCAGAGCACAAAAAAACAAGCATTTGTCAATGCCGAATGTGTGCACTGGTGCCATAGAGGGTGTGTATTTGAAAATTGTTTTAGTGAAGGAATCGTATTATTACACATTTAAGAATACAGAGTAGAAGTGATGATGTTGGGCAGTGTAACTGTCTTGTTTGGTAATCTTTGTGTCCCAAATTTTCAACACACCATTCTTATGACCCACCTCATGAACAAGTGCAGAGAAAATGTGCAACTTCTGGCTGCAAGATGATTTCATGCAGCAACTGCAGAATCACCTTTCGGGAAGCAAAAACACATTTTGGCCAGTATCTTCAAAATGACAGCTATCACATTCATGAGGTGCTGTGAAGAAATGGCTATGTTGAAAATTAGGGATGAAGATATTGAAAATTTCCAACGTTACAAGCCTGCATTCACAGAATTCAACGTAGGCACATAACTTTGTTTTTCAGTATTTTTACACCAAATTTTAAACATAGCCTTCTTATGACCCCACCTCATGAACAAAGGAGGAGAAAGTGTTCAACTCCTGCTCAAAAGGTAATTTTGCGCTGTGGCCGCGAAATCACTTTTCGGGATAGAATTACATTATGTAACTTAATTGCTCATGAAGTGGGGTCCCCAAAAAGGTATGATGAAAATCTGAGGCAAAAATATTTAAAAAATGGCTAAGTTATGCTGCTAAGTTGAAAACCCCCATTGAAATATATTGAAACTGAAAACTTCATTGGAATAAATTGAAACGCTTACCTCAGTTCGCGGTTGGGCTTTGAAGAGTGAAGACATGTCTGCGGTCCAGAGAAGAGTATGGTGACAGACTTCCGGTGGGTAAGAATGGGGTGGGGGGTCAGGGGTTGGGGGGTCCTGAGTAGAAGGGTGGGATGGGAGGTGGTTAACGGCACAGCAGACAACGATGGACGGTGTTCTTTTTTTCAGGTTTAAAAAAAAACAAAAAAACAAGGGACAGTTTTCTTTATTTCAGGGACAGTTTTGTACAAGCAAACCTCACTGAAATTGTGATACTGCATCTCAGCTGGGCTCTGGGACCCTGAGAAAGTCCTTTAACCTCTCAGCACTCCAGAAATTAGCAAAAGCAGGATCCCCAATGAAAACAACATCTTGCCTCTCAGCTGGGCTATAACTGTGTGACCCTGAGCAAGTCACTTAAGCTCCCAGAGCTCCAGCCTCGACTCCCACACAGCTGTGGAAATGGTTAAAAAAAGCAGGACCCCAGTGAAAATGAGATATTGCATGTCAGCTGGGCTATCGGTGAGTGACCAAGTCACTTAACTTACCAGTGCTCCAAAAATGGGTAATACAGGACCCCAATGAAAACAAAATCTTGCATCTCAGCTAGGCTGACTGTGTGTAACCCTAACAAGACACTTAACCTCCTCATGCTCTAGTCCCATCCACCTGTGGAACTGGGCAAAAGCAGGAACCCACTGCAAATGAGATGTTGCCTATCAGCTGGGCTATTCTAGTAAACTGTAAAAACAAGTGAAAGGGCAGCTCATTCTGGGGGTCTGCAGAGGAAGCCTCAAAGTTGCATGCACATGGGGCTATTAATATTATTTCATCAGCGATTTCACAGAACCTGCCAAAAGAGGTTATGCTTCAATGCATGTGCAGCTTTTTCCTGCCATTTTCTTCTTGTAATAAAGGAGGGAGTGAAACTTTTTTCCCCAAAAGGACCTGAATGGATATGAGCAAGAAGAGATAGCCAAGGGGATGCCAGCGAAGTGTGGCTTGTATTTAAATCTCCAATATGTCAATGGGAGAGGGGACTATGTATGTATTTATACTGGGTTTAGAGCGAAAGGAGGCCATGAAGCCCATGCTACCGCTCCCCACATTAGTGGGCCCACTTTACCCTGTTCATGACTAGCCAGTTATCTATTCCCACTTTAAAGCTGTCAACATTCCTATAATTCACGATTTCCCCTAGTAATAAATTTCAGATTCTTCCCGTCCTATTTAGAAAAGAGAAATGATCACTGTTTTTCCTAGCTGTATCCATTCTGATTTGATTTTTATTACCTCTGAGGCTGGGTGGTTTGTCCCAAAGTTTAATGTTAATTTCCTTACTTAATTCCTGGTCTTCCATCATTCTAAATAACATTAATAGGTCACCCCTAGTTCTTCTCTGCTGTATATAGACATATATAAAGTGCAAGTTCGCGTCTAACAGCAGGACACTTCCAGTTATGAGAAGCAGGAGGGGATCGATGCCAAGGGGAACTGATAGTACAGCTTGCAAGTGACAACGATCTATCCCCACGCTGGTTCTGCACTCGAGAGAGCTGCTACAGAAATCACAGGTGGATGGCTGGGAGACACTGACAGCATTGCATTCCCACTTGGGATATTGAGCCTCTTCCCAGCTCTTGCATGGTCTGTCAGTTCCCTTCATCGCGCTGGCCAAGGTTGGAGGATTCCTGGGATCTTTGGAACTGGATTAGTATGGCTTTTTATCAGTGCTGGGGGCCGCGGCTCCTGTAGCAAACTCGACAGGTGGGCTCTTGGAGTGAAAGGCTGGGAAAAATTGATGGGTAGCTGCAGGGAGGCGCCCCCACAGACTTCATGCACCTCAATGGTATCCTGCACCGGTGACAGTTCTACTGCAGGACAGGCTTTCACCTGGAACTGTTCTGCAATGGCACCATGCATAGCACCAGGCAAGACCCTTGTCACTTCGGTAAGGGCTTCAGAAAGCCTCCCATTCCTCCTCCTCCTACTGCCATCCATTCATTCATTCCTTCACAGCTAGCACTCCTTCGCTTTGGGTGGCACAAGGCTCCAGACCCCTGGCAGCAGCAGACAGGGCCACCAGCAACAGACATCAATGGATGGCTTTGTTGCAGGCACACATTCCATGAATTCCAGGTTGACCATGACAGATCAGCCTGGCTTGCTAGGCAGCATGGGTCAAAGGGGTAGCAACTTCTTCTGAAGTTGGTGACAGTCCCCGCCCAGCAAGCCAGAAACTCTGTCATAGCCTGGGTGCTGCTTAGCGTGGCACTGTAATGCCCCTGCAACACTGCCTGCATTGGGTAGACAGGGTCACACCCCTCAAAAGGCACTCTCATATCAATGTGTTTGCTTGTGCATGCACACACGGCGAACACAAAAAACCTCTGCACACTTAGTGTGTCAAAATGCTGTGGAAGACTCAAATGTCAAAGCAGTAGAACTGTCAGTACTTCAAGGCCTCCCGACTTATCACGGTTGCCCTAGAAGTGGCCCAAAACACTTTATTGGGGTTTCCTGGTGTGTTAGTCGGGTCTAAGGTGTAATCCTGATCTGACCCTGTTCTCAGAGATGAGTTCCTACCTAAGCGTTAATACTACCTATGGCATTGCAGTATGCCCTAAATACTCTATTTAAGGTAATCAACGTAGTGTAGTGTCACTGTCATTCTGCCCCTTCTGGGCCATGTATATAGTCTCTTTGTATCATTCCAGGACACTTGTGTTCTTTCCACTGCAAACTGGGATGTCTATGTGTAATCATTACTCTGTTCCTTCTGTTGATAAGTGAATACTGCATTATCAGCAACCTCTAGGACCTCCTTTGCCATTCCATGGTGTTTACTATCATATCCTCTGTACATTGTGACTCTGTACATATGTTGACTCTTTATTTATTTTTCCTCTGCCTATACTACAATGTCTGGGTTTTACCTCATTGTCAATCCCTGTCACCCTTCCCCCAGGTCACAGTTGGAAATCAGCCTGTCAGGACTCTGCTTGCTTATCTGCTAAAGTATGTTCCAAATAAATAAATAAATTACAGTATACACAGGTGTAGATAAAAAGTAGTGTAACAAACAACATAAAGTCACACAAACGCACACTAGCCCATGTGGCCTAACAGCCGCAGCACTTCATCCTCCACTAGGACTTCATCTCCACCCCTGATAGTGGGTTTGTATGACTTTATGCAGTTGGTTACACAACTTTTGTTTGTGTGGCTTTATGTAATTTGTTACACAACTTTTGTTTGTGTGACTTTATGTAATTTGTTACACAACTTTTGTTTGTGTGACTTTATGTAGTTCGCTACATAACTTGTGTATGTGTGACTTAATGTAGTTCAGTACACAACTTTTGTGTATGCTCTTATGTCTACATTTTTCAATTGCTTGACATTTGAGCCTTCTACAGTACATTTTGCACACTTAGTGCACAGAGGTTTTTGTCTTTTCTTTGGTTCTGGTCAGTAACATCACAGAACAAAATAAAGTGGACAAAAATAACGCAGCAAAAACAGTGTCACCATCAATATTGGCAGCACAAAATGTAGCATGCCAGAACAATGTAGGCCACATGGCACACAGGTAGCAAACAATGTCCACCGCATGGAGGCACTGCACTGGAACCACAGGGGCCAGGAGCACAAGCCAGCATGCCATCTCCCCTGCCCTGTGTGTTGTGTGTGTTGCTGGGGACATGCCATCTCCCCTGCCCTGTGTGTTGTGTGTGTTGCTGGGGACATGCTGGCTTGTGCTCCTGGCCCCTTGCATTATACACGGCCATCCACATGTTGGCCATGGTCCACCTGTCCTCCAGTGGTTACTCCGGAGCACGTTCTCCAACAGTCAGCATTCTGGCTGGGGGTACCCCACCATGTGGGTGCCTGTGCCAGTAGATTACCATGGTAGGTGTCCAGTGGCCTGCTTCCCCCAGTGGTGGTTGCACCCTGACTTGTTCCATCTCCCTGCACCCCTGTGCTGTTCCTGTGCACGGGTGCCTGCTGCTGTGTGTTCTAGTGCAGTGCCTCCATGCGGTGGACATTATTTGCTACCTGCGTGTCGTGTGGCCTGCATTGTTCTGGCATGCTTCATTTTGTGCTGCCGATATTGATGGTGACACTGTTTTTGCCGCTTTTTTTTTTTGTCCACTTTATATTGTTCCGCGATGTTACTGACTAGAACTTTTTCTTTCCTGTCTAATTATCTATGTTTTTAAAAGGGCACTGTCAACCCCTTTAGGCCTCAAAGTGTCTGCAGTCTAAAAAACACATGTTGTGATTGATCACATCCTGCAGAGGTTTCTAATAGTTCGATTCTGATTGCTTTCTCTTTTTAAAAGTGAAAAATACAGACTGCCTATCATGCTGGGGTTACCACACACGAATGTGTTCGTTTACAGTAATGGATGAAGGGCCAATATATCTGTCCTGGACTTGGGAACCCTCCAAACACAGTCTAGTCACTCCTAATGCAGTGGGAGGAGAGGAGGTTATAGCATGACTGGCTGCACCGGCCTGGGGGTGGGGGGTTCTAATGTTCAGGAAGCACGCAGAAAAAGTAGATCAAGGATTTGAAACAAACCAAGGTTGGGTATTATTAGACCATTAGCATGCATTTCAGTTTTACGTAAAAAAGAGGCAGATAAAATAACCAGCAACATAAATGCAGTTTTGAGAAGGTAAACAATCGTAAAAGGTGGGTTTTCAACTAGAAATAATATGATGTAAAAAGGGTTGACAGTGTCCCTTTAACCAATGTACCAAAGCTGTGTTGGAAAAACTACCTTTAAAGAAATGGCACTGTGAAACAGCACTGTTTTAACTGTGTCAGTTATATTAGGTTTGATCTTTAAATGCCATGGCTGGTATACCGTCAAATAGGCAACTGCAAATGAGCGACTCTATTTGCGGACCCGATGGGATAGCAAGTGGGTGTACATAGCAATGGTAGGAATAGTGACTATGGGAGGGTTGTAATTGTGAGAGCAAATGACAGGAGAGCTATACTATTGCTGGTGAAGTACGGCAATAAGGCCTGCAAACACTGAGCTGTCTGCCTGGGGTGGAGGGTAGGGTCATGGACTGCCGTAGCGATGGCCCCAGGTTCAGGACTGCCAGTAGATAAAACTTTTTTCTGCATTGTTTCGGATGTTAGAATTTTTTTTTCCTCACTGTGTTCCCCGGACCTATGCGGACCCCGCTGCTGTACCCCCCTCCCATGTATTCCCCTTTTCCTCAGTGTCTGCCCCCCTTGTAGTTGATTATATTAATTTGGAGGGGGTGCAGTGTGTGCCCCTGCAATGGGGGGGTGCAGGGGCATAGCCCCCCACATTAAATGTTAATTTGAATGTCCGTCTGGTCACTGTATTGACGGGCGTTTCTGTAGGTTAGGGGCCAATTTTTCTTTCAGCGAAATGTACTCATTATTGTGAGTCATCATAGAAAAATTGTCCTTATGACATAGAACCACCATGGCTCAGTGAGTGGTTAGATAGCATGTGAACCAGGAGGTCCTAGATTCAAATCCAACCAGGTCAGCTGACTTTTTGTGGAACAGGAAAACATTTCTAATGGGTTATAGTGGTTCTGTTCACAGAATTGACTTGTACCCATATAAAAGTTGATGTCAACACTGTGTTCTGCATTGTTTTCTGTTTATGGACATCATTTTACACAGAGTTCTGCACACAACCCATGACATCATTGAAACTCCAAATTCAGGGTTCCATGATGAGAACTGTACAGAACGTTGCCCACAAAAAGAAAATAACACAAAATACAGTTTTGTACATTAACTTTTATTCAGCTACAGTTAAATGGGGATCATTTGGGGTATGAATATCATTTCTGAAAAAAGGAACATTTGGAAGAGCTGCCAATTATAAATAATTTCCCATCCACTATTAGCAAGTCACTTAGCCTTCTAGTGTTGCACCCTTCCACCCCAATGCAAAACGTGAGTAGAAGCATGAGTCCCCTCAGAATCAGATGTTATACCTTTCACATTTGCAGCCATTTCTCATTTTCAGAATGTTCTACCTTATCTGATAATATGTTACTGACTTTCCCAAAAAAATATTGAGGGATTTAGAGGAATAAGTGGACCATTATAAACTGATGGTGTCATTAGCATATCATCTTTTGCTATACTGATTAATTCTCATTTGCTAAAGTTTTTATCTCTTTTATTTTATTTTACTAGTCTACCAGGTAGGTGCACTGGTCCATTGGATCTTTTTGTGACTTGAGCTAGGCTGTGTCCAGCTGTACAAAAATACAAGCAAGATAGATAGATAGTACATAGGTTAGAGCATTAAAAACAGCAATATATTATACATAATTATTGCATGAGATACAAAACTATACTTTAGCCTCTATCTATCCCAAAAATACTGGTATACAAAATTATTTTATTTTCAAAAAATTATGTTTAGTTTGTGTCACTGAGGTTGGTAAATCAAAACTGGTAGCAGAATGGAATTCCATTTTGCCCAGTAAGGTCATTAAATGAATAACTGGCCTCCAACTGAGATTCTATTTGCCCTAGCCACTGCGGTCAGTAAATCAATAACTTGCCCAAAAATCAGTTTAAATCTATTCTATTCTTACTGGTTTCAAGCTGAGCTTTAGAAATTGCCTTTCTGATATTGTACTTCTCTGGACAGCAGCAGACATGTGCCCACTTTTTCTCATCAAATTCATATGCCAGTGTGAGACTCTTGCAAGACACATTAACTAACTTTTCAGATAAAAATGTGACAAGCCTTTAACACCTTTATACTTGAAAGAAGAAATTACAGCATTTGCATTTGATGCAAAACAAAAGATGAGTCACCCTATTATGGGATTTTATAAAAGGGACTGAAAATAGGTAATGTTAATGTAATGCTTCCAATAACTTTCATTACAATAGTTCAGTGGGAGTATTTTGTTATCAAGGATTTTCAGCGTATTCATTCATTCACTTATTCATTCATTCACTCATTCATTCATCCGTTTAGAGTCATGACGCTCACACATTATCAAAGTGCACATTTACCAGCACTATAAACATTTGATACCATATGGGCAGCTACTTCATGCATGATGCAACTGTACTGATTTGAGTGACTATGATAAGTGCTATGCAGGTTCTCTCAATGGAGTTACAAAATAGAAACTCTAAAGGAGACACATGAGTGAGGAATTTGGTTAGGTCGTCATTATTGGTAGAGAGTAATTGCATTAATAACTGCCTTATTATCTAACCTCAAGACCTACAGGATTGCATTTTGTTTAACTGTTTGGACTTCGCAGATGGGAGGTAGGCAGAGGTAATTTCCACCTGAGGACAAATGGCCTGGCAAGGGACAGGAGAAGGGTAGTGCAGGGAGATTTCAGAGAGCTGGGGATGGGCCTCAAGCAGGTGGCACACATGGTGGCTTTTGTTGACATGGTACCTGTATATGGCTGGGGACAGGATAGGACATGCTGCACCAACGCTGTTAACAGCTGGTTGAAGGCATGGTGCATGGAGGAGGGTTTCAGCTACATTGGGGACTTGGAGCTTGCCTGGGAGGATATGAGCCTCAGTGAGAGAGAGATGGCCTGCATCTTTCCAGGAGGAGGACCACAGTCCTTAGTGGTAGGTTTTAAATGCTACTTGGATGAGCATTTCAACTAGCTAGGGGGAGGCTGCAAAACAAAGGAGGCAACAGTTGCCCCACCAGAAAATGAAGCAGCAGTGAGGGAGAGCCCAAGGGGAGTAAGCTTCCCCAGGGCAGGGGTGCAAGAAGACGGGGTGGGGACAAGCAGGGTATAAATCAGGAAAGCAAGAAGAAAGGAGACTGGTAACAGAAAAGGTAACAAGGGAAGAGGGACATCAGGGGGAGTTTCAAAGAACAGCACAAACAGGAGGGGGGAATCAGTCAGGGAGGGAGTAAGTATGGAGAGCCATGTCTGCCAATGCAAGGAGTCTGGGAAATAAAATTCCAGACCTGAAGGCCATCATGGTGGAAGCTAGCCTGGATTTGGTGGCCACAATGGAGACATGCTGCACTGACAGCTACGACTGTGACATGGCCATACCAGGCTACTCTCTATACAGGAAAGATAGGGAAGGGAGGAGGGGTGGAGAGATTGCACTATATGTGAGGAAGGGAATCAAGGTCATGGAAGTACAGCAGCACTCGGAGGAAAAGGAAGGGTTGAAGGTGCTGTGGGTCATCCTCCAGACAGGTACTGGGGCCACTATCCATACAGGGGTGTATACAGACCTCCAGCACAGGGAGAGGAGTTGGATAAGGCACTTAGGAAGGCCATCATCAGGATACATAGATACATAGACAGTGTCAGCAGATAAGGGCCTATGGCCCACCCAGTCTGCCCATTTGAGCTTGTAAGTTCAGAGTGTTTTCCTAGAAGTCTGTTTCCCCTTATCCCTGACCTCCAGAATTCCTTTATGTCTATCCCATGCATCCTTAAATCCCGTGATTGTTTCAGCCCCCACCACTTCCTCTGGCAGGGTGTTCCACTTGTCCACCACCCGTTCTGTGAAGAAATTCTTTCTCAGGTTTCCTCTGAATCGTCCTCCCTCCAACTTCATCCCATGCCCTCTAGCCCTGGAACATCTTTTTTGCTTAAAAATAGTGTTTTCCTGCACCCTGTTCCTCCCTGTAAGATACTTGTATGTCTCTATCATATACCCTGTCTCCCTCCTCTCCTCCAGGGAGTACATGTTCAGTTCCTTCAACCTGTCTTCATAGGACTTGTGATGCAATCCATGCACCATCTTTGTTGCCCTCCTCTGAACCTTCTACCCTGTCTATGTCCTTACATAGGTATGGTCTCCAGAACTGTACATTGTACTCCAGGTGGGGCCTCAATAGTGTCTTGTATAAGCGGAATTATGACCTCCTTTTTCCTGCTGGTGATGCCCTGCCTATACATCCCAGCATCCTATTTGCTTTACCTGGTGCCTTGTCACACTGTTTCTCATTTTGAGGTCATCAGAGATGACAACCCCAAGATCCCTTCCTGCTTGGTGCATGCTATATCCTCACCCCAACTGATATATTGTGCCAGGGTTTTGTGCCCCATATGCATTATCTTGCACTTCTTTGCATTGAATTTAACTGCCAAACCCCTGACCATTCTTCAAGTTTCTGCAGGTCGCTTCTCATTCTGTCTACACCCTCTGGTGTGTCTACTCTGTTACAGAGCTTTGTGTCATCAGCGAACAGTGAAATTCTGCCTTCTAGGTCCTGCGCAATGTCACTGATGAAGATGTTGAATAGGACCGGTCCCAGTACTGATCCCTGTGGTACCCCACTGGTCACTCTTCCCTCTGTGGAGTGACAGCCATTTGCCACCACCCTCTGTGTCCTGCCACCCAGCCAGTTACCTACCCACCACACTACTGTCCTGCCCACACCCATATTCCCCAGTTTGTGTAGTAGTCTTCTATGTGGCACAGTGTCAAAGGCCTTGCTGAAGTCCAGATAGGCCATGTCCACTGCCCTCCCTGATCCACCTCCCTAGTCACCCAGTCAAAAAATTCAACGAGGTTGGTCTGACATGACCTCCCCCTGGTGAAACCATGCTGCCTTGGGTCCTGTAGTCCATTGACAACCAGATGTTCCACCAATCTCTCCTTCAGTAGTGCTTCCATGATCTTCCCCACTACTAAGGTGAGGCTGACTGGTCTGTAGTTCCCTGCTTTCTCTTTGTTCCCACTTTTGTATAAGGGGACTACATCTGCTGTCCTCCAGTCTTTGGGTACCTCCCCTGTTTCCAGTGATCGGCTAAACAGGATAGCCAGAGGTTCAGCCACCACCTCTCTTAGTTCTTTAAGGACCTTGGGGTGCACCCCATCTGGCCCCATTGCTTTATCAATTCTTATTACTTCCAGATCCTTCAGGACCCTTTCTCATGTAAAGGGACTTGTGTCCATTTCTGCACCATTCTCACCCCTTGTACTCCCTTCAGACCCATTACCCTCCTCTTCCTCAGTAAAGACTGAGCAGAAATACCTGTTCAATATGTCAGCTTTACTGTTGTCATCCTCCACGTGGCCCCATCCTCCCCCTTCAGTCTCACTATCCCTCCCTTTGTCTTTCTTTTTTCACTTATGTACCTGTAAAAGGTTTTGTCCCTCTACCCACTGATTTTGCAATGTGTTCTTCTGTCTGAGCTTTGGCTTCCTTACTGACCTCCTGCCTCCCTTTGCTTCTCCTGGTACTTCTCCCTATCCCTTCTGCCTGTGTCTTTTGTATTGCCTGAATGCAATCTTTTTGGCTTTCACTTTCTTTGCTACCTCTTTGGAAAACCATAATGGTCTCCTCTTCCTTTCTCTTGCTAACCTGCTTAATGCATAATTCTGTTGTTCTTGTAATCCCCATTTTAAATACTGCCCACTGTTCCTCAACCGATTCCTGTCCCATTCCCTTAATGCCTCTTTCAAGTATCTCCCCATTTTCCCAAAGTCTGCCCCCTAAAATCCAGGATCGTGTTTTTGTGGTTTGGTTCTGCCCTTTCTGTGATTTCAAACCACAATGACTGGTGGTCACTGTTTCCCAGGTGCTCCCCCACTGTTACCCCCATCACACTGTCCCTGTTTGTGAGCACAAGGTCCAGTATTGCCTTCTGCCGATTTGGTTCCATGACCAGTTGCTTGAGGAAGGCACCCTGAAGGGAGTCCAGGATAAATCTGCTCCTAGTTGATGCTGCTGCTGGGATGCTCCAGTCCACGTCTGGAATATTGAAGTCTCCAACCAGTACTACCTCACCCTTGTCAGCCATCCTTTGGATGGCTAGCATCAGCTCCCTATCTGTTTCTTCCTCCTGGGCTGGTGGTCTATAGACCACACCTGTGCAGATGGCTGTCCCCATTTTCCTTTCCAGCTTAACCCACAGTATCTCTCCCCCATTTTGTTCCTCCTGGATCTCTGTGGCCCTTATGTCATTTTTCACATACAGTGCCACTCCTCCTCCCTTCCTGCCTGCTCTGTCTCTTCTGAATATGTTGTAGCCAGGTATGGCCATCTCCCAGTTGTGGTTATCATTACACCAGGTTTCAGTGATGGCCACAATGTCCAGGTCTGACTGTACCATGACAGCCTCCAGATCTTCCAGCTTGTTGCTAAGGCTCCTGGCATTTGCACATGGCTTTCCATGATTTGACCTCCTAGACTGTTTCACTGTTCTACTCCAGCCCCTTCCTTGGTTGTCATTTATCCCTGGTTCTCCTTGCTGTCTGCCCTTCTGCTGAATTTGCCCTTTTCTGTAGCCACCTCTTGGGCACTAATCTCCATCTTTGCACACTGCTTTGCAGAGATAGCCACTCCTCTGGTTCACTGGTTCCACTGCTAACTGTGGGGGGTGAGCAATGGGTACCCTCCTTGCTGGCCTGTCCCCTTTTGCTAGTTTAAATGCTTGTCAATGTAGCATTTAAACTTATCATTGAGTCTTGGATTCCCCCAGGATGGATGCAGGCCGTCAGGCTTGAACAAACCTCCATCCTCCAGGTGGGTCCCCAGTCACCAATGAATCCAAACCCTTCCTCACAGCACCAGTTCTTCAACCATGAGTTAAAGTTCCTGGTGCATGCACTCCTATGCTCTCCCTTGCCTCTCACAGGTAGTACTTCTGAGAAAGTGACAGAAGTAGCTACTTGCTTGAGACCCCTCCCAGTTTCCTAAACTCTTCCTGAACTTCCTTTGGCTCCCCATTTGCCAGGTCATTAGTACCTAGGTGGATAATGACATCCAGCTCACCCTCCCATCTTGCCTTCCCAGTGATCCCCAGGATCTTCCTTCCATCCCTCCATGCCGTGGCACCTGGTAGGCACCTCACTTCCCTGTCCTCCCCCTCCTGTGTTCCTAGCTGGATCCCTCTTATGATGGAGTCCCCCACCAGGATTCACTTCCTCCTCCTCTGGGGTCCACTGCTTTCCCCGCTGAGGTCACCTCCTTGGCTAACCTCCACATCCTTTCCTTCCTATGCCAAGTAAGGGGGAGGTGCTGCTAGTTGGGGAATTCAATCTGCCAGATGTGGATTGAAGCCTTCCAACTGCAGCTTCACAAAGAGCAGGGCTGTCACTGACTGCCTACAAGGGTTTTTTCTCAGTCAGTTAGTCAAGGAGTCCAAGATACCACTGCACTCTAGATGCACAAACATGAGGCACAATCCAGTGTAGTAATCTATTGTGGGTTTACTGGTGCATAATTCAAAACAAACAGGTTCACCTCATAAGATGGAGTTTGCAGCTCCTACCAGACTATCTCCAGTGCTTTGACCAGGGTGTCTCTTCCTCAGGGGGTCAGTCTAGTCAAGGAGCCCACTAGAGATGGGGTAGTGCTGGACCTGGTGCTTACAAACCAAGATGGCATTGCAGATGTTACAGTGGGCAGTTCCCTAGATACTAGTCCTCATGGGACAGTGTGATTTAACATTAAGATAATAACAGAAGCAAGCCATACAAGGACAAGGATCCTGAATTTCAGGAGGGTGTATTTTAAAGAAATGGGAGACTGACTCAGAAACTGCCTCATGGAGGTGATTGCCAGGGAGGTGTAGAGGCACAGTGGGAGAAAATAAGGGAAAGCATAATTAAGGCAACCAGCCTGTGCATGAAGGAAGAGAGCAAAAGTAGAAGGAAAAAAGAGACCATTATGGTTCTCCAAGGAAGTGGCCAAGGTGGTGAGGAAAAAAAGGATGGCATTCAGGAGGTATTAGGAAACGCACAGGGTGGAGGTCAGAGTGATATACTAAGTAAAACAGAGGGAAGCAGGAAAGACAATGAGAGGAGCAAAGGTGCAGACAAGGGAAAGGATAGCTAAAGGGGTAGTGAAAGGGGATAAGACTTTCTTCAGGTACATACAGTAAGTGAGGAGAGGAAGGCAAGGGGAGGGATAGTGAGGATAAGGAGGGCGGTAGGGGAAAACTATGCAGAACAGGATCAAGACAAAAAAGCAGACATTCTGAACAGGTAATTCTGCTCAGTCTTCACAGTGGGAGGAGGGGAGAACGGACCACTACGGAGCAGCAAGAATGGGGGGAGGCGGACACAAGTCTATTTTCAGTGAAAAGAGTCCTGACGGTAGTTGTAGCTCTGAAAGGGACAAGGCTATGGGGCCGAACAGGTTTCAGCCAAGAGTACTAAAGGAACTCAGGGAGGTGCTAGCTGCCCCACTGACAGCCTTAGTCAACAGCTCACTGGAACCATGCATTGTTTTAGAGGACTGGAGGAGAACAGATGTGGTTTCTTTCCATAACAGCAGCAGCACGGAGGAAGCTAGCAACTATAGGCTGGTCCAACTCGCATCAGTGGTGGGGAAATTAATGGAACCCCTGTTAAAGAAAAGGTGGGTAGAGTATATTGAATCTAGTGGACTACAAGACCAAAGGCAGCATAGATTCTCAGGAAGGAGGTCATGCCTGAAAAATGTGATTGATTTCTTCAATTGGGTGACCAGGGAAATAGATCAAGAGAGGGAAGTGGAAGTGGCCCACCTGGACTTTAGCAAGGCCTTCCACAGGGTTGTCAGGTACTAGTTCTAGAAAGATTCAAATCATGCTCAAACTCTGATGCTCAAGTTCTAAACTAGAACTCAGACACCAGCAACTTTGCAGTACAGTTCAAATTTTTATTTTTCAGATTTCTCATCACCTCTGAGGTTGGTCCCACCATCCAATGTTCTCTGTCTACAGCGTGTTCCACTACTGCTGACTCTACATCAATGTTTGTCCCACCTCCTGCAGTGACTTCACACACCGCCAGCGCCATTCTCATCACTCAACCAGCTTGCCATCAGCAGGAAAGTAACAGAGGGCACACAGGTCACAGGGACGGAGAGCAGACACTTGGGAGAAGGAGGAAGGGAGGACAGGCATCGGGTTAGGGACAGGAGAAGAAGGGACAAGTTCAGCTATGGTCAGCACACATAACAACCTGGCTGGGGGTGGGACAAAGTCTTAAAAGCCACACAACTACAAGAGAAGAGGATGGGTGAGGACGGGCAATGACGTGATGAGTCTTTCTCCCTCTTTGGCTGGTGGCAGATAACGGTCACCTGAACTAAGTCAGCAGAGCCTGTCAGACTCAGCACTGCATGGGAGGGAGGGATTATGTAATTTACAATATGAAAATTGAAAGAAAATGTTTTGCAGAGAAGTGGTGGGTGGATTATGGAAAGGAACAGTAACATTTTTACAGAGCACATGATGGTGAGGGGAAAACACAAGTGTGTAGGACAAGGGGAGGCTTACAGATGCTAGTTTGACTGATGGATCTGTGCAGTGGGCGTGGGAGGGACTTGAGAACAGCAGAACCACACATGTAGGATGAGTGAGTGAAGAGTGGGACGTGCATGTAATGCAATCATGTGATGACTATCAGGACTGCTGAAATGTGTTTCTTGTGACTGGTTTTTGGCGCAGTTCAAGTGGAGTTCTGCAACCAAGAGGACATCTTTGTCTCGCAGCAGCTTGTTCAACAAATCCTAGCATTTTTTTATAACTAATTCCTGCTCGTGTCTGTGTGTGGAAATACAGGGACTATGAGAAGGCACAGACATATAGGGCCAAAAAGGATAATTATCCAGTTGAAAAAAAAATTCAGAAAAACAAGGCAGGGCCAAGGAGAGACAGGCAGTGGCAAAAGAAGTGGTTTGAGCTGGGAAGGGTCTCACGCTCTTCTCTCTTGGTCTAGAAATTTAAAAAGGTTTACAGCAGAAATATTTTGTGTAAGGAATGACTCAGAAACTATCCTTTATTCTTTTAAAAAAATTATATGTGACTACTGTCTGGTGTACTGGCGATCTGTCCTGACTACTGACTCTGGCTGTGCTGCTTTGACTGCACTGTACCTAGTGTGTGACTGTGTGCCACCCAGCACTCAGTATGTGGTTTCTTAAATCCCAGAAATATTCTGGATGACAGGAGGACTGAAAAATCCTTTATTCATTTAAAACATCTGTGACACCTGCATGCCATAGTGACCAGCCTTCCTGACTACTGACTCTGGCTGTTCTGCCATTGACTGTACTGTACCCCGTGTGTAACCTTGTGCTGCCATTGACTGTACTGTACCCCATGTGTAACCTTGTGCTGCCATTGACTGTACTGTACCCCATGTGTAACCATTGCTGCCACTGACTGTACTGTACCCCGTGTGTAACCATGTGCTGCCATTGACTGTACTGTACCCCGTGTGTAACCATGTGCTGCCATTGACTGTACTGTACCCCGTGTGTAACCTTGTGCTGCCATTGACTGTACTGTACCCCATGTGTAACCTTCTGCTGCCATTGACTGTACTGTACCCCGCAGGGGCGGACTGGCTCGGTCACAGGCTAGAGTGTTACCCAAGGAGGTCAGGCCACCTTCACCTGACCTGTCAGACGCATTCCTACATGAAACATAATTATAGAAGCACAGGATGTGGCCAGACAACATTTTATTTGGGCAGAGCTCCAACAGAGACACAAAGAGGGAAAGTGACACACATTTTTGATGGCTTTTGTGACTGGGAGATGTGGAGAGGTAGCAGAGATAGTATACAAATAAGCAAGTCACTGTAAAATGGATTGCATTTGTTTCTGATTCATTGTGAAGATTGATTTGACTGAGCAGTGGGATTGCATCGCAATGTGCAATGCAGACTATTTAATACACTGCTTCCCTCTATGCCTGTACAAGCCTCTCTTGAAGCTGCCCACTGTCTTCAGTGAGACAGCTTACTCCCAGCAGTGGCACTCCAAGTTACCACCACCTTCTCCTTGAAGAAGTGCTTACTGGCCTCCCTCTTAAAACGAGCCCTCCCCACCCCAACCTGGCTGTGACCCTTCTTGTTATGGTTGCCAGTCAGCTTAAAGAGATCATCCTTATTAGGACTAAAAATTAATTTTAAAAAGTGGTGTTCGACATGGAATACCATTGCCAAAGATTAGGTATTCTGTCTTGAAAACTGGTATACAAACCCAATATTTGGTATACCATGCCGTTACTGTTGTAAGAAGCATATGGTTTTAAGTCTGTTTGCAGTATTGCTGAATAAAACAAAAACTTAAAAAGGATAGGTTTTGAGTGTCTGTCTGGGTAGAGTGGGGGAAAAAATCACACAGGCAGTAATCACTACACACAACACTGTTACCTCGCCCCAGCAGTGTTGTGCATGATTGTTGGAGTCGGTGCCAGAACATCGCACATGCCTGTGCTCTACTCCTCCCAACAACCCCAGTCCCCAAATCAGAAACCCAGAGAAGCTTTTCAGCCTCAAAAATGATATATTTTGTTACCAACATTTAATAACATCAACTCCGATGTCTTTGGCTACAAGGTAAAGGAGTAGGAGCAGCGCCGCATCATTTGACCAGCTTGGTGTGGCTCCACACTCTGCAGCATGGAGTTGCACCATGGACTCGCATCAATCAGGTCAAATGATGTGGTGCTGCTCCCGTCTCCTTTACCTTATAGCTGAAGACATCGGAATTGCTGTTATTAAATTTTGGTAACAAAATATATAGTTTTTGAGGCTGAAAAGTCTCTCGAAGTTTATACACACCTGAGGGGTTAGATGTTACATAGCAACAAATTGCAAGGGTGTGTGTAAACTTCTCTTTACTACCCAGGGTCAAAATTAGCACCAGCAAATGAGCCAAATGCTGGTAGATCCCTTAACTAGCCCTGCAGGCTTGTACTGGACAAGGTTACATTTCAATAAGGGAAGGGAATATTGTTTAACAGGAGTAGCACACTAAGCTGAAGCTTGTTTCCAGATGTAACCTGGGAACACAAGGAAGTTAAGTGACTTGCTCAGGATCACAGAGTATGCACCTAGGCGGCTGTGGGATTCAAACCCAAGTGTCCAGATCTGCAGCTCAGAGCCTTAACCTGCTGCACTATGCTGCCCCCAATAAGCACACCAGCTGAGCCAGTGGAAAAGTCTGTGGGACTAGTGGATTTTCCCAGTCAGTAGTCCTGCTGGCTAGTGGCTGCAAAACTTAATTTTGACCCCTGACACCCCAACCCATACTTTATTCTATATATAAACATATCTCTAAGTGCATTCTATGCTTACTGATGTAATGTTTTGCATGATTAGTTAAGTACCGCAAGTAAAAGGCTTGACCTTGATGTGGTAAAAAAATTACATCCATGTTAGACATCTCTTCTCATTTTAACCAAAGTTGCAAAATGTATTAAAAACTAACCAGCAACAGGAGAATATAAATGTGTGCATTACGAGCAGGATAAAATGCAGAACTCAGAAGACCTGTGCTATTATACTGTTCCTCCCATTGCCGCAGAGCTTCTTGAACAGCGGGCCTGATAACATAGGATTGCAGCTAAGACAAGCATACATCCTAAACATTTAATAATTCTGATTCCTAATTGCGTGGGCACTCAACCCCATTTCTAAGCCTGCATATCAAGAGTTATGCTGCTATATTGCTAATGGAGGAGAGAATACAGGGAATGGCATGACTGGATGCAGAATGCATCACGTATTTGCTTGAAGCACATAATCAGTATCCATGAATCTGGGCACTTCCTCCCTCTCTCTAGATATATAGATCTCCTCCCCCACCACAGACCCATCAGTATTCATGCATCTGGGCACTTCCTCCCTCTGTCTCTCTTTAGATACATACATCTCCTCCCCTGCCACAGACCCATCAGATCCTTCCTATCAGTACTGTTTTAATAACAACCTCCACACCCTTTTGCCATTTCTTTTCTTACCTCTGTACTTCCTGTATCCTTTTGTCTAGCTCCCCCCCCTTCATCCTGATCCCCAAAAGTGGCCTCTCCTCCCATCACTATTTTCTGATCAACATGTCCAGTGATCACCTGCTGGACTCAGCTGCTAAAGGATGTGTGATGGTGCTCAAAAGGGAAGAGAGGTCAACATAACTGATTCTCTTGGCATTGGCTCACACACATATAAAGGTCTTGCTGCCTGACCCAGAAGTCATATGCGCATAATACCCCACCTGAATATTGGATCCTAATGTAGGAATCAATCAATAATGTGAAACACAGAAAAGGAAAGCCCATTGAGCTGATACTCCTTTACAATGGTGTCGCATTTAGAATGCATACATAATGAACCCAATTTGCAGTTGACAGTACAATTACATATGTGTTAAAGAAATTGTACACTCATGTGACATCTAAAATAAAATGAATCAGTGGTCATAAATATAGACCCTGCTTGGGGGGCGGTGCAGGGACTCAGACTGGGGACATTATCTGTACCAAGCTCATTACTCCTACTTCTCATTCCTACTGCCAGCCCTGATTTAATAAACTGCACATTTGGATCCCAAGTACAAAACAAGCAGTGAAATCAATCAATCAATTAAAATCAATCAATCAATTCTGTATTTTACCAGGCAGAACACTATTGAGGTGAATGAGTTTACCTCAATGGCATTCTGCCTGGTTAAATAAAGGATTGATTGATTGATTGATTGATTGATTGATTGATTGATTTTTAGTGCTTGTTTTGTCCTTGGGACCCAATTGTGCAGTACACGGTATTAAATCAGGGCTGGCAGTATAGCTGAGAAGTTGGAATAATGAGCTATGAGCTATGAGTGAGCTTGGTAAATACAGAAAACCTGGGTTTTATTCCCACAACCTCCACTTGCATACTGTGTAACTGACATGTCAACTTGGGTTCCTGTACCAAAACCTCTGTGCCAGTTGATCATCCTTCAGATAATGTCAGAGTCCCTGCACCCCCCCACACCACCAAAGCAGGGTCTCTATTTATGAGCACTGATGCATTTTATTTCGTATTTTGATATAATGTGACCATTTTTTGTTTCTATAAGGCGTGAGCTGGGATGGGGGAAAGCTAAAACAAAACTGTTATATCCTTTAGCAAAAATATAGTTTATTTACCTAGGGTAGCCCAGCTGACATGTAACACCTTGATCCCTGCCCATTTTTGTAGCTTGGTGGACTGACATGCTGGATTCTAGAAAATTTCAATGACTTGTTGCTCTTGCCAGCACACACAGAGTATAATTACGTTCAGTGTTGGGTAAGTTACTTTTTCTATTACTTTCTATTTCTTTTAGAAACTTGATCCAGGAAGCTCTGTGCAGTCACTAGCAAGGATGGAGAAGTACTAGAAAAAGTAATACACCTGACAGTTACAGTTACTTATTTTTTTTATACAAAAACAATACAAAAATAATGAAAAATGGTAACAGATGACATTTATTTGAATGTAATAGGTTAGTTACTAGTTACTTTCAAATAAATGTAATGAGTTACAGTTATGTATTACTTTTGTATAAAAAGACATAAGTAATTGAAACTGTAAGGTGTATTACTTTTTCCAGTACTTCTCCATCCTTGCTAGTGACTGCACAGAACTTTCTGGAACAAGTTTCCAAAAATAATAGAAAAAGTAACTTACCCAACACTGATCACGTTTAAACCAAGCCTCAACATTGGTGCTGTAACATAAAGCTGCTCATACACACTGCCTTTGCAAAGTCCTTGATCTGTTCACCTGACACTTGCATAATACACACCCATAGAACAGAAAATTAACAGTAGATTCCACAGGCAGTCTACCAATAAATTGTGATGATCTAGGAAACAAAACTCAGCAAAATACAGTGCGCAAATGAAGAGCAAGGCAAAGAAGTTTAATTATACAATGGCAAAAAAAATAGCCACCTCTCATTGGCCAGCTGGCACTATCACCCTGTTGTAAAATCTAGCATCACCAACAGGAACAAGTGCCAGCTGTGCCAAGGCTCGAGCTCCAACCAATTTACAAAACACTCCGACCCCCATTTTCAAAGCCAAAAACCGCCATCGTACATCACGCTACTGACTAACGCAAAACCCGGCCGTTTACCGCTAAACATGAATATCGAAACAACGTTCGAGTTAATCGACAATGACGAGCTGGAAGCCATCTTCAAATCATTAGAAGACGGCGATAAAACCGAAGTTGAAACCAAAAATCCTGTACCTGAAAAATCAACAGCACAGCCACCACGAAAGCTCGTTCCTCTGCCTCACATCCCCAGCCTGAACGTCACACACAACCCACTCGCAGCACCTCCAACTACCGCAGAGCACAATTCAAACTCGGCGCTTCCGTTCAGGGCCCCCACACCAGCCAATCCTAATAGAAACACAAAGCGCCGTCACCACAGCATCACGTCTGAGCAAATCACAACACTGGAGCTTCAAAGGCATGAGGAAACAACACAGAAGCAAACCAGATGGGCAGTGAATGTATTCCTAGACTAGGCAAAAGAAAAGCAAATAGAAATAATAAAAAATATATATTATTGCTTAAAAGTACATGTTAAAACTACATCTGTTCATGACTACTGTTCTGCTTCACTGTTAAAGTTAGGCACATAACGTTGTCTTCAAATAAAATGAAAACCTAAAAAAAATGTTAAAACACAAAAAAATAAACACTTCTTTATGTTACAAGCAAACCCACTGTATGGACTATTTTTTTGCATGGAAGGATATTCCACTATTTCCTTACTTTTTACCCACAACAAATTATCACAATTAAATTACTATTCACATTTTACCACACACAATATTTAGAGATTCAGTAAATAGTAGGGATGTTGGTTTTACCCATGCCTGATTTAGATAGCCACTGCCCGCGGCCTCGGGGTGGACCAAACCACACCAGGCGTGGGTAAAACCAGCATCACCAACACCCTGTCGTGGTTTATTGCTTAAATAATAAACACCAGTGCGTTTTTTTACTTATTGCCACAAAAAAGCAGTTTCCAGGTGTAACCCCTAGGTGGTGCTATCCCAAGGGCTACTACCCCTGCCTGCTTGGCTAGTAGCAGGTTAAGGGGCCTGAGTTCTGAAACGAGTGCCTCCACCTGGAGGTCAGGGTTGGTAGTGGTCAAGCTAGCCTGGGCACAGCCCTCCAGGATACTGTAACCCCCCTTTCCCTGCTAGTGGCCAGAACAATACTCAATAATCACTTTCACAATACTCCTGATACACCACACAAGTACCCACACTGTTTGCACTTACCACCAGGGCTGGTTCCTCTGGCTCGACCCTGGGACCCCTGTAAAACAAGGTTATGCACAGCAAATGGCAACAGTACAGTACTCTTGGCAGAAACTGGAACCACAGTCGGGTTAGTTGCAGAAAAAGTTAGATCTGATTTATTCAGGGGACTTGAACAAGGGAGGGGCATAATCAGGTTGATTTGCTTAAAGTCTCTATCAATCAAACAGTTATGCATGCACTTCAGAGTCCCTAGACAGTCATACCCTCTGGGTACCCAGGTGGAGAAGAGATGGGCTAGCCAGGACCGTTGCCCGGGGTAGGCCGGCGTTGTAGCTGGTTGGGGCTTTGTGATGGAAAAACAACATGCACAATACACACTATTTTTAATCCGGAGCCAGAGGGCTCAGTTCGTGAAGAAAAAGAAACAACAAGGCAATCAGATGGCACACTTAGATTAAGCTGTTGTTGCAGGGAGCTACCCTGATCATTACTCACAATACCCAAGACTGTACACAGGGGGATGTAAACTGAGACAGCAGGTGGTTGATCTGGAGTGCCAGGAGAAGCAGGGCCCACACGATTCGACAAGGTGTCGTTCCTGTTCAAGCGTGGAGCAGGGGGCTGATCCCCAGGCAGGTCTCTCATCGATGGCTTTCTTTGTGCAGTGGGGTAGTCTGGCAGGGCCAGCATGGCAAGGCCCAGGCCGAATGGAGATGAACACGGATTCAGTCCGATTAGGCTGGGTACAGCTTCCAGAAAGCAGAACACAGTTCACACAGTGGGGAACCCAAATCACGACCCACTTTCAGTACATAGCTCATTTACATGCAAAGGATTCTACAGTACCAGGCAAACCACTCTCCAGTCACTATTGCAAAAAGTCTCTGCTCAAACCGGGAGTTCAGAGGTAGCTGGAAATTTGACAGGCCGATCGATTCAGCAAAATCTCGGTCTTCCTCAGGTATGAGCCTCACACAAGTCAGTGGCTTTCTTCGGTCTCACCTCCTGGATTTAGTCTGCAAATGACTCTCTTTTCCCTCTCAGGGCAGCAGGCAGACATGAAGGCCAAAACTCAGGCTTTTCCACAGTTCTCCCGTGCAAAACTACGCAGAGGGCTGCTCGACTGTCTCAAGCTAATGCTTCCTCAGCTTCTAACTTAGATCTGCCCCAGACAGCAGGCAACCCAGGAATTTCCCCCAGATCCAACAGGTTTGGTTGGCTTTCTCATCTGTCAGTCACAACAAGGCTCCCCCTCCAGGTGCAAAAAGGTGCCAACAGCCCAAAACTATAATTCCCAAAGATTTTTACTCCACACAGCCCCTGTAAGCAGGCTCCATTTTAGAGTCCCAAAGTACTGATTGGTCCAGTTCGGCATTTCAGGACCAAGATGGTGGAGATAGCCAGAAAGGTCCTTGCTGCAAAGAAGGCAGGTTAGAACAAACTACAATATTATTATTACTCTAAAGGATAATCAGTAAGCAAGCACATCTTCTAACAGAGCTCTTCTGCTAATTAGCGTGGCAGAAACGGATCGATTATCTGGCAGTCCGGGTGGGACTCCAGCATGGGAACACTCGGCCCCCCTCCCAGTTCAATTATAACTGCAACCAGGCAGTTCTTAAAGAGACAGTAAACAGAGGCTTTACAGGCACTGTCTAGCATTAGCAGTTAAATGGCTAGGATGCAGGACACCAGCCTGGCAGTGAGCATTTAGGCAAGCTCAAGAAAGACTTTTCGGGAACCCCCACTTATAGGGGGTTACACAGGTAATCAGTAACTCTAGCACCTTGACTCTTCCACGAGTCTTCAAACTTCTTTGCCTTGCTCTTCATTTGTGCACCGTATTTTGCTGAGTTTTGTTACTTACGTGGAGATTAGCCATCTCCTATACGGAGCAGCATTGGCCATATTTGCAGGCATGTGGTAATAGTGTTTGCAGATGATCTAGGAAACCCTGCCTGCCTGGTCCCACAGCTCGCATGGCATTCCCCAACCGACCCCCAGGCCACAGCCCCATCGGCTCTTGAGTCCTGACTCTTGCCTGCCAGCAGTGATCTTTCCTCCTGCCCCCAGGCCTCAATGCATAGATTGCTCATCTCCAAGTTGGACTACTGGACTGATTCCCACCAAGCCACCATCCCCTCCCCAATCATGGAGGTAGAACACCAGGAGGAAGATACAGTAGAGGGTGAGGTCTGGGGCATAATAAATACTACATTAAAATTAATTTACATTCACTCTCATGGAGTCCAGTAGGACTGGGCCACAGCCCGCGCTGGTGGCATTCCCCCCTCCCATTTCATATGATTACCCCCCCAGGCCGGCCCGTTTCATAACACCCCAGCTAGTATCATCTTGACTCCAGGCCGACCTGTGTGGTTCCGTCATATCACCACCATGACCAGACAATCATCATCAGAACTGGAAAAGCCTTTAAGGCAAGGTCATCAGAGGAATAAAATAAATACACATTTCAAAATAAATTAATTTACTTTACCTACATCAGGGCAGGCATGCACAGACTCTGCACACTCCAGTCCTTCTTGATGAATGATGGTCTTGTTTTAAGAATGCCAGCAGCTCAGTGTACCATTGGATGCACTCACCTGACCCACCCACCCCCATACTCGAAAAATTATTCAATATTTGCCGACCTCGATGGACGGTTGACTGGTGCAGCCCACAACCTCGACAATAATAACTAGCACCAAGTAATGATCACAGAAGGAAACCACGGCCAACACACATTCTCTGACTGTAGGTGCAGACTGCGGTATAGTGATAGTGAGCACAAGCAGTCAACCCGGACCTCCTCTCTCCATCTCTGCTCGAAAAATGGTGCTTGGCGCCAATCAAAATAACACCTTCTCCTTCTCCCCTCTTCACAGCCAGAGCAGAGCACATCTGGATCCGGGCATGATAGAACAGTGAGCATCCTCACCCCGCAGCTGATGTTATTGGCTGCATTGTGGCTGGGGCTGGGAATAGAAGCAAGTGAATAGTTAATCAGCTCAGCACTGCATTGGTGGGCGCAGGGCCTTTAATTTATTTTTGACTTGCTCTGGCCCTAACATCTGTGACAGTACCCCTCCCCCAGAAAAAATAAACTTGAGTCTGGCAATCGTGGCAATGGCGACTGATGTTAAGCATAGAAAAAAAAAAGAGGCGAGGCAGCACACACAGGCCACATGCTGAAAGGCCAGGGACAGGCCGGGATGCAAATAGCATCCGAAGCACCCCTGCCAGTCCGCCCCTGGTACCCTGTGTGTAACCATGTGCTGTCATTGACTGTACTGTACCCCATGTGTAACCATTGCTGCCACTGACTGTACTGTACCCCATGTGTAACCATGTGCTGCCATTGACTGTACTGTACCCCATGTGTAACCATGTGCTGCCATTGACTGTACTGTACCCCATGTGTAACCATGTGCTGCCATTGACTGTACTGTACCCGTGTGTAACCATGTGCTGCCATTGACTGTACTGTACCCCGTGTGTAACCATGTGCTGCCATTGACTGTACTGTACCCCATGTGTAACCATGTGCTGCCATTGACTGTACTGTACCCCATGTGTAACCATGTGCTGGTATTGACTGTACTGTACCCTGTGTGTAACCATGTGCTGGCTTTGACTGTACTGTACCCCGTGTGTAACCATGTGCTGCCATTGACTGTACTGTACCCCGTGTGTAACCATGTGCTGGTATTGACTGTACTGTACCCCATGTGTAACCTTGTGCTGCCATTGACTGTACTCTACCCCATGTGTAACCATTGCTGCCACTGACTGTACTGTACCCCATGTGTAACCTTGTGCTGCCATTGACTGTGCTGTACCTCGTGTGTAACCATGTGCTGGTATTGACTGTACTGTACCCTGTGTGTAACCATGTGCTGGCATTGACTGTACTGTACCCCATGTGTAACCATGTGCTGCCATTGACTGTACTGTACCCTTGTGTAACCATGTGCTGCCATTGACTGTACTGTAAACTCATGTGTAACCATGTGCTGCCATTGACTGTACTGTACCCCATGTGTAACCATGTGCTGCCATTGACTGTACTGTACCCCTGTGTAACCATGTGCTGCCATTGACTGTACTGTGCACCGTGTAACCATGTGCTGGCATTGACTGTACTGTACCCCGTGTGTAACCTTGTGCTGCCATTGACTGTACTGTACTGTACTCCATGTGTAACCATATGCTGCCACTGACTGTGCTGTACCCCGTGTGTAACCATGTGCTGGTATTGACTGTACTGTACCCCGTGTAACCATGTGCTGACATTGACTGTACTGTACCCTCGGTGTAACCAATGTGCTGCCATTGACTTGTACTGTACCCTATGTAACCATGTGCTGCCATTGACTGTACTGTACCCCGTGTGTAACCATGTGCTGCCATTGACTGTACTGTACCCCTGTGTAACCATGTGCTGGCATTGACTGTACTGTACCCCATGTGTAACCATGTGCTGGCATTGACTGTACTGTACCCCGTGTAGCCATGTGCTGGCATTGACTGTACTGTACCCCATGTGTAACCATGTGCTGGCTTTGACTGTACTGTACCCCGTGTGTAACCATGTGCTGCCATTGGCTGTACTGTACCCTATGCGTAACCATGTGCTGCCATCGACTGTACTGTACCCCGTGTGTAGCCATGTGCTGCCATTGACTGTACTGTACCCCGTGTGTAACCATGTACTGCCATTGACTGTACTGTACCCCGTGTGTAACAATGTGCTGCCATTGACTGTACTGTACCTGTGTGTAATTATGTGCTGGCATTGACTGTACTGTACCCCGTGTGTAACCATGTGTTGCCATTGGCTGTACTGTACCCCATGTGTAACCATGTGCTGCCATTGACTGTACTGTACCCCGTGTAGCCATGTGCTGGCATTGACTGTACTGTACCCCCGTGTAACCATGTGCTGCCATTGACTGTACTGTACCCGTGTGTAACAATGTGCTGCCATTGACTGTACTGTACCCCTGTGTAACCATGTGCTGCCATTGACTGTACTGTACCCGTGTGTACCATGTGCTGGCATTGACTGTACTGTACCCCATGTGTAACCATGTGTTGGCTTTGACTGTACTGTACCCCATGTGTAACCATGTGCTGCCATTGGCTGTACTGTACCCTATGCGTAACCATGTGCTGCCATCGACTGTACTGTACCCCGTGTGTAACCATGTGCTGCCATTGGCTGTACTGTACCCCATGCGTAACCATGTGCTGCCATCGACTGTACTGTACCCCGTGTGTAGCCATGTGCTGCCATTGACTGTACTGTACCCCATGTGTAACCATGTACTGCCATTGACTGTACTGTACCCCGTGTGTAACTATGAGCTGCCATTGACTGTACAGTACCTGTGTGTAATTATGTGCTGGCATTGACTGTACTGTACCCCGTGTGTAACCATGTGCTGCTTGGCACTCAATGTGTGCCATCTTAAATCCCAGAAATATTTTGGGTGACAAGAGGAGAGACAAGAAATTTATTCATTTAAAAATACCTGTGACTCCTGTGTAGCGTACTTGCCATTTGTGACTGTGAGCATGTGCTGCCCAGCAAGCGGTGTGTGGTATCTTAAATAAATCCCTGATACATTGTGGGTGACACAAATTAAAGATATACAAAGACAAATTCAATAGTGAAAAAAAAAGATTTTTTACTGAGATTTCTGATTCCTGACACCAGTGCCTGCCCATGCCCTGTCTGTAAGCCTTGAACCTGGGATCCATCCAACTTGATATCTGCGTCAATTAACTGCCACTGCAGATCACACTGTCATTAAGCGAAAATCAAATCTGTAATTTAAGCCACATCATTTTGTAAGACAGGAACTGTACCCAATCACTGATGCCATTATGTCTGACAACACAGGTGAAGTAAGCAAGCAAATGTTATTTCTACAGTGCCCATCCCGGAGGCTCTAGGCATTGAACAACAACATACAAAATATAAAATCAGCAATGTAATAACTAAAGGACCAAATTAAACTAATAAAAACTAAATAACTGACGCAATAATAAACAGCCAGCAAGATTAATACAAAGAAAATATGAAGCATCTGGCTCTGCTGCTGGTGGGGCTGATGGTTCTGGTTCAGGTCATTTAGGATAGTGGTAGAAAAAAAAACACTACAAATGTTTCAGGTGATAATACAAGCACCAAAAAAGCCTCAATAAACCATGGCAAAGGGGGAAGGGCCTTTTAAGAAAATTTGTGCAACTGCTGGTGTCACTTGTAGAGGCACAATAAGGTATGCTGTTCATGTTGTTAAAATCCCTGTGACTAGCAATAGGAATACTGCAAGTGACAGTGACTCTGACTCAGACTGTAGCTCTTTGTCTGAGTCTGACACTTCAGTGACTGATGAAGTAACAGCCCCTCACCCTAGCCAAATGAGCAAGGCTGTTGACAAAGCATCAGGTAGTGCAGTTGCAAATAAATCCACAAATGTTTGCAATGAGAAGGATAAACTGACCCTTTCTTCTACATCAGATCCAAGTGAAAGCCCCTCAAGTGCCCACTCTTCCAGTGCCACAGATACAAAAAGTATAGATGGCCTGAGTTCATTTTGCACAGGTGAAAAAAACAGTGGTACAGTTTTTGGTTATCTTCCTAGCTCTCAAACCAAGTCTGTCACTTCTGCAGTGTGGAACAGTTTTTCAGTCATTAAAACTGATCTATGCAGAGCAATTTGTACTATCTGTAAACAAAAGTATAAGCCGTAGTAAAGTTGCTTCATGTCTTGGTACTACAGCTGTCAAACACCATCTGAAGACACATTCAGTATCACTTGATCAGCCAACAATCATGTCCTTCACCTCCCAGGCCAATAATAAAAAGGATTGGGCTGTAGAAATGGATAGTGAATTGTGTGAACTTGATGCAGACAGAACTACTACTAGAGATACCGTGAATTTTAAATTCGCTGGCAAACTTTCAGCAAAGTTAGGACATTCTCCTTCACAGAGCAATCCATGAAGTTTTGCTGATGGGCTGTAAATTTGCCTATCTGACTTTGCTGTTTTTAGGGGTGGAATTTCACCACGAAGTGCAGGATTTTACCCATGAACGGTGGAATTTCACCTGCAAGTGGCAAAATTCTGCCATTCATAGGTGATACTCCACACTTCATGGGCAAATTACTACACTTTGCAGATGGAACTTCACAATTCGTACCTGTGGATTAATTTGTGAATTGGACGAAATTCACAGATGAATTCACGGAGTGAATTTTGTGGACTTCACCCATCTCTAACCACTGCCAATCCTAGGATGACCATTACCGACAACCCTGTTAGAATCCATCGTACATCCAGTAATGGGACTGAATGTATAGTCCACTACCTCAACGGCCATCTGGTAAATGAAACACAGTGTCAAATAAACCAGAAGGGACATGTTACGAGCAGCTAATATTCTCTCAGGCATTTGAGAGAAGGAATATTTTTAACAAATGTCATCCATAGAGTCTTCATCTAATCATAAAATTGGGGAAATGTCAGCTGGAGCCCTTCTCTCATACTCTTTAGTATATCATGAGGATTTCAGGAGGTCATTAAACTTACAGGGCCTCATTTCAATGTTCCTCATCCTTGCCTGTGTTGAAATACCAGACATTTATCAGTCATTAAAAGCAACAGTGATGCTTGCACTTAAAATTGCAAAAGGTGGGGTTATTCATGTCACAACAGATATGTGGGCCAGCAATCAGAATATAGAGTATAGAGTATGTGTCCCCCTAGCACCCATTGGGTCAGTTTTTCTTGTGCTGCTTCAACAACAAACACACCTGCTGGTCCAGTGGTACAGAGGGTCAAGATGCTATAAAACACCTTACCTCTCCCACATGGGCAACCTGAGCTTGAGAATAAGCTTCGGTTGTTGGGGAGGGTGCTGGGAGAGGATTCAGTGGCTACCTGGCTGCTTTCCTTTCCTGGCCTGGAGTGGTGAGTTGTCCCACCTCATGGATTCGACCAGGTGGAGGCCTGGTGGTAGTGCTTGGGTGGCTGATAAAAGCTGGGTGGGTGGAAGGGGCTGGTGGTTCCAGAGTGTATCTATACCTCCATGTGCATGCATCCTCTGTGTTTGCTGTAGCCTTGTCCCTTTTTTTCTGCTCAAGTGAGCTGTTTGCACTGTATGAACTTTTGATTTCAGCATTTTTCGCAGAAACCTTGCATTAATTTGCATAACTGTATTGCCTTGCTGTCTGCTTTTATCCTTAAATAAAGAAGATTTACTGAATAAGAATAATGTCTATGACTACAGTGCTTGTGCTGGTGGGGAAGGACTGTTTTCCAAAAAAAGGAAAAAACACCACATTAACAGGTGCCAGTCACTTTGCTGCTCTATGTTTAACAACTTGACCAGGCACTGTGCTTCCTTGTTTGTGGCCCCTTCCTTGTAACCACAGTTACCTGCAAGAACCACTTATTCCTACTGATACATGTCCTTTGAATACCAGAGATCGAAAAAGTAAATACATCCTGGGCAGTATGAAGCCTTTAACTATATTGGCTGTCCTAAAACAAGTGTCTCTTCTGAAAGCATATTTAGTACAGCTGGCAATATTGTGACAGACACCAGAAATAGACTGCTGCAAGAAAATGTACACACATTAAAATTCATCAAATTAGTAAGGCAAGATTTTCACATCCCTACAAAAGTACACCGACCGCTGATCTCTCAAGTGATTGATGCTGTGGATGATGATGATGACAACTCAGATGGTGATTCCTAAATACTTCGTGAAAAAAAGAAAGATTAAAGAACAGAATGTTATGACATGTGGTGTGTATTTGTGTAGTTCTACTACTGTGAACCATATCCACAAAACATGTTTCCCATTTCTGTTCAGTGCTGAAGTGCTTTGTAGATAGGGCCCAAAGTTAACAATTTTTTTTTACAGGAAAAGTTAACTTCAGTGGAAACAGAGCCAATTCATTAAAGTGACGCTGCGAACCCTTTTTATTAATTTTAGTCGAACCCACATTTTGTGATTGCTTACACTGTCTTCACTGATGTGGTTCCAGAGTTGCAAGTGGAAGGATGTGGTATCTCAAGCTTTTTGCAGGATGCAGTTTTTGACTCTGCAGTGGCTGAACCCACCTGTTTTGCCAGTGTATCAGACAAATCTTTGGACATATCATCTTGTTTTGAGAGTGGAACTCTGTATCGTTGATGGGCAGAGGAGATGCTTCAACTCACCAGTGATAAGCAGCTTGACGGCTCTCCACTGATGATGGAGAAGAATTAGACTGGGCCACAACTTATGTGGTGACTTAGATGTCCTCTCCCTTCCCTTTCCTGTCATCAGTGGTTTCTGCTTAGGCAGTGGAATCAGCAATCTGTCGGCACTGCAGCAGCACTGTCCATTTTGTGATGGCCGTAAGGAGATTCCCTTGAAGATTTACTGTATATACAGAAAAGTGCATATTTTAAATCATACACTCCCATTACTAATTAAGAATATTTTTAGCTGTAATTTCAGAGCACAACATGCATCTATAAAGGCAGTCTTGAAATACTGACCCAGAAGAGGGTAGCTGAGTATCTTTCTTAAATCTAGCACAATATAATTGACCGCACTGGCATCTCTTTAGACATAGCAATAGTCAAACAATTCTTATTTTGTATAAAAGGGGTTTGTGCATTTACTTTAGACACCAATTTATCAAGATATAGAAACAGGTGTGGGGAGTCTAAACACTAGTTTTAATCCTCAGTAAAAAAAAATTAAAGAAAAAAGCAAACTCTGTTTAACTTGTGTAATTTGTGTAAAGTGTTTTAGACACAATATAATCAGCTGATATAAATTCTGGGCAGCACCCTTCCCCCACTAATGTGCGATCTATACACCTTGTACTGCACTGTGAATGTATTGTCTTGAATGTAATTGTAGGACTTCTATTTACTAAAGAGAATCTTGCAGACTAGAAAAGGTTTGCAATGAAATGTAATGTGTAATGGGTTTTTTTTGTCCTGCAGTAGAAAAGCAGAGCCAGCTGTGCTGATTCAATTATCTTTGTCCTGTCAAGATATGAAACATCTGATGGAGTTATCTGATCAAAACTGGTTAACAAAAGACAAGATGATATTGTACCACCTGTTGAATTTTGAGCCCACAAGAATCAATATAATATGGCGAGGTTTAACTTTTATAGTCCCGGACAGAAAACCCTTGAGACACACTGTATTGCTTCACTTCTCAGAGAAGAAAAGAATCCCCTGTAAATGCTTGGTCTGCAGACCATGACTATTGCAATTAATCCTAATTTCCTGAACATCAACCCTTTTCCAGAAATATAATGTGTATGCATGGTCAAGAAATAATTAGTCAGTTGGGACATCTATTCCTGTTGTTGGGAGGAAAACACATGATGGAGAGGGTAGATATTATGATGGGATTTAACAACAGGTTTGTGATTTCTTTGTGTCAACCAACTGTGTTGAAAAATGAAAAATAATAAGACTGCAGTTCATTTAATACAGTACAATACAATACAATACATATAGTACAGTACAATACAATACAAAATATACAATACATACAGTACATACAGTACAATATACAATATAATATAATCTATATAGTATAGTATAATATAATATAAATATATAATATATATAGTATAATATAATATAATACAATATAATATATATAATATAATATAATATATAGTATAATATAATATAATACAATATATACAGTATAATATAATACAATGTATACATATATACAGTATAGTACAATATAATACAATAGAATTTAATATAATATATAAAATATATAGTATAGTACAATATAGTAATACAGTATAGTGTAATACAATACATATAGTACAGTACAATACAATACAATACATATAATACATACGTATAGTAGAATACATACAATACATACAGTACAATACTATACAATAAGTATAATATAATATAATAATATAATAGTACATATAATACATACAGTACAGTACCATACAATACAATACATATAATACAATACAATACATACAATACATGCAGTACAGTATAATACAATACAATACATACAATACAATACATACAGAACAGTACAATACAATACATACAGTACAATACATACAATACATACAGTACAGTATAATACAATATAATACAATATATAGAGGATAATGACTGGGTTTTGGTTAATAACCACGCTGTAATAATCTTGAGTAGTTGCCAGAACAACATAGTAAACCTCGAGAGTGTAGCTCAAGAGATTTATTGTTGTCCTGGCAACCATGAGAGGTGGATTTCAGCACAGTTATTAACTGAAACCCTGTCATTATGTTTGATAGTGTATGGGCTAAAACAGTTAAAAACTCAACTGGGCACCAGATAAACAAAGATTGTCCTTTCTTTTTCCCCATTAGGGCCAGCTCTCACAGCCACAGCCGTTCATTGTCAACCGCTAGTTCAAAGCCGTGCATGCACATATCCACTCCCGTTGTTATGGTATTGTTGTGATGTAGTCAAGAGGGGTTAACAACCTCTTGATGTCACAATGATACCATAACAACATTATAAAAAGTTGGATTTCAGATAATAACAAGGTCTCTCCATACATTATATAGTATATAGGATAATGGATGAGCAACTATGCACAACCAGTGTGTTGTGCTAGTGTGGGGTACTGAGTCCCTGTGACCTTGAGACTTGAACTTGCAGAAACATCTGCAGCACACTGTGTCAGTAATTTGGGCCTACCACCAACCCTCAAATGCCCCCCCCCAACCACCAGTTCACTGAAACAAAGTACAGTGCCCGAAAGGGGCATTGATACCCATACACTATATATAGAATAATACATGGAGGGGAGTGAATAAGACGAATTTAATGCACACCCAAGGTGTGGGATGCCACATGTCCTTGGGGTTTATTGAAGCATCCCACACCAAGGGCGTGCATTAAATTTCAGTTTTGCACTCCCCCCATGTTTTATTTTATATAATTGCTAAGTAATGTTTTCTTGCCTTGAAAACACTACACACCAATTATAGAAAACAGTATGGCTAGTAGATGGTGTTGCTGTTACATGGTTAGTGCTGGGGCTGGAGTTTTTTTCCCTGTGTTTCTCTCTATCCTTTTTTCTTTCCTTTTGTTTTGCATGTTTATAGTACATGTGGTTGCAGAAATGTTAGGGCAGGGCAGCAGTAGCGCTAGTGTTAGCAGAGGTACAGTTTCTGTCACATGTAACTTTCACTTTTCTCTTTTACATGATTGTGAAATGGAAAGTGGCATAGAGAGACCAGTACCCCCGAGCAACTGAAGCAGAGTGTAAAATATTCTGTTGCGGTGGGAAAGTTGTTTAAAATTTGGTGTTTACGGCCGGAGGATGTCAGTGCCGTAAGGAGCACTGTATGTGCATGATCAGTGTGGGAGGCTGGCGCATGGCTTCTTCAAAGGGAACCTGGTGTGTGTTCACCGTTTTAACCCACTGGGTTTCCCTATGAGAGAAAATGCTCTCCAGTTATTACAGTACAACACAATACACTACAGTACAGTGCATTGCAATACAGTACAGTACAGTACAATACAATACAGTACAGTACAGTGCAGTACAGTACAGTACAACACAATACACTGCAGTACAGTACAGTGCATTGCAATACAGTACAGTACAGTGCAATACAATACAGTACAGTACAATACAATACAGTACAGTACAGTACAATGCATTGCAATACAGTACAGTACAGTGCATTGCATTGCAATACAGTACAGTACAGTAAGTTCAGTACAGTACAATACAATACAATACAGCACAGTATACAGAGACAGAAGAAGGCAAGCCTGTCTAGTCTGTCTCCCATCCCCTTTAACGTAGATATCTTCAAAATTCTTTACTCTACGATAACTATCCATCCCTTCCTTAAAAAACTTGATGTTTTCTGCTTCCACTACCTCACTTGGTATGCCATTCCACAATATTGCTACTTGATTTGCTAAGTGTTTCCTCCAGTCATTTCTAAACTTTTGTGCAGTAAGCTTATACCTATGACCTCTTGTACGTTCCTTATCTACTATTGAGAAAACTCTCTTTTAGTACTGCATGTTCCCTATACCTTTCAAGAGTTTAAACACCATTATCATACCTCATATCGGTCTCCTCTACCCAAATAGGTACACGGTAGTAGTCTCTTCAGTTTCTCTTTGTAGTTCAAACCATCAATACCAGTAATCAACCTTTTTACCCTTTACTGCACTCTCTCTCCACTATCTCAGCATCTCTCCTCATATATGGTGGTCATGCCTGCATGCTATAACCCAGATGCAACCTCACATGTGAGCATTACAGGGAAACCATTGCCTCCTCTGGCCTATTCACAGCCCCCCTCCTTATGTTATTCAAGACCATATTGGCTGTCTGAGACTTTATTGCTTTGCCTCATGGATTTCAGATAGCTGCTAACAATCATCCCAAATCACTTTCATATTCCACCTCCTCCAGCACATTCCCATACCCCAAATGTTACCAGGTGTCAGTGTGGCTCAGTTGGTAGCACATCCACCACTGGGCCAGAAGGTTGTGGGTTCTAATCCCCTGCTGAGATTGGGTTGAACACGTTGGCATCTGACTGCAGTATCGGGGGGGTGCTCTACTGTCCGGATGTGCCAGCCCTCGGATGTGACATTAAACTGGGGTCCTTCTACCCATCCTGGTGGGTGTCTAGGTGGAAGTAAAAGAACCCAACGCACTTTTGCAAAGAGTATGGAACTTTTCCCGGTGTCCTGGCTGATATTCCTCTTCCCATAAAAGTGGTTCATGCAATTGCCCAAGGCTGTGTGTGTGTGTTAATATGCAAATTGGCTGCCACTACACATTCAGTCACTTTACTACCAGTCTAGCATTCCTTGTAAAGTGCTTTGGCATACAATGCGTATGAAAAGCACACTATAAATACTCATTCTTCTTCACTGCATTTTTTACATTAAATGTCATACTCCATTTCACAATCCAGTTACTGAGCTTATTTAAGGCTCTCTAAAGGGATGTAGCCTCTTCACATGATGTTACAGTTCTTGCCAGATTGGTGTTGTCTGAAAACTTTGACACCCATCCCTCCAACCCCTGAGGCAGATCCCTAATGTACAGTCTAAACAAAATTGGCCAGATTATGTGGGTGGAGGGGTGGGGTTAGGAATGTACTGAGCTTTCTATGAACTGTTCTGATTGTACTGTTACAGTAAACTTTAATAAAGTATATTAAATTAAAAAAAAAATTGGCCTGATTACTGACCCCCGTAGAACACCACTACACATTGCACTCTTCTAATTTTTCACCATTTACACAGGCCCTCTGATTCTTTCCCTGTAACCACTTGTTGATCCATTTTACAACCCATTCATTAATTCCAACATTTCTAAGTTTCAAAATCAATGTGATGTGGGATCCAATCAAGTACTTTACTGAAGTCTAGATAAACCAAGTCGCAGCTTCACCCTGATCAACTTTCCTAGTGACGGTATTCATAATTGTGAGCTGCTTTGGTGTGACAGGATCTCCATAACCCATGCTTACTATTCTCATTAAGCCCCAAATGTTTCTGGCTCAGGCCAGTGTGTTGTGCAGTGCTGAGGCACTCAATGCCTAACCTCCTGCTTCACTAGTGTCCCTGGTTTGGGAACTGATGAGGAGACACTTGGGAGCTAACCAAAGGAGGGAGGATCAAGCATTCCTAAGGCAACTCTCCTCCCTTGGGGGAAAGGGGCTAATATGCCCCACTGCTTGCCTGCTGCTTAGGGTCATCTGGGTGGCCGCGCAGTGAAACCATGCAGCGAGGGACCCTACTCACAGGCGCCATCTCCACAGAGGTGGAGCTCACACATCACACCATTGTATGCAATGTGGGCACAGGGGAAAGAAAAATGGGAAAAACGCCAACTACAGGATGATAGCTCGACCTCCTGCATGCCCTGTACCAATGACCAGGCACCTCCAGAATAGTTCTGTGGCAGAGGTAAGCCCTGGAGAAGCTGATTAACAGGGTTGGGGACGCCGGTCTGAGGAGGAGGACAGCTAGGACAGAAAGGCAGACAAATTAATTTGCGAAGTTGGCAAAATTCACAAAGTGCCAACTTCGCAAAGTTTTTATAAGGTGAAGGTGCCCTTTTTCTAGATGAACTGACTTAAATTCACCTAACTTTGCCTTAATTTTGCCACTTTTCTAGGCGAAGTTTGGTGAAGCTGCGAAGTGGGAACTTCACAAAGTAATTTGGTCCTTTGGTATAGGGCATTGCCAACCACTCCTGCCATTGTCAACCACCAGGAGGTGAATGCATCTGCCTGGAAGGGCTTTGTGGCAGTCACTGAACATCAGGATGAGGACTAAGTTTTTAATTGCATCTGGTGATGCCTCTGGGAACTTTGGAAAACACGATATTTAGACACAATTCAGCTTGTATTTCACATAACTTTTGTAGAGTTTGCCTTCTCCTTGGCTATTACTGAGGGAATCTGCATGAATAGAGGGCCTTTATACTCTAGAGTTCATCTGCCCTTACATCTTATTCCCCACTTGAAGTCATAATCCTTTGTTGTGACATCACAGTCTGTTGCCATGGGAATAACTGTGATGTCACGATCAGAGCATTATCACATCAGGTGGAGAATAAGCAGTAGGAGCAGATGATCTCAAGGAAAAAAGATCACAGAGATCTTGTTTTCTAGTACAAGAATTTAGAAATAAAAACCAAGGAGAAGACATGCAGGACTGATGAGAAATATTAGACAAATTCTGCCCAAATGTTATCTTTTTCATAGTTATCTTGGAAGCACTGCCTGCTCTTCAAAACACATGGGGCCCCATATTCAAAAGTCCCAGGCTGCATCCTGCAAGTCCCTGTGCCACGTTAACTGAGATACGCTGGCACAAAATAATGGTATATTCAAAAATTGCACCATAAGATGTGATTGCGCATGTCTGGCTGAATATTCTGAACATGCATGATTGCACAGTGGGAGATGCATGACGGCGCAGCAGGTGACCTGGGACCTGTGCAGAGCATAGGGAAATGCGAGATGCAAAGCCACTTGTGTGGTGTGCAAACTTGCAATATTCAGCTGGGACATGCAAATGACCTCATTGCACATTCTGAGCCCATTTCCCACATACTCAAGACATGCACAATTCCAGCTTTGCAGGGCTGCCCCATCACTCCACAAAGGTGATCAGGAGGTACTGCAGCCTAGCAGGCACGTGTGATGGAATGTTTGTGTGTGGGGTGGGTGGATGGACTGCATTGACCTGGGTACAGTGATATTACCCATAGCCATGTACAGGGTCAGATTGGAGTACAGGGGGCCCACATGGACAGTGACCACAGGGGACCACTTGGACAAGCAACAGGGGAGGGCACAGGGTGACACAGTCTGATTGGTATACCATATGCACGTAATACATCAACTCCATATGCAGTGTGCAGTCACCTGCAGTGCCCCACACACCTCATATGAGAGGAACATGATGATAACTGCAAGGAATGGCAGTGTACAGAAGGTGGTCAGGTACCCAAGTGGGTGGGTCCCACCTGTGTGCACCTATGGTGTAAAACCATGGGTGTGTGCCACAAGTCAGTCTCTAGACCCTGCCATGCTGCAACTAGTACTACCAGGCTACCTGGGCACCATTGCACGACATCACCCTGGGTACATGCCACCACCAGGTTGCACCCTGCCAGTCACATGGGTGCAGGCACATGTGCTGCAGTGTGGCCATCTGCTCTGCTGGTGTGCCTGGCGGGCACCCAACAGCACTGGCATGGGGCAGCTGGGCGTCCATGTCCTGGGAGTGGTGTGGGGGATGGGCTCTCTGGGCAGTGCCCATGGTGTGCCAGCACCTGTGGCTTTGAGTACATCCGTCCTGGCATGACTGCTGTGTATGGGTACCTGGAGCACATCCTGCCGCACCTCCAAAGGGTGTCTCAGGGTTCCCTGTCTGCAGGTCTGCAGCCTGCTTGTTGGTGGCTGGTTGATTTAGGCCATCCCCTGACGTGCCTAACTTTGCATGGAGCATTTTGGAGAGGCGCGGCAGATGCACCACACAGTTTGGCTGAATATACAGATGCACGGCATATACATGAACCTTTTGTTGTGCTGCATACATTATATCTGTACGACTGTGCATTCAAAAATATGCAACGCATCTTTCCCTTTTGTATATCGTGGTTCCGCACAGTTTTTGGGATGTGCCACACATCTCCATTTTGGACCACACATCTTCTTTGAAAATGTGGGCCATACTGAGCAATATATCTGTTTTCTTTCCATTCTTTTACTATCTTTGCCTCAATTTGCTTTTTCTCTTTTAAACTTATTTCTTTAAAACTCCCTTGTTTCCTTACTTACTTTACTCATTTATCTGAGGAATACTACATTTTTAAGTTTAATTAATTTACCATTGTTAGGTACATGTGAAGTTATACAGTATAACATTTGTTATAGTTTAAACTATGTTATCTAATTACCTATTGTAAAACATTTTCTTCATGTACTTTGTAAGTTTGATTCTTCCTGAAAAATCAGCAATGGACCGATATAGAACAACACAGATTGCAAAGAGTGGTTCACAATACTAGTTTCAGTAGTTAGGGTTAACTACTATAGTTGCAGTGTATTAATTTCTAAGTAATCAGCAGAGACAACAGAATAGTTTATTTAAATAATTTATTTAAATTGAGGGGGCTCCACACCCCACATAAAAACAAATTGAAAAAAGAAACATAGCAACTGTACCAACTAACCCCATTCCAGCTTGTGCTCCCTGTGTGCAGTGACCAACATCAACACATCCCGATTTGTACATTACACTAATAATCAAAATTAACTGTGTGTGCTAGAAAGTGAAAAAGTGTAATTTGCGCCAAGTAATGTTACTTAACAATACACAATCTACATTAATCTACAGTTCTCAGCTAATGTTGAATCTACAGTTCTCAGCTAATGTTTTTGAGAGGAACAAAATCAAGGCCATGCATGTAATATCAGCATCACCTCCCCACCCCTTTCCTGGGACCTGAGTGCTCAATCCCTGTGGTGCTACGGTCATTCAGCTGGCATAGGTATGGTAGTCAGGCTCATGATTGAACCCTAGTCTTCCACAAGGCAACGGCAAAGTGCTGCCAGACCAACTACTTGTTGTCAGACGTATCACGTCTCAGACACATCACCTGGGCTCCAGCAGCAGTGCATGATAGTGGTAACAATGTTGACATATACTTTTTTTAATTCTATTTGAGGTTGCCCCCGCTCTGCTGACTTGTATGATACCCTTCTTTTCCCATTTTGACTCTGCTTTACCCTGACTCATCACTGCCACTGATTACTTATTCGCGTTGGTGGTTCGAAGGGCTGATCCATGCTGACGAGCTCGGTAAGATAAAGCTGATTCTGTTCCTGCCTACGTTACGAGTTAGTTTCTGTGTCCTTGTCAGTTCTGACCAAAGCCTGCTTCCTAACTGTTCACACTCATGCCTGGATCCCGCATCCTCCCTCACACACTCTCACCTTCTGTCATAGAAACAAAAATGAAACTAAACAAAAACAAAGTTAAAAACAGAAAGAAATAAGAAAAGTATTAATTTAACTAAGTCTATGTCTTTCTCTCAATAACTCGGGGGGGGGGGGCTTCAGCACGCAAACAAAGAACAGTACTCACTAAGTATGAACTACAGCTGTGGGTGCCATTGTATGACAAACGTCCTAAGCTCAGAGAGGAAAAATGAATCCATGTCATGCAGGTGGAGGGACTATTTTATATTAAAGTGAGATAAATATTTCACTTTTTTATCTTTTAATCCTTTTAATTTTGGAAATGCACCTCATTTTATAAGCGCACAAGCACCTGTGGCCTTGTGTCTTACTATTCGCCTGGTCATGCGTTAGAACAGTCGAATGCACACCCGATCATGTCTTATTGCTTTTTTTTTTTACTTACATACATTTACCCCCTGACACCAACTGGCTCCCATTAGTCCTTCTGCCCTGACCAGTCCTGTCATCTGCTTTCCTTGGGACTTACCTCACTCAAAGGCAATACAGGGTTTGATGCACACGAAGAACTAACAAGCTCAAACAAAGTAAAGCAAGATGTTTTAATTTTAAAGCCTGTTGCAAATTGCAGTTTTTTCAGCAAACTTCAAACAACTGCATATTAACATCTCGGTCCCTAGCATTTCGACTGTCATGAGTCTTTAGTGGGAGCAGGCTTTAACATTAAAACAATTTTGCTTTACTTTATTTGAGCCTGTCACTTCTTTGTGCACATCAAACTCTGAACTGCCTTTGTTTATGAAAGAGATTATCCATCTCTTTGTTGATGCCGCACTGACGGCAATTTGGAAGCTAGCAGTTACACTTCCTGGACTTCTTTGATTTACCTCACTCCTCTGTTCATCTGTGGATGACCCCCCCACCCCAAGAAGGGTCACCTGAGAGCCACCTCTCACTCCCAAGTCGAGTTGAAGTGTTGGTTGAGGAGAAATAGCCTCAGTTGGTAGTGCGGGACCTCCAGCAGAGTGGTGGGTAGCATCCTGCTCAGTCGGGGATTTTCCATTTTTTTCTTTCCTCACAAACATTGTAAGATGTTACATCTGATGCTGAGACATCAGAACGCCAACTCTCCCCTCTCTGTGCACTAGCTCCACAGCACTACTACCTGTGGTCACCCAGGTGGCAGTGTTGCAGGGAAGACCAGAAGTTCAACTCCCCTGAGGAGGCAAGCATCCACAGGATGCTCAACCACCTTCCCGTGGCCAGCCTTCCAGCAGCCCGGCCAGTTTCTGAACCCAGATCACTGGCAATGCAGGCGGTAGCACTACCACTGTACTGGCAGGCCAGCCCATATTGTATTGCTTACTCAAAGAGCAGCCAACACCTTTGGGAAAACTTTGGAAAGCATGCTATTTAGACACAGTTCAGCTTGTATTTCATATATCTTCCATAGATTTTGTCTTGCAATTATTTATTACTGAGGAAATTCCCACAAAAACACAATCTTTTTATTTTAAAGTTCATCTGCCTCTATAGCTTATTCCTTACTTGAAATTATAATGTTCTGTTGTGACATCACAGTTTGTTCCATGGGAATAACTGTGATGACATAAGAAGAGTTTTATGACATCAGGTTGGGAAGAAGCAATAGGGAACTGATGAACACTCTTGGAACAAATATCCTGTTTGCATGAAGACAGTATGACCTCCATAAAATAATGAGGACAAAAAAACACAGAGCTAATGAAAAATGTAAACTGCTTTGTGTCCACATATTATGTTTTTCACAGTTCTTGAGGCGTCGGTGGCTCTTTAAACTGTACAGTTTAAAGAGCACCTAATGCCACAAGGGAACTTTGGAAATACATGACTTTTAGACATAGTTCTGTTTGGATTTCACTTATTCTCTGTAGTCAGCTTCATTCTTCACAATATCTACATTATGCACATTAACATGAAAACAGCTGGCCCAGTCATGCATCTGCAGCACTACTGCTCACTACACTAAAGGTCTGAGTTTGGGTGCAAACTTGAGTCATTGGGGTGGGCCGGGAGAGGGAGGAAGACACGTCCAGTGGACTGTTCTCTTCCCTTGGATGGAGAGGGACATGCCTCCAGCAAGGTGCCTCCCATGGGGAAAACACAGAGGAAAACACCTCAGCTGTGGCAGCATGAGGATGGCCCCCTAGAGGCCCGGCACCACTGACCAGGCACCTCAGACACTGCATCCTGCTCTGAAGAGCCTCAGCCTGCTCTTCCAGCCCTCTCATCAGGGTTATGTTGTAGGCGAATGACAAGGTAAGTCCGGGGATGATGGGTGATTGGGCTCGGGGGGGAGGGGTGTTGAAAAGGGCCAGCCAACGAACATGAAGACAAAAAATAAATAAATAAAAAAACATGAAAATCATCGTCCCCCTAGACATCAAATGTTCTGACTGCTAGTGTACGCCTGATATTACAGTCTCATGCTTGTGACATCACAATCTGTTGCTGTGGAAAGCTAGGATGTCATTTAGGAAGGATTTTAATGTCTGATGTAGACTAGCAAGCCAAGTGGATGACGTCTAATAGGACAATTGGCCTGTGTTATGTGAATCTAAACAGTTATAAAAATAAGAGGATCGGAAATGAGAAAATATAGAGAACATAACCTGAGCTGTGTCAAAAATTATGTTTTTTTCACAGTTCCCCCTGGGTCTGCAGGAGCTCTTTGAATATGGGTGTTTAACTGTATCAGCATTATGCAGAGATTAAATATTTTTCAGTATGTTGTTTGAGAATTAGAACAGCTATCTAACTGTTGTGAGCCAGATAAGAAATCTGGCTTGTTGTTGTACTGCCTCACGGTACACAGCTGGGATTGTAAAATCAATGGATTGATCTATATGCTGGCCAGGAAGGAAGCTGATGCTCGCGTCCAGGTGTGATGGGGGATGGGAGGGAGGTTTACAAAAGATGGGGGGGATTTAAAGCTAAATGAACAAAAATATGCAAAATATCAATATACTGTTTGTATTTGTAATATGGCAATACAGGGAATTAAAGAGCCTCTAACATCACAGGGACAACTCTGAAAAATATTATATGTACACAGAATTAAGCACACATTTAATATATTCACTTTTCTTAAGTACTTTACTGTTCATGAAATGTTCATGAATGCAGTATTACTGCCAGTTGGGCTTCCTCTACTTTGGCTGCTTATTTAGTGACATTGGGCCCCATATATTTAGAGCCACATGCTCATTAGTGGTATGCATGGCATAGTGCACAGCCGGCCTGGGGGTCATATTTAGACAGGTGGCACATCCAGACTGGAGACCACTGCATGACTAAATATGGGACTGTGTTAATACCATGAACAGTGACTACATGAGGCACTAACACAGCCCCTTGCAGAGGCATTGTGCAAAGCCGTTGCCACCCCACCTGTTGATCGTCATACCAAACTTTATAAAATAGACATTCCTTAATCTCTGGTAGTCTAGGGCCCCCCCCCAACCCCCTAGTTGCCAGTGCAAACACTGTAAATTAGAATGTCCATAATCCGGGGTAGTCTAGTGGTCCCCCACCAGATCACAGTAGAATTCCCCTCCCAGCCCACTCACTTGGTACCCACATTCCCCACACCCCTTGTTACCTGACTTACCCCTTAAGAAGAACTCAGTTATCTTCTGCCAGCCAGAGATAGTCACTGACACAGCCCCTTCGCTTATAACCTTTGCCACTCGCTGCCTGATTGACAGGGGATGAGCATACACCTACTGTAGGAAGCGACATAAATTACAAGAAATCCTCTTCCCCATCTCCCTTAGCACCCATCCCAACCTCCTCCACCATATATCTGCTCTTAAGTTTAACAAAATGTAAATTTCAAATTGGACAGCGACTGCCAAAAACAAACCCTCCCTCTCATTTTTTGACTAAATTAAAAAGTGCACATTAGCACTCTCTTATTCATTCATTCATTCTCAGATAGCAGATGGCCACGGTGGTGTAAAATGTGTGTGTGTCAGTCTCTGTTTAATCTGACATTTTCACTGTTTTACCATAAAGGGGTACAAAGGTCCCCACACTGAAATGTGGGGCTGGTCCCAATGTGCTTTTTGTGTGCAAAAACATTTTTCTTTACCTACTGTTTTCTATGGTGTAGTAGGTTGTATCAGACTAATTTTGCTTAGTTCTAGGCTTACATATTCTGTTACTACAAGTCCCAGAATCCCCTACAGGTGACATCAGAGCAGTAGGCAACAGTGGGAGATTCAATAGCCTGCAATGCTTGCTAGAGCTTTTATAATCGCCAATCAGATGTTCTGTAGGTCTGTTTTTCTCCAGGGGCTAAACATGGGATAAGCACTGTCCTCTGTGACTGTATAAGGCCAGGGAGGATAACGGCACCAGCAAACAAGAGGTCAGAGGTTATGTAAACTCTAACATGCACTGCAGAGTATCGAATCTCCCTCTGCTGCCTACTGCTCTGATATCAGTTGCAGGGGATTCTGGGATTTGTAGAAACAGAAGATGTCAACCTAGGGCTAAGTGTAACCCCACTGTTACCCAGGGTTACTAGAATCCTAGTAAGACCTAGTGGCAGGCAGGGACAGGCAGCTAGTGAAACTCCAGTTAAATGGATTTCACTATGTCTTGCTCAGTTTTCAGTCTCTGCTGAGCTGGAGCTATGACATCATTTAGAACTGTCGCAGCTGCATAAGCCACACTGGAATGTTGCAGTTGGAGGTTGGAGTACAACGTTGGGGAATTTGAAATCAGTCTGTTGCAGTCTGTAGTAGAGGAAGGAGGTGCTCTGCTGTAAGCAGGCCCTCAGAGTCCTAAGCTCTGTCAAAGAGCTATTTTTTTGTAGAGGTGTGTGTTCTCACCTGGAGAGGAACACAAGAAGAGCCAAGCGAAGTGGTAGAGACCACTTTCAGTGGTTCAGGGCCTCATTCCTGTGGGGATGGGTGGAAGGAATCAGCCTGTTTCAGGGCCAAACCCCCTGGTCCGGCTAGGAAACAAGAAACTGCCTGAGTTTAAGTTTGTGCTGATGCACCAGATGTTCTGGACAAGATTTCTTTGGAAGAGACAATGCCTGTGGGGCACCTGCAACCAAGGGATGAGTTCACTCTGCTAAAGGGCCAATGTGTTTTCACCTGAGACAAGATGAAACTAAAGTGACTGTTACTGTGGGGTCAGGAAAAGACAGCCAAGTACAATTTGTAAGATGTGGGGATTGGACTGCTTAACTCTGTAGGTGGTCTAGAGTAATGGACACAGCCACTTTTTAAGTATGTTCAAGTTCAGCACAAATGGGATGGAAAAACAGTAGATTGGATGTGAAATACATTTAAAGAGAATCTACACAGCAAAGTGTTTTTAAGGATGAGGTGTTACAGTCCAGAGAAATGGCCGAGTATGAATTATGGGAGCAAGAGGTGGGAGATCCCCCATCAGTAGTAACCACATTCACCTCTATGGGTTTGCTTTGGGACACCTGTTGCTTTCTCTGAGGTACTTGGCCAGTGCCTGAGGAAAATACCCAGACATGGGATTGATGAGGAAGATTCCCTGATGGAGCCAGAAGTGCTCATAGGTGGTTTAGGGAGCCATCAGTAAATGTTCCATGCTATAAAAGGTATATAAATGCTATATATATATTTGCAGGTAAAGCAAATAGGATGCTGGGATGCATAGGCAGGGTCATCACCAGCAGGAAAAGGGAGGTCATAATTCCACTATACAAGACACTAGTGAGGCTCCACCTGGAGTACACTGTACAGTTCTGGAGTCCTTACCTATGTAAGGACATAGACAGGGTAGAGAAGGTTCAAAGGAAGGCAACAAACATGGTGCATGGATTGCATCACAAGTCCTATGAGGACAGGTTGAAGGAACTGAACATGTACTCCCTGGAGGAGAGGAAGGATAGAGGAGATATGATAGAGACATACAAGTATCTTACAGGGAGGAACAGGGTGCAGGAATACACTATTTTTAAGTGAATAAGATGTTCCAGGACTAGAGAGCATGGGATGAAGTTGGAGAGAGGACGATTCAGAGGAAACGTGAGGAAGAATTTCTTCACAGAATGGGTGGTGGACAAGTGGCACACCCTGCTAGAGGAAGTGTTGGGGGCTGAAACAATCACGGGATTTAAGAATGCATGGGATAGACATAAAGGAATTCTGGAGGTCAGGGGTAAGGGGCAACAGACTTCTTGGAAAACATAAACTGAACTTACAAGCTCAAATGGGCAGACTGAGTGGGCCATAGGCCCTTATCTGCTGACACTGTCTATGTATCTATGTCCAAAGGGCTGGTAATGGAGCCGAGACAGGGAAACCAAAAAAGAGTTGATTAGGGCAGAGTGCCCAGAGTGTTTCGAGACCTGAGGGTTTCAATGTAAAGAGGATGTGTTCTGATCTCCATAAATCTGCATTGCCAGGAGTGTAGCCCCGTGGGGGTCCATCTATGCTTTGTTATTCTGTTGGATATTAATAAAAGCCACACTTTAGAATCCCAACTTCTGGTATTGGACATTACAGTTATTGCTTCCTGTGTCTGGAGTTACTTGGGTGCCCCAAACTAGAAGTCAAACCTAGCCTAAATACCGAGCAACAGTTTTCTACCCAAGCCCAAGTCCCAGGTAGAGGGTTACATATGGAGGCACCGCACAATACTAATAACACAAAAATACCACCAACCTGACCTCTGGAGTAACCCACTGGTTACATAAGCAAAAATAGTCTGAGAAAAGCTACTATACTACAGTAAACAGTAAGTAAACAAAAATGTTTTCACACACAAAGTGCACAATGGGACCAGCTCCACACTTAAGTGTGGGGCTCTTGGTGCTGACTGCTCCCTTTAAGGGCATGCATGTGGAAGGGGTGGGATGAGATAGGGTGGTAAGTAGGTTGAAGTAAAGGGGGGATTATTAATGGTCTACATTACTGTATACACCTAGAGGGGAGGAGGGGAGGAGGGGATTAGTCTATGGGCCGGATATTCAAACTGCGCCCAAAAAGTGCGCAACAGCAGGAGCAAGCACAAGTCAATTGCGTACATGCGCAATAGACGCGATATTCAAACATGGAGCAAGCCAAATTGCGCAACAAGCCAGTGTCTGAATATCGCACAACCTGCGCTATAGCGCAACTAGGAAGGGGAAGCTGAGCAGAGACAATGCGCTATGGCGAACAAGGGCTGCCCAGCTGAGCAGTCCAGAGGTGCCATAGGCAAGCAGGAGCCCCCAGCAGCAGAGCAATGGAACTGCACAACCAGGGAGGGTAGGCAGGGGCCCACCACCCATGCCACAGATGGGCACAGGGACACACTGCAGAACCAACAATATGCCCCACACCCCAAGCACAGCATAACTGGGAGGATGGAACAGCCACGGACCATGGGGACAAGCAAACAAAGCACATCCCAGCCGTGTTACTGCAGCACACCCACTGGCAAGCTGAGACTGCCACACAAAGGGGGCGGACCACCCCAGTGTCCAGCAGCCCCTCCCCGTGTGCACAGCACTCCCAGCACTGTGACCCCAAGACACCACCCATGTGCAGTGACCAGCACTGCAGGAATCCCCAGGCTCCCCCCGGCACACTGCAACCCCGTGAACCACAGAACTATACAAGCCAAACCCACCATGAGCACCCAGCAGTGGGTGGCAGCACACGGCAATACTGACTGGAAGCCACACCCACACCAGAGACACCACCGCACACACATACCCATGACCATATCAACCCAGATGCCATGCACACCACTGCAACTGAGCACTTATAGCCAGCTGCAAATCAGAGACCACCACAGTATTCATATCAAAATATAAATGTAATGCTGAAGATGAACAACAAGAACAACAAACAACTATCAACATATTTACAAAGCAGGGGTGGGGGTATGGGTATGAGGTAGGGTGGGTAAGGGGCAGGGGTGAACAACCGGGAGAGGGAAGGTGGGGTGTGCTGTCCTTCAGCTAGCGCCTGGCAGCCTGCCCTCCTCCTGCCTGGTGCTGTGCCTGTGGCCTCCGCCAGTGCCGCATCCCATGCCGCTGCAAATCCAGTAGGATGCTGTGGCTGTTGATGGCCACCTGAGTGAGCCTCCGCAGTCCCTGCTCAATATGTCTCAGGATCCGGATACCTAGGACAAGGGATCAGAGTCAATGGCTGTGACTGTCCACATCCCTGAATCCCACCCATCACGCATGGCATACAGCCAAGTGCCCCGCTCCTGTGATGGACTGCACCCACCCACAGTGACCATGCACAAGACATGCCCAACCAGGCAGCAACAGCCATGTGTACCACTGCACACACACACCGCCCATGTCCAGCACAGCACAACCAAGCCTGCCCAGTGACGTGGCTCTGTGGTGGGATGGCAGTGCCACAGTCATGTTCCCAGTGCATGCATGGCACACCAGTGATGCACACACACACACATGCAGTGCCACTGGACAGTGATGACTGTCACATGTTGCGAGCATGGTAGTGTCGTCCATGGAAGGTGGCCGTGCCCCCCCCAGCATGCAATAGCATCCATTATGTAATGACACTCACCCTCATCAAGCTGCTGCTGCAGGTGCTGCTGTGGCTGCTGCTGCTGCTGCGGCTGTGGCAGAACTCCTCCACCAGCCACCCCAGCACCGCCATCCCAGGCCTCAGCCTGTGCCCGCCTCCGCTCCTCCACATCTGTGGGAGACAAATGAAGAGAAACACATCAGTGAGATCCCAAAGCAGACAGCCCCTTGCCCCATTGAGTGTGCCTGCCCACACAACCAGACCCAAACAGCACACACCTGCAAACACATTCAGCAAACCATAGCCAAACCCACCCCATGCGCAGGTCACATTACACAGTGTCACCCATGTGGACAATACCGGTGCATACACAGCACACCCACCTGGCCTAGGCACAATGCCCCTCCTGGCACGAGACCTGAGGCGCTCCAGCAGAGCTCGCTCCCTCCTCCGCAGGTCACTGTAGCGGTGCCTGCACTGCTCAGCCATCCTCCTCCGCCCAGTGGCCTGCTCCAGGGCAGCAGCAACCTGCTGCCACACATGGGTGCGTGCCACCTGCAGGGGCTCTCCCCCAGTGTGCCATGGTGAGGCTCCACCACAGCCACCAGGTTTGCAATCTCCAAGGCCCCCCACAGTGGAGCTCTCTTGCGTGCCATTTCCAATATGTACAGTGGCAATATGGCGCTCCGCAGTGCGGCAACCCCACGTGGAAATGTTGCGCAATAGAACTCCATCAGTCCCTATCGCGCTGTTCATACAGCGCCGTCGGTCCCCATCGCGCTGTCACCAAACAGCGCGATAGAGCCGTACACATGCCGGACGTACAGCACCAGGGGGCAAGGGTCGGGCACAAGGTCAGAGGTTAGTGGGGCAAGGCCACGCACAGCGCCATCGGACGTTTATGTGTCTGGCACGAACGGTCACCTGTGTGCCAGTGCCACAGTGGACTATTGCGCAGTTGTGCCACAGCACCATTTCGTGCCCAGTGCTGTAGTGCCACTGGCACAATGGTGGCCATGTCCTGAATTGCTGATCGCACACAGCACGTCATCAGCGTGGCAGACGCCTGAGTAAGCTACCTGGGCATGCGCAATGCGGTGTACTACACAGTCACAGAACTGCGCCATTGGCTCAGCCGGCTCAACCGTATTGCGCAAAGTGCAACGGCGCGATATTCAGCCGACACATGCAAATCATCTGATCAGCCATTCAAAGGTGCAGTGGCGCGGTTTGCATGTCATTAAAGTTGAGCCACTCCTAATTTGCATGCATTGCGCTATAAATACACGACATTGGGCTGCGCTGGCCAGATTCGGTTACTGTAGGTGAGAGGTGAGTTGCATGCTGTGTGATGTTCTGGCCAATGGTCATGGGATAACGCTCTAGACTGCACAGTGACAGGTGTCCACTTCCACCCATACAGACCAACATGACCTAGCAGAGCCAAGGTGAGGGTGAGGATGGTGGGCGAAAGAGGAGGCCCAACTTTACCAAGGTGGAGACAGAGGCCCTCTTCAGGCCTACCTGGAAGAGAAGCCACTACTGAGTGGACGGCGGGGCACCCCTCAGGCCCATGCGGCTGCATGGGAGGGGGTAGCTCGGGCAGTGAACCTCCACGGAAGCCACCAGTGCTCCGTGCAGGAATGCAAAAAGAAGATGGGGACAGACCGTAGAAGGGTGAAGGAGAAGGTGGCAGCCCTCAGGGTGGCACGCGCTGGCACAGGTGGGGGCCAGCCAGCAGTGGTGGAGCTGACCCCGGCTGAGGACCGACTGGCTGCATCAATGCAGTGGAGTGCTATAGAGGGTGTACCAGGAGGTGAATTCCAGACAGGTGGAAGCCCATTACTGCATGGTATGCCATGGTGGTGGTGTTTGGGGGGGGTAAGGTTGATCACATGCACTAATATGTCCTCACATTCTGTTACAGATCCCATTCATCTGCAGGGGACGGTGGTGGTGGGACCATGCAGTGAGGAAGACCTGCCAGAGTTGGAGGAGGGTCCATCCACCTCTGTCGCCAGCCAGCATGCACTGCACCGGCATGCACGCCTGGCTGCCACCTCTGTTGTCAGTGAGTTAGGTGTAGGGGGTGTGGGGGGTGCACAGCCTGTGTCTCAGCAGTCTGGCATGCAAGCATGCCAGCACGCTATGACTGTGGCTGTTGCATGTACCTGCACCATTGGTGATGCAAGGACTGCAATGGGCAGTGACACGTGTGTGTCCCATGACAGACACACAGCAGGTCAGCACGTGCCCTTGGACCTAGCTGGTTCCAACGTGTGTGCCAGCACATCAGCACAGTCCCAGGCTGTGCCTGTCAGCACCGGTGGGGCAGCATCAGTGGCTGTGCAGGTCTCTGGCACTGTTGCGGCCACAGCAGTGGAACGACTGGTCTCTGGGGCACAGCGGTTGGAGGGGCAGCAGCAGCAGCAGTCATCCACCAGATCTGGGGGTACAGAATTCAGCGGTGGCACATGCACACTGCCTGTTGACTTGCCCACACCTGGTCCTGGTGAACAGCGCCCACCCTCAAGGGGTGTTGAGAATCAGGACCTTCCATACCCTGGGGGACAGAATGCCGATGTGGCACAGGACCCATTTGACGAGCACACCCGCTTGCTGCAGCAATCAGTACAGCAGCAGGGGCGGGTTGCAACATCCGTGGAGGCACTGTGCATGGCTGTGGAGCGGCACAGCAGGGACATTGCTTTGATCCATGCAGAGATGGTCCAAATGCGGATGGATGTGACCATTGCCATTGACAGGCAGACCCAGGCATTGGTCGCTGTCGTGGCTGCATTGGGCACACAGTCAGGTGCCCCTGTACTGCGCACCCCACACAGTACGCTCTCCACTCCCCATTCCCAGTGTCATGCGACACCCAGCCTGTTGACGCTGGGTTCTGATGTGGCCATCCCGAGCACCCCTGGTGCAGGTATGTTTGGCATGCTGCAGACCCCTGTGCGGACAAGGTCACGATCGCGCAGTGGGACCCCTGGTGGTCCATCGGTGCCACCCCATATGGCCCATGCTCAGCCTGCCAGTGCTGCTGGGTCATGGCAGGGCCACCCACGCATCCGAGGTGGCTGTGGCACAGTGCAACATGACTGACCTGTCTCCCAGTGCGGGCCCTGTCTGGTGCTGCCCTGTGTGCAATGTGTGTCATGGTGGGCAGTGCACTGGTGGGTGCCCTTACCAACACACGACCCACCTGCACACCCACTCAACTGCTGTCCACAGGTGCATGTGCATGATGATGCCCACATTGTACTGTACACCAAGGTGCAAGGGTGCCCAGCATCTGACACACGTACTTGGACAGTACAGGTGGTGGGGGTGGTCTGTGGATCTGTGTGTTTGACATGTCTGTTCCTGCTCTGCTGTGCACCTGCCCATGTACGCTTTGTGCCTGGTGTGTGTGTGTGTGTGTGTGTCCATATGACTGTTCACCCTCCCTGATGGTGTGTTCATGTGCCTGGACCCTTACACTCCTTGCCGTCAAGGCAACCTCGGTGTGTTACCTGTGTGCCTGTGGGTTGCGCCTGGACAGTGTTGGTTGCACATGGCCACTTGACTTACCTGTGTCGTGCAAAATGCTCCTCCGTGATGGTGTCCCAGTGCAGCTGAGCCTGCCGGATCAGTCGGGGATCCCGCTGTCCAAGGGGGGGCTGCTCATCACCATCATCACCGGCGTCACTGGCATCCCCATCGCTGTCCCCCTCCTCGACCTGTACGGCTATCCCACAGTCTTTGGCCATGTTGTGCAGGATACAACAGGCCAGGAATATCTCACAGGCCTTTGAGGGGCTGTACTATAGGGCACCACCAGAGGTGTCTAGGCATTGGAAGCGTGCCTTAAGCATCCCAAACACCTGCTCGATGGTGTTGCGTGTGGCGGCATGTGCCTCATTATGGCGTTGCTGCGATGGGGTCATGGGGTGCCGGTACGGTGTGAGCAGCCAGGGATGAAGTGGGTATCTGCTGTCACCTGTGTGGAGATGGTGGAGATAAGTTTCATGTTCAGGTCCATATTGCCCATATCCCTGTGTGCCACTACCATGGCACCTGTGGCATTCCTACCCTTGCCCCAAGTTTGCAATTCCTACATGCGTACTCACCCACTAGATGGCCTGTGGGGATGTCCCCAGTCTCGAATTGATGGCACAGTGTGGACTGATACCATATGAAGGCATCATGTGCTCCACCAGGGTGTGTGACACAGACATTGATTATGCGCCCACTGGCATCACACACCACCTGGCAGTTAACACTGGAAAAGCCCTTCCTGTTCCTGTATGCGGCCCCTTCGGGGCCAAGTGGCATGCGAATAGCCACATGGGTGCAGTCTATGGCCCCTAGCATGCCAGGCATACGTGCTACCCTGTGGAACTCCTGCATGTTTGCTGTACGCTCTGCCGCGGTGCTGGGGAAATGGATGTACTCCGCAGCATGTGGCAGCAGTGCGCTGAGGAATTGGGTGAGTATGCATGACGTGGCAGACTGTGTTATGCCTGTGGTGTCCCCTGTCAGCCTCTGGAAGGTACCCGTGGTGAGCAGGCACACGCAGGCTGTTACCTTTGTCTCCACTGACAGAGCGTTACTCCGTTGTGAGGGTACCTGCATCACATCACTGCACAGCTCACAGAGCCGACTCAGTATTGGCCTGTTCAGGCGGTACCGGCCAACAATCTCTATGTCTGAATACAGCTCAAAGCTGATGCGGGCACGGTACTGCCTGTTGGGGGCATACCGCCAACAGGCCCTTCCACGGCCACGTCCCCCTGCAGCATGCCTTCTCACCCCCCTCATTACAGTCTCCATGTGGAAGCTGGCACTGTCTATGTCCCTGGCTTGTGTTCCCCCCCCGGCTGTTCTTGCTGTGCTATCCCTCTGTCCTGCCTGCTACCTCCACTGCACCAGGTACACCTACTGGCCCTGCAATCTGTGGCCCAACACACCCTCCCTTGTCCCTCTCCTCTCCTGTGCAATCCCTGGCCTGCACTCTTTCACTGTCACACTCGGCTTCTCCCTGTCACATGTGGCTTCCTGCAGATGCTTTGCGCCTTCCTTGAGCCTTTTATTTTGGCTCATTTCAGCGTATGCATCTTCCAGCTCATCCGCTGTTGTGCATTGCGCAAGTCTTTGAATATCGTATTGCACTGTTTATGCATAGGTCCACCCCCTTCGGTTGCGCATTCCTTCATTTGCATTGCGCTGTTGCTCAGCCTGTTTTCAGTGCCGCAACTGCCTCCTGCTGAATATCGCAGAATGGCGCAAATTCGGACTTGCACATGCGCAACCCTATTGCGCATGGCGCAACCCTTTTGAATATCCCACCCTATGTGTTTTTGGGTGGCCAGGGGAGTAGGATAGAAATGGCAGTCATGTGGACTTGGGGAAGGAGGTCAGTTTTATCTCTGTAGCTGGGGGAAGAAGGGTAGGATGGATTCTACAAAGGCTGGGGTAAGGTGGGGACTTTCTTTTTAGATTAAAAAATGTTTTTGCTTTTTTTATCACTATAAAGTCACTTTAAGAAGTTTGGTAGACGGACACAACTTTTTCGAAGTGGGAATTGAACCACTTCACACAACTTTGGCAGTGACGTTTTACAAAGCAACAGCTGTAGTTGGCAACAGCCCTCTCTCCCCAGTAGTAGCTAAAGGGGAAGTTTGTTTGGTTCTCAGCTGCCACTTTGACATGAAATTCATGTAAAGAGCAGAGGGAAGTTAAGTTACAAGTTGTTGCTATTGGGGGTTTGTGGTAGCTGGTCAGGTAACTGTGGGTCTGGGTTCAGTTGAGATCAGCTGATTTACAGTGTTGCAAAATTAACATGGTATCTACAAAGGGCATTATTATGCTGCTAGAATTATAATTTGTATCTTTACTAAGCTTATTTCATTGCAACTGACAAACGAATATGGCTACTACAAAACTCCATTCTGTTTAGACCTTCCATTTTGTCTTATGAATAAGAAATTCAATTCTAACTTGTTTTTCTGTATGACCTTAGAAGGACATGGTCTAGTGATCAAGTGTCTCAGAAATACAGCACAGCTGTAGTGATAGAGAAGCTCAGGAGACCACAGATCCCTTTTCCTTCCCAGGAACGTAAGACCTCTTAGGCCTGCCAAAATAGTTACAGGGTGACAGAAGGATTTACAGTGTGAGGGATTCATTTCCTTTTGTTTCACTAAAATAGTAAACAAGTGGATATACAAGAGGGAAAGCTAGTAGCCTTTACAGAACAAGATGGAACAAGACAGAATGGGACCAAACAGACCCAAAAGGATAATCAGCCATATGTGTTTTCCCTGAGCTTCAGTATCACTGCATGTATGCTTATGTTCTCTGGTTATACTGTTTGTACTTTGTGTTTTATAACAGTTAGTCTGCCATTGGTTTAGTATGTGTATGTGCCACATTGTTATATTTTGTTAGTACACTCAGGACTAATAGATTATTCCTGATTTACTGGACTGAGTCAATTTCTGTTGGGTACCGAATCTAAAATGTGACCTTTTTTGTGGTAACAGCAGAACAACTGAGATCTCAACTTTAAGCAAGGAAGGACGCAGGCAGTGCAGATCTTTATATGTAATGTGAGTACAGGAGCCCAACTGAGCCCCTTAGCCACCATCTCTCACTCTCCTCAACTGACTCAGCAACACAGTGGAACTTGGTGCACACAAAGAGGAAGACATCTTCCCCTAAAACATTAGAGAGTTTATTTTTTATTAACAACCATGTCACACTGCATCCTGATCAACAGGAAGAAGTGTAGAGAAGGTTGTTTGGTGTCCTTTTTTTGTGTCTGCAAGGTCCTGTTGGGAGATGTTGGAGTCATAGGTAAACGTTTTGTGATAGTGTTGCTGGCTTGCCAACTTCAAAGAAAGTTCAGTTCCTGCCTGGTGGGAGAATGTGGCCATTTGGTGAAATGCAGAAAGTTTTGGCTCTCTTCTTTTTATCTCTAGCTGCAGTGGGACACTGGGATGATGTGCACTATGTGAGAAACTGCCAGAAAGGACATGTTGATGGTTGAGGTTGGATTTGATATTCCAAGCCTCCCAAGTTGGTGAAATCAAATTGTGCTGAGATACATCTTCCTCACTCATGATCTAGCACAGTTTAGTTCAAGCAGGGATCTGTTTCTTTGACTTATGTCATCAACTTTAAGCTCTTCTCAGCACACAGTAGATGAGGGTCAATTTGCACAAGTTGGTGACTTCTGTAATTTCACCACTTGTTGCAAGTCCCTGATGTGAGTTTCTAAAATGCCTGGCTGTCCTCAAAACCACCTGTGTATTCTAGTTTTAGAGACTCTCTATTTCACTTATTTTGAAATAATATTTCACATTTTGTTTCTCTTGTGTATTTCATCTGCATGTTATGATAGGGAGGGGTTCCGTATTTCCATGTTGTGGGGCACCTGCTGTCTTTTCATTGTTCAGTGGATCATCAAGCAGTGGAAGGAACGTTCACCCATCTTGCTGCAGGGCTGGCAATGACCAGGGAGAAGATCCACTTGCTATGCAGGGATCACAAACCCAGCATAGATAAGGGTTTATTGCAGCCTAACAAGAAAGACAGCAGCAGCAGGAGCTGGGGAATTACCCCCAGAATTCCAACAAAAGCAAAGCAAATAAGAGCTTCAGTAATCATTAACTGATCTAAGCTTCAATGCCCCCCGCCCCCCAACACTCTAGCAGTATCCTCAGCTCAAAGCAAATGTGAACATGGCAGCCAGGGTGCCAGACAATGGTGTTGTATCGAAGACATTGACTACATATTTTCCAGAGCACGAATGCTTTTTCAACAGGGATGTCAGATGGCTCTCATCTCACATCAGAGTGTATGGTATAGCCCAGAAGAGTGCCCATGGTGAGTGTTCATCCCAGTTCTTACAGCACAGCCACCGCCTGTCACAACAGCTGGCTGAGCATGGTACCAACTTTCTCTTGCTATATGTCACGTGAGAAGTTAAATGCTGTCATTTTAGTTCAATGTAAAATGCTAATAAATGAGCAATAAGGCCAGAAACATTAAATATGCTTGGCAAACTTGTTGAAATATAGTATGCCACATAACCAAAAGCACTCTAGGTCTTTGAAAAGGGGAGCTCTTTTTGTTTGGGGCCTTTAAAATCATGCAGAGAGGTTCCAAGACTCATGCTGAATGCTAACAAGGAGACACCTTGCAATATTTTTTGTGCTTTTAAGATTTTATTAGTTTCCAAAAACACAGGAAACAACAAAATTCAACAGCTCAATATTTGATACAATAATCATAAAGAACTTAAAGTATAACTGATTGTTAAGGTTTGTAATACAAGTATTCCATACACATATAAATAAATTAAAATGCTCACTGCATAGGCAAGCAATTAATTCATGGCTATTAATTCAATCAAGAAGTAACAAATGCAACACAGAAGGAGCACTGACTATTGTTTTACAAATAAGTCATTATTCCTAATATCATTGAATGCTAAAATACTTTATGAAGGGCCCATATTCTGTCAAATAGTTCACTTTTACCAACAATTTGTAAAGCCAATCTTTCATTATTGTTTACCTCGCTCATTTTATTACCCCATTCTCTATATCCAGGAGGGTTAGATGATTTCCACTGAGAGTGCAAAAGCCTTTTAAGAGACAGAGCAGCAGACCATATAACAGAATTGTGATATTTGTTTAAAATCCCAGAACCTTCCTTTATCCCCAGAATAAGGAATTTAGGTGTAAAAGGAATTTTTATTCCAAGGGCAGATTCATAGACTTTATGGATCATATTCCCAATCTTTTAATACAAGGACAGGACCAGAGCACAAGAAGAAGGTCTGCATCCTCTCCCTGGCACTTCCAACATTTTCCTTGTGCCTGGAAACCCAGGTGAGTTAGTCTCTTAGGGGAATAGTAGTAACAATGTAAAATGTTATACTGGATTGTCCTACCTTGGACTTCCCTACAGCTGTTGTAAGCATTGTCCCACACTGAAACCCATTCTGAGTCAGTTATGGGTTCCCTGATCTCTCCCTCCCACTTTTCTTTTGCAGAAGCAGTTAAGATTGAGGGATCTTGGGTGTTCATTAAAAGTTTGTATATCAGACTTACCCCTTTTCTCATCTCTACCAACTTCAGAGCGGAATCCCATTCAGACCCACCCCTCAGATGCAAAGCAAAGCAAAGCAAACATTATTTATATAGTGCCTTTCATAACCAAGCTGCTGTACGTAATATAAAATGACAGCATAAACCATAATAATTTTAAAACAGCCATTTAATTTAACAATTAGTGAGGGAATGCCAACATAAATAAATAAGTTTTCAGCAGAGATTTAAAACTGCTGACAGTCAGGCATTCTCTTAACCGAAAAGGTAAAGAATTCCACAAGGCTGGTGCTGCAAATTTAAAATCATGTGCTCCTGATGTTTTAAGACAAACCTTGGAAATCTCTAGCAATCCCTCGTTGGTGGATCAGAGAGGGTGACTGGGGGAGTAGGGAGTCAGGAGATCTTTCAGGTAGTTGGGTCCCCATTCATGTAGGGCTTTGAAGGTAAGTAAACCTACCTTATAGGTGATCCACCACTGAACTGGCAGCCAAAGCAGTTCATGCAGCACAGGCGTAATGTGACTGGTCCTAGAAGTACCAGTCAACAGCCTGGCCATAGCATTCTGCACTAGCTGCAGGTGATGGATATTAACCCCAGGCAGCCCTAGGTAGAGGGCATTGCAGTAGTCAAGACAGGTGGTAATGAAGACATGAACCAATGTCGGAAGGTCACCCAGTGGAATCAAGTGTTTCACCCGGGTGATATTCCTCAGATGGTAAAATGAGGATTTGACCACAGCTGACACCTGAGACTTAAGGGTCAAGCTGTCATCAACAATAACACCCAGGTTACGCACCTGATCTGAGGTAACGAGCTGGACACCATCGAACCACAGGCCCGACATGAGCCCAGCTCCAAGACCCGCCACCAGGCGACCTGGGTCCACAACCAGCACCTTAGTCTTATCCGGATTTAATCTCAACCAACTCAAGCTCATCCAGTCTTTGATCTCAGAGAGGCAGGTATTTAGCAGAGAGCTCACATCAATCTGTCCAGGCACAAAGGACATATACTGCTGAGTATCATCTGAATAGCAGTGAAAACTCAAGCCGTATTGCCTAATGATATTTTCTAATGGCAGCATATACACTGTGAACAACATAGGCACCGATATGGAACCCTGCAGCACCCCACAGGACAGGGGGAGGGAGTCAGAGGAATAAATTCCAGTGACCGCCCTCTGAGACCTACCTACGAGGAAGGATCAAAACCATTCGAGGACTGTACCAGACAGTCCACAAAGGAACCGCAGGGTTTCCAAAAGCACCTCATGGTCCACAGTGTTGAAAGCTGCTGAGAGATCAAGAAGGACCAAGATGGCATGAGCCTTTCAATCTCTAGCCATCAGGAGGTCATTTAATACCCTAACAAGGGCAGTCTCAGTGCTATGCCTCTTCCTGAAACCAGACTGGAGAGCTTCATAGATATTATGAGCTACCAAATGATCATCCAGTTGCAGCGCAACCACCTTCTCAATAACCTTCCCCACAAAGGGAAGATTAGAGACAGGTCAGTAGTTAGCTGGATCAGCGGGGTCCAAGGAAGGTTCTTTAAGGAGTAGTCGAATGACCGCCTCCTTTTGGGGGTCTGGAAAGATTCCCCTCTCCAAGGATCTCCATACAATTTTATCTAGGATTGGGCAGATGACATCTACACAACCCAATAAGAGGGGGTTTAGGGCCCGGATCCAAACTACAACAGGTTGTATGCAAAGTCTGGACAATCTTCAAAATGTCCATGAATTCCAGTCAGCTTAAATTGGTCCAGACAGACCGATGTTCACCACCTCGCATTGACCTCCACAACCCCTCATAGAGAGAGACGGGCCGATTCCGGACCTGATGCTGGCAACCTTATCTGCAAAAAACCAAGCTAACTCATCACACTCGATTCGTGAAAAAACTCTTCCAGACTGGAGACAGATTGGATTGCACAATCTGTCAACAGTTCGAAAAAGTAGAACCAGTCGGTTCTGCACAGCAGAAATCTCCCTGGACAGGAACTCTGCCTTCTTACAGGTGATTTCTGATTGATAGCCCTTATAATGTTCCATCAATCTAAGCCTGTCAGCATCCAGGCCGGACTTCCACCATGCTCTCTCCAGCCTTTGACCAACCCGCCTCAAATCCTTCATGGACCCAGCAAACCAAGGGGACCTTGGCCGAAGCGTGAGTGGTCGAACACGAACAGGAGCAATCAAGTCCAAGGCCTCTCCCACTGCCTTATTACAGGCTAGCTTGAGATCACCTGGACTCGTACTTTGACCCAGCAATCCTGATAGGTCCAGTACCACCAATAGACCATCTGACGTAACTCCTCTTAAAGTGCAGTACCGGACTGGTACCAGTAAATCCATTAAGGGGTGCCCTGAAACTAAACCCTATGGTGTGATGGTCAGACCACCCGACTGGTTCCACCCTCAGATTGGTGATCTCCATCCCCAGGAGGAACAGCAGATCCAATGAGTGACCTCCTATAAGGGTAGAAGAGGTAACTACCTGTGTAAGGCCCAGTGTTGTCATTAACTGGAGGAGATTTTGACCAAACTGCGAGAGTTCATCGTTGACCCAGGCATTGAAGTCCCCTGCAATTATCAATCTGGGAGACTCCAACACCATGTCGATAACGAAGTCTGCAATCTCCTGCAGGAATACACCCCATCACCTGGTGGACGGTAAATGAGGAGTATCCTGCAGCCTACACTCTCACCCATAACACACTCAAAGGATCTGGTGGTCCCCACTGGAACATCCACAAGGCCCAATTTGGTCTTAAAAAAGATGGCTACACCCTCATCCCTATGATCCAACCTCAGGTGTTGAATCACTGAAAACCCAGCTGGAACTGCAGAGGCCAATACTGGGTCTGCATTTTCATCCAGCCAGGTCTCAGTGATGCATGCCAGGTCCGTCATTTCAACAAGATCAGCTATAATAGCTGTCTTGTTTTTGATGGATCTAGCATTACATAACACCACCTGGGTTGGATGAGATGCTGGGGAAGACCTCAACTCCTGACCAACTTCAATTTCTGGGCCCTTGGGTATGGGGATAAGACAGGGACTACCCCTGTCCTGGCACCATTTCGCCCCAGGGCATCGCCTGGTCCTTACCCCCCCAATATGATCCCCCTTTCCATTTCCCCACCAGGCCAAGCCCTGCCCCCCTTGCTTGCACCTCCTAGCAATCCCGAAGGATTGACAACATTTATAGGTCTCTATTGATAAAGAAGGGCAGTCAAAGGGGCGTGATTCCCTGAGCCTAATGAGGGAATACTGCCTGACTGTAATTTGACCCTCCCTACACATATTTAAACAATCTATTGTACAGATGTAGATTAGGGCCTAGCAATGAATCCCATAAGGCATTTCATAACTGGAGGTAATTGGCAAAATGGAATCTTGGTAAATTATAATGAGTTCTGAGAAAGTCAAAGGAAAGTAGTTTTCCTTGCTCTCCCAGTAAATCAGACACATTTGTAACATCAAATTTGCTCCATCCAAAATCTGTAATAGGAAGTTGATTATACAGTAAGTTAACATTATTCCAAATTGTCATCAAGTGAGGAGGTGAGCGCTTAAATAGTAATAAATGTTACAGCCGCTTGATTGCCCAAACAGAGGAGGTAATACAAATATTGTCATGGAACGGCAAGGGGAGCTTCACAAAAAGATAGTCAGACAATTTAAAAGGCAACATTAACTGCTTTTCAACTTTAACTCATAATGGCTGATAATCTTCTGAACTAGGTTGTAGACACCAATTACTCTGTTTGAAACAAAAGGCCAAATAATACTTCTCCCAGTCTGGAAGACCAAAGCCTCCCTCTGATCTATGCACCTTACGTTTTGGTACGGAAAGTCTAGGAGTAGAAGAATTCCACAAGAAGTGCCTGGTTATTTTATTTAACTGATCAAAAACAATTTTGTCTATTCTGAGGGGGAGGTTCTGAATATAGTAAAATATTTTAGGGGCTACAATCATTTTAAGTGAATTTATCTTACCCTGAAAAAGATAAATTAAGACTTTGCCATTTTTGTAGATCTGTCTCAATTTCTTTTATTACAAGGAGCAAATTCAATTTCCTTACATTGTGAGTGTCTAGAAATTTTAATGCTTAGATATGTCAGGTGCTCTGAACATTTCAAACCTTGCTGAGCTACCCCCAAGCATTCTCCTGATCTCATGCATGAGTTTAGAGAGATAACCTGAATTGTTTCCCAATTCAGTGTGAGGCCTGAGAATGAGGCAAAGGTAGCAAAGCAAATATCTTACCTAAGCACTAATGCATGATCAGACAAGGATATCTTTTTAATATTAGCGGAGAAAATATTTGAAGCTAGATGTTTTGCAATAAGGAGTATATCAATTCTACTAAATGTGGTATGTCTGGGAGAATAAAAGGAGTAATCTCTGGCTGTCAGATTTAAAAGCCATCAGGCATCAACCAAATTTAGATCAGTGATGAGTTTGTGTATATTAAGCTGAGCTGGAGATATCCTAAAAGGGAAAGCAGAAGAGCTCCTATCCATCAGATTATCTAGCACCTCATTGAAATCTCATCCTAGAATCAGAGATTGGGGGTTACGTGTACTCAGTCTTAAATTAAGGTCTTTAAAAAAACAAGCTTGGTCTGAGTTGGGTGTATAGATGTTACAAATAGTGATTTCCCTACCATCAGTAGCACCTTCCAAAATTTGGAATCTACCTTCTGGAACAGCATAGTGAGAACTCTTCACAAAATTGCCTCCTCTTCTAATTAGAATAGCAGTACCCCTTTTCTTTAAATTAAAAGAACTAAACTCTACCTGGGCTACCCAGGACCTGGCCAATTTTTTAGCTTCACTCTCCTCCAAGTGTGTTTCTTGAAGTAAAACAATATCTAACTTATTTCTGTTTAGGTATGTAAGTATCTTTTTTCTCTTGATTGGGGACCCCATCCCCTTAATGTTAAGTACCTATTGAGAGGTTAGACATTTTAGAGACCTAAACAAAATATGTAAATATCTGTAGAAATACTAAAAAGGAATAAAAGTGTGCTTTAGATTACTCAAATCAAAAATAAAGTCAAACGGTGAAAAGACCTAAAGTATAGTTAACCAGAAAATTGATCAATTTGAAATATAAAAGCTATAACAAACAAGTATTAATGCAGTGTTCAAATACAGTATCTTAACAGCTAAGGAAATCACAATTAAAGACTGTACTTATCTAAGGTATGAGTTTCAAGAAAAAGTGGGAAAAAAATAGCCTGAAGGTTTAAAACAGATGCACTGGGGCTAATAAGAAAAACAATTAACCCCAAGGTGTCTGTAGCACTTTGGTAGCAGGACAGACTAAAGAACCAGATTCAAACCAAGAAAAAACTTTGATGCCAAATAACTGAATAACAATTAGATGTAAACTAATTCAGCTTATCAATAATTTCCCATATATTTCTGTAATAAGTTACCCTTGTTTTAGAGAAAACTAATTTAGAAATTGCCATTCAAAATGCATGAGATTCGGGGCCCAGATAACCGAAGAGGTAAAACAATAGTCACGCTTAACATCTAGAGGAAACCTGGTTTTACTGTCCTCAACATCCAGTCACAGATGAATCCTGGACAGAGAGCGTATTCAGTCAGCACTCTCCAGACCGCGGGTCAAGCTACCTTGGGATAATTAAAATTGTCCTTATGCCCACTGGAATTTTACAAAGGGGGAAAAGACACCCTTTTAGTTTAATATTTCACGCTCTAAATCAGCTTTGCTAGTATATAAAAATGTAAGGTTCTTTTTCCATTTCTCAGACTACATCTAGAAAAATATGTTTGTTAAGAACAGAAGTCCCATAAAGACATACAGTATGAGAGTCTGTCCTGCCCCCACTAGCTTCAGTGTGCCCAGAATATTAAATCATTTGTACCCAGTATTCTGGGTTTGAAAACTCCACCCCGGTAGATTGTTTTACTAGAGGTTACTCCTAACCTCCCCAAAGCAATTTGTCAAGGGCAGGTTCCTGGGCCACATTTTACTAGGGGTCTACAGTCTGCAGTAAATAATTAGCCAAGTCACCAGTGTCTTCGTGCTATTCTCAGAGCTACCATAGAAAAGATGGGACTATACAAGAGTCAACCAAGCAATAGCTTATTATTATTAAATTGAAGATCTATGTGGTCTAAGGAATGTAAAGTTCAAATAATGGCTACTGTACTCTAACACCCCCCCCATAGATGTTGACCAAAGGAAGGAGAGCACTAACAACACATCCCTCGGACTGGATTGTAATCTAGGAAATAGTTGTAAAAAACAGAAAACAGACTTATCCTAAGCAACACCAGGCATCTAGGGAAATGTATTAAATCTCTGGGCACTATTTACCAGTTAAGGAATGGACATATAATTCCAAGGGATTCTGGGTGTCTGAAGCTCTTCATGTTGAGGTGCCATAATAATTTCACACCACAGTAGAAGACAATCTGGAACCTTACAGAATAAAGTGAAATAACATTAACTGCAGCAGTTAAAACATTTAACCATTAGATGGCAGTAACTCTTTATACATGTAAGTAAAGATTACAGTTTGCCGCCATTCCAGAACTAGGATCAAGTGTTATGGCTGAAGCATAAATCAGGTTAGGTGCAACAGTAGCCAAAATCCATAATCATGCTGAAATGACAACAGGAAACTTTGCTGCATACACTTTGAAGATAAAAGGTGGCATAAGGAACTCCGTAAGGTAAGTAAAGAACAATACAAATTTAACAGTATTAAAGTTCATGTTTCTTGCAGGTAAGAATCATCAACAAAATCTCCAGCATTCTGTTGAGAGTGGGGAGGAGTAAACAAATACTGGGCACTGCATGTGCTTTCCAAAGGTAAAGTTGCCACAGAGACCTGCACAGATTTATCAGAAACTTTGTTCCCAGCCTCTAGAGTGCGATATCTGTTCTTAGAAATTGGAATGGTTTTCCTGTAAGTCTTGGAGGACCAAGCCATAGATTTGGGAAGATGTTTTGGGTTATTAAGCAGAGTGGCAGATGTTTGAGGAGAAGACTTGTTTGTATTTACGAACCTGTCAGCCCCCTGGTTACTCTGGTCAAGTGCTGCTTCATCAATTGGTTTTGACAGTCTCAAGTCAGCTGAGAAAGTTGAAGACTGTTGGTCAGCTCGAGCCCCAGGAGTAATGGATTTATGGGTAGTATCAGGCCAATTTCTGTCTATAAATTTCCACACCTCGTCTGCTGACTGAAAACTATGCATGGTCCCCCCATTTTGCAACAGTAGGATAGCCGGGTACTTAATAAAATGCTTGGCATTCAAACCTTGAAGTACAGCCCTGACTGGAGCAAAAGGTTTCTTTTTTGCAACAGTATCACCAGAAAAGTCTTGAAATATATAAATACGTTCTTTATTCCACATCAGCATTTTCCTCTCTCTGGCAATTTTAAGGATTTTTTTCCTTAATGGAGAAATGCAGGAAGTTTGCGATAATGGGTCTGGGTCTCTGACTTGTTTTTGGTTTAGCAGAGAGGGCTCTGTGGGCTCTTTCTATTTCCAACAGCCAGCCCCATTGATAATTTATAAGAGAGGGGATGAACTATTGTAGAAAACAAACCACATCTGACCCCTCAAGACCCTCAGGGATGCCCACAAATCTCAGATTATTCTGTCTCCCCCTATTCTCTAAATCATCCATTTTTTCTGCTACTTGGTTTAGCTGCCTTTCGTCCCCCTCCATAAAGTCTTCTATTTTAGTTAATGATTCCTCCATAAATGCCAGACATTCCTCAAAGGAGTCCATTAGTTTAGAGATTTCTGCATTTTTTTTGTCATTGGAGGAATCTTTTAATTTTAGCCCAAAAAAATCCTCTTTAATTGAAAGCAGCATATCTTTAATAAATGACATGTCAGTTTTGTCTCCTCTAACAGATTTGTCATTTTTACCTGAGCCAGCCTGCTTTTCTAAAGGGCACAATGTTGGGAGAGCAGAAGGGGCTCCATTCTGATAGTTACTGTGCCCCGAGTTCATTCTACCGTTGTCGGGTGCTATCTCAGGCTTAGCCTTAAAAAACATTTTTGAGAAGAAATCAATTGAATGCTGGCTTAATTTTGGGAGTCCTGAGTGGCAGAAGGTAAATAAAGAAGGCAATCACAGCTGAAATGTAAAAAAATACCTTAAATTAAATATTTTTCTTCAGGATGGCAGAGTGGCATCAAAGCTCCGGTCCTAAGGTGGTGTCATCGCCGTGCAGTGACTCAACACCTTGCAACATGAAGTCACCAACAATGCTATCCAATAAAGTTTTTCCAAGCAGATCCCAAGTAAAGGACCTCACTGAAAGTGGCCAGAGTTCAGTGGCCAAAGTAGTGAGAGAAGCAACAGAAAGTAATTTGAAGAAAGGGGGAAGGTAGGGCTGTTAATTTGCTACAGATACAGCCTGATTTACAAACTTAGTGTGGGGAGTGGGGTTAAGGAAGGACAAAAGAAAGGAAGGAACTGTTGACAGCGGAGGGGCTGCTACAGGCAAATCAGGTCCTAGCATTCCACTATGCAACTCCCACTGGTTCAAGCGACCCCTCACATGAACAACTCCAAATTGTGAGGACAACGAAGAATCAGGACAGCATTTGTAGAGGCATCCACAGGGAGGATGTGAGGTAGGATCGACCTCAGTTACACCCAATGAGTGTTTCGTATGTTGCTGTCTGTACTGATAATGCAACAGTAAAGGAACTACAGGCTCCTACCTTGGGGTTTATACAGATACAAACTGTAGAGTCTGGCAGCACAGAGTAAGTCTATACTGCTGTGGGTAGTCCTCAGACATAATTCCATACCTGGGGTTGGTCTATATAGTACAATCAGAAACTTGAAGCAGTATCTAAATAAGGTGTTGTACTATTTGGATTTTACTCCAAGCCCACAGTAACTAACATCTCTCTCTCCCTGCAATGTGGTCAAAGCTCCCTATTTAGGGTAGATTTACACTGCCTCCTCAGTAGCCTAGACAGTTCATAACTTCTTAGATGAGTTGAGTATGAATTATGTTCGGGCAGGAAGAAGGGTGGGAGAGGTAGTAAGTTGTAGAGGAGGTGGCACAGTCATCTTCTGAAGGGTGCTTTGGGAGATGAGTGTACCTGATTTGCAGGTTGGTGTTCCTGGTGACTGAGCGAAACCACCTCAGGTCTGAGCTCCAGCACCTGAGGGGTAGGCCCGTTCACTGGGGACCAGGAACTGGAGCACCATTCCACCAGCAGCTCCCTAGGGATTCACAGAAAGATGGTACACAGTGGAGAAGGATTAGAGGTGGATTAGGAGCGGGAGGGACCCAGTCCCTGGAGAAGTAATGAAGAACCAGTATCATCCCCTGGAGGCTTTCAGAGAGTGGTAACACCTCTCGTTCCCATAGCAATGCTGAGCAATCACCCACTCTGGAGAACAAGACTCCACCCACAAGGAAAGATCCTGGTAGGAATGGGGGGGTTGACAGCAAGGGAAGGGAGAGAGTTACTGTACTAGGTGACTTAATAGTTATACGGTCAAGGAGGCTGGTTGAGTTCCTAGAACTGATATATGGTTTGCCTTCCAGGTGAGATGGCTGTGAACATACTGGCACAACTCAAGTACTTGACTATGGGGGAAGGGGAGAAAGCCAGGAATTGTGATCCACCTTGGAAACAACAATTTGGTGAATTGCAGCATAGAAGGGGTTTGGGAAAGATTCAAGGTTTTGAGGGTGGGGTAAGTTCAGGTGAGTCACTGACGTGGAAGCCTTGTTAGAAATGCTCCCAGTACCTCCTGCAGGTAAGATCAGGAAAGGGAAGATGTCGATGTTGGATTCATGGCTGAAAGGATGGAGTGCAGAACAGGGGTTTGAGTACATAAGGGACTGGGGAACCCTCTGGGAAGATAAGGACCTGTTTATGAATAATAGCCTACATCTGAGTGGAAGGGAACCAGAGTGATAGGGAAGAAACTAGATGGGGGTTATTAGACAGCATTCTGATTAGAGAAGGAGGAGGGCTGCAATGAGGCAAAGGATTCAGGCAGCATCAAGGGGGGTACTAAATGTCCCCTTCCCAGAATGATACAGAGCTAGAACCTATGAGAGTCGAGTGGGGGAATATGAAGGGAAAATCACAGGCCTTCCAAAGTTACTTCATGGACCCCAGAAGGCAATGGTAGGGCAATTAGTATCCACAGTGTGAACAAACCAAACCAGAAGAAGGGGAGTGGGGCACCCCAGAGCAGAATGGCAAGGAAGAATGAATATTGTGGCAGTCACTGAAACATGTTACACAAAGAACCATGACTGGGATGTCAGCATACCAGGATACACAGTCTACAGGAGGGACAGGGTGGGTAAAAGAGGAGAAGGAGTAGCTCTCTAAATAAAAGAAGGGATTAAAGCAACAGAACTAAAGAGTAAACAGGAAGTTGATGAGTCACTATGGGTCACCCTGGAGACAGGAAATGGCAGCACAATCCTCATGGGGGTTGTGTACAGACCCCCATCTCAGGGGGAGGAAATGGACAAGAAAATGATAGAAGGTGTCCTTAGAATGGCAGAAAAAGGGGAGATACCGTTGATGGGGGACCCGAATATGCCAGATGTTAACTGGAGTACCTTTGCTGTAGGCACATCCAAGAGCAGGGCCATTCTTGATGCCCTACAGGGGGGCATGCCTCAGACAGCTAGTGTTGGAATCTACTCGGGAGGGAGCAATCTTAGACCTGGTACTCTCAAATGGGGACGGAGAAAAGATCTCAGTTTTAGAAGTGGGTAGCCATCTGGGAACAAGTGACCACCAAACAGTGTGATTCACAATAAACACAGCCATAGAGTAAAGCCATACAAAAACAAGAGTATTGGACTTTAGGAGGGCTGACTTTGGGGAAAATGAGAGAATGCCTCAGAAAAGCACTAGCAAATGGGCAAGAAGAAGGAGTGGAGGAACAATGGGGAATAATTAAAACAGCCATCACAGAGGCAACAAGCCTTTGTGTGAAGCAAATCAACAAAACAAAATGAAGGAAAAAACCACTATGGTTGTCAAAAGAGGTGGAAGGGAAGGTTAAGGAGAAAAGGATAGCATTCAGGAAATATAAGGAAACACAAAAGGAGCAGGACAGCAAACTTTATCAGTTAAAGCAGAAGGAGGCAGGGAAGGCAGTCAGAACAGCAAAGGCACAAACTGAGGAAAAAATAGCCAACTTTGCTAAGAAGGGGGATAAAACCTTTTATAGGTACATTAGGGAGCGAAGAAAGACCAAGCGAGGGATACAGAGACTTAATAAAGGTGAGAGAATGTGGGCAGAGGGTGACAGTGAAAAAGCAGGGATACTGAATGAATATTTCTACTCAGTATTCACAACAAAAGAGGAGGGGGAGGTACCTAAACCAAACAAGAGAAACACTCGGAATAGGGGAGTCAATACCAGTCCATTCACGAAAGAAGGGGTTTTGAAAGAACTCTTGAAACTGAGGGTGGACAAAGCAATGGGGCATGATGGGATTCACCCCAGAATTCTAAAAGAACTAAGGGTAGCACTAGTAACGCCACTGACTGCTCTCTTTAACAAATCATGGGAGGATAGGGTGGTACCTGAGGACTGCAGGAGGGCACATGTGATTCCACTTCACAAAAGTGGGAGCAGGACAGAGGCAGGAAACTACAGACCAGTTAGTTTGACCTCAGTGGTGGGCAAAATGATGGAATCATTTCTGAAGGAAGGAATTGTTGAATACCTAGAGGCCACTGGGGCACAGGACCCAAGGCAGCATGGTTTCACAGCAGGAAGGTCATGTCAGACGAACCCAATAGATTTCTTTGACTGGGTGACCAAAGTAGTAAACCAAGGAGGGGCTGTGGACATGGCCTACCTAGATTTTAGCAAGGCATTTGACACAGTCTCACACAAAAGATTAATATACAAGTTAGCCAGCCTTGGAGTGGGTCCCAAGGTGGTAGCCTGGATAAAAAAACTGGCTGGACAGTAGGATGCAAAGGGTAATAGTAAACGGAGTTCACAGTGAAGAAAGGAGGGTAACTAGTGGGGTGTCACAGGGTTTGGTACTGGGACCAGTCCTCTTTAATGTCTTTATAAGTGACAATGGAGAGCCCCTGGAAGGAAAAGTACGTCTCTTTGCAAACGACACAAAGATCTGCAACAGGATTGATACACAAGGTGTGGTGGAAAGGATGAAAAGGGACTTGACAAGGTTGGAGGAATGGTCAAATATATGGCAGCTCAGATTCAATACAAAGAAGTGCAAGGTAATGCATCTGGGAAACAAAAACACAGGGGAAGAGTAAGCAATGGGGGATGAGATAATAACAACAACAAAAGTCTAAAAAGACCTAGCAGTAATTATATCAGATGACCTAAAAGTGGACAAGCAATGTGAGAAGGCAGTAAGGAGGGCTGGGGGGATACTGGGATGCATAGGGAGAGGCATCAACAGTAGAAAACAGGAAGTTGTTATCCCTCTGTACAGACAGTTGGTGAGACCCCATCTGGAGTACTGCATGCAATTCTGGAGACCCCATCTCTGCAAAGACAGACAGAGTGGAGGCTGTTCAGAGGAGGGCAACCAAAATGGTGCAGGGTCTGCACCAGAAGACATACAAGGAGAGACTAAAGAAGCTTAATATGTATACCCTTCAGGAAAGGAGGGGGGGGGGGACATGACAAAAACTTTCAAGTATCTCAAGGGAATGAAAGTACAAGACGGTAGCATCTTTCAGAAAAATAGATGTGCAAGAACAAGGGGGCACAATTTGAAGATAATCAGGGGACAGCACAGAGGTAATGTTAGAAAGTATTTTTTTCACAGACAGGGTTGTGGATGCATGGAACAGACTTCCTGAGGAGGTTGTGGAGTCTGGAACAGTGGGAGAATTCAAGAATGCATGGGACAGACATAAGGCAATTCTAGTGGGGGGGTAGGAGGAAGTAAGCTGTTGATTAACTAGAATCTGTAGCTTATCCATCAGTTAAGGAAATGGGCAGACTAGGTGGGCCAAGCAGTCCTTATCTGCCATCAAATTCTATGTTTCTAAGAATTCCAGGAATTACATATGCATTGATGCCAGGACATTTGGGAACAAAATGAGTACTCTTCAGGCAGTGGCAACAGAAGCCCAGCTAAACTTGGTGGTTGCTTCTGAAAGATGGGCAACACAGTGCCATATGAACTTATGAACATGTTAGCTGATAAAGGCCTTATGGTCAAGGCCCCAATTTTTCTGCAGCACATTGGGACCAAGTTCTGCAGCAGTATAACCATTTGCTGCAGAACTTCTGTAGCAGTGGTTTGTAATTTCTACAGAATTTCTGCAGCACCAATGAACTACTATGTCACAGCATCAGCTTGTCATCCTGACACCGCATTCATAGCAAGGGCAATGACAAACAGGATGGGGGAATGTACAGTACCAGTAGTTAAAAAAATAAACCCTAGCAGACAAGTACCAGCTCAACTCCAAGGATGTTCCAAATAGTCAAAAAAGTTTATTTAAACATAAACCTCCTGATGATGCACCTTGTGCAAAACCGGTAGAGGGTTTGGAGTGGTTGTTGTGAGTTGGCATCTATTTTATATTTAAATAAGCTTTTTTGACTATTTGGAATATCCTTGGAGTTGTGCTGGTACGTATCTGCTGGGGTTTAAGCTTTTTGTTTTCCGTGCACACTCCAGAGTGGCTTGAGCTGTTTTTGTTCTGTTTCAAAAAATAAACCCACAGACTGTTAGAAATAATATATATTTTTTTTAAACTAAAAACAAATCTATCACTTGCGGTCCTACCCTACTGCATAAATGAAATACGTAGAGGGGACCTTGTGCGATAAATGATTTATCTGTACTCATGCTGCTTACGCCACTCGTGAGGTTGCCACTGTGTATCACTTATACAATATATTTATATCCGATCTGTAACATAGTTTTTTAAAAATAAATTTCCCTTTTTAAGATTGTGAAATTGTACCCTCATTCATACAGGTCCCTTTGGAAATGGAATAAACAGAGTAGTGGAGCTACTTCAACACTCATTTTTCATGCCAACCCACTTCTCCTGACACACTGCATCACCCTATCGTGCCATGACATGTACATGAACCCCTTGTAAAGGAAGGCTCCCCAGCCTGTCACAAGGTGTCACCCATGTGACAGAACACTGCACCATACCTTCCCAGGCTTAGAGCAGTGGTGTGCAACAGCGCTGCCCCCCCCCATCCTCATGCTACCCAGCCAGCTCCGCAAGCTCGTCCCTGAACTTCAGTCACCAGCACGGGAACACAACATGCTACCTGCTGACCCAACAGCTGGCCCCAGCCAGCTCCGCAAGCTTGTCCCTGAACTTCAGTCACCAGCATGGAAACACAACATGCTACCTGCTGACCCAACAGCTGGCCCCAGCCAGCTCCGCAAGCTCATCCCTGAACTTCAGTCACCAGCACTGGAACACAGCATGCTACCTGCTGACCCAACAGCTGGCCCCAGCCAGCTCCGCAAGCTCGTCCCTGAACTTCAGGCACCAGCACGGGAACACAACATGCTACCTGCTGACCCAACAGCTGGCCCCAGCCAGCTCCGCAAGCTTGTCCCTGAACTTCAGTCACCAGCACGGGAACACAACATGCTACCTGCTGACCCAACAGCTGGCCCCAGCCAGCTCCGCAAGCTTGTCCCTGAACTTCAGTCACCAGCATGGAAACACAACATGCTACCTGTTGACCCAACAGCTGGCTCCCAGCCAGTTCGCAAGCTCGCCCCTGAACTTCAGTCACCAGCACGGGAACACAACATGCTACCTGCTGACCCAACAGTTGGCCCCAGCCAGCTCTGCAAGCTAGTCCCTGAACTTCAGTCACCAGCACGGGAACACAGCATGCTACCTGCTGACCCAACAGTTGGCTCTGCATATATTTCTTCATAACTGTTAGATATAATTATATCAACCCGTAATGTAATCAATAATCCTGGCAAAAAGTGTACAGCACAATTATTCATTTAACAGGTCTGTTCTTTCAACAGGTCTACACATCATTATATTCCACCTTTCTGGGCATAATTATTTTATTTTATTTAAAGACAGGTTAAATCATTTACCGGTTATTAATTTCAGTGGGCTTCAATATGCTTTTAAGCACAAATAAATCTGTACGAAGGTGTGCAGTTAACAGGTCTATGCCATTGCTGAGTATTTGTTTAAGATGGCCGCAGTGTAATAATTTAAGACTGAAAATGTTATTAGGCTGTAGTACAGGTTGAGTGAATACAGTGCTCCCTCACTATAACATCCCTCATTATAGCGAATCACGGCTATTTAGTAGCGAACAGCTGTGATGGCTCTCATTGTTTTCATATTGATCCATTAAGTAGGTATTAATTCGCTGGCCCTTCGGTGCAGCAGTTGGATTTCTGCTTGCGACTCCGGTGACCCAGGTTTGGGAACAGACCCGGGTCATCAGAGGGCCGACCAGGGGAGAAGGATGGAGCTGCCCAATGGACTGCCTCCTCTCCTGGGGGTGGGGTGGGAGAAGACCTGGTGCACAGGGAACCCTGTCAGAGGCCTGGGGCACCGCAAGCAGCTGGCATCTGGATGTCTTGGGGGTGGGGTGGATGCAGGTCATCCTTGCACATCCCTGCCCCCAAGCCTACAGGGGAAAAAATACCATCGCTAGCATCTCCATGGCACCCACATCACCGCACCTTCATCAGCTCCCAGCCGGCTCCCCATACCGGACCTATATCCACGGTGCCTTGGCTGGTGCCGTGACCCCACCCTGAGAGGTAAGCCAAGGGGGCAACTGGGGAGTTTTGGCCATATGGGAGTTGAGGGCAGCGAGGACTGTGACCAGGGCAGACAGTTCCGATGTTGGGGGCAGAGAAAAAGCATAGTAAAAAAAAAAGTAGGCATTAATGCGTGAGAGATGAAAACAATGTGGGTCATCGCAGCTGTCTCCTACTGTCAGTCTTTACCTATTAACAGTCTTCTACAACCTTTTGACCACAGAGCTTAATCTGTCAATGTTGTGTTTAAAAATGAATTTACTTACATCATGCTTTTTCTCATTGTCACAGAGATTTACCACTGCCCACCAGCCTGCTTGCTGAACAAACTAAAAGTCCTACTTAATCCCTGCTCTGTCACCTCCAACAGAAACCTGCAGTGCTGGCGAACAGTGGTGAATGCTGTCTCCATGAATTTGTGACTAAAGCACATCTGTGCAGAGCAGAGTGGAATGGCTTTACTTTTTCATTTTCTGCTCCGCTTTTTTTTTCACTATCACAGAGATTTCCCACTTCCCGCCAGCCTGCTGAACAAACCAGTATTGTACATGTTAAAAACTCCTACTTAATCCCCGCTCCTTCATCCCCAAAAGAAATCTGCAGTGCTGGCAAACAGTGGTGAATGCTGTCTGCATGAACTTGTGGCTAAAGCAAGTCTGTGCAGAGCAGAGCGGAGCGGCTTTACTTTTTCATTTTTCCACTCCGCTAGATATTAAGAAAAGATGAACCCTCCCATTGCACTACTGCTTACTTTGTTTTTCAGTTTTCTTATCTAGGCACTTTGCAGGGCAGCTACTAATTATACTGTCGCTCATGAAAAAGGCAGTTCCTCCTTATAACAAACCCTTGCTATAAGGAACAAATCAGATGGACCCAGAGGTGTCCATTATAACAAGGGACTACTGTATCACAGTACCTGATGTGCTGTGCCAGTTCCTCAGGGAGTGGGAGCAGTGGTAGATAAAGGACTATTCAATTATGTGGCAGAATGCAGCCCAGTCCTTAGCTAATGCAATTAATGCTAATTATAGCTAATGCTAATGTGGGCTGGCAGTATAGCCTAGAGGTTAGAGTAATGAGCTGTGAACGAACTTGGCACATCCAGCATACTGTTTGACTCTGAGCAAGTCACTTAACCACCCAGTGCTTCCAGGTCACTCCTGAAAACAGGCACGTGTGCCTAGTGGGCCTTACCCGGTTACCAAAGACATAAAAAAAAAAGAATGAAGTGGTGTCATTGATGACATCACATGTTGAGCACAGAGGGGTTTTGGATTTAAAAGGAGGGGACAGGAACTAGGTGCTATAGAAAAACTGTAAATATTAATAAAGAATCACCATGAAGAAATAAATTACTTACCATAGTAATGTTGTTTCTTCTAATGGAGTCTTGCTGTATTCTGACTATATGCAGTTAGCCCCAACACTTGAACTGCTCCAGAGAGGAAAGACTTAACTCTATGCAGGTGCACAGAACGTTGAGCTCGAGCTCGGTTTTCAAACCTCTGTCTCTGGTACATATCAGTGTAACCGTCAGATTCTTACAAGCACTATACTAACTAACTAATAGCTATAGAAATTGTTTTAAATTTTAGGCCATAGGCAACAAATGCTTGGGTCCAAAAAGACTCAAGTCGAGAACCCAAGAAGAACCATATGTAGATAATGAAAAATGCAATAACAATAACATAAAACAAAACAACCCCACCTAGCCAGGAAGGGTACAAAGGTACACCTCTAGGGTGCAACACTGTACCTGCCAACCCACATCCCAAAAGACTAGGTTCTGAGAGGGGAGGCAGGAAGGGAGGTCAGAATACAGCAAGACTCCATTAGAAGAAACAACATTACTATGGTAAGTAATTTTTTCTTCAAATAACATGAAGTCTTGCTGTATTCTGACTATATGCAGACCATCAAGCAGCTCCCCCCTGGAGGAGGGGATAACAGAACCTTACTTTGGGAACATGCTGTGCAGTACTGCTATGCCAAACTTAGCATCACTCCTAGTCTGGGTGTCCAGAGAGTAATGCTTGGTGAATGTATAAACTGTTTTCCAGGTGGCTGCTTTGCAAATTTCCAGCAAGGGAATATCACTAGCTGCTGCCAGGGTGGCAGCTATACCCCTGGTCAAGTGAGCCCTCAGGCCTGAGGGAGGCTCTTTCCCCAATTTTGAATAGCAGAATTGAATACAGGAGACAATCCACCTGGCAATAGATCTTTTAGTGGCAGGTCTACCTTTTCCTACTTCTCCATAAGTAAGAAATAACTGAGTACAATCATTCCTATGGGCCTTAGTATGCTCTATATGACAGCTAGGTGCCCTCTTCACATCCAGACTGTGCAACCTTCTCTCCCCTGAGGAAGAATGGTCAGTGAAAAACATAGAGACAGATTGATTCAGATAAAAATCCAAAACCACTTTAGGAAGAAACTTTCTATCTGTCCTAAGTACCACCTTATCCCTATGGAAGGAAATGAAGTAAGGTTCAACTGACAGAGCCTGCAATTCACTGATTCTCCTTGCAGAAGTAATGGCTACCAGTCCAGGAAGACAGTCTTCCAAGTCAAGTACTTAAGCTCATCTGAGGATAAAGGTTCAAAGGGGGGCTGCATAAGCTGTGCAATGCAGATATTCAAGTCCCAAGCAGGAGTAGGGTCTCTAAAGGGAGGACTGATGTGAACTGGACCTTTGAAAAACTTACTAAAAGCAGGATGAGATGCCAGAGAAGATCCCTTCCCTGCAGAAGCAGAGACAGCTGCCAAATGTACTTTAAGGGTAGCAGAGCTGAGGCCTAAGCTATTAAGATGAACCAGATAATCCAGGGCTGTAGCAATGCTCACAGAGCCTGGTTGTATGTCTCTCTCAGAACACCAAATACTGAATCTTTTCCAATTAGAATTGTAAGTTTTTCTGGTGGAAGGTTTTCTGGAAAACTTAATGATATGCATTACCCCTTGCGAAAGATGCAGATCTGCATACTCTAAATCTTCAAGAGCCAAGCCTTGAGCCTGAGAGACTGAAGACTGGGATACCAAATCCTCCCCGAGAGGAGGTCAGAAGGTCATGCCTCCTGGGCAAAAATTGGGGAATTGAGACTGTCAGGGACACCATGGTTGCCTGGCCCAATCTGGAGCCACTAGGATCCCTGTGCAGGGTTGATACCTGATCTTGATCAGTACTCTGAATATCAGTGGAAAAGGAGGGAAAGCGTAAAGAAACCTGCTCATCCAGTCTAACAGGACAGCATCTAGAGGAACAGTCCCCCAGGACTGGAGGTCTGCAGCAGAATACAGGAAGCTGATGATTGTCTGGGGCTGCAAAGAGATCTATCTGTGGAGTGCCCCATCTCCTGAAAATTACCTGAAGGACATGAGAATTCAGGGACCACTCATGGTGACCTTGAGATATTCTGCTTAGAGTATCTGCCAGCACATTGTCCTTCCCTGGAAGGTGAACTACTGTTAGAGAAGTTTGAAGAGAATAGGCTAGTGACCATACCGTCATAGCTTCCGTGCACAAGGCCATTGACCAAGTGCCCCCTGCTTGTTTATGTACCACATTGTAGTGGTGTTGTCTGTCCTGATCTGCACCACTTTCTCTTTGACTGATTCTGAGAAAGCCTGAAGGGCTAGATACATAGCTCTGAGCTCCAGAAGATTGATATGAAGGAGCGATTCCTGCTGTGACCAAGTATCCTGTGCAGTGAGAGTCCCTAGGTGGGCTCCCCATCTCAGGAGAGAGACATCTGTAGTCAGGACCACTGAGGCTGCTTGACTGAGAAATGGGACACCCTGTCTGACATTGTCCTGATCCAACCACCACTGGAGGGGCTTGGACAAGAGTCTGAGTCACTGGAATCAGTTTGGTGAGAGAATCCTTTTTCTGAGACCAAAAAGACCATAAATGGAACTGAATGTCCCTCACCTGGAACCTGGCTCCCCTGAACCACTGCAGTGGAAGCTGCCATGTGGCCTAGGAGCTGGAGAAAATGTCTAGATGAGACACCAGAGGTCAGAAAGAAGTAGCCAGATCTGTAAGGGCCTTTATCCTTGAGCATGGGTGGAAGGCCCTTGCCTGAATAGTATCCAGCTCTACCCCTATAAAGGTAAAGAGCTGTACTGGTTTGAGAACTGACTTGGATAGATTGAGAAGGAATCCCAGAGAACTTAGAAGATTCTGGGTGACTTCTACAGCTGACTTGACTTGATCTGAAGACTAGCCTACAATAAGCCACTCATCTACATATGGAAAGACTGAGATGCTCTGCCTTCTGAGGAAGGCTACCACTACTGCTAGACATTTTGTGAACACCCTTGGGGCAGATGTCAGGCCGAAGGGCATGGCTCTGAACTGGTAATGGCCTGAGGGCAACTCGAACTTTGAGGTACTTTCTGTGGAAGCACTTGATAGGTATATGGAAATAGGCATCCTTGAGGTCCAGGGAAGCTAGCCAGTCTCCTGGCCTCAGAGAGGGAAGAATTTCTCCCAGAGTCACCATTTTGAATTTTGGCTTTGTGATTTTTTTTGTTCAGATATCTCAGGTCTAGGATGGGTTGCCACTCCCCTGTGTTTTTTGGGGCAAGGAAGTATCTTGAATACATCCTTTCCCCCTGTGCTGTGGAAGAACTTTCTCTACCACTTTTAGGAGTAGTAGGGAAGAAACTTCTGCCTCTAGAGCAATTGTTTCCAGAGGTGTTGCAGGTAAAATAGACCTGACTCTCAATCTGGGGAATCTTTTGAAGCTGAGAGCAAGTACCTGGCTTACTACTTGCAGGACCCATTTGTCTGAAGTGATAGACTTCCAGGCCTGGACGTAGTAAGCCAGCCTGCCCCCTACTGGAATTGAGGAGGTGACCCGGTCTGACACATCAGGGTGTCTGTTTGGCAGGAGCCTTAGACTGAGAAGAGGATGCAGCCCTGCTCATCCCTCTTCTACCTCTCCCTCTAAAGAACACTCTCTGCTGGAAGGAAGAAGAAGCCTGAGCTTGGTGAAAAGGCCTATGAAAAGGCCTGCCCCTGCCAGCCCTAGACTGCTGCTTCTGAGGAGTGGCTTGCCTTTCCTTGGCCACTGCACTCCTGTAGGTGGTCCTGTACTCATCCATCTTCTTCATGTAAGATTCTGTCTGCTCCTGAACAGAGATTTACCAGTGACAGGAAAATCCATGGCCTTAGCCTGGTTATCCTGCAAAAGACTAGTACACCTGAGCCAAGCGAATCTCCTTAAGGAGACAGATGTAGCCATGACTCTAGATGCCACATCATTAGAGTCCACAGCAGCATGAAATTGCACCTTGAATGCTTCAGTATCATCAGCAGTCACCTCCTCCAGCTCCTTAGCTAGCTGGGGGGGAACCTTCTTAGCCAGATCCAGAACCATATCCCACCTGGACTTCTGGTACCTGGCCATATAGGCAGCCTGTCTGAGTCCCAAGGAGGATGACAAATATTGTTTTTTGGCCATGGCATCCACCTTTTTGGAATCCGTATCTGGGTGGTGTGAAGCCAAGAGAATGTTATCCCTGTCACAGGCTGCATCCTGCACCACCCCAATATGGCTGCAATGATTGTACAAGAAATCCGTACCAGAACCTGATAGTATAAACCTCCTGTCCATCTTTTTATCCACAGGAGGTACAGAAGTGGGTATTTGCAAGATTTTTGGGGTCTGTTTCCCTAAGGACTTATGTAGTGGGATAGACATCCTCTTGGACTCTGGAACGTCCATCATTTCCACATAGTCAGGTTCTTCCTCCTCTTCAGCAGCTTCCACAACTGGAAGATGGAGAGTTTCAGCCACTTTTTTGTAGAACAAAAGTGGGAAGGGGACTCAGAAAGTCTGGGAGGGAGACATTGGAAGTCCTGTCTGGGGAGATGTCAGGCTCTGCTGGTTCATCTAAGCCTCCAAAATCATCATCATCATCATCATTTGGATACTCGTCATCTCCTTCCCATTCAACAACATAAAAAGCCTCTGGATCATAATCCGTTGGGGCTGGAACCATCCGAACCCACCGCCCGCCTGAAGGTATCAGTTCGGATGGAACCGGACAAAGCGATTGTACAATGCTTATCACTTTCGCAATCTCCTCAGCAGTTGGGGTCTGTGGGGTTGGATCCAAACTGGCTGATTTCCGCTTTCTCTTAGACGGAACCAATCCCTCAGAATTGGCTCTCCTTTTGCCCGAGGAGGTATCGCCTGTGTCAGCAGGCACCTACTCAGGTTCGGTTGGAACTGAACCGGGTTGGCCATCCGGATCAGCGGATTTCTTGGCCTCTTTTTCCTTCAGCCTTCTTAACCTTTTTTCCAAAGTGGCTTTGGGAAAATTCTTGCATGGCTGGCAGTCTGTTTTGAGGTGGTCAAACCCCAGACAATAAACACATATGAGGTGGGGATCAGCTTTACCAAAAGCCTCCCCACACTCAGAACAGTGTTGAAACCCACTGGTACCAGTTTTCTTCTTGGGTTTCTCAGACATAGCCTTTTTCAAAAAGTTACCCTTCTCGGCTTTCAAGCCACGTAACACAAGCTTATTGGCTACCAATCGCATCACAGGTTCTGGAAAAAAACGAAGAAAGTTCAGTTTTTTGAAACCGATAAGAACCGGACACCACAATTAAATGTAGAAATTACAGAAAGAACAGATTTGTTTCGGTTCCCAACCAGAATGACCGATGGAAAACTGAAGAAAAACTATTTCTAAACCACTGTCTACCTACTTACACTACCTGTACCGTAGACAGAGACTTCATACCAAAAAATAAATGAAACGGTTGAGAAAACTGACTGATTTTTACTTTTACTGAGCCGTAGCGAAGGAGAGATCCCCAGAGTGAGTTCACAGTTAGGCGGAGTAAAAAATCTGACAGTTATGCTGATATGTACCAGAGACAGAGGTTTGAAAACTGAGCTCAAGCTCAACATTGTATGCTCCTGCATAGAGTTAACCCTTTTCTCTCTGGAGCAGTTCAAGTGTTGGGGCTAACTGCATATAGTCAGAATACAGCAAGACTTCATGTTGTTTGAACACTGAATTCTGCGGCACTACAGATATTCTGTGGTAGTTTGCAAATTATGAGCAAAATTCTGCAGCCACAGAATTTTGAAGGCCTTGCTTATAGTCTATGTAGTCTGCTCAATTGTGCAGCTCCCTATGTATTTACAAATGCAACGGCCTCCCTCCCTCCCCACTTCCCTTTTGACCTCCTTCTACTTCCCTCTTTTTCCCCTTCTACCCACAATTTTTCCTCTCACCCTGTCCCAACCCTGCTTGAAGCTGACCACCATTTTTAGGGATACCACCTCCTCTGGCAGCTCATTCCACTGGGCCACTACCCTCTCAGTGTAAAAGTGCCTCCTCATCTCATTCCCAAACCATCCCCCCACCAGCTTTAGGCTGTACCCCCTAGTGGTCTTGTTGCCAATAAGGCTAAAGAGGCCCTTAGTGCTCACCCTGTTAATACGCTTAAAGGAAAACACTGGAAAAGACACAGCTTTCCCCAGACACTACAGAAACTCTTGATTAATGCTTTGACAGTATAAACTTTTTTAATGATTTAAAACAGCTACCCACAACTTGCACTTTCTGTTGCTGGCAGCCACCATCTTATGAGCAGCAGTGAGATTCCTGAGCTCACTGTATGCTAATATGTCTGTTTGACCTATGCTATTGGTTGGCAGGACATATTAGCATAAAGTGAGCTCTGGAAGCTCTCTGCTGCTCATGAGATGCCGGATGCCAGCAATAGAAAGTGAAAGTTGAGAGTCACTTTTTAAATCACTAGAAAAGCATTTAGAGGTAATTAAAAATAGTTACTATCTGAAAGTACTAATCAGGCATTTTTGTAGTGACTGGGGAAAGCTGTGCCTTTTCTAATGTTTCCATTTAAAGGGACACTAAATCATGCCTGTAGCATCACATTGCATTTGAACTTCACATAATAACATGATTCGCATTTTAAAATTAATAAAAAAGTCTTTCCTTACTTTTGAAACTGTATTTTTGTTGTTGCCCCATTTTTCCTCCATGTCTGTGATTGTTAGACCTAGCGCGACCGGAGGTGACACAATCAAAGGGCCTGCCTCTCTCTGCAATACAGGGGAAGTCACTGGTGTGTTGTACATGCTTGCTGCCAGTTCTCCATGCAATCATTTTTTCTCTGTGGGACTATTAAATTGTGAACCTAACATAATTTGTGTTTCGAGCATACATTTTCAGTAAGTCTGAGTGCTTTGGTAAATCTGTTATCTGTGAGTGCCAGGAGGACAGTGAGTTTGCATTGAGTCATTGCCTGTCATAAAGTTGTGCGTCTTCCCTGGCTGGCCATCCTCAATAACTGTTAGCTCGTTATTTGTCCATGTCAAGTTTAAATTCATGCATTATTTAATATTTACCATGTGACACTACAAGCAGGTGGATGTGTCCAGTTGGCATAGCAGATATGCATACGCATAAACAGAACAGCCCTCCACACACACACACACACACACACACACACACACACACACACACACACACACACACACGTACATGCACACCCCTTCCCCCCAATAACATCTTTTTCATCATCATGTATTTTAATTATACATCAAGAATTAATTACTGGCATGACAATACAAGTTTCCTGTCATTGTAGTGTAGAATGGAAACAATGTTGTAACTATAATGGTGTTGTGTATAATTTCCCATGTATGTGCTTTCTGGTACATAGGTTTACTTCGTGTTTTCCCTCAGTATAAAATAAAGTACCCAAGTAAGACAAAACACATAGCACGATTGATGCGTTGTTTTCCTATTTTTTGGGCTGTGTTTCAATGCTTCTGTGCACAATGACACTGAGTAATGTACTGCCATTCAGGGATCTGTATTCTGCCGCACTGCTGTTGTCATGCTTGGATCACAGGTCTTGGCTTACTATTCACTGCAAATGCATTCAGTGCCTTCATTACTAGCAATGAATGTAATTGAAGTCTGTTGTCCTGTATCATTCAAGTATAATTCACATATCGTTTCTGATTGTGTAGGTGTTGAATGGTGTGTGTTTATTGAGAATGACTGCTTCTGCTGTTCCTTATAAAATATTTGCTTTGTTTGGTGTGATAGCCACTCACTGTACATCTGCCTTCTTTTTTCTGCTGGCCATCCACAACCTCTCTGTGGGAACACTCACATTTTCCATCCACTACGGCATATTTCCATAAGTGAAGCAGTCTGTCAATGTCATTTTTTTACCACCTGACACTCTGCTGACCAACTTCATGGTGCACTCACGCATCTGACATGTACGTTTTCAACCCCCTGGTGTGCTTGTAAGCACCAAATTGTGCCTTTGGTGTATGTAAGAATGCAGAATCCTTTTGCCGAGTGGACATTTTCTGAATTCCATTCTATTAGTCATCCTTCTGCAATCATAGGGAAGTAATGCATTATAGTTTCACTCCCTAAACAGTGCTTTCATTCATGCTGATATCTGCATAAGCATCAGGTCAGTAGTGTGAAACTGTATGCACTGTTTACTGAAAGAATTTCAAAAGTCGCAATTCACCGATGTGCCCCAGTGTGTTCCATTATGTAATGATGTATGTGTGCCCTTCCCCCTCCTCATGAGTGTTTCATGTATAACACTGTCAAGTCTGCATGTATCCATTTCCACAATTCAATCATATAGTGGGTGTGTTAAGTAATGTTACACTGTGTCAAGTAATGTTACACTGTGTTAAGTAATGTTACACAGTGTTTCAGTAAAGTTACACTGTGTTAAGTAATGTTACACTGTGTTAAGTAATGTTACACTGTGTTTAAGTTTATGTGCAGTTCTTGTGTGTTGTGTTTGCTGTCCTCAATATATGTGTTGTTATGTGATGATTTATTGTGTCCTGTCAGTTGTCCCTTCATATGACATATTCATCTGCTGGCCTTTTTCTGCCATAATTATTTAACCCTGGTAAGTATATGTCTCTACTTACTCTTTACATCACATATTGTTACACCAGTTGGTTCACCTGTTTCCTAACTTTGAATGCTGTTTCCCCCTAGGTAACCACTTCTGTGCTTGCTTCTGTTGTTTATACAGTACTGCTTACCACTTTAATTTTGCACTCCTTTGTTGCTTACAATACATGTAAGTACAAAATTCTATGATGTTGCTTCACATGTGTAGTGTGTATTCATGTTCTGTCCTGAGTACCTTCTGTTTGCCATGCATTTGTTATTACGACTTCTGCTTTTTTGTGTCATGCGTGTGTGTGTGTATGTTCCTGATGTTGACTGCATGCATGTTTGTTCCAGGTTCTGTTGCTTCAGTGTGGCCACCAGAGCATGTATGTATGAAACTGAACAAGTAGTGGTATGTTAGTGTGAGTCTGTGAATCACATAACATTAATTACTGATATATCGCTTTTCAGGTCAGAAGTGCGGCAATGTCTGCTGCTTCAGATTGCAGTGACAATGACTTGCCATCCTACAGTGCTTTCCATGGACTACAGCTGTACATGTTCGAACCTGAGTATAGGGATGGGGAAACTCCAGAGGAGAAGGAGAATGGCACCAGGGATTCGGATTCTGACAGTGGGGAGTGCTGATGTTGGTGGAAGATCAGGAAATACTGATAGGTGCTCTTGCAGTGTGTGAAGTAGTGTCTACAGAAAAGGAAAGCATCTGTTGCCATGAGATGGAAGCTGTTGATGTGAAGCATCAGAGTACAGTTCAACTTTTGTTCCTATTTCTTTTAATGTGTGATGTTTCTCTGCATCATGGACTGACTGTGATTTACCACTCTACTTTTCAGATGCACAGTATGTCACCCAGCATCAGAACTTTACCAATGTGAGCCCCAATGAAGAAGATCTGTGGTGTGCCGTCCTGCAGCCACATGAAGTGTGGCATGATGTATTTGAGCAACCCTTCCCTAACAGATAATACAACATATTCACCACAAAAAAGATGCGTAATACACTATTATGGTTCAAGCGTCAAAAGTAGGGAAATCAGTCATGAGGTGTCCCAGCAGTAATACATCACCACCGTTGTGCATTATTCCTTGCTGTACTCATCCTACCATACTTACACATGGGATGTGGTGTGCATTACAGGTCCCGGGGCCACAACACACACCTCATGCATGTTACTTCATGCACAGTGGTTAAGGAGCATTAGGCTTGGGAACAGTGAGGGCGGATTTCAGTACTTTAGATGTTCATACACTTATTTCCATGTAATTTCTAGTCTTTTTCAGATACTACACTGATAACCATCCATTGATTATGACAGCACACTGTCCTCCAGGCAATGTTCCATATTACAGAGGGAACTGGGAACAGCAGGTGTGGGGTAGTTCCCCTCCACACACTCTCCCCTTCCTCCCCTCTCAGTCTTACTATTCCTCCCCAGGACTTCCTTCTTTCGCTCATTTATTTTCTTCCCCACTTTCCCTGGTAGGAGTGGGTCCATGCAGATGCTCCTTCACCCTCCTTGATTGCTGGATGGCAAAGTGGGGATAAGGGACCCTTCCGCCAGCCTCTGCCAGCACAACCAAAGTGACTCATCCATCCCCTAACCCTGTTTCTGTTTTGCCAAGGAAGTCAAGATTTTATTTTTCAACACAGGAGATGAGACACTGTAAGTAAGCAACGATTGTGACAACTGTCATAGAAACTGCTTCCCAAAGTGTTTTACAATTCAGGAGGCGATAGAATATGAACATACAGTAAGAACCTATGAAATTGCCGGCAGAAAAAGGCTCACAGGTCTATCAAATCTGCCCAATTTTGCAGCTCTCATTTTAATACCCTGCAGTTGCCCCCACCCAATCCCTTCCCTACATCCCCCAGTCCTTTCCACCATTGTGTTACTGTGTGTACTAACCCTGCTCCTGACTCTATCCCACCCCCGCTTAAAGCTATCCATTGTCCTCAGTTCCACTAATTCCTCTGGCACTGCATTCCATCCTGCCACCACTCTCTCTGTAAAGTAGTGCCTCCTCATTTCACTCCTGAACCTTCCCCCCTTCCAACTTCTGACTATGCCCCCTAGTGATCCTACCCCCTTTTAAGTGGAACAATCCTGCCCCTCCTACTTTGTTTATGCCTTTCAAGTACTTGACGGTCTCTATCATGTCCCCCCTTTACCTTCTTTCCTCCAGCAAGTTCATGTTGAGCTCCCTCAATCTTTCCTCATAAGGCAACTCCCCTAGTCCCATAATCATTTTTGTAGCCCTACATTGCACCCCCCCTCCAGTAATCTCACATCCTTCCTGAGGTATGGGCACCAGTACTGTACACAGTACTCCAATTGTGGCCTCATCAGTGCTCTATACAAGGGCAGGATGACCTCCCCCTTTCTTGAGGTGATCCCTCTGGCAATGCACCACAGCATCCGATTTGCCATTGCTGCTGCCCTCTTGCACTGTGCTGATACTTTCTTGTACCCTGTGACTAATACCCCTAGGTCCTTTTCCTCCTCCAAAGCTGCTACCTGCACTCCTCCTAGCCAGTAGATGGTCCTGGGATTTCTGAGTCTGAGGTGCATGACCTTGCACTTCTTAGCATTAAACACAAAGTGCCACTCTTCTGACCAGTGTTAAAGTTTGGCTAGATCCTCCCTGAGTGCTTGCCTCCCTTCCTCACTGTCCACTTTTGCACAAATCTTAGTGTCATCGGTGAACACACTAATCCTACTTGTGACCCCCTCTGCAATGTCTCCAATGAACACATTGAACAAAACTAAGCCCAGCACTGAATCCTGCAGTACCCCACTGGTTACTGGCCTTGGCTTGGATGTCTCCCCTCTTACAACTACCCTCTCTTTTCTGCCCTGTAGCCAGCTCTCTATCCATCCCACCAATTTCTCCCACACCCCCATGTCCCTCAGCTTGCTCAGTAACCGCCCATGTGGCACAGAGTAGAAAGCCTTGCTAAAGTCCAGATACAGGACATCCACAGCGTGGCTTTCATCAACTGCCATAGTTACCCAGTCATAGAAGTCAATTAGGTTAGTCTGGCACGATCTTCCCAAGACAGACCCATGCTGTATCTTGTCCTGTAGACCATTACTATTGAGAATGGCTCCATCAACTTCCCCACTATAGAAGTCAGGCTTACAGGTCTGTAACTGTCTGGTTCATCCTTGGGTCCACCCTTGTGGAGGGGCACCATGTAAGCCATCCTCCAGTCACTGGGTACGTTTCCCATCTCCAAGGAGGTGTTGAACAGGTCTGTTAGAGGGCCTGCCAACACCTCTACCGGTTCCTTCAGGACCCTTGGGTGTTCACCATCTGGTCCTGGTGCCTTATCCACCCACAAGGCTTTAAGGCCAGTCAGAACTCTACCCTCTTGGATTACCACATCTGTTATCTCTGACCCCCACCACCACCCCTGTTCCCTTTCCCTTGTTGCTATTTTCAGCAGAGAGGGAGATGCAAACAGCAGAGCAACAGATATCAGGCAGAGATTATAGGTAACTGGAGGTTGTGAGATTCCACACAGGGTCTTCAGGTTAACAGCTCTCTGCTCTAACCAGCATGGCTAGAACAAAGTCAAAGGGGTACTTCAGCCTAGAGACACTCAGTGATAGGCTGCAATGGGTTTATTAAGTACAGAGCAGACACGGAAGATACCCATGTCTTCTTCTGCCTGCAAAATGTCAACGTTTCAAAACCTTCCAAAAGCACATGTGCAATGCCAATTGTTTTCAACCCTGAAAAAGTTATACCACATGCAAAAGCCGTTATGTCTAAACGGCTTTAACAATACCGCACAAATCCATGTAAACATGACACCGACATGTAGCTTTTTTCACTTGTAAATATCTGCAAAGCCAAAGCAGGTATTCCTTCAAAATTTGGCACGTGAACAGACATGATCATAGCTGCAAAGCATGCCAAATTTTGGTTTTCTATCTTTATACAAGTGTATCCATGCTCCACTATAAGTAACCCCCTTGTTTTTTTGTTTTTCCTTAGAACATCAAGGTGGGCTGCATACAGCCAATTCTCACACTAGATCCACCAGAGGTTGGATAGAAAGGTTTGGCGTGTGATACCCTCATGTATGGTGTGGGCAATATGTCACAAGTTCCAAGAACAGTCTGGAAATTATGTTGGCTACTATGAAGCTGATGAACCAAGATTTGATTATTAGTCAGACAGCATTTCAAACATTGAAATCGCAGTTTGTGGTCAAATTATGACAATATTACACAAATGCACAGAATAAAAATGGTATTTACTTGAAAGTTAAGATGTGCAACAAGACATTACCAAATAAACATGAGGCTGTTCAGAAGCTGCTTCGTGTCCAACATTCATTAACTGTGACTGTTTCAACTGTAAAAACTGAATTTTTTAAATATTAGGATATACAGTAGGGCAAAACAGGTATTCAGTATTTACATTTTCAATTCTGGCATACAGAATAATGTGAATACAAGTATTTACAGCATATGTAGTCATATTTTCAAACACAAAAGACAGCCTAAGATTTCTTCTCAGTTGTTAAGAACAGCAAACCTGTAACTCGAGAACTGGCAACAGTTCTGTATCTGAGATCAACATGGAAGAATTCCATACAAAACTAGTGAATTAAGACTTTGTCATGTTTGAGGTGGCTATTTTGTCCATATGGGATGTTACATGTGTTTTTGATGAAAATGGTTTACATGGGCCTGTTGAACACTGGCAAGGAATATGCAATGGTGTTTAGGGCCATCTCACTGGATGATGTTAGTTTTGATAAAAATATCCAGGACTGTCTTGGGGGACCAAACACAACATATCTGTGGTTGACTTTTGGGCCATCTGGTGATGCCTTATCTTTTGGCATGCCATGGGGAGCCAAGTTTGGTAACGAGAGCATGTCATCATATATTGTCATTGGGCAGTGACGGTGCGTACTCGGATTGAGCTGCCCAAAGAAAGGTGTCCAATCCATTGCAGTGACTTAAGGTATTCGCTTTCAATGCATTTAACCATCCTATAGGAGAACAGCATGCAGCACCGAGAATGTGTAATCCACGACTGCCCATGAGCAAGCGAAATGAAGTGCATTACTTATTGCTTCAATCATCCGATAGATACACAGCATGCATATTATCCACAATGCTGTCAGCGTAAGTGCGATGTTGACTATCTGTCTATCTTACTGGTTGTGGACATCGAGTGCAGTGCCATTGACAGAAAGAGAGATATGTAGTAGCGTGTGAGTCACATGTAACTGACATACATGTTGTATGTCATACAAAAGAATGTCACAACTTTTGGGCAAACAGTACTTGAAGGTTCACTGTGCTTCAGAATACTGGTACTACATGTTTTGGCATGAGGACACCACAAGCGTGCTGATACTGTTTAAGCAATAAACCACAACAGGGTGTGGGTTATGTTGTGATTTACCCATGACTGGCATGATTTGGCCACGAGGCCACAGGCCGAGTGGTCAAACCAGGTCAGCCATGGATAAATCCCAGCATAACCCACACCCTGTTGTTGTTTGTTACAATTATACAATGCCCCCCCTTTTCTGGTGACAAATAAAAATAAAGAAAAATAGTTTTTTTCTGTATTTTGCATTATTTTATTGGAGTTTATTGCTCCGCCAGAAAAAAATACTTCTGTGTTGTTATGGAGATGGCAACTGTTGAAAGGGAAAGCTTTACATGAATATGGGACAGAGCCTGCTGCTGAGTTAGAGTAGATAAGTTACAAGGCCCCCCAACACACACACACACACACACACACACACACACACACACACACACACACACACACACAACTATATACTTGTTCAAGGTTTTTTTTGGTCATCTGAGAGAGTGAGTCACAATGCGGTGCCTACTGTGTGCCTCCTGTAAAATTAAGCTTGCTGCAACTGTCTGCCATGCTGGATCATGGTGCCTGCTGTGAAAAGCTCTGTGTTCTATGAAGCACTACAAATTGTTCAAGAAAGTTTTCACCCTGGGTTTCACTGGTTTTGTTTTTTTTATAATTTTCTTAGTTAAATTTAAAGTGATGGGAGACTGAGAGAGCAGGATGGCACCTAAGAGAGAGAGGGGGAGAGAGAGAGACTGGAAAAGGAGTAGAGAGAGAGCCAGAGTGGACCAGAGAGTATGCAAGAGGCGAGGTGGGTGCAATTTGGGACTAGAGCACACAGGGTACAACATGAGGTACTGACAAAATAAAAGATGTTTCTTTAGAAATGATGGAACAGAGAGAGAGAGTGCGAGTGCACCTGAGACTGTGAGTGGGAAAGGACTGGAGCCAGATTGGGAGTGGAGTAGAGAGTGAGTGAAACAGACAGGGCTGGTGCAATCTGGGAGTGCAGTGAGAAAAGTAGCAGCAGGTTTGTTTTTTTAACAAAACAGCTCGGAAACAGAAAGAGCCACCACAGTGTCCCCATCTCACTTTTGGGCTGTAGTCCATTTCGGAGACTGTACATTTTTTGTAGATGGACAGCTGTGGTGGATATATTTTAGCAGACGATACTTTAGAAAGAACAAAAAAAAAAGTGTTGTGGGCACATTTAAAGTCCGTTATGGCTACAAACAAAGAGAAACACCAGGCTTCACTTTACCTTATAGACACTCACTGCGAGGCTATGGGGCTGCTGTGAGGAGCGGTTTCTCAGAAGGGGCTCAGGTATGTTTTGGCTTGTTTAGACAATTTCAGCAGTTTGAGTGCCTGAGGGGAGGACTAGTTGTTTCAGGCTGTTTAGCGAGAGGGCAGGTGAGTTGAAACGCACTGTTCTTCAGAATCTCCCACTCCAGCTTCGCGGTTTAGCGGGGAATAAAGATGGTGGGTCAGACTGATTTCACAGAGCTAGGATTGCTGATGTGGCTGATTGGCACCTTAAAATTGAGTTAAAAGCCTATTTGTTTGATTTAGCCTTCCCAAAATTTGGATAACTTGCTTTAGAGTTTTTGTTTGACTTACTTTATACTGCTATATTTGGTTTTAAAATAAGTACAGCGCCTTGGTTTGGAAAGGTTCTATAAAAATAAAATTTGACTTGACTTGACCTTGCTATGGGTAATGCCAGGATTTACCACGGCCGAAAGGTGCCAGTCAGCCAATCAGAATCCTTGATTCTCAGACCCCATTGTATAATTGTTTTTATACAGCATACCATGCATTCATCAACTAAACTGTATCAGTACAAGTATAGGTATATCAGTAGTCAAATAAACAGTTTCAATAGTGGTGACTGTTGAAATTATATTTTGTTAGTATATGGATGTACACAGAGACACTCTAGGACTTCATCTCCCTTGCTACTTATTGAATCTTGATCTATGGCTCTGTATAACTTCAGCCTTGTCTGGTCGTGGATGCTCTGCAATGTTTCTTGCACACTCTTGATGCTTAACTGGCGTTGACAAATGTTTTGATCTTTTTTGCTCCACCACATCGTGCATCATTTTCCCCAGACAGTCATAGCTTTTCCATTCCTTTATTGGTTTTGCAACCCAAGCCTTCTTGTTTTCTGGGTACAATTCGGAACCTCTCCTCACCACTCCGGTTCCGTGCCTCACCCCTTTGGACATTGTTATTGTGGTGTGGTCCACTGCGGCCAACTGATGGCGGGCCAGCATTCCCTCGTATGAGTAGTGGTGTCTCTTTTGGCAGTACTTCAATACCAGGGCATGAGAAACCTCTAGGTCTCCTGTGTGACAGAACATTGTGGCCTTTGAAAGGTCATTCAGGAACTTGGTGTTGAATATTACCTTTTTTAAGGCGTTGTGTGCTGGTGACCCTTCTTTTAACCAAACCTTTTTTCTTTGCTGCTCTTTGGTCAACTTTGGATGGCTGCATTTTGGCAATTATGGGCTTCCCAGACCATGTATGCTTGTTTGTGACATGGTGTATGACAGACATGAACATTTGATGGCGTGTGTCTGCTTCGCCATTGCATTTTCCACAGGACCACCAGAAGTGATTGGATACCGATTGTATCCAGTGGCCAAGATCGGTGCATTCCTTCCTTTTTGAATCATTGAAGAGTTGTTTCTTTCACCCACTTGTTCAGGTACCAGACATGATACTGATGTCTGATATTGTTATCTGGTGTATAAACCTTTTTCATCATGCTGCTAATATGAACATGACTATCTATTGCTATTGTGTCTACTGTGACGTCCTTGCTTAGAATGTACTCCAAGGACCACTTGAATCCCTCCTTCTCCATATTAGTGGAGAATTTCACCTCTGTGACCTGCACTAACTAGAAGTAATATATTAATGATGTTTCCTGGTCCATAAAAGTACACTTTCCGTATCTGGCTGAGAATCCTGGAGAGTCAGAGTGACTGTTGCCACACAGAACCAAATTCTGTTTGTACTTCATTTTGTTGATTATTATTTCCTGCTGCTTCAAGTGCTCTTTATTTATCATTGGAAAGAGACACTTATACTGTATATTCATGCATGCCACCATTGACATACACTGCAAATTGAGTAAGTCAGCTATCATCTGGAATTTCTGGAAAGAGTTCCCACTGTACAGGATTACTGCTGCCAGCTCCTGGTTTACTGTTGCCATTTTACGAAGTGTGGGCTGCAAAAACCACTGAGTATCATGGATGTTCTGGTGAAACATTTTGACAATCATAGAACCCTGCACATCTGTGTTTGTGTCAATGACCAGTGAGCTACACATGATGCAACGTTTGAATAGCTGCTTCAGACTGCCAAAGTTAACAATGAATTTTTTATTGTCACCGATTGTTTCCAAAATTAAGTCACCAACATCATTGTTTCTGTCCAAGTCATCCACTGAACTGTCTGGTTCATAATCAGTGTCCACCTCACTAAAGTCTGCTTCCGATTCTGACGTACTCACTTCATCAACCACCATGGCTGCTTCTGACAGTGTGGTATTTGGACTTATGTATGTAAGTTCATTAAACACCATAGGGTAGGGGTGGTCAGTGGTTACCTTTGTTATGTCCCCTGAAAAATGTAATTCATATTCTGGCCACTGGCATGCTGCATCAGAGCAAGACATATCTGCAGTTTGAGTTCCAATGGACCAAAAATTCTTGGGAGGTCCCAATTCTAGCCAGTGCACTGCATCGTGTAAAAGGAAATGACCAATGATTTTTTATTAAAATAGACAAAAACAAGCATGTGCAGTAATAGTAACAGTGCTTTTCATGGCACTCACTCAGGATGTCTCCACTTCAATTTCTGGGTAATCTGGAGGATCGAAGCAGGGGTCCTCACCATCTTCAGCTGACTTTTCACAGTGTGCCGCCTGTATAGCTTCTTGAATGATCTGGTAATAAATAATTGATGATAATAATGGATATACGTGACTTACACAATTTCAATAAGTCAACAAAGCCAGCAGCATACTTTGTGTTGTACTTTACCTCCCTCTTTCTTTTCATCTCTACACGCGTCTCACTGCATGGCCTCCCAGGTTTCGCTACAACACTAACAATGTTGGCACAGCATCCTCCTTCAGAATTGGTGGGCGTTTCAAGTTCATCAGTTCTGCCTGTGGAAGACAAGTAAGAAATAATTAGAACTGAGGAAGCACAACAATGTACTTTATAACCTTGCACATGCAGAATAGAAAGTAACAAAACATCTTGTACCTTTATGTATGTATTTATGTATTTATGTAAAATTTTGATGACCGGGTAAGGCCCACTGAGATAGATATATCCCTTTTTCAGGGGCGACCCAGGGCAATACAGTTCCAGTAGGAGAGAAGAAAGCTTACAAAGGAAACAGATAAGGCAGTTACACAGAATAATATACAGAGTAATGTTTGCTCAAAGGGAAACACAGTTCCAAATAGGAGAGAGAACACAATTTACAAAAGAAACTGATAAGCAGTTAGTTACACAGAATAATGTACAGAGTAATGTTTGCTCACAGTCGTAATCAACAAAAAGAAGAGTAGTTACGGAGAGTAAATCTACAGACGTGTTTGTTATCTATTAGTTCTCAGGTGCCATGGTTACAGATAATTAAGATGACTGCTACCAATCAATCCATAAGTGCCATGGTTAATCATTTGCAGACATAGTGAGAGTATAGGGTACAGAAACATGACGGGAAGATAGGGGAGTAGAAATTAAGGGAGAGTGACATAAGGGAGGCAACAGGAGTGAGGAAGTTCAAAGAGGGGCAAGAAACTTAGTAACAGGTGCAGACTGATGGGGGAAAGAAAATGTCTTTGTAGTATTTTTTTAACTGGGGAAGAGATGTGCAGAAAAGTAGTCCATGTGGGAGGTTGTTACATTTTTGGGGTGCTAGAAAGGCAAAGGATCTTCTGCATATGGTTAGGCTAGTCCTGGGGAGGCTTAGCAGAGGGAGGTGGGAGGAGCGAAGAGTTCTAGAGATAGGCTTTGTAGTGAGTATGTTAGTAAGGATAGGTGGTGAGGGAAGGTGTATGAGTTTGAATGTAGTACAATGCAGGGGGGAGGTCAAGCTTAGCCTCGAAGGATGACTATTCTAAGGCTTTAAGGACGTTGCAATGGTGTGTTCAAGTAGGGGTTTTAGCAGCAAAGTGAGCTATTCTGTGGTAGGTTTGCTTCAATTTGGTCAAAGAAGACGACTTGGCTAAGTGAAGTAGGGGGCTCCATAGAAGAGACACGGGAGTAGTGTTGCAGTTGCCAGAGTTTTCTGAGATTGGGGGGTCAGGTAAGAGGCAATACAGTATAGAAGGCCTAGTTTTTGGTGTGTGGATTTAATAGTTCTAAGAGCGTACACTTTGAGGTTTAAGTTTTCATCTAGAGTTACTCCTAAATACTTAAAGGTATCCACTGCTTCTAGTGCTGTGCCTGTGAAGATGGGGATTACCAAGGGTCATTGGGTGGACAGGTCATATGATGTGTGATGGAACAGCATGTTTTTTGTTGTTTTGGTGTTAAGAACCAGTGGGTTTCATTTGAACCAGGCTTCAAAGAGCTGGAAATCATTTTCAAGGGCCGAATTGATGGAGTAGATATATTTATCTGATCGATATAGTATAGCATCATCTGTATATAGTTGTACCGTCACACTGCCACAATTGCTAGGTAGCTCATTAATGAAAATGGAGAATAACAGAGGACACAGGATTGACCCCTGGGGGACACCGTTTGTGATGTGGGCCAGGGGAGAGGTAACACCAGCCCACTTGACACATTGTAGCCAATTAGACAGGTAGTTAGAAAACCAAGGGAGGGAATGGGAGTCAAGACCAGGTTTCTCAAGTTTTGACAGGAGTGGTCGATGATTTACAAGGTTAAATGCTTTTGTTAGATTGACAAAGATGGCCCCTGTCACACACCTCTGATCCATAGCATGATAGATATCCATGGTGACCTTGATGAGAGCAGATTCTGTCCCAAGCAGTTTCCTGAAACCATGTTGTGAGATGGTAAGGGCATTTGTTGATTCTAAGTGAGAGTATAACTGATTGTAGAGTATTATTTCTTGAATCTTGGCCAGGGGACAAGTATAGATATTGGTCTACAGTTTTCTACAGGGTTGGGTGGGCCACTCTTGAGTATTGGCATCACTATTGCTGTTTTCCATTTATCAGGTATGGTATGTGAGAGGAAGGAGCTATTGATTAACAATGCCTCAGGGCAGGAGATAGCCAAGGTACCAGTTTTCAGTAATCTGGGAGGGAGGGAATCGAGTTAGCAGGATTTATTTTGTTTAGGACCTTGAGGACTTCCTTACATGAGGTGAGTCTCAGGTGGAAAGAAGCGGGTTGGGGGGTCTGGCATGATGGAAGGACGTACTTTGTAAGCCCTGTTTATATTTGTCTAGGTCAGTAAAAAAATGGTTTATACTAGATACAGTATCCAGAGGGGTGGTTAATACTGTGCCATTGTTGATCATGGTCTGGGATGGGGTGGTTCCCTCCTTGCCTTTGAGCATGGTATTGACTTGAACCCAAAAGTTTTTAGGGTTACTAAGATTGTTGATTTGCAAGGTTTGAAGGTAATTGCACTTGGACTTGGCAATTTCAGATTTACAAGCAGTCTTCAACTGGCAGTAAGTTTGCCAGTCAGAGTTGAGGCCAGGTTTTTTAAAGATTTTCTAGGCTCTGTCGTGGGAGTGCATCAGGTGTCATAGATCATGGGAAAGCGAAGGAGAGTGGATGCCTTTGGCTCTTTTTAATTTAAATGGGGCTTGAGAGTCAAGGATAGAGGAGACGGTGTTAACAAAACAGTCAAGGGTTGCATTAATGTCCGGGAGGGAGTTGATAGGGTTCCAATCCATGGAATCCAGGCTACTCAAGAAAGCAGCTGTGTTGAAAGTGGTTAGGTCTCATGACTTTATTATTCTGGGGGATGTGTGGGAGGTTGTTCTTCCAGATGCAATATGTGGGGGAGTGGTCACTTAGAGCATTGGGGAAAGTTCCTACTGCTTTGATATGGTGTCTGGTATTGGTTGGGATCCAGTCAGGCAGGCTGTGCTTACCCGACTTCATATTTAGCCTTGTGGGCTGGTTGAGGATTTGCTCTAACGCGGCATGGAGGAGTGCAGCCTGGTACTGGGTTTTGTTTGCACCAAGCCAATCAAGATTAAAGTCATCGCAAAGGATAATATCCTTGTGAGGAAATGTATCTAAATTAGCAAAAAGTTCTGGGTAGGAGGAGGAGGAGACAAGGCAGGGGGGTAGATAGACGTACCCTGTTAGTAGCTTTTTGACTTGCCCTAGGGTGATCGTGAGAAACAGGTGTTCAATTGCTGAGAAGAATTCAAAATCAGGCAGTTCACAGGTATACAACTCAGCCCTGGTATAAATCAGTACTCCCCCTCCCTTCTTAGAGAGCTGGTCTCTTCTAAAGGAGGAGAAACCAGGTACAGCTATTTCATGGGTCAAAATGGAGGGCTTTAGCCAGGTTTCAGTAATACAGAGAATGTCCGGCTTATAATGCTGGACCACTCATGTTTCAAACTCAGACATTTCCTTCCTGATGCTCTGGATATTCATGTGAGCTATTATAATACCTTTTGCACAGGACCATATTGGGCAAGGAGCTGGAGAGAGTGGTTCAGCCTGCATTAATGGTTCTGGGTTTAATTCAATATCTCCAGACAGAAGCAGTGGGCACGTGTGAATGCATAGAGGGGAAGGGGGAATGGCCTCTTAGTGGCTTTCTTACATAGGGGTATGTTAAGGATGGTCTTGTTACGTTGGGTCTGAGGTAGTACACTTAGGGGTGAGCACAGCTTAGGTGGGGTGCTGGCTGGTTTAAGATTTAGGTGAGGTAGTGACAAGCCGCAGGGCTGGGGAATGTGGTTGTTCTGAGTCGGTGTGGTGCCTCCCCCAGGAGAAACAAAAGGAGGCAGCTGCTTGTGAGTAGACCTTTTAGCAACTAAACATTTTTTTTCCTAATTGTTTAACTAGGTGAGACACACTAAGCTGAAAGCTTGTTTACATGTGCAACCTGGGAGCATAAGGAAGTCACGTGACTTGCTCAGAGCCATACAGTATGCAAGTGGGGCCTGTGGGATTCAAACCCAGGTCTCCAGATTTGCAGCTCAGAGCCTTAAACCACTGCTCTATACTGCCTCCAAATGATAACATTGTCAGGAAATAGAAAGGGAGAAAGTATAGAGGGAAAAAAAAGAGGTTATGACGGGGACACACTTGTTGAGTAAATGGGGGGGTGCATTCCATTAACTTCGAGGGTGGTGTGTTTCTTCAAGTCATAGACAGATGAGAGATGCACCAGTGATTGGGTTTAGGTAAAGAAGGGAGCATCTGCCTGAGAGGGAGGAGGGAGAAAAGGCTTTGGAGATCTTGGTGGGAATTACAACTTTAGCGTAGCTTGAAGTGCAGTGAAACTGGCCGTCTTAGCAGGCAGTCTGAGAGATTTTTTTATTTTTCAGTCTTTTGGTAACTGAGTAAGATTTGGGTGAGAATTATAACTTAGAGAGAGAATTACAATTTGTAAACATAGATTAATTGGAGTGCAGTGAAAGCTGACTCTCTCGGCTGATGGTTTGAGAACAACAGCAAAGATGCTGACGAGAGCTCGATGGTAAATTATAGATGAAAAATCGTAAGCTAGGACTCGGTGCAAGTGAGAGCTGGTTGTGCTGGGTAAAAAGGGGTGAGGGCAAATAAAAGTTACTAGGAACTGGTTGCAGGTGCCGGCAGATGAAAGGGGCAGATAGGGGAGGTGCCACTCATAAAGGGTTAAGGAATGGTAGGAGGGGTGGCTGGGAGACCGCCTGTACAGAGCAGAGTGATAATTGAGGGAGTAGGGGACATGGGGTTGACGTGAATTTAATAGAGTGAGGGGCCGGGGGAGGGCAGGTGGTCCGAAAAAACTGTCTGGATTACAGGAGCTCCTAATGGAGCAAGCGGAAAAGTCCTTCTGGGGAGAAATTAACAGGCTGCCAAATTCAAACTTGGAGCTTCTTAGCATACCTTCAGACAAGGAAGCAGCCATCTAGCTTGTCGCAAATAGCAAGGTCTGGAATTCAAATGCAGGGGCTGGGGTTTGTGGCAGAGTTAAATAGTCCTCATATCCTGAAAGAGAAAAGGAAAAAAGGAGATTAGATTTCTGTGCAGAGTGCCCCAGGGACATCAAAGGTCTGAGAGAGACAGGGATAGATGCAAAGTCAATTATAGAGGTAGCTATGGGGCAGGAGGCAGGGAACAAAGGAAAATACAGTAGGGAGGGAATCAAACAGGTGAAGCTGTAGTCTAGAGGGGAGGGGCAGTGCTAAGGAGGGAAAGATCAAGAAAGTGCAAGCAGGAGTGAGGACTAAGAAATTTGGGAAAGCACTGAGCTAAAAATTACAATTAACTTTTACAGGCAGTATACATTAGAGCACTGAGCTAAAAGTAAAAATTAACTTTTGTAGGCAGTATACATTAAAGCATTGAGTGAAAAGTAAAACTTAGTGGTTCACATCCCAAGAAAATGAGGTGCACGTGTTTGGGAGACAGTTCATCACCAGCACAGTTGTTCAATGTTCAATGTGGCTGTTGCTACACTATGTGGGTGACTGTTTTGAACTTGATGCAGTACCGCGTGTCCAGCTTCCTTTAAGAAATGTGGATGTTGCCTGAAGTTGAATGTGCCACTCTGCTCTCACATCTTGATGAAGATACTGAAGGATTTTGTTCTGATTGTATCAACCCGTATGTGTCCATCACCATGCTTTGTGTTGCCACAAAAATCAGTCATGATGGGGTATATCACATTTCCATTCTGAAAACGTGTAACACTAGTCTGGAAGTGTTAGTGAGAAGCAATGCCACCACGTCAAGGTCCTTCCAGATCGGCACTGTTGATGATTAAAACACTGCATTACTTTTTTAAGGTAATGCCATACAACATTTGAAAAATTTTACTGCACATGTATCACCGTCTGTCACTGACAACTACAGAATATCATGACATGGTGAGAGGTGATGTAGTGGCATAGTACATGGAGTGCCCAGAACAACACAGCCTCCCCCCAACCCCCCACCCCACCCCCGGGCCAGACACATGGTGGTGATCAGAAAGGAAGTGAAAGTCTGCTGCATGCAGTGAAGCGGGACTGCCTTGCTGAACACCGTCATGTGTTGGCACGAGACGGTGGTTGTTGTGGCATGGCACTACTTCACCGATCACCTTGCCATGATATGATACACTGACAGGCAGACCGTGCTTCCCATGAAAAGGGGGGGGAGCAGTACTGCAGTGCTCATGTTTAGGACAGAGTTTTACATGTGCTTAGCAATGTGTGGCACAGAACAATGCAGAATATCATGACACAGTGAGAGATGATGTAGTCACATAGTACATGGGGTGCCCAGAACAACACAGCGCCCCCCCCAGGCCAGACACATGGTGGTGATCAGCAAGGAAATAAAAGTCTGCTGTATGCAGTGAAGTGTTACTGGCTTGCTGAACACCATCATGTCTTGGCACAAGAGGGCAGTTGTTGTGGCATGGCACAACTTCACCAATCACCTTGACAAGATATGCTGCAGTATTAGTCAACACTTATGTCACACGAAAGAGGGGTGCCACAGTACTGTATTGGTCATGTTGGGGTCAGACTGACATATCAAATTCTGGAGAATGCACAGGTACAGCAAGTGGATCAATGATGGTGTGATTGTTCAGGAAAGGCACAGAAGGAACTGGTCTCATCACTTTACAAAGTAATAGCCAAGGTAAAGATTGTTCTTGACATAAAACATTTGTTCATGATGGATGTCAAAGATAAACCACTCCAAAAGTAAGCACAGAGTGCTCGCTTCCTCAAGAGGAATGGTTTATCCAAATAATAATATCTACTACGACTGTTACTTGCTAAAGTGGTGAAACAGGCTCCTCTTTTTACTTTTAATGTGCTTGGCAATGTTTTCCATGGCCACCCCACCACACCTCAAGGGCCATAAACCTGTCCCACTACCTTGCTAATTACCGTCATGTCTTGCCATGAGACAGTGGCTGGTGAGAGGTACAGGTCACTCACTGTGCACCCAGTCTTGAAACAGCATCTGGTCATGCCCTGAGTACATGACATGAAATGCTCTCTGTTATGGACAATCGATGCTGCAGGGTACCATTACGTCACCTTAACAGAATAGCAAGCAGGATCACATAAATATACTTATAAAAAGGAAACAGAACCATACCTTTCTGTCATTCAGGTAGTCATATGCACAAAATAATGTTATGTTTAGCAGTGTGCAACAGGAGCTGGAAAATTAATGATGCACCAACTTCAAGTACAGGAACACTTGCTGTCATATTCAATATGAATACCATGTGACTACCATACACAGTAAAGGACAGCCTTCACTTTGCAAATACATAATGATAAAAACATACACCAAGAAATGCATAAGAACTTTAATAACAATGTGCAGTAATTTGGTGTGAAACATGGATTTTGGGGTGGGGGTGAAGATAGATGACATCCAAATAATGAGTGTCAGGGTATTCAGGGCAGCCTGTGCACACTATAGAAAAACACCAGTTTTGGGAAGAAACGAGAATCATTTTATGTACCTTCAAGTTTCTTTGGAAGCAGTCAGAAGTAAAACGTTGGGAACACAATATGGTTCTCCTGCTGCTGACATCAGAAGGTTTTGTCTCTTTATGGCAGCCTTCCACTTTGCCACCATGTCCTTACTGTGAGGGAATCAAAATAATGATATCCCCTACATTCTTTTTTTTTGGAAGCATTAAAACAGCCGATCGCACAGCAATTCACCATTTCCTCGATGACACTAGATAAAATGTAGAATCTAAACAATCGGTGTTATACTTCATTAACTAGTTCAAAGACCAATCTTTAATTATGACAGGCAGACACACTGAAGGCACTCAATTACCCCTGCAGTCACGGTGACTGGCTGAGCCTGCTGGCGATGTGACAGCACCATCGCGCATGCGCAAGATGGTGCGGCCAAACTTGGAGATTTGGGGTGCCAACATATGGATAAAATGCTCAATTTCTACAACATGAACATGTGGAAACAAGTGGAAACCTCACAGATACACATTTCTATATTACAAAACTGCTGAAGACTAACTGTGCAACATTTAGTTTCCCTTTAAGGTATTTGAAACTCTCTATCATGTCTCCCATCTCAATTCTTTCTTCAGGAGAGTACATGTTGAGCTACCTGAGCCTCTCATCATAGGTGTTGCCCTGCTCGATCATCTTGGTTGTCTTTCTCTGGACCATCTCCAGCAAGTTGACATCCTTCTTAAGATACATGCACCCAAACTGCACATTGTACTCTAGGTGTAGTCTTACCAGTGACATGTTCAGCAGCAGAATGAACTTCCTGGTGGTAATTCCCCTGGCTATGCAACCCAGCATCTGACTTGCTTTGGCTGCTGCTCTCTTACAGTGTTCAAAGTGTTTCAGGTCACTTGCAATTATTACTCCTAGGTCTTTTTCTTCTTCTGACCTGGTTACCTGCACTCCACCCAACAAACAGCATTTGGTCCCTGGATTATTTGGCCCCAAGTGCATAACTTTGTACTTTCTAGCACTAAACCCTGACTACCAAATACCAGACAACTGTTCTAGCCTAGCCAGGTCCTCCCTGAGTTCCTGTCTTCCTTCCTCCATGTCCACCCTCCCACAGAGCTTGGTGTCATCCATAAACAGGCAGATTTTACTCTTGATCCCATCCGTGATACCACTTATGAAGATGTTAAATAACACCAGGCCAAGCACTGACCCCTGTTGGATTCCACTGGTCACAGGCCTCGCTTCAGAGAATTCTCCCCTGACTATCACCCTTTGGCTTCTATCTTCCAACCCGATTCTGACCCATCCTGTGAGCTTAACCCCCACCTCTAGGTCCTCTAACTTCCTGACCAGCCTCCTATGAAGTACCAAGTCGAAGGCCTTGCTGAAATCCATATACAGGACATCAATTGCCTGGCCCTTGTCCACTGTCCTAGTGACCCAAATCGAAGAAGTCAATTAGGTTAGTTTGGCAGGACCGCTATGATAGAAACCCATGCTGCCTCTCATCCTTGAAACCATTTTCCTCTAGAAAGTCGATAAGACTCTCTTTCAGGATGGTTTCCATCAGCTTACCCACTACTGAGGTCAGACTGACTGATCTGTAGTTCCCTGATTCTTCCCTTGTCCCACTCTTATGAACACACTACATGCATCATTCTCCAGTCCTGTGGCATGTTTCCATGACTAAGATCTGACAATTCCTGGCTATGCTGTCTTCAAAAGGGACATGGGTGGCCGGCCCAGAGGTGCTGTGGGTTGAGGCACTGGACGCCACACCTTGCATCAGACCGGTGACCCGGATTCAGGAGCAGACTTGGATCATTGGGGTCAGCAGGGGAGGAAAGGATCAAGTGTTCAGAGGGCCACTCTTCTTTCCTGAGAGGGAGGGGGTGATGATCCTGGTGCCTGGTGACTCCCAGTGGAGACTGGGGGTGGCAGCAGCATCAAAATCTTTGGTCTGGAGGTGTGGCTGTGGCAGCACTCCTGTGAGTATGCACAGAAATGCACACACCTCACATTGGTGTGCACTGCATGTCTGATTCAGGGGCTGGGTAGACACAAGCAAGAAAAACCCTCTGCCTGCACCCAACAGAGTCCCCGCCCTCCACCTTCAAACAAATCCTGAATCAAGGGGCAAGGGCTCAAGGGTGATGAGGTCTCCCTCCTGTCCCCCTCTGGGAGGGCCCCTCCATGGAGTGTAAGCCACGGTCCTCCCTGCTTCAGCTGGGTTATGACAGAGGCTGGTAGGTGTAAGGGACGACGAGATTCCACATAACAAGGCTGATGGGGGAAGCTCCATGCAGTTGTGGAGAGAATAAACAAAAGTTACAAAAAAAAAATAAAAAAGGGGTAAGGGTGGAGGAAAACAGGTGGCCTTGTATGTGAGGGAAAGAATAAACGTGAATGAAGACAAGACCCTGGAGGAGGGCAATGAAACCAGATCAGTGTAGGTTCAGTTGGTGATAAGCAGAGGAAGGGTCATAAAAATGTGGATGGCCTACAGGCCACCACAACAAATGGAGGAGATGGACAAGGAACTGAGGGAGGAAATAAGAAGAGAAACAACATAAGATGGGGTGGTGTTAGTGGGAGACATAAATATGCAGCAAAAACTGGAGTATCCCAGTGGCAGCCAGTTCCAGAAATCAAGCATTGGTGAAAGCACCCAAAGACCGCTTTCTAGTTTAAGGGTCAGGGAACCCAAAAGGGCAAGAGCAATCCTGGACCTCATACTAACAACTAACAGGGATTTGGCCAGGTAGAGAAGGACAGGGGAACCACTGGATAACAGCAATCATCTTTCCGTATGGTTTAATATTGTAATATAGTTAAGTATATGAATTCATAAACTTCAGGAGGGCAGATTTTGGAGCAATGATCGAGTAGCTCTGGGTCAAGCTGGACAGTTTTAGGGAGGCAGAGGGAGTGAAAGGGAAATGGGGCATAATTAAGAAAGGTCTGCAGGGAGTCACGAGCTCATGTCTGAGGCAAGTGGGCAAGAACGGGAAGCAGAGGAAACCTATGAGATTTACAAAGTGGGGAGGCAATCTTAGAAAAAAGGGTGGCATGGATGATAAGGAAAGAACAGTTACGTAAGAACTTACCATAACAGTAGATCTTCAAGGGGATTTCAGTCATCAGGTCACACCATAGGAACTTCACCATCGATGAAGGAGAATCCACATGGAAGATTTTCAGCAGTACAACTGGGACCACCCATGCCGACGTCACGTGACAATGTCAACTACTCTATAAATGCATGAGCAGCCCTGCTCCCTCCTCAGTTCTTTCCCCCGGAGACTAAGGGAGCAAGTCCAGCCAAAGGGGACTGAGGAGAGAGAGAGAGAGAGAGGTGATCAGGCCTATAAGAAGGATGGATACACCAAGTAGCCAGCTCCAGTAAAAAAACAAACAAAAAGGAGGATGGTGGGAGGGAAATAGACCTGAAGACTGAGATCCCCTTGAAGAGCTACTATTACAGTAAGTTCTTACATAACTATTCTATCTTCTTCAGGGGTATCTCGGTCATCAGAGCACACTGTAGGAATGAGTCCCAAGCAGTTACAAGTGGAAACAGACAGTCTGGGTGGAAGGCCAACCATAAACGTAGGATAGGAGGTCCTGCAGTACAGCCCTGCCAAATCCTGCATGGGCTCTAGAGGCAATGTCCAGACTGTAGTGCTTGGAAAAGGTATGGATGGTGCTCCAGGTGGCTGCCGTGCAAATGTCAGTATCTGAGACCCCTGAGAAACAAGTTACAGAGGTAACCATGTCTCTGGCGGAATAAGCTTTGACAGCACCAGGAAATTCTTTGTCGTACTTGTTATAGCAGAACACTATGCAATTAGCCAACCATTTGGACAAACATCGCTTAGAAACTGAAATGCCCTCTCTACCTGGGGTGAAGGAAACAAACAACTGCTTTGACTTCCAGCTATCCTTAGTTCAAAGCAGGAAATACTTCAAAGTTCTAGTCATGTCTAATATATGGAGCAGTGCTTCCCCTGGATTGGCACACTCTGGAAAATAAACAGGGAGGTGGATAGACTGGTTCAATATAAACTCAGATACCACCTTAGGAAGAAACGTAGGATTTGTGTGCAAAGACAATCTGTCTGTGTGAAAAATCAAATAAGGCTCCTCACACCAGAGGGCCTGAAGCTCTGAAATTCTTTAAGCAGAAGTAATAGCAATTAAAAAGAGCGCTTTCAAGGAAAGAAAGTGCAAGTTGCAAGTTGCGACGAGCTCAAAAGGAGACAGGTCCTCCTTCTCCAAAACAAAATTTAAATCCCAAGCTGGGACAGGAGAACAGATTGGAGGTTTCAGATGCAGGATGCCCTTCATACAGATAAGGAAGACATCCAGCTGAGCTATAGTGCAGACACCCACTGACTCACGGAAAGCCGAAATGGCTGAAAGGTGCAGCTTGAGGGAAGAGTACTGGAGACCTGAATCAGACAAAGAGATCAAGTAGTCCAGAATCTGGTTTACCAGACAGGTGAAGGGGTCCAAATTATGCTTGGCAGCCCATATGGCAAACCGCTTCCACTTCATAGCATAAGTGGCATGGGTAGAAGGCTTCCAGGTGGCCACTAAGATGTCCGCCACCCTGTTAGAGACTCCGAATCGGGTGATAGCTATGTCTTCAGGAGGCAAGCATGCAGATGGAGGAACTGAAGGTTGGGATGAACCAGGGTCCCCTGATCCTGGATCAGCAGATTCCTGCAGAGGGGAAGAGGGACTGGAGGTTCCTCCACCAGTTGCTGAAGTAGAGGAAATCATATCTGGTGAGGCAAGAATGGAGCTCCCAGAATCATGCTGGCCCCCTCCATCTGTAGCTTGATGAGCACCCTCTGAATTAGAAGGAACAGAAGGAAGGCATAGAGAAACCTCCTGCTCCAGAAGAAGGACAATGCATCTTGCCAGAAAACTCCAGGCCCTGGATTGAACGAGCAGAAATTGGGCAGTTTTGCATTGTGTGGGGATGCAAAAAGGTCCAACTCTGGGTGACCCCATCTGTCGGACAAGTCTTCTGCAATGGATGAGAGAAGCTCCCACTCATGCATGCTGGACTGAGTCCTGCTGAGGCTGTCTGCCAGAGTGTTTAAGACTCCTGGGACATGGAATGCTGAGAGGGTCAGACCGTGGTCCAGAGCCCAATACCACACTCTCGTGGCCTCCCTGCATAGAGGGTATGAATGAGTCCCCCCTTGCTTGTTGATGTAGTACACTACACAGAGGTTGTCTGACTGAATCAGCAACTGCCCTGGCAGAAGATGGTTCTGAAAGGCCTGCATGGCATACAGAACCATCTGCATCTCCAGGACATTGATATGTAGGGAGGCTCCGGTCTGAGACCGAGAGCCCTGAGTCTGAAAGGGGCCCAGATGGGCCCCCAGCCCATCCCAGAAGTGTCAGTGGTAAGGATCTGCTGTGCAGATGAAATCTGGAAAGGGATCCCTTGTAAAAGATTCTAGGGTTCCATCTACCACCAAAGCACCCTGCAGACAAGGGAGGAGACTAGGACTAACTTGTCTAAATCATCTGTCCACTGGTCCCGCTGCACCCTGAGGGTCCACTGAAGGGTGTGCATGTGGAGTCTGGCCAGAGGGACAGTGGGAATGGCAGTCGCCATTAACCCTGGAAGCCACAAATACAGCCTGACAAGGATATACCGATTCTGGGCCACCTCCAGGGCCTGGGCCATGATGCATTATACCCTGTTCAGAGGAAGGAAAGCTTTCACTTGTGATGAGTCCAGAACTGCCCCTGTATACTGCAGTCTCTGGGATGGGACCAGGACAGACTTGGGCAAAGAGACCATGATGCTCAGGGAAAGAAACAGCTGGAAAGTTTTGTTTAGAGTCTCCAGAAGCTGGTTCCAGGACGGTGCTTTTAAGAGCCAATCATCCAGATAAGGGAAGACGTACATTCCCTCCCACCTGAGGGCTGCAGCTACTGCTGCTAAACACTTGGTGAAAACCTTGTGGCACAGAGGACAAGCCAAAGGGCAGCACTTTTGTGGAATGTTTTGTACTGGACATACAGATTGAGGCCTTTTAGATCTAGAATAGGCTGAAAATCTCCAGTCTTTTTGGGAACCAGAAAAAGCCTGGAGTAAAACCCTTTGTTCCTCTGATACCTGGGCACTGGCTCAACGTCCTGTTTGTGCAGGAGGGACTGCACTTCCTCATGGAGCACAGGTAAGTGGTCTGGAGGACAGTGGAGGGCTGCTTGAGGGATCTCTGGAGGATACTCCACAAGCTCCAAGGTATGATCCTTTTCTATAAGTTGCAGAATCCATGCATCTGAAGTTATGGTTCTCCACTAAGCTAAATGGAGGGAGAACCGACCTCCGACCACCACCTCCTGGCTGGAGACCAGAGAAGGGGGTTCTGGGGGGTCAGTGAAAGAAGAAAAAACAGGGGAGGATTGTGAGGCTGAAAGGGGAAAAGGGAGAGTGTAAGGAGGGGGATCTGGACAAGGCAGAAATACTGAACAAATACTTCTGCTCAGTATTCACCAGGGAGGGGGAGGGTCAAGGACCACAGATGGGTAGCAGAGGCAATGGGGGAGGAGAAGTGGACACCAGTCCATTCACAGTGGCAAGAGTTCTAGAAGAACTCACAAAGCTGATGGTGAATAAGGCCATGGGGCCAGATGGCATCCACCTAAGGATATTAAGGGAGCTGCGAAGGGAACTGGCAGCACCTCTGGCAGCCCTGTTCACGGAGTCACTCAACATGGGTGTCATTCCAGAGGACTGGAGGAGGGCACATGTGGTCCCACTGCACAAAAGCGGCAGTAGGGAGGAGGTGGGGAACTACAGGCCAGTCAGTTTCACCTCAGTGGTGGGGAAAGATCATGGAGACACTGTTGAAAGAAAGGACAGTGGCACACTTGGAATCCAGGGGTGCCCAGGATCTGAGGCAACATGGATTCACAGCAGGCAGGTCATGTCGAACAAATCTGATAGATTTTTTTTGATTGGGTGACTAGGGAAGTAAATCAGGGAGGGGCAGTAGACATCGCCTACTTAGATTTCAGCAAAGCCTCCGACACCACCCCACATAGAAGGCTGGTTAACAAAATGGGTAGTCTGGGCATGGGAGACAAGGTGGTGAACTGGGTTATTAACTAGTTAACAGACAGCAGTTTTGTTTTTTGTTTTGTTTTTTGTTTTGAGAGATCAAGGGTGGTGGTAAATGGGGTACAATTAGGGGAGAGGGGGTGACCAGCGGGGTACTGCAGGGATCAGTCTTTGGGCCAGTCCTGTTCAATGTCTTCATTAGCGATACTGCAGAGGGGCTGGAAGGAAAGACCTGCTTGTTTGCAGATGACACCAAGATCTGGCTTTCTGCTGCTAAGTGTGGTACAGCAAGTGGGCAGACTTAATGGCTCTGCCTGAAGCCTGCAGATCATCAGTGATGTCCTGGACTTTAGGGCCAAATAGTTTGGCCCCTTATAGGGGTCATTCAGCACCTTTCGCTGAATGCCCATGGCAAAGGCAGAAACCCTCGACCAGGAGTGCCTATGAAGGCATATGCCCTTGGCAGCAGCCCTGACAACAGTATCAGCTAAGTCATAAAGTGCCCACAGAAGGTATTTGTCGACATCTTCCACTGTCTGCCAGCACTGAAGAAGCTCCTGCTTCTGGGGATCCTCTGGAAGAGCCTAGGCAGCAGCCTTGCCCTTCTTCCATTTGGTGTTCTGGTATTTCACCATGTGTGAGAGGTAATTTGCAATCCTAAAATCTAAAGGGGAGGAAGCATAAACCTTCTTACCCCAAAGGTCGATTCTGTGAGACTCTCTGTCTGGGGGGGGACTAAGGTGCTTGGGTGCCTTAGACCTGTCATGAGCAGCCTTAATGCCCACTTAGTCTCTCTGAGGCTGAGCCACATAGTAAGGAAACCCTTGGGGGGCATTATAAAGTTTATCTGCCCTCCTGGGCATGGCTGGCACCATATCTGGATGGTGCCAAGCTGCAGTGGCAGCATTCCTCAAAGCAGGCAAGATAGAAGGAATGATCTTTGGAGGAGACTCAGGGATTTCCAGGAAGTTGACCAACTCTTTCCTGGTGACATCCTTCTCTTCTGTGTGAAACCCCATGGCAGAGGACAACTGCGTCATTATATTAAAGAAGGTGGAGTCCTCTGGAGGAGACCTAGGGGGGTGTCTGACCGAGTCCTCACTGACAGAGGAGGCAGTGGATTTGCCTGAGGTGAAGTGCTCTTCCTCCTCCTCCTCATCAGGAAGAATGAGGTCAGGGTGTTAATTTTCTTCAGCACCAACCTCCTCGAGCTCTAGGTCAGCTGAGCGATGCTCCGATGTCAAACCGCGGGGAGCATCCCTGAGCCAACAGGGGGGTGTCAACACTGAACAGCCATCGACGGCGCAGGCGAAGAAAGCCTGAATGTACCAAGCTGATTCACAATCACAGAAGTGAACTTGGTGAGGATCTCACTGAGATCAAATCAAAAAATCAATCAATCAAAATCTTTATTTTACCAGGCAAACATCATTGAGCAATGCTCATTTTTAAGATGGACCTGGACAGAACATATAGTCACACTTACATTGAACAAAAGGCAAGGGGTAAAATAGTATAGAATTACAGAGACTAAGTGATACCATCAGCAGGACTAGACAAGTTATTTACAGTGTATACACATTTCATTGGTCAATAGCAGATTAAACGGTACAATCAGCAGGACTGGACAGGGTATTTACTGTATATATAGACATTTCATTGGTCAATACTAGGTTAAATGATGCAATCAGGAGGACTAGCCATAATATGTACATTATATAGATTTCCAGAGGTCTATGTGCTGGTTAAGATAACTGTGCTCAAGTAAAGGTATACAAGCCCAATGTTACCAGGATGTTGTGATGATGACCAGTGGAAGAAAATAGGACGGAAAGGGGTATGGAGAGGAAGTGTCAGTAATTGAGAAGATATAGAAGCCTATAAAGTGCTGGGCACTGGGGCAATTTTAGAGCATGAGCTAGGGAAGGGTACTGTGGGGAGAGGAAATTGAGAAACCTAGAGTGCTGGTTCAGAGGAGCAGATCAACAAGCGTCAAACCCTGCATTGATGGTGGGGGGTCAACAGAGCCAGAAGTGAAGGCTCAATGGCAGGGCCCTGAGAGCCAGAAGATGTACTGTAGTTGCCCCAGGGCCTGGAGATATATCAGGCTGTATTGGGATGGCCATTGGTGATGAGCCCGTGGTCAACAGAGGAGGAGCCAACAGTCCAGCAGTCACTGACCAGCTGCCCTGGGAATTGGATGGAGCTGTGGGTATGGGTCTGGTAGAAGCAGAGGCCTGGACAGTGTATCTGTGCATTGATGCTGCAGCCATTGACGAAGTTCCCTCGGGAGAAGAAGAAGAGGCCATCAGGGAACTGGACCGCTGCTGAAGGGAGTGGTCCCGCTCTTGGTCTTTTTTATGACTTTTCCCCAGTGACTTGTCTTGGTCCTTGGAGGCCTGGGAGCTCAACTACCCTGCCAGCAATTGGGAAGCTGGAACCCCGGAGGACTCCTGCCCAGAAATGGCTACCTGATGTTCCATTAGGAAATTTTTAAGAGCCTCCTTTTGTCACCTGAGGGTTGTTTGATTAAACCTCTGGCAGAGCTCACAGTCAGAAACTTCGTGGTCAGGTAAAAGACAGCAGACACATTAAGAATGCTCATCTGTGGAGGCAATCGTCTTTTTGCAGTGACAGAAAATAGATGTAGAAGGAGTAATTCTTGACATAAACAAAATAAAGAAATCTCCAAGAAAAAGAGATTCCAAAGTAAGTATACAGGAAAAATTCATAGGAAAAAGGCACAAAACTGCATCAGAGTTTCCATGGAGACCAGTGGAGACTGAGTTGATGGTGGAAAAGAACTGAGAAGGGAGTGGGGCCGCTCAAGTCTTTATAGAGTATGTGTTGTCATCACATGATGCCGGCTTGGGCGGCCCCAGTTGTGCTACTGAAAATCTTCCATGTGGATTCCCCTTCACTGACGGTGAAGTTCCTATGGTGTGACCTGATGACTGAGCTACCCCCGAAGAAGATCAGGAATTTATACCTTGACAGCATAAAGGAGGCAAGCAGAATAGTAAGGAAAACAAAAGCTGGCGCAGAACACAGGATTGCAGAAGGGGTCAAGGAGTATGATAATGCCTTCTTTTGCTACGTCAGGGAGTAGATGAAGACAAAAGGAATAGTAAGCTAAAAAAGACACAGGGATGTGTAAGATGATACAGGGAAGGCTGACATACAGAATGAAAACTTCTGTTCGGTATTCACAGTTGAGCAAGAGGGACCGTTACCAGACTGCAGGCTCCACTCAGGGCTAGAAGGGGGTCCAGAAATTAACATGGGACAAATATCAGGGAAGCAGGTACTCATGAGACTAAGGACCATGAAGCTATTTAAAATGCTGGTGCCAGATGGGTTACACCCCAGGGTTCTTAAGAAGGTGGTCCAAGTACTTGCACAATTTCTGCCAGATCTCTTTAACAGCTCCCTGGAGACAGCTGAAGTGCAAGTTGACTGGAGAGTTGCTGACATAGTGCCTCTTCGTAAGAGTGGAGAGAGGGATGAGTCGGGAAACATTAGGCCTCTCAGTTTGACATCAACTGAAGGCAAACTGCTGAAATCTATTATTAAGGAAAGACTGGTATAGTTCCTCAAGGAAAAAGGGCTGCAAGATTAAATACAACATGGGTTTATGGCAGGAAGAGTTTGTCAAGCAAATCTGATTGGTTTCTTCAGCTGGGTCATGAATGTTGATAAGGGTCAGGTGATAAACTATACATAACTGCGTCAAAGCATTTACTCAGTCCCATGCAGGAGACTAGTTAAGAAATTGAATGAAATGAGGGTTGGGGATTAACTATGACCATGGGTCAAAAACTGGCTACTAGGGCTGAAACAGTTATTATAAATGTCAAATATTCGGAGGTGTGGGAGAGAATGAGCAGGGAACCACAGGGATTGATCCTTGGATGGTACTTAACATCTTTGTCACTGACTTAACCAAGAGGATACTGGGTAAACTGTCTCTTTGCTGATGACATTAAGCTCTGTGTCGGAGTGAACAGGAAAGAAGGTACTTGGGAAATGAGAATTGGGGAGGTTGGAGAAGGGGTCCAAGGTTTGGCAACTTGGGTTCAAGTCAAAAACAGTGCAAGGCCATGCACATAAAAAATCTGAAGGATGAGTACAGGATGGGGTAAGGGTGGAATGGAAAGAGGGAGAAAGGGATCTGGAGGGCAATTATGTCTAAAAGTTTTAAGTCATCTGCAGTAAGGTAGTGGCAAAGGTAATAGGATGCTGGAGTGAATAGGCAGGGATTTAGTACCAGTTGAAAGGAGATAATACTGCCCCAGTGCAGATCACTGATGAGACTGCATCTGTAGTACTCCATGCAGTTCTGGAGCCCACAATTCACACAGGACAAGGACAGGATAGAATCTGCACGGAGAAGGATAGCAAAAATGATTCAGGGCAACAGGATAGGTTATACAAAGAGAGGCTGGAAAGTGGATAGATATGTGTGGAAGACCAGAAGGAAAAGGGGATATTTTATTTATTTGTAATTTTTGACCAGGAAAGGCACACTAAGCTATGATAGCTTTTCTCCAGGTGTGTCCTAGAAGGGTGGGTTACATGGACCTGTTTCAGTGATGCAGTGATGGGGAATGTTGGCCATGACATCGGGGAAATTTCCCTACTCTTTTGGTAGGGGGCGCTGTGGGACATCTCTGAGATGGCCAGTCCAGCCAAGGAG